>JAIWND010000020.1:0-653332 GCA_025330725.1 Chlamydoabsidia padenii | reverse complement strand
ATCTATCCACCCCTATCCACCCCACCACCGGTGTCCTACAAGGTTCTATCTTGAGTCCACTCCTGTACGCCGTTTTTATAGATTCCTTACCTGAAGCCCTAAGGATAACAGGTAACCACCCCATCACCATTCGCACCCTACCTCCATCATTATTATCAGAATCAGCCATCCTACAAAAGAAAAGAAAAAACAGAAAAGCCAAAAGGTTAGACACCCAGGTAAGTATAATCAATTCCACCCTTTTTGCCGACGACGTTGCCTTGGTTGGTTCTGCCGAAGATATCGCCAACATGCTTACCATCGCTGAACGCCATTCCCAAGATAATGGTTACCAATGGAGTCCAACCAAATGCGAACTAGTCAATCCTTCGCCTACCATTCCATACACCATCTACAACCAGCCCTTACCTGTATCGACATCATTCAAATATTTGGGCATTCCTTTCAACGAAGACGGTATCTGTAATTCCCAACTGGTCCATCAAGCCATTACCAAAGCCACCAACCAACAACAAGCCCTCCGTCGAATAGGTCTACACCAATATGGGCTAGGCATCCACCAAGCCATCAAAGCCTATCGCACCTTTATCCGCCCCATCCTTGAATATGGTCTGGCCATCGTCCAACTTCATCCAACACACCTTCGTGAAATCCACAAGTGCCAGCAGAGATGCATCCGTCTTCTGTTGAATCATAACATCACAGCGAATTCACCCACCACCATTATCGAGCACATTGGCAATATACCGACTACCGACATTCGTATCAAGATATTGCAATTCAAGTTCCTTGCTCGTATCCACCAACTTCCACCATGTGTTTTAATCGCTAATATCGTCGCTTCATTCCTTCCGTTTGTGTCCCGAGATGCTGAATGGTCAAAGATGATTAAACGTAATAACCTATATCAATTATTTAAAAAACAACAAGAAAAAAAGATAAAATATGAAGAAGAAAAAAACAAAAGAGATAAAAGAAACAAAAAAAAAGAAGATAAAAAAACACAAAAAGAAAAAGCAAAAGAAAAAGAAACAGAAAACTTAAATTATCGTCACAGCACTAACCCTAATTCGGATACACCCACTTCAGACTCAGATTCTGATTTAGAATTAGATCCCCCTCCCCCTAGTATAGATTCCATCACTACCATTATCACAGAACACCGAGATGCTGATCATCGCACTCGCCAACAACAACATGTCACCCTCCAGAGATCACGTCCTCCTCCTCTTCCTCGCCGTATGGACCCTATAATCACCATACCTGCCACTACCAAAGAACGCCATCGCCTCATCAAATGGAGGATGCATTGGCTCCCACCACATCCTACACCAACTTGCTCCTGCGATCATATCAGTTCAGGCACAAGAATCCATTACACCCAAGAATGCCACATTCTAGAACCCTTCATCATTCAGCTCCAAATGACAATGGCCCGGTACAACCTCCCACCAATACCAACTCACATCCACCATCTTAATATCATTGATCATTTCCTCAACCTCCTTCCGAGTGATCACAACAAGATGAAGCTCCCACACTCCCACTGGCATCGAACATGGCCTCTTCTTCTCTCCACCCTTCTCGCCATCGATATCCACTCCCACCCAACTGCCACATTTGAACCCGAACCCATTGACCTAAGGTGGATGCAATCTGCTCCATCCCCATTCACCTCAACATCATCATGATCATTCATGCAACATATTTTCAACACCCGACCTTCCCATCTCACTCTCTCACACAACCTACTTTTTTTTTTTTTTTTTAAATCTGATCAGGCACTACCTGATCACTTTCTTTTTTTATCTGAATCCCTCCCCCCAGTCCTCCCCACAAGCCAACCATATACGTTTCGTGCTCGGTTTTTCTAGTGCTTGTTGTTGTTTGACACACAACCTTTAATAAAAATAAACTTTGAACTATACTATCTAAGATTCCATATTTACAAAGACTTCAATGTACTATATAAAGCAGATAAATCGGGGTTTAAAAATGAAATGGAATAAATTGTAGATAAAACGATAGATAATCTTTATTAAATAAAAGTGAACATATATTTATACTATTCTATGTCTTCTGGATACTTCTACCTGTCTCCAGGGCTTTATTACTAACCAGTTTATGATTGGGGAAGTGAAAGTATAGTAGAAAGCTGTAGAACTATCCAGAGATGCGGGCTTTTAATGAGAAAGAGGACCTCCACTTCTTTTTCCGCTTTAATCCAGCTCTTCTGACCATTGAGAAACATTTCTTGGTGAGGTATAATATTAGATATAGTAAAATATATAAATATTAGTGAGATATAACTTTTATAAGATATTTCTTGAATATTGAAAGTCAGATGATCATATGAAATTCAAAAAAATTTAGAAAATAATGTTTTATTAGAAATTTTAAAGATTATATAAAATTGTAAAAAAAGTATTGTTATTAAATTTAGGGGAAATAGAAATGTTTCTCATTGGGACTCCGCGATCGTCGAATCGTATGTCTTCAGGTGTGTCGATTCTGAGACGTATATCTGAATCTATATAAAATTAATATGTTTTTTGGGAGAAAACAAAAATGAAATGTTGTTTTTTCATGCATAATGGAACAGTTGCCTTCTTGATAATGATTCTATTTTATAGTAATCATTTTTATTTATAAAGAAAGTTACTAAAACACCAAAATCGTGGATATAAAAAAAAATATAGATGTTTATTAAGAATAGAAATGATATATTGACTATATATATCCGTCTGACAAGATAGTTTAACGCGCGTTGAAATTTCTCGCTCTTTTATATCTTTTTTCACTGCATTACCCCTTAAATTACACCCCCTTTGACCCCTAACACATACCCCTTTTTTTACCCCCTGATTTAAATTCCGACGTTTTGTCTCCTTTTCCCACCATCAAATAATTATTTCACCCCTTGATTCAAACCCCGGCACACTGTCATCTCATTCCAAGGACACTTCATTCATCACCATTCCCCCTACACCACCCTCTAACCAACTGTTTCCGGCCCCTCCCCCCGGTACTAATCGCAATCGAGGCCTCCTGACCAAAGTACTCCTTACCCCCTCCCAAGTATCAGCCAGAAAACGACAGGCTACCCCCATTGCTACCCCCTCAAAAAACCAAAAAACAATCACACAAAAAAAAATCCCCTTCACCCCTTCCACCAACTACCACCCCTGAATCCGCCATGACAACACCCCTAGCAACGCCCTTCCAGATTGGGCACTCAAGATGGAAAAACGATTTTCAAACACTTCTCACCGAACTCATTGCCGCCAAACAAATTATCGAAAAACTACAACAACAAATACAACAACAAATTCAAAATCCGCCCACGATTTTAAACAGCGAAAAAATCATGCAACTTTTTCAAACACAGACATACGACCCCTTTTGACTCATGACACCGTTTTTGATCGTCCTACCTCCACGCAGGACTCGATATCCTCGGCATAAACACAAAACGAATTGTTGATATTCACACGCCGACAAGGTCATCGGTATCTTGATTCACCAATCCTACGCAGACGAATTCACAGACATATTTTTTAAAAAAAGAAGCTAACCCCACTCACTTTTGATCCCACAGCAGCTTCCGTCCTTGTAGATTCTCGTTTCGACCATTACAACAAAGAACAACGCATACAGACAGTCACCACCATCCACCAAAAACGAATCGACACCATCTGTCGCCGTATGCGCAACCAACACCTCGGGAACGCCCTAATCTCATTTTTCCACAACAACGACGGCCTCCGCCACATCAATGATGATATATACACCGATCACTTCCAATCATCCACAGCAACTCGACCACTCAACCTCGATTCCCAAGATTCCAACCCCGACACCCAAGACATCGACCCCAATGACATGGACATCCAAGATTCCCAAGGTGAATCATGTTCGTGATGAGGGTCCAACAAAATCAACCTCCAAGTGCTCTCGAGCACACCAAAAAAATAATAATAAAAATCGCCCAACTCAATGCACAAGGAATTGACCGACTCCCTGGCGAAGTCATCACCTTCTGCACAAAAAAAAAAAAATAGACATCCTCTTACTAACCGAGACATATCTTTAAACAGGTAATCTTCACACCACCTGGACAGAATACCACACCTACGCCACCAAAGCACCCACTGCACATAGAGGTCATGGAGGATTGTCACTACTAATCCGCCCTGACTTTCCTCATCACGTTCACCATCATCCCACCATAAATCAGTATACTATTACTTGTTCCATAGATAAATATACCATCCATGGCCTCTATTTTCCACCACAACTTGATCTAGTCCAGTATCGATCTACTTTATTTAACATCCCAATCCACAGCCATACTATTATACTAGGAGATCTAAACACCAGATTAGGACCAACAATTGGAGACACCAGGACGAACAACCGTCACCACACCTTTGAAGAATGGCAGACCACCCACGACATCATCAACTGGAATCAAGTTTATGCTTTTGGCCAGCCCACACTTGACACCATCAATGGAAGGAGCATCATTGATTTTTTCCTATCACCACAGGGTCCCACTGCCACCAACGAAGTCATCATCCACCATCAGCACTCGTTTAATTCCGACCACCATCTATGTGAGGCTTCCTTTGTAATCGACCAGACCATCGCAATCCTTCCACCACCACCTCCAGGCAGACGACAATGGAAACTCCAACGATTAACCGAGCAGAACCTAACCAATATATACATTAATACCTTCACCACATCCACCTTACCAATAATAGAGCGCCTTCACACCCTACATTCATCCTCACCTACCTACTGCGCTTCTGATGGCTACCACCTAATCGAAGAGATTGCCACCCAGATCACCACCAACATTTACGACGCGTTGGATGCCAGTGTTACCCCAAGCAAAGTCAAACCCAAAAATTGGAAATGGTTTTGGACCGAAGAACTTCAAAACCTAGCCACCAATCGACAGCACCACTACAATACATGGAGGAATACCATCAACCCCATCGCCCAAATCGCCACATGGAAAAAATACATCCAAGCCAAGTCCAAGTTCACCAATGCAGTCAAGCTAGCCAGGGCAATACAATGGCCACAATTTGCACAGGATCTACAGGCTTCAACAGGTAATGAGGTTAATAAGTATATTAAAAGAAGAAAAAAAAAAACATCCACACCCTCCCCCACATTTTCCACCCCTCTCGGCCCCCAAGATGCAGCGGATCAAATGCGCAATCATTTAGCCACGGTATTTGGAGGTCATAGGCAGAGCACCCAACCACCCAATCCCACTCCATTTTCGTCTTCCATACCCTCTTTTTTTTTCTTCTGCTAACTTACATAGAATCATCACCACCGAATTGCCGATGCGCAAAGCTCCAGGTAAAGACCATATCACCAGTGAGATGTTACGACCCATCGCCAATCCATCATCCAAAGTCCTATCACCACTTCTCCATATGTGTTGGGTATGGTTCTATATTCCAACAATGTGGCGTACTGCCCAAGTGGTGCCAGTCTATAAAAAGAATGATATAACCGACCCCAGCAACTACCGACCCATTAGCTTAACCTGTACATTCCGCAAGATCATCGAGCGTACCCTATTACCTGTACTGAAAAACCAAATGAAGGCCCTAGATTTCGTCCAAGCTGGATTCCGAGAGAAGCGAGGCAGTCTTGATCAAGCATTCAACCTTCACATGATCATCCGGGAATACAAGCGCCAATACCACCATTCACCAACACTAGCCTTCTTGGACATCAAACAGGCCTATGGCTCCGTCCAAAGCACCATTATCTGGACCAAGTTACACGATCAAGGCGTCCAACTCGAGCTAGTATCTATCATCAGAAATATGTTCGAAGAGGTGAGTATTCGAATCATCATCAAGAATTATCTATCCACCCCTATCCACCCCACCACCGGTGTCCTCCAAGGTTCTATCTTGAGTCCACTCCTGTACGCCGTTTTTATAGATTCCTTGCCTGAAGCCCTAAGGATAACAGGTAACCACCCCATCACCATTCGTACCCTACCTCCATCATTATTATCAGAGTTGGTTCTGCCAAAGATATCGCCAACATGCTTACCATCGCTGAACGCCATTCCCAAGATAATGGCTACCAATGGAGTCCTACCAAATGCGAACGAGTCAATCCATCGCCTACTATTCCATACACCATCTACAACCAGTCATTACCTGTATCGACATCATTCAAATATTTGGGCATTCCTTTCAACGAAGACGGTATCTGTAATTCCCAACTGGTCCATCAAGCCATTACCAAAGCCACCAACCAACAACAAGCCCTCCGTCGAATAGGTCTACACCAATATGGGCTAGGCATTCACCAAGCCATCAAAGCCTATCGCACCTTTATCCGCCCCATCCTTGAATATGGTCTGGCCATCGTCCAACTTCATCCAACACACTCCGCGAAATCCACAAGTGCCAGTAGAGATGCATCCGTCTTCTGTTGAATCATAACATCACCGCGAATTCACACACCACCATTATCGAGCACATTGGCAATATACCGACTACCGACATTCGTATCAAGATATTGCAATTCCAAGTTCCTTGCTCGTATTCACCAACTTCCACCATGTGTTTTAATCGCTAATATCGTCGCTTCATTCCTTCCGTTTGTGCCCCGAGATGCTGAATGGTCAAAGATGATTAAACGTAATAACCTATATCAATTATATAAAAAACAACAAGAAAAAAAGATAAAATATGAAGAAGAAAAAGAAAAAGAAACAGAAAACTTAAATTATCGTCACAACACTAACCCTAATTCGGACACACCCACTTCAGGCTCAGATTCTAATTTAGAAATAGATCCCCCTCCTAGTATAGATTCCATCACTATCATTATCACAGAACACCGAGATGCTGATCATTGCACTCGCCAACATCAACCTGTCACCCTCCAGAGATCACGTCCTCCTCCTCTTCCTCGCCGTATGGACCCTATAATAACCACACCTGCCACTACCAAAGAACGCCATCGCCTCATCAAATGGCGGATGCATTGGCTCCCACCACATCCTACACGAACTTGCTCCCGCGATCAGACCAGTTCAGGCACAAGAATCCATTACACACAGGAATGCCACATCCTAGAACCCTTCATCATTCAGCTTTAAATGACAATGGTCCGCTACCATCTCCCACCAATGCCAACTCACATCCACCATTTTAATATCATTGATCATTTTCTCAACCTCCTTCCAAGTGATCACAACAAGATGAAGCTCCCACACTCCCACTGGCATCGAACATGGCCTCTTCTTCTCTCCACCCAACCGCCACATTTGAATCCAAACCCATTGACTTCAGATGGATGCAACTTGCTCCATCCCCATTCACCTCAACATCATCATGATCATTCATGCATTCATGCAACATATTTTCAACACCCGACCCTCCCATTTGATCAGGCACTACCTGATCACTTTCTTTTTTTTGAATCCCTCCCCACAAGCCAACCATATACGTTTCGTGCTCGATTTTTCTGGTGCTTGTTGTTGTTTGACACACAACCTTTAATAAAAAAATAAACTTTGAACTATACTATTTAAGACTGATATATTTTGTGTGACAAGGAAAGACGTATATAAACCATATCAAAAACTAAAAAAATTGCTTAAACTGCACGAGACACAATTCATTCAAAAAATATGCATTTCACGAGTTGAATGAAGTAATTATACTGCTATGATGGATTAGCCGTTTTGTTAGTAAATGGGATAATGGTGCCCATTTTTCACTGTCGATTTTCAAACGCCGATCTGTTTTTTTTTTCTTTTATCTGGGAAATTTGAAAGACTTGCCTTTCTTTTTCTTTTCCTTCCTATTCTTTTAATCCTGCCCATTCATAAAAAAACCCTTTTAACAGACTTCTTACAACAATCTACTTCTTACATCCTTAACATTTATAAAAACTTCCAACTATACTGTTTACTGCGTTGGCTTGCCATTATTACTTTTGAGACCTTTATACTCACTGTATTCTACGAATGAACTTGACTCGGCTCAACTTGACTTGTTAAATAATTTATATGGTGTAGCCATTTACAATGGGTTTGGTGTACAACAATATCATCTATTGGATAAACGACAATTGTACTTTTGGGTGGATGGGAATGACATCTTTGGTAAACAGCGACAGCACTATTGAGCCCAACGCAACTTGACCTCTGGATACCGAAATAATAATGGCGATGGCAAAACCAAACGAAACCATCACTATGACATAGCACTTCCTATCGAAAAACATAGCTAAAAGGTCGAATAAAAGTAAGTATGTAACACGTACGTATTTTACATTTGTGCATTAACCCACTCTTTTTTTTTTTCTTTTCTTTTCTTTTCTAGATCACTATCCTGCTCATTAATCTGATTGGATCCTTAGAGCTGTTGGCAGCACAGTATAATGCATAGGTAAGCAGACAGATACAAATCATAAACATTTGTATAAAAGCTCTCTTTCTGTCAAACAAAAAACAAGTCAGATTAATAAGATCCATCTGCTTTTACATAGATTAATGGCAGCAGCAACAACCTCTCTACAACAACCGATGCAGTATTACAACTACACCTGTCTACTCGATATATCAGTAAATGACAATACTATCACTATAACGGACTATTCTATTCCAGCTGTGGGTGCCTGCTATATTATACTCAACTATACTGTCACCACCAACATAGCATGGTTTAGTATCAACTAGACGGTACTCGACTCAATAGGATTCGGTCATCTATGATATATACAACGAACGGATAGCCAACAAAGTTTAATGACTGAATGTCCTGTATGTGGTACTGGGTTACTGGGGATGCGAAAGGGACAACAAGAAACCCATTTGAATCAATGTTTGAATACCGGTAGCCCTACTGTTCGTCCTCCTCGTTATATCAGTAAGTTGAAAAAAGGAAAAGGTGGTGTAGTGTGAATCAAATACTAATCTCTCTCTCTCTTTTTTTTTTTAGTCTATACTTTGACAGAAGGAACAGTTCAGGTGGGTGATGAATGTCCTATATGTTTTGAAGAATTCGAGGTGGGAAACAAGATTGCAAGAATGGTGTGTTTATGCTCTTATCATAGACACTGTCTCCGGGATTGGTTGGAACGTGGAAACGGGTGTCCTATACATTATGATTCGAACATTGGTACATACTAGTCATATCACCCATACTTTATATTATACACCTTTACCTTACCACATCTTATTACATCATTATTATATCATTCAAACTTCTTCCCTTATATATATATATATAAAACCCCAACATTTGAATCAAATAAATTCTTTTTGTTTCGTTTTATTTAACTGTATTCTCTCTATGGCCCCACTGTCAAGCCTTCCTTTGGAACTGTTATAATTTATCTATACTCAACTGGATTCGATTGATTGTCAAAACGGTATGATGGTCTTCAAAGACTGGTATCAAGCTCTTTTTTGACACTGATTGGATGGCGATACTCACTCAATGGACTGTCTCCCTTTGGATAATACTTGTAGTAAAAAGATGTTTTGCTACAAGAACACATCAGCCTACATCGTACCTCATGAAACAGACGTTGCGGGTTGTATGCCACTTCCATCACTTCCCTGGTAGTTGATAGTAAAGGACATTTAGGTGTATAGCATAGCTTGAAAATAGTCTTTTGCATTAAGAAAAACTCCGCTCAGGCGCCTCAATAAAAAATCTCTCTTGTCTTCTTCCACATATTTTAATTATTATCTGTAATGATATGAATCGCCACTTGTCAGTCCATCAGCAACAACAGAATCAACAACAACAACAACAACAACAACAACAACAACAACAACAACAACAACAATCAATCTTCAGTCCACCATCCATCACTAATCCAACGACTTCCGCATCAACTTCAACTCTACCATCATCACGAACCGTTTATCTCAAGAACGTGTGCGCATGGAACGTCGACACTCTCAAGGAATTGCATCTAGCACTCTTCCCTGTCCATTATAGTGATTCCTTTTATCAACAGGTTCAAAACGTAGGCGAATTTGCGAAAGTGGGTAAAAATCACTCTACAATAAAAAACAACAACAATACCATAACATGACTTTTGCTCACACTCTTTTTTTTTTTAAATGTAGTTTATCTTGACAATCTAGCTGTAGGTGCAATATGTTGTCGTATTGAACCTGAATTACAACAACAAGGCAAATACCGGGTTTATATCATGACGCTGGGGGTACTGGAACCTTATCGACGACAACGACTGGGCCATCTCTTACTTCAACATGTCGTGGCTCAGGCACAACTCGAACCCACCATTACTCGTATTTATCTTCACGTCCAAACCCTCAATACCCCGGCACTGGCATTCTATCATGGTCATGGATTCCAAAAGGTCGCTCTGGCTAGAGACTATTACAAGCATATTCCCAATAAAGACGCTTACGTTGTTGTCAAGAACATTGACCATGGTGAACCATCTTAGTATAGTTTTTATTTTTATCCTTTGTCCATACACAATAAAAATCCTTCCCCCCTAGTCTCTGTGACCAAATTATACCGTTTGTATTAACCTAGTTCCTTCTCCATTACATTCCAAAAGACATACTTTTTTTTTGATTTTGATTCTATAACTTTATTGATTCCCCCTTTTTATTTGATATATATATATATTTTACTACAAAACTATAAATACATATTATACCTAGTACTAGTACTAATAAAAACCGACAATCCAGTGGAAGTTTCTTGATGTTTTAAATGTGTTTGGCGTCATTGTTGATGTGTATAATATGATTTTGTTGTTGATGATGGGACAAAATGTTATAATCTATTCCTCCTTGACTTCAATAGTTTCCGTAGTATCGTCATTAGCAGCAGCAGCAGCAGCAGCAGCAGCAGCATCTTCTTGTTCCTTCTTGAGTCGTTCTTCTTCTTCCTCCTTTTCCTTTTCCACCATCGCGGCAATCTTGGCTTCGGCCTTGGTCTTGTTTGCTTCAGTTTGCTTGGGTTGTTCATCCACATAGTATTGCTTGCGTTCCTTGAGTTTTTCCAAAGTAGCAGGGATTTCCGAGATCTTGGTAGGCACAGTCACCTTGATTTCAAAGAAACCTTCCACAGTAGCCAAAGGTAATTTCAAAGCATCGGTAGTGTTTTCCTTCTTGGTAGTTTGCTTCTTTCCACCCTTACGTCCCTTCTTTCCACCACCTACAAAGTAATCTTCATCGGATTTCTTCGCGAGCACCATACCTTCGGGAAGAGCATCGACTTGACGAGGAGAAGAGCCATTGGTGGGAGCAGCGGCAGCAGTAGTGGCAGTAGCAGTAGGTTTATCTTGTTGGTTGACAAAACCTTGTAAAAAGTGAGAGAGGTTTTCACAGAGATTGATTTCATGTTCAAAAGCAGGTAAAGAGGCCAATTCGAGTTCTTGTTTGAGTTGTTCTTGACGTTTTTCTTGTTCTTGTTGGATCTTGAGGAGACGTTCTTGTTCGCGCTTGGCTTCCCGGTGTTGTCGTACAGCAGCATAATATTCATCGTTTGCCTTACGGTGTCCATCACGTAATGCCCGAAGTTGATCGAATTCGGCATCCAACAAGACCTTGAGGCGGGATCGTTCGTCGTACAATTTGTTGCGAGCTTCACGTTCCTGAGCAGCATTACCAAACAAAAGTTTGAATTCAGCATCCAATTCTTCGTATCGTTCGCTGTGTTTCTTGGCTTCAGAGTCATCAATGTTCTTCTTGATTTCAGTGGCGATGTTGCGTTCTCGGTCGATGGCGGCTTGTTGTTCGTCCAATTCATCAACTTGTTGTCGGCTACGCTTCAGTAAAGAGATTTCATTGATCATCTATATAAAATATAGTTGTATCTTGTCAGTCATTATCCCCCTTGACACCCCTTTTAATGATTACTTTACCTTTTTTTCTTCCACCAATCGAACACCAGATTCAATGCTTTGTTCCAATTCCCTGTTAAGAAGGAAAGATGAGTATCCTTGATTACATTTTTTTTCTTATTTTTATTCTTGTTCCTTACCTGATACGTTCATCCACTTCAGCAACAGACTTGTAAGGGACCTTTTGTTGGAAAGCCTTGACTTGACCGACCTATTTAAAACATTCATGATTAGTTATCCCTTCCCTTTATAATCCCCAATCCTTATTTATAATACCTTCTTCTTAATAGAATCATTAATAGCGTCCAATTGCTGATAAACAGCTTGACGTTCTTGTTTCAAACTACCTTGCTTTTCACGGAGTTCAGCAAGTTCGGCCTTAATTTCTTCACGTCGGGTATTGTCTTGTTTAGCAGGTAACTTGTTAATCTTTTCCTTGACAGCATCCTATACAAGTTGTGTTAAAAAGATTGAGTTCCTCTTCCAAAACGGCACGATACATGTTTTGTGTTCCTTTTTTTTTTTATGGGGGGGGAGGAGGGTTCTACTTACGTTTTGCTTCTTGAGTTTTTCGATACGTTCATTGATGGCTTCCAGTTCCTTCTTGAATGCTACTTCGTCAGGCTTCTTGAGGTACTTGTTAGGGAGAGTTGTGGTGGTTTCAGCCATGTTAAAGAATGTGATGATGATGAGAGAGAGGGAAAGAGAGAGAAGAAAGAAAGTGGAGAATGAAAAAATTAAAAAAAAGTCAAAATATGAAGCGAAGACGAGAAAATGATGTCGCGCCTCTATTGGCCGATTCCACTCAGCGGCACTTGAATTATAAAACAAAGACAGTGGCTGATATTGTTCCTGATCCAAAAGGAATAAATGAGTATTATCTCAACTAGAATATCATAATGCAACACGCAAATACACTGAATCTATTTGTATATTGTGATGATTGTTATTGCAGTTCATCACATAGGATGAACGATTTCTAATGTTCCAAAAAGAGCACAGGGCGCAAGTAAGAATAATTTAAACACCGATATAATGTCATTGGCTTAAACTGTAAATGGAGACATGTAACAGAAAGCAAAAGATTATTCGACAAGGGAATCCTAGTTCATTCTCTATTGTTCAAAGGGGCAAAAAGCTACATCTTACAAAGAGACAAGGAAAAATAAAAAGGGAAATGAAAACCCGCTCGTTGATGATAAATCAAAACCGCAGGAAAGATCGTCCACCACTAAGCCGAGCCAATCATATTGATTGATACGAAATAAAATAGAGGAAGCTTAATTTATTTTGCCGTTCCTTGGTATAGTATGTTCATTGATTGAAAATGTCACTATAATTGCTACTAAAAAAAAACACACATACTTACACAAAGAGCACAATTCTTATATTAGGGCAATACCATATGTTTTTTTTTGTCACAACCCTTCTGAGAGTGGAAAAGGTTTATTATTACAAGTGAGTCAATGAGCCAGCCATTAAGGATAAAAGGTCAATTTATTAGCCGTAATGCGGATTGTCACACACCAATAGATCGGGATTTGAAGTGTTTTTTCTTTTTTTTTTTCTTCGATTCGCCCCTTTTTTCCTTCAACACTACTTCCGGTTTTTTTTTTTGTTTTGATCATTTCGTTTTATTGTCTCTCTTTCCTCTTTTGCTTTTGTTTTTTTTACTTATTTACCCAATTTTGGGCTTACGTTCCTTCCCTCCTTCCTTTTTTTACTTCTTCTATTGTATTTTATACTCTTTGGTGTACTTTTGTATGTTAATTCCATTCTTCCAGTTAAATTAGAACATCCATCCATCACTATTACAACACTCGTCCTCCCCATTTTTATTATCTTACTTTGTATTTATCTTCTTTGCACGCTTAATTCTTACTCTTTTACTTTTATATCATGACCAATCTTAATCCTAAATCTTTGCTTCGACGTAAAGCCAGATTCTCAACACCGAACGACAAGGACGAAGACGACAACGATGCGAAGAATCTACGACGGACAGAATCGACCTCATCATATATGCAGCGGCGACGCAACATTTATGTCAATATGGAATTACCAGCTTCAGAATACGATGACAAGGGCAAGCCTATTGATCGCCATTATGCCAGCAATCGGATTCGAACAGCAAAATACACCATTCTCTCGTTTGTACCCAAGAACTTGTTTGAACAATTCCGTAACGTCGCCAACTTGTACTTTTTATTCTTGGTGATCTTGCAATGTATTCCAATCTTTGGTGTCACTGAACCTGCTGTGTCTGCCCTACCTCTGATTGCTATTCTTGTCATCACTGGTATCAAGGACGCCTTTGAAGACTGGAAACGCAACCAAAGTGATCAGCGTGTCAACCATGCCACCACTCGAACACTACAAAACTGGAAAAATGTCAATACACCGGTGGAAACGATTGGCAACTGGTTTTATCTTTATGCTTTTCTTGGCTTCTTTTGCTCTTTGGTGGGAATCGAAAACAAGTTTGCTCACTGTTATCGATCAGGGCGTATTACCAAGCATCAATCCAACAACACTGTGTGTACCAACGACATGGGATTAGACAACAATGAAACCATGTTGGATGTAACTTCACCACAACAAAAAGAAATGGAACCACAGCAAAATGTAGTGACAGAACCAAGGCGACTCTTGACGACAGTGCGACAACGATCCGATACTCTACGATCTGAGCTCTCCAGCATGTTTAGACCAAAACGACAACCTTATCGACCTGGTAACATCCCACACTCTGTCCTTTATCGCACAGCAACCAATGAAACCTCCGCCATGACATCAGTCCCGGAAAACCATGAAGATCAATCTCTCTTTGGTGGCCGACGACCTTCTCACAACCTGACTCGAATGCATACTGGTGGTGGTGGTCGGGTTCATTCCAATTGCGCAACAAGGTGGAAAGATATCCTATGGCAAGATCTACATGTGGGTGATTATGTGCAAATTCGTAATGATGAAGATGTTCCAGCTGATGTGGTGGTGCTCTCAACCTCGGAACCGGACAGTATTTGTTATATCGAAACGCAAAACTTGGATGGTGAAACAAATCTCAAGGTGCGACAAGGCTTGGAGGGAACAGCTGATATTCAAACCGAACATGATTGTGAACAGGCCAGCTTTTATATCGAATCTGAACCTCCTCATGTCAATCTCTATCAATACAGTGCGGTGATGCGGTGGCCGATCGACCCCAAGGACACTGGAACCATGCGATCAGGTGTGTCTCATGAAAAATCCGACGCTATCTCTTACAATAACATTCTATTACGGGGCTGTGTCTTGCGGAATACCGAATGGGTAATTGGTATCGTGGTCTATACCGGTAATGACACTAAAATCATGCTCAACTCTGGTCAAACTCCCTCCAAACGCAGTAAGATGGCAAAAGCAACAAACCCTCATGTAAGTTAATTTTTGATCTTCTGCATGCATAATTCTTACACTAAACTTTTTCTTTTGCTTTTTTGTATTGTAGATCATTGCCAACTTTGTCATCCTGGCTGTCCTGTGCATTGTCAGCTCAATCATTGATAGCGTCCAATTTAATGCCAGTGGATCATCAAGGAAATTCGATTACAACATTGAAGGCGCAAATGGCTCTTACTCTGGTTTTATTACTTTTTGGTAAAAAGAAGAGAAGAAAAAGTCATAATGCATGTAGAAAGGTCTTTCAACTAACACTTTTTTTATTTAGGGTCACACTTATTCTATACCAAAACATTGTCCCTATCTCACTGTATATCTCGATTGAACTTGTCAAAACTGTGGGTGTAAGTCTAATATTCAATGTACTTGGTGTATGAATTCAATCTGATCTGACTTCTTTTTTTTTTTTTTTTATTAATACTAGGCCTACTTTATTCATGCTGATATTGATCTCTACTATGAAGAAACCGATACACCATGTGTTCCGAAAACGTGGAACATCTCTGACGATCTTGGGCAAATCGAATATGTATTCTCCGACAAGACAGGCACTTTGACTCAAAACGTGATGGAATATCGTAAATGTACAATCAATGGTATCTCTTATGGTTTGGGCAAAACCGAAGCTCAAATGGGTGCGGCCAAGCGTATGAATGAACCGATCAAGAAGACCAATACTGGTGTGGCGGCGAACTTGGATCTCCAGGACCACGAAACTGGTGTTACATCGGATGGCGACAATACATTGACCGAAGTGGACGATCTGGCGGAAGCTCGAAAAGAAATGTTTGACAAGCAAGCTCGACTTTTCAAGAACACTCACGTTGGACCTAAACCGACCTTTGTAGATCCTCAACTATTTGACGACCTTGCCAAGAATGACCCTCATGCTCATGCGGTGCAACATTTCCTTCTGACCCTGGCTCTATGTCATTCCGTGATTGCTGAACGACCTGACCCTGAAAACCCTGATTTGATCGAATACAAGGCGCAAAGTCCGGACGAAGCGGCGTTGGTGGCGACAGCACGGGATCTTGGCTTTGTCTACCTCGGTCGGGATGCTAATACAGTGCACGCGGAAATCAAGGGCGAACGTAAATCATTCGACATTCTCAACACATTGGAATTCAACTCGACACGGAAACGAATGAGTGTCATCATCCGACCTCACGACAGCGACAAGATTGTATTACTCTGTAAAGGTGCGGACTCGATCATCTTTGAACGGCTCTGCAACGACTTTGGCTCCCAAGAAGATTTGCAAAAAGCACAACTGGAATTGCGTGAAACCACGTCGACTCATTTGGAAAACTATGCGAACGAAGGTCTGCGTACTCTTTGTCTGGCCTACCGTTTTATTGCTAACGAAGACTACATGCCATGGAACCGACGATTCCTGGAAGCCAGCGCCAGTATTGTCAACCGAGAAGAACGGGTGGATGCGGTCAGTGAAGAAATTGAAAACAACATGCTTCTGATGGGCGGTACTGCTATTGAAGATCGATTACAAGATGGTGTGCCTGAAACTATTGCTGAATTGGCGAAATCTGGGATCAAACTCTGGGTACTCACGGGTGATAAGACGGAAACGGCTATCAATATTGGATTTGCTTGTAATCTATTAACGACAGATATGGAGTTGATCATCCTCAAGGCAAGCACTCGGGAAGAAACACAAAATCAACTTGAAGACGCTCTACTACAAACCGAAAAAATTGGGAACAATAACAATTTGGCTTTGGTGATTGATGGGACGACACTCAAATATGGATTGGAACCTGCGACAAAGGAAATGGTGTTATCTCTGGGTATGCGCTGTAAAAGTGTGATCTGTTGTCGTGTCAGTCCCAAACAAAAGGCACAAGTGGTGAACATGGTCAAGAAAGGTTTGAAGGTGATGACTCTGGCTATTGGTGATGGTGCAAACGATGTGTCTATGATTCAAGAAGCTAATGTTGGGGTCGGGATCTCAGGGGTTGAAGGTCGTCAAGCGGTCATGGCCTCTGACTATGCCATTGCTCAATTCAGATTCTTACGCAAACTCTTGTTGGTCCATGGGCGTTGGTCTTATATTCGCATAGCAGAAATGATCATGGGCTTCTTCTTCAAGAACATTGTATGGACTTTTATTCTATTTTGGTATCAACTCTTTTGCCAGTAAGTGTCGGACTTGTTACCCCCCCAAAAAAATCATGCATGCTAACCCCGTGACCTTCTTCTTTTTAATTTTTGCCCTGTAGATTCAATGGTACCATGGTATTCGATTATTCTTTGGTCACTCTTTACAACGTGGTCTTTACATCTCTGCCGATTGCCTTTTTGGGTATTTGGGATCAAGATCTTGACAGCACGACTACACTACGATATCCCGAATTATACCGGATGGGTCTCCGAAACGACAAATTCAAGGTATGGCAATTTTGGGTGGCAGTAGCTGACTCGATCTACCAATCGGTTGTCTGCTTCTTCTTCCCTTATATGCTCTTGGTGGCGGGTGGTGCGGATCCCACGGGGCACGATGCGAACGGGGTGTATGAAATCGGTACGATCATGTCAGGTATTGCTGTTTGTGTGGCGAACTTTTATGTGGCCTTCTCATTGTACAGCTATACATGGATTCAAGTCTTGATTATTTCCTTGTCGATCCTGGTCTACTTTGCTTTTATCGGTGTCTATTCTCAATTCAACTCATTCATCTTTGCTGGTCATATCCGATTATTTGGTACTGGTCTCTATTGGCTCGTCCTGATCCTCACTGTGGTGGCGGCATTTATTCCTCGGTTTGCCATTTCTCATTATCTTCATCAATACTATCCTTATGATAATGATATTGTTAGGGAAATCGAATTGGTGCTCAAGCGAGATGAAGCCCCAGTGGAACACGTGAATGTCGCTCACGCCATTGAATTAGAAGACCGCCGAACCATCTCGACTTGATTACTGTACCAATTATATAGTATTTATGTTACTTTTTATCTATTGTACTTTATGTATTTTTACTTGTATTACCACTTAATCCTCCCCTTATCTCTTCGTTTAACCCACCTACACACTTTTTTGTCTATTATTATTATTATTATTATTATTGATGTTATTGTAATACGTTGTTTGAAATAAAACATATGTATTTTCTTTAAACCTCATAGGTTGGCTGACAATGGGCGAACCTCATTATAAAAATTTAAAACCCGAAATTCATAAAAAAAAAAGGGAAGAGCGATGGTCAAAAATTTTCCCTCTCTTCCTTTCTTAATCTGTAATATACATAAACATTTTATACGATGAATGATCTCATGGGTGAAACTGAAGGAACCAGCAATAACTTGTTACAACAAAAGACAATGTTGGAAAGGGTAAGTCATAAACTAAAAAAAAAAAACTGCCGATGGAATGTACCTTCATCTGGATGATATGAAACACCAAACTCACCTCTTTCTCTTTCTTTCTTGCCTCTAGCGATTCCAACATTTCCTGGATGAAGTAACTCCATATACACAATACCGATGGATCGCCACAACCGTACTTTTGGTATTATTTATGCTACGCATCATCCTGGCTGAAGGGTGGTACATTGTAACGTAAGTGAATAGGGGGAGGGGGATGACCAAAAAAAAAAAAAAAAAAAAAAAAAAACTGACACACATTCTCTCTTGTAGGTATGCTCTCGGGATTTATATGCTCAACTTATTCTTGGCCTTCTTGACACCCAAATTCGACCCTTCGATGGATATGGATACACAGGAAAATGAAATGGAAGAAGGACCTTCTTTACCAGTCAAGAACGATGAAGAATTCAAACCTTTTATTCGACGACTTCCTGAATTCAAATTCTGGTAAGAAACGTGGATTGCGGGATTAGGTGGTCTAACAAGACTCGACTGATTTTTTTTTTTAAATAGGTATTCTGTCACCAAGGCCACTGTCATTGCTTTGTTTTGTAGCTTCTTTAGTATCTTTGATATTCCTGTTTATTGGCCCATCCTTCTTGTCTACTTTTGTGTCCTGTTTGCGATCACCATGCGCCGTCAAATTAAGCATATGGTCAAGTATCGATATATTCCTTTTGATTTTAACAAGCAAAAATACGCATCTGGTGGAAGCAATAGAAGTAAATGATTTATCCCCCTTTATATAACTTTTGGTTATCTTACTGTGAATACATTAATAGAATATAATAAAGACAAATCAACCATACATTTTATTATTATCAAATGCCTTTGGGTGTGTGTCGGGTTTTTATTATGGCATCGTGGATGTAATTTTATAATCTATGTGTGTGTGTGTGTGTATAAAACGGGTATGATGAAGGTGAATGTCATCAAGAAGGGAGGGGGGGATTAAAAATAACTACTAACTAATCTAGTTATCCTCCAGTCCTTCCAAGACATCTACTTTACCCAAGATATCACTTAGTTCCTTGTTGAGCAATTCATCCAGGGTGTGGTTATCACGTCCATAAAACCATTTTCCTTGTTGCACATCGTAATCATACCGTTTAGGACCACTAATCATACAAAGTAAAAAGTAAGACACATATCATCACTTGGGGGGGGGGTTTGAATACCTTTTGGGCGATGATAACCAGATTTGTTTGTTAGGAGGTTGCTTGTTAATAACATAAGTTCCATGTTCACCCAGTTTCAAAGTCATCACGCCTTGCTATATATAAAGAGTGAGTAATTTAGCATTTTTTCTACAAGTTCAACTTACTGAGTATTCAAGATCGAACCCTTCCAGTTCGGTTTCGTCGCCAATGGCTTCCAGGACATCGACCATTTGATTAAAGGTCTTATCGGATATGCGATGATAAGTATCATCAGTCAGGTCACTATAGTCAAAGCATATTAGTAAGAGTATATGTATCAAGGGATCACTATACCTGTGTTGATAAGTAATTCTAGTGATAGGAGAGGTGTGGAATGACCCTTGTTGCTGTTGACCATGATATCTATTCGTCCAAAGACCAACATTATTCAACCGCCTGGATGTTACCACCACTGGTCGACGAAAACCAATAGTCGCAGATCGAGTAATACAGGCAGTGAAGGTTTTTAAAAGTGACATTTGAGATAAAAAAAAAAAAAAAGAGAGCGGGAAGAGATGCAAAAAAAAAAAAACGGCACTAGGGTAAAATTTGTATATAGCCGGGATTTGAAATGTTTGTGTTTGGACTTGCTCCATCCGATTTTTTTTTTTTTTGGTAACACACCGGAATGATGCATTAATCTTGAAAAAGTGCCTATGGAGATCATGATATAAACTTTTCTATCTCTAACTAGTTGCTTTGTCATGATTCCTACCCAAGTTATCTATGCGTGCCCATACTTTCAAAAAAGACAAACCTGTTGAAAAGAGAGCAAAACTTGGCCTGCCAAACGATATTGTCTGGAAATGATGACCTTACATCAATCAGAGTGGACTTGCGGGATTTGAAAGCGGCTTTTTTCTTCTTTCTAAAGAGGAGAATCCACAACCATCTTGAGCTTGACCTGACTGACATGACGGTCTGAGAGCTTCACTTTTGTTGTAAAGCATGCTTGAAATACATTATAGGATATACATAGTCACTTTATTTATTAGTATTGATTGAGAACTGAGGAGGGGTAGAGTAGGTTCAAATGCGGGGCTGAAAATCATGAGGGAAGTCAAGTCAGTTCCTACGTTTGTGATGGACATTTATTAATCAATAGATAAAAAACAGTATTATATATAACAGGTATTTTTTATTGCAAGTGTAAAAGTAAAAATGATAACAAAAAGTCTAATGTACAATGTAAACTGGGGGGGGGGAGAGAGAGAGAGGACAAATGACAAGCTAGTAATACAAATCGTAATCAAGACTATACTATAATGTTAAAGCTATTAATTAAAGATCATCATCACTATCATCAAGCCTGTAAAGATCATCACTTGAATCATTACCACCTTCTTCTCCTTTACCAGCCGGTAAAGTCGGTTCTGGTTGCTGTACTGATTCTGATGATGGAGAGGATGGCTGATCTATTGTTGTATTTGCTGCTGGTGTTGTGGTTGATGGTGATGGTTGATCCGTTGTTGTTATTGTTGTTGCTGCTACTGTTGATACTGAGGATTCCCTTGTTGATGCTGGATTGGTTTCAGTTGATTCCTCCTTTGCGATGGGTAGTGATTTCAGATGCCGGATGACTTTATGGACTTGATTCCGAGATGATGCTTCCGGGATCGGTCGTTCCTGAAAGAGAACCCCCCCCCCGCGAATTAGTATATACATTTGAGATTAAGGATATATGTATGAGTAGGTCTTACAGTGTCAATTTTGTTTGATAGATCCAGAATCGTTTTCAGGGTTTCTTGATCAATATGATCCAGGTAAAGTTTTGTGAGCATGTGGCACATGACTTTTCGCAGGACTAAAAATAGATGGCAGGGTTGAATAAACAAAGATTTCATGTTCATTTGTTTAAGCTTACCAGTATCACCAGATCGAAGACTATGAATGACATCGAGAATTTGTATAGCCATATTACCTTGCACAGCCATATCCACTTCTTCACTCGATCGACGACATCTATACACACACAAAGAAAAAGAAGATGCGTTAGTATTGCCCTTTTTATCCAACTATGTTTTTCTTGTCACTTACTCGACCACTAATCGTGGATCTGTCCAATAAGTTATCATTTCAGCAATAGTAATTGGTTCCACCATGTGTTCGTTAGCTTCCAAGTCCAGGTAAGTTGCAACAAGTTGTTCAAGAGACGGAACACCAATCTATCGGATCTAGTTAGTATGACACATCAGTTGATATGGAACCTTTTATGCATTTACCTTTGAGATCGATTGCTGATTTTCACTGTTAGAGTGACAATAGGCAGGAAAAAAGTAAGCAAGACATTGTTGTAGTTTGCTGTTTCCAATCACATTGTCGGTAGGGAAAAAGTAGAGGAGGACCAACAATTTGAGTGTCTAAAAAATCATAATAATGTAAAAAAGTGAGTTGCATGTTTCACACTTGAGGTGGGCATTAATGTTACTTACTTCTTCATTTTTATACAATCGCGATAATATAAGTTTGGCCAAACCTTCAGAGGCTATATATTGAACTTCAGCAGCTTCATTATCCAAACAGTATTCGAAGAGTTCAGGTATCTATTCCAATAAAATAAAGGAGTGAGCATCACCCAATCATTGACCGTCATACTTACATCAGCAAGTTTTTCAGACACTGTGGCATAGCCGAATCTCATGATCAAGTCAAAAAGAATCTATAGAAAGGTCAAGTTAGTCAGTAAGATCATGTTTTTCGGTATCTGTCCCTTCTTACCATAAGCGCCTTTTTCTTCAACTCGTCGTGCCCACTTCGAATACAACGTTCAAAGAGTGGTATGTTATGTAATGCAAGGTCCTAGAAAAAGTCATCCAACAATTAAAACAAGTTAGAGAGCTTGAGAGTATGATTGATCCATTCAAGTTTATTACCTTATCCAAGTGACATACCAGTCCAAGGCAATGTAACCCTTCTTCCCTAAGGACAGCTTCTTTACTTTGTACTGCAGGGACGATTAATTGATTCAAAAGACCATATATCGTAGAGTTGACTTGTAAAGGCTACAATAATAAAATATAAAAGAATTAGTTTCCAAATAGGATGATGTTACTGAGGAGGATGGGTCATTGTAGACTTACTTGTTCACATCGTTCCAGCATGAATTTACATATGCTCAAACATTTGAGTTTCGCCAGCATCACTTGTAATATCTTGGGGTCAGTTTCTTCATTGGGTTCCGGTTTCACAGACTTGAGAGAGAGGTCGTCCAATTTCACTCTTTTCGAGGAACTTTCAGTTGCCTATATGTATAAATAAAATACACCAAAGTTCGGTTAATCACAGGTAGTTCACCCATCTTCTGTTTATACTATTACCACATCATCAATATCGGCCTGTTCTTGAATATCAGAGATAACATCAATCATGATTCTTGTAAAGTCGCATTCGTCCATAGCGGTTAAACTGATCAAATCCACCAAGCGTCCCAAGTGATCATCCGGAAGATCAGGTACCAAAATGATATCACCTAAAAGATGCAAAACAGTAAGAGTCAAACGACCAAGACTTGTTTTTTTTTTGTTTACTTACGTAGGACACTATACATTTTGCGTCGTCCAACTTCATCCGCATAATCCAACCTCTTCGCAATACCAAGTAATTGAGCCACAATGAATTCGTATTCTCCTTCAGTATCTTTTGAAGCTTGTTCCCATAAACTGTTGTAGTGTTGAATATAGAATGCATGTCGGGTTACTTCAGGTAAGATTTCATCCAGTTTCTCCTCCAACTATACATAATATATATATAAAAAAAGGAGTTAGATATAATAACGTCCATACACCAGTAGTATGATTCAATTACCTTTTGTGAGCTGAGCACGTTCGTGTATACATGGGCCAAGAAGGCACTTTCAGGAGATAAGTTGTCCCAGAATTGATCTAATGCAAAGGAATGTGAGTATATGATCCATATCCCACCCCAAGTGTTAGCTAACTTACCATCAAACTTAATATTCATGGATGACATGCGAAGTTCCAAAAGACAGGCAAGCATTTTTTCAGATACACCGCCTTCCATACCATCCATCACATCCATTCTTTCTAAAAACTAGAATACAAAGAATATATTATTAGCACGTTAAAAGTTCATGTATCTTTTTTTTTTTTTTAATGTAACTTACTTCCAAAAGGTTATGGCCCGCCTGTTTAATCCAATGGTCAGCAATCATTTTCCCAGCAGCAGTTTGGACTTTTACTTCACGATCAGATAATCCCCATTTGATCAATTTGTATCTGTCTTCACTAGAGATCAATCTAAAGTCGGATATTTCAGTCAAAGGTCGTGTATAAACAAGTCGGCGATTGAGAGGATCCACATCACGAGCACGTTCGATCAAATAAGGAAGAGTTTGAGGTGTCACTTCCAAATTCATAAGCACCACACGACGGACTTCACTATGTATATATAAAGAAGAAGAAAATGAGAAGGGACAATCAAATCAAATTGGATTTAAACTTACGCGCTAGCATCATGTCGTAGGATCCAGGATAGTTTTTCGCTAATAGTGAGTCCATCAATAGTATCAGGTTCGTCGTCGGCAGTTTGTAATCTTGATAACGCAGTGACGGCTTGTATACGTACAGAAGTTTCTCTGTCCTTGATTCTTTGGAATAATGCCGTCCGAAGGTCTTGATAAAGGTCTTCACTATTTAAAAGAAGAAGTAGCTGTAGTTAACTTTTATTTGATATGTTTGTTCTTTCTTTTTTTTGGAAAGTACTTACTCTAATTCCCCAAGGCAGCTAACACTGAGTGCAATGATTTGACAACACCGAAGTCGTACAGGAGTCGCCTTTGCAGTAAGCCCTTTCAAAATGTGGACCATGAGTGCGCGGACAAATCGTGAGGAGATAGTTTCAAGGTCGTCTTCCATGTCGTCCGGATTGTCGTTTGCACCATTGTTAGATTGATCTATTTGAAAAGGTAATAACAAGAAAAAAAGAGTTAATGATACACCATCTCGTCCTTTTAGATATATTCATTACCTTGTTTTTGAGTATATTGTAAAAAAGTAGCCACAAAGCGGACAATACTATCTGCGTGAGGTTCCTTGCGCCGGATGGGTAAAATTCTGTTAACGTTGCGTATATATTCTTTATGAAAAGCCTCTTCACCATCAAAGTCAATGTCTTGAGGTTGGCCAGGTGGAGTTGGTGATTTGAGAGAGCAGATTTCTTGTAATTTTCGTAAAGCGATGGAAAATCGTACCAGTACGGCATTCGGCTTTTGTGCATCATTAAAGATGTGAGGTATAGTCGTCGAAAGCCTCGCTATGGTTTGTGATCGGTTTGTTAATGTTTCTGTTGTCACCATTATGAGAAAGTGATAAAAAATAAAAAATAAAAACCCGCGCGCCGTGTCCTTTATTTAAAGCCAGAAAGATAACGAACATGATTGGTCGATTGATTCGGGACTTGAAAAATGGATGGCTAAAAAATACAACTACATTCTCTTCGATTACCCTTTTCTTTCCCACTTTTGCTTGAACCGAGATCCTCATTAATCTCTTCACCTTCTGGAGACTCTTTACTAATATGGCATCAAACGGCAATGATTGGGATGCTTTTGCGTCCATGTTTCCTACTAGCTTTGGGAAAAAAGTCAAAAACAATATCAATTCCTCCAACTTTGAAAAAACGAAACGACAGGTAAGAAGAAGGCCAACTGCGCATCAAGTCTTTAGTATAGTACTAAACTTTTTATTGGTCTCACTTTTAATGTAGGATGGTGTACCTAAAGGCTCCACTGAAGACCAACCAGCAGTAACAACATCGTCAACAGCGGAACAGGATTTCAAAAACTCTAGATCTGGTGAGATCAGTCAAACAACAAAGAATGATAATAACGACAAGACAGCCAACAGTGATAATGGTGACACAGACAACGAAGAAGACGACCAAAGTGATGAAGACGACAATGATCAAAGTGACGACATTAGCAACGATTCCATCCTCCCCATATCTCATGAAGTCACTTTAAAAGGTCATACACGGGTGGTATCAGCTTTGGCCTTGGACCCTGCGGGTGCTCGTCTTGTTACTGGTGGGTACGACTATGACATGAAACTCTGGGATTTTGCCGGCATGGATCAAACCTTCCGCCCGTTCCGAAGTCTGAACCCCTTTGGCGATCATCAAATACATGACATACACTACTCTCTCTCTGGCGACTCCTTTCTGGGTGTCCCTGGTAGTGCTTCTATCAAACTCTTCAATCGGGATGGTATCGAAAAAGTAGAATACATCAAAGGCGATCCTTATATTCGTGATTTACGACACACAGCTGGCCATGTGGGTGCTCTGACTAGTGCGACATGGCATCCTACCGATCGACAAACGTTTGCCACCTCCTCACAAGACGGGACGCTGCGGATCTGGGATGTGGAGAAGAAAAGGAAACAAAAGGAAGTCATTGCTTATAAATCACGCGAACGTGGTGGTCGATCTCCTGCTACTGCCTTGGCCTATACCCATGACTCGAAATTGATTGCTGGTGCTTTTCAGGATGGTACTATCAACTTGTGGTCTTCTACTGGTCCATTTATTCGTCCCTCGATTGTATTTGCCGATGCTCATCAAAAGCATTCGGAAACTTCGTGCTTGTTATTCTCAAAGGATAACTTTACTATGGTATCAAGAGGTGGTGATGAAACTGTTAAAGGTAAATTGACAGAAAGTGTAACAATAAGAAGTGGGGGTTGGAAATACTTAGTCACTTTTTTTTTTTTTTTTTTTTTGTAGTTTGGGATATTCGACATCCAAAGAAACCTATCAATGTACAATACAACCTCGATATTGTCAACCCCGAAGTCAATGTGATATTCAGTCCTGACGAAAGATTGATCTTGACAGGCACAGCATGTCCTAAAGGTGCAGGTCATGGGAAGCTCGTGATGATGGATCGTCAAACTTTAGAAATCAAGCGAACAATGCGTAAGTAGATACTCCCCTCCCTTTGAAAAAACAAAAAAACAAAATTGGAATATGATTTAATAACTCTCTTATAATAGATATCGGTCAATCTAGCGTGGTCAAGGTACTTTGGCATCCTCGAATCAATCAAATTGTTACTGGCAGTGCTGATGGTAATGTGCATGTATTTTACAGTCCTACTCATTCTGCTCGTGGTGTCAAGATGTGTGTGGTCAAGGAACAAAAGAAACGGGCGGTGGACGATTATGAAATCGATCGACCTATCATCACTCCTCATGCTCTTCCTATGTTCAAGGAGGAACGGGTTAAAAGTCAAAAACGGAAACTCAGCAAGATACGAAAGGATCCCAAGGCTTCTCATCGTCCAGGTAATACAATCAAGAAAGAAAAAAAAAGGGGGGGAATCGGATATTCATCTTTTTTTTTTTTGATATGGTAGATATGCCAATGGGTAGCCATGGTGTTGGTGGTCGGGTAGGAAATGGACAACAACATGCTATCATCAAGGGTCTAACCAAAGATACAAGACGAGGTAAAAGAAAGAAAGAAAACAGTGTTTATTGTACATCTTTATTAACGAAAACTCTAACCTGCTTTTTAATAATAGACGAAGATCCTCGGGCGGCGTTACTTAAATATTCTACCGACTCACCTGATGGCACTAAATGGGTCACAAATGGTAAGAAACGATCTATCAAAAAAAAAAATACTTCTTTGTGTTACAATAAATACTGATATTGTCCTTCTTTTTTTATGATTCATAGTCTATAAAGATACTCAACCGGAACCCGTCTTTGCCAGTGATGAAGAAGAAGAACCTGGAACCAAGAAAACTAAAAAATAGGCTAGTTGCTTTTTTTTTTTATGCACGCACCAGCTGCGGCACTTGAAAATAAAACCCTCAACATTCTGATTTTAAAAAAACGACCTTGTTTCCCTTTTGTCTCTTCCATACACACAATGAAAAAGTCAAAAAGGTATAATAAGACCAATGATTACCCATATTCGTTGATACCATCATCAACATCCAATACGAATCTGCCCTCACATTCAACTAGTGTAAGTTCCATCCCTTCTTGATATAAACTTGTTCTTTGCTAATTCTTCTCTTTGTTTTTGTGGTAGGAACAAGGACCGATATTAGTGGACCAGCCTTATTTGTGTTCTTCACCCAGTCATCTCACTCGACCTTTACTAGGCTCTCAACATATTGACATGGCTTCATCTTACAACAACAACAACAACCGGAATCTCACGTATGGAGCAACAACAGAATACAACTCTGACACTGAAACCACGGGATCACGACCGGACGATGATGACGGACAAGATGACGTTTACCTAGCCACCATGGATCGGAAAGACCAAATTGATATTGACTATATCTTGTTGGACACTCATATTGAACAAGAAGCCCTGACGATTAAAACGCCAAAGACGACCTTTCGACGACGCCGTTTATCCACCGTGACTGATCCAAGAAGATATAGCTTCTATGGGGATTGTCAAAAGGTATATATATATATATATAAAGGTGGTACAAAAAGACGGGTTGACTCTAATGGGGATTTAATAGTACTCTGGAATGGATAACAGTGAAGCCAACCGAATCTCCTATTATTCAACTGCCGAACCATCGACTATTCATGCCAGGTATCTTTGTGAAATTCCTCCTGAAGGTGTCTTGTTCAGTGATATGCTCAAAAAAGGATGCTTTTGGATCGATCTATTGAATCCTTCAGATACTGAAATGCGAACAGTGTGCCAGGTAAGACAATAATAATGAAACTAGATATGACTGACAATTTGACTCTTTGGTAGGCCTTTCGAATACATCCTTTGACTGAAGAAGATATCATCATGGAAGAACAACAAGAAAAATGCGAAGTCTTCCCCAATTACTACTTTATCTGCTTCCGAAGTTTTGAACAAGATCCATCGTCCCCTATGTATTTACAACCATTGGCGATCTACATTGTGGTGTTGAAGGAAGGGGTCTTGACGGTAAGAATGTTTTAAACCATGTATGTATTTATATTAATATGATCTGTTGCATCACATAGTTCCATTTTAGGCCAACACCACATCCTCACAATGTCCGGAAAAGAATCAAGCAACTACGGGATTATATTAATGTGTCTCCAGGTAATATTTTCTATTTATGTAACCCCACTTTATTTTTATTTTTATTTTTAATCTTTGGTTTATACATAGATTGGATATGTTATGGTCTATTGGATGAAATCACTGATTCGTTTGCACCATTGAACAAATCGATCGAATTCCAAGTAGACTCGATTGACGAACTAGTACTCATCTTGAAGGAAACGGAACAATCTGATATGCTTCGACGGATTGGCTATTGTCGAAAAAGGGTGATGGGACTTTTAAGGTTACTGGTGCCAAAAGCGGATGTGGTGAAAACTTTGATCAAGCGTGGGGAAACCAAACCGGAGGATGCGACACGACCTGAACTCAGTACTGAAGTATCACTCTTCCTCGGTGATGTACAAGGTAAAAGAAAAATGTACATTTATAGGATGAGGAATTTGTTAATGGATATTGTGTATCTTGTAGATCATCTCCTCACTATGCTTCAATCACTCAATCATTATGAAAAAATCTCATCAAGATCCCACAGTAATTATTTGGCACACATCTCGATTGAAATGACACAAACCAACAATGAAATCAACGATATCTTGTCGAAATTGACGGCTTTGGGTAGTGTCTTGATCCCAATGAATCTCGTGACAGGTCTTTGGGGAATGAATGTCCAAGGTAGGTCAGATACACACATGGGCTTACCATCTACTCACTTTTTACATCTATTTATATATAGTACCGGGGCAACTAACCGAGGTAATAAATGACAACTAACATTAGCAGGCGTGCCTTAATTTTTACTTTTTTTTTTTTTTTTTTTTTTTTTTTTTAAATATAATATAGGATTTGACCTGGTTTACTTGCATCACCGCATCCATCCTTACCTTTTGTATCTCGATGACCCTCCTTATGCGATATTACAATATAGTATAGTCTTTATAATTGTTGATTATATATATATAGCATAGTATTCCCTGTTAACCTAATAAAACCCGCAACATGAAAAATGCGTTTGTGTTTGTTTATATGATAATAATGCTTTTATTTACAATAGTGTTTGATACAAAGAATTCTATAACTAAAAGATAGTATATGTGTATTAAGAGATAAGTTAATACGGAGAAAATGAATTATATGTAGTAGCAGAGGGGAAGGGGCACTATAAGTTTAAACACTATTGACAAGTATATTTGGATAATCAATAGGAAGAGCAGAAAGATCGCTACCTTCACGGACACCATGAAGACGAGTACGCTTTAAACTACCATCTAATTAGTCCCCCCACACACACAAAAAAAAAAGTCAAGTAAATACAGCAAACCCATCAAGTTATACTGACTTGCCTGGAATAATAGTACGAGTAGGAGATACCGTGATGATCTCACACTAACCCAGTCCGATCAAATTGATCCATTGAGTATTCATAGCTTTGATCTTGAGATGCATCCAATTGAGTCTTGGTGTCGAAACCAATAATTCACATTGCCAGGTCCTCCGTGAGCATTCTTTATATTCCACAATCAAGGTACTAGGCATATAATAAGAAGCACTTGATCTCCACCACTGCATGTAATATATATATCTATAAAGTGAGTCGTTTGTTAACACCCCTTTATTTACTTACAAGTTGTCTTTTGAGCTAGATAGCAGGACTATAAGCAATATCACCATCAGGCATATGGTTTCACCGGAGATGAGTATAAAACAAACCAGGAGAATAAAGTGGTGGTGCAGGATTCAGCCAGGTGCATTGATGACATGGTCGAGCCTAGCCAAAAAAAAAAAAAAAAAAAAAAAGAGCGAGTATATTCATGTTATCATATGAACATTTGGTCCATAATCTTACCAGCACAAAAGACCAATGACAACTTTCACAAGTTTTCGAACTCGATTTTTTTTAGGCGGTCATTGTTGGTAAAAGAGAAAGAGGAAGAGCAATGAAAAAAAAAAAACCACCTGTTCCTTTTCAGGTGTCCCCTGTCGGGATTTCAAATCTCCATAAATTTCCAACATCCCACCTTTTCTGGATACATCATCATCGGATCGTTTCAGTAAAGTCCTTCTTTATTCCTTTCCATCAACATTATCGATGAAATCGACATGATTTGGAAAGGTTCAAGTGGCAGGGACAAATGGTACTGTCAAATCTCGCTTTTTTTTTTTGTATCGATACGTGCAAATTCAAATCCCGAATCGCTCCTGTTTCCAAATACATCACCAACCGGATTGGTTCAAGTCAAACTCTTAAAAAAAAAAAAAAGACAATGGTGAATCAGAAACCTAAATTATGATATCAGTAGATTTTTCTGTGTTAATACCATCTGCTTTATGATGATTCAATGACGACATGGTGATAGGATCACTCTCTGATCCTTTTTTAAACATCGTCCAATCATTCATTGTCTGTCTATCCAGCATATTGGTAACAGCAAATAGGCAGAAAACGTTTCAGTCGCTCTCCTTTTTTTTTCTCTATGTATTCTTTGAAAACACGAATTATGTTTATATGTCATGCTTAGATATGTACCCTCACTTAATTACCGTATTATTCTGATAAAAAGACATCACTCGATTCGGCATGAACATAGTTTTCAATTCCCGACCCCCGCAAAATCTATTCGGAAAAAAAAATCCAAGGTCTTTAGCGGGACTTTTTTTTTTTTTTTTTTTTTTTTTTTTTTTTTCATTTCAATTTCTTCTTCTTTCTATAGAATATTCTCTGTCTACTATACTCTAATTACTCGTCTTTTTGTACAAAGGATAACTTTAATAGTCAGCCTTTCGATATCCTTATTGATTACTGACATTGACGTACTGTCGCATTGGTAAGTCCATTTAAAAACGAAAACACGACCATTCTTTACCAACTCGATACATGCCTTTTATCATTTAGGCAAAAACGGCTTTGACTTGTTGCTCATATTCAACCTTGTATATTCACTCCAACACAACAAGAAAAAGCGACACAAGCTTGTATTTTATTATCCGACAACATAAATGGATGCCAGTCAATGCTCTGTCCTTGTCGTGGCCGATGCTCAAAACTCGGACGATTCCTTTTCTTTACTACACTCCACTTTTACCTATGGTAAGTAGCAAAGAATAAAATAAAATAAAGAATGTTTTTTCTCACGTGGATTTTTTTTTTTTTTATATTTATCCTTAGTGACTTTTGTACCGACTCAAACTGATATTGTGGGGATACTTCAAGCTCATAATCGAAATAAGAGGGATGGATCTTCTACACTGGTGATTTTGGATGATTCTGTCTACTCGAAAGAGGATCTTTATGATACATTGGAATCTATTCGGTTTGCATTAAGCCTAGGCGCGCTCCAACATGTTGCACCAATAGGTAAAGAAGATGAGGTTTATACAGTAACGAGCTAACTGGGTTGTTTATATAGTGTATTCATCGTCAAAGTCGAATGACTATATGTTGGAGTGTCTTGATCATGGTGCTGTCAACTATATTCTCAAACCGTTACGTCTGGATGTAGTGACCACTCTGTTTTTGGTAAGTTTTTAATGTAACTTTGATCCACTTAACCTTATTTATGATTTACTTTTAGAACACACTTCGGGCAAACATACGGCAACGACGAAAAGACCATCGACAATCCTCCTCTTTTGATATTGCTGCAAAAGACTCTACAGATTCGAATACAAACCGAGGGAAAATGTGGAAAAAGTTTGAACAGCGATTGCAATCCTTGGGCCAAGTTAATCATAACCTGTAAGTAGGATTATTCTATTGATTAATTTACTTTTTATACTCATCTTCTTCTTTATTAGTATCGACCAAAGTATATCAAACTTTTTCAAGTCTGATAGCACCATTACTCGATCGGACATGAAGAAAATATCAAGGTAAAAGTAATTAGTGAACAGGGAAAATGGATGATACTCATTCATTGTTGTGGTTTTTAACAGGGATTCGGATGATCAACTAAAGGCTCGACTTTCAAGCTGGAAATTTGCGCCATTTGAACTCAAGAATTATGAATTACTGCAATGTACATTCTTGGTCCTTAGACATGTTTTGGCGCTACCCGGTTTAAACGAATTTCCGATATCTGACAGTAAATCACTTTTCTCACTCACTCACTCACTCATGCATGATGATACTCATCTCACCTTTCTTATCTCAAATATAGATGATTTATATGACTTTTTATTCGATGTGGCCAACATGTATCAACCTTTGAACCCTTATCACAACTTCCAACATGCTGTTGACGTGATGCAATCCATCTTTTGCTTTTTATGTCGTTTGGGTATCCTCTCTCCTATGGATTCTCAAGCATCACCCGACTTGGCAACTAAAAAGCAACGTGGTAATTATGATTGGTTGGACAAGAATGGTACTATGAAAGATCTCTTCTCTCCTCTTGATGTCCTCGCTTTGGTTCTAGCTAGTATCGGTCATGATGTGGGTCATCCTGGTGTGAACAATATGTTTATGGTAAGTATGGAACTTGTAAATCAAAAATATTTACCCTTTCTCTTTTATAGATCAGAACAGCTACTCCCTTATCACTCATGTATAATGATCGATCGGTACTCGAAAGTTTCCATGCCATGGTCTTCTTCAATATACTACAACGACATTGCTTCCGACCACTGACAGAATGGCAAACAACTGCGAAATATACCCGATTCCGAAAGATTGTGGTGCAAAGTATATTGGCAACAGATATGGGACTCCACGATGATTATGTTAATAGGATACAAAGACAACAGGAACGATTGTATGCCAGTCCTATTGATGCATCCAATGAAGATCAAGCTGAGGATGAAATCATACTGATATGTGGCTCTCTTATCAAATGTGCTGATATAAGTAATTGTGTAAGTTGTATACTATTGCAGCATATCACGACAATGACTTATTCCTTCTTTTTATATATATATATATATATATCAATAGGCAAGACCATTCCCTGTTGCAAAAGAATGGGCAGAAATCCTTCAAGATGAATTCTTTGCTCAAGGTGATTTGGAAAGAGAACTTGGTCTATGTGTCTTACCAATGAATGATCGGGGCAGGATATCTCTGGAAGACTTTCAACTGGGATTCAAGAAGAATGTGGCTGGGAAACTATTTGATGCTGTGGCTAATGTCCTACCTGGTAAGAACATCATGACAGAATATTGATCATATACTAATACTTGTTCACCTTTTTAATAGATATGGAGTTTATTGTGAACACCGTCGAAAAAAATTGCAAAGTATGGGAATCAAGGAAACAAAAGCTAGTGGATTCAGGAGCTATTGATCCATCATACAACACTAAAAAAGCCAATTCAGGTAGCCCAAATGACAACTGGACTTTTTGCCCAATGGATGACTAACATTTTGCATTACTCTTTTAGATACTGATGATCCACTAAAGCTGGGAACAGAGCAGTCTCAATCACCAAACAAGGCAAACAATCAACAGCAACCTTCAAAATCGTCCTCAATCGACAACATGGACAATTTGCCATCACTAAAACAACATCATGCCACTAAACCAGCTGAACGAAAGAAGAAAACAAAGGTTTTCCGGCACTGTATTCTTCAGTAAAACTCATCATTATTAGTTTAGATCAATGCCCCCCCCCTCTCTCTTTTATACTGTATAGATCCCTCGTTTACTTTTTACCCATCCCTTTAACCATTTTGTAGTAGATGACATCCCCTATTGCACCGTTTATTCATCAATACTCTTCTTTTTTTTTTTTTTTTTTTTTTTTTTTTTTTTTTTTTTTTTTTTTTGTACATATATCTTTTTTACACATAAATGACTCGAAACAAAATAAAATTAAACATTAATACTATGGCTTGACTATGTATTGCGTGGATGTTGCCTGCATAACTATTTAAATCCCGCCGACCCATATTTGTACTTCGTTTTGACAGATCAAACCCGTTTAATTAAGTTTGGTCTCATCTGTCAATTTCATTCTGCAACTTTTTTTATTTTTATTTTACAAAAGTCAGGTTAAAACGATTTTGAGGCTATACTGCTCCATACAAGCGACTTGGTACATTGGCCATTATGTAAAGTTTGTTGGAAATAGGCCAAGGACTGCTCTTGGTCACTTTTGTCATGACCATCACTTGTCCATTAAGGCAGTAGTGCTCTCTTAAGATTCAAGGTGAGGGTAAGCGGGGTGTGAAATAAGTTTGGGAATCGTATACTGCTCATTATGTAAGTCTCTCATTCTAGTGAGTTTTTTTTTTTTGTTACGGATCAATATGTTTTGGATAGAAACTGGCTTTTAACTTTATGCAAAAAACAGACTATTGCCGGGATTTGAAAACATAGGGGTAATAAAAAAGGGGAATGGGTCTCTGATCTGATTCTTTCCCCTCGAACTCGTTTCTGATTGTAACAGTAAGTTCCCATCCATCCATCCATCCATCCATCCATCCATCAACACATGATATTAATCTAATCTATTTTATGACTATAGTGAGAGATAAGTGGAAGAAGAAAAGACAAAGACGTCTCAAGGCCAAGAGAAAGAAGATGCGGGCTAGATCCAAATAGGCACACTCGTCCCTAAAGAACAATAATAGGCTCTCTATTATGGTCAAGGTTCCATCTCTTTATATTAGTAGTCACCTCTTTTACAAAAGAAATGCATCTATATCATCACCTGTTATTTGAAAACATACCATAGTGATAATAATAAAAAACTACAGTATGCTTCACTTGAACTATTTTATTGCCTTGTGCACTCTGTTGATTTTCTCCGTTTTTCAAATACCGACATCTCGGTATTTTAAAAGAGTTTCGCCATTATTTTTGGATTCCCTATATACCTATTTTTTGTTGTTTGCTTTTTATTTTCTTCTTCTTCTTCTTCTTCTTCTCCCTAAAGCAAAAGCATTTACAACCCATCTTTATATATACATACATATATAGAAACCTTATACCTTTTACACGTAGACGCTTCTGTTTTTTTGTCTTTATTTACTTACTCGTATCTATAATTCACCACCCTTTATTACTCTTTTACATAATACATCTATTACTGTGGGACTTATGAACTTTACTTCTGAAGAAAAAGCGTTACTGGTGGCTCGACATTTACCTTGCGATCAATGCTCTTGTCAAGGTTGGCGACCTGGTGAAAACAAACAACAACAACAACCTAATGGAAATATTCTTTGCGATTGCGGTCATCCTGCCAACGAACATCTTGATCACTGGGAAGATATTGATCGTCGTCTGAAACTGGCTTTACGTATCAAAGATATTCTCAAGGTAAGTAATAAAAAAGAGGTGGGATTCGACCTTCGGGACTAACGGAACACTTGTTTCTTTCAATTAGGAAAACAAAAAAGAGGACGATTACAACTACACGAACGATACCATTCAATCTTTGCAAAAGTAAGTAACAAAGGTTTAATGATAATGGATAAAACACCCACCTCTCTTAATTCATGGGCAACTTTATATTATATATAGACAAATGCTGGAAAACTCATTGACGGAAGGTTTCCTCTCAGAGGCCTCATCGTTGTCTTCTATCGATGGAGGTAAAAAACAAAAACAAAAACAAAAAACAAAAAAAAAAACAATTGAAACCATAGCGAATGATAGTATGACTAACAGTGTATGTTGAGGGATTATAGATGAACGGTATCCAAAGCGTGATCTTGAAGGAACAGATGAAAGTGAAGCGAAGCGACAAAGAACCGACCCTCATGATACCGAAGAATTGGATGGAAACAACAATGCACACGATGAAGACGAAGACGAAGACGATAATTTGGATGAAGACGACATGGATGAAGAAGTGGAAGAAGATGATGGTGACGACGGTGACGATGAAGACGATGATGATGATGATGATGATGACGAAGAAGAAGACGACGACGATGATGATGAAGAAGAAGACGACGACGATGATGACGATGAAGACGACGATGAAGAAGAAGAAGAGGAGGACGATGAAAAGGCGAACAACATCAAATCTTCACCAAATCAACAACAACAACAACAACCTATTCCAAATCCTGAACCAGCTATTTTAACCGACCAATCCACCAATCCACCATCCCCATCACACGAAAACAACAACCACCATGAATCAAGTCGAAAATCCAGTCCCTCCTATAGTAGCAAAACAACCGACAATGATCGATACACCAATGGAAAACTCGATGATGGTAATGAAACAATGAACGGGACGGATGACAAGGAACGCATGAAACACGCCGGAAAAACCAAAACAACACCAAACATACCAGTTACTGACAGTTTGGAGGGGGATAGCAACAAGGAACTCCTAAATGAAGAAACATTGAACGCTAATGGTGTGATGCATGATAAGGATGGACCTTTAAATGATGATGGATCTATCAAATCTTTGGACGATATTATGGTAAGATAGGAATAAGGTCGATGATGTTGTATTAATCCCTCCCCCCCTTTTTTTTAATATATATATATATATATATAGTTATCTGATAAGAAAGAGTCTCCTGCCATGGTTGAAGAAAGGAATGGTGAAATTGCAATCAAGGTGGTGCTAAACGATGGCAAGCCAGAAAGTATGATTTATCTAACTGGGTTAAAGAACATATTCCAAAAACAATTACCAATGATGCCAAAGGAATACATTGCTCGACTGGTTTATGATCGGTAAGAAGAAGAAGAAGAAGAAACGATTACATGATACTCATACCTTTTTGTTGTAGAAATCATCGAAGCATTGCTCTCATTCGACATCCTATGAAGGTGATTGGTGGGATCTGTTATCGACCTTTTGATGAACAAGAATTTGCTGAAATCGTGTTTTGTGCTATTGCCTCTACTGAACAAGTCAAGGTAAACAAAGCACATGGAAGGGGATCATGGAAAAATTCACTTTTTTTGATCTTATATATTCAAACTAGGGGTACGGGTCACATCTTATGAACCATCTAAAGGATTATGTTACTGCTCATACTCCAATGCGACACTTTTTAACATATGCTGATAATTATGCTACGGGATACTTCAAGAAACAGGTTGGTATAAACAGGATGCTATCACATGGGATACTAATGCTGTCTTTTTTTTTTTTTTTTTTTTTAGGGATTCACGACTGAAATCACACTGGATAGACGAAAATGGGTGGGCTATATTAAAGATTATGAAGGTGGCACAATCATGCAGGTAAAATAAAAGGAGGAGAGCATTTATCATGAACTGACTGACAGTTTCCTTTTATGAACTAGTGCACGGTGGTACCAAAAGTCAAATATCTACAAGCACAAAGTATTCTGGCAATACAACGTCAAGCGGTCTATGAAAAAACCAAGGAATTCTCTACTTCACATATTGTGTTTCCTGGATTGGATATGCCTGTAAATGAAGATGGAAAAAGAAGTATAGATCCTCTCTTGGTTCCTGGTGTTCGTAAGTTTATCGATCCTGCTTATTTTTATTAGCCTCGGTGGCAATATTAATCATCTTTTTATATAGGAGAATCTGGATGGACACCTGAAATGGATTTGCTGTAAGTAAAAAGAAAAAGAAAAAAGATATACAAAGAATGACATGTTACTGACATGTATATTGTATAGATCGAATCGACCTAGACATCCTCCTCATTATAATCAAATGCGTCATTTGGTATCTGAACTTCAAGGTCATGCAAGTTCTTGGCCATTCACTGAACCTGTTAATGCGGATGAAGTGGTTGATTATTATGAAGTCATTACCGAACCAATGGGTAAGACACACACGCGAAAAGATAATAGGTGAAATCCAGATTTAATTAACCCTCTCTCTTTTTTCTTTGACTTAGATTTAACAACATTGGAACAAAATGTGGAAGGTGATATGTATGCGACCATGGATGAATTTGTAACTGATGTACAAAAGATCTTTGACAATTGCCGAACATACAATGCCGAAGGAACCAGTTACTCAAGATGCGCCAATCGAGTTGAACGCTACTTTAATGAACGATTACAAGTATGGTCTGGATCTACTAATTAGGAGACACTCTGTTAATATAATTTACCCCCCCGTCACTCCACACAAGATATTATAATTTTATATTATCTCATTTTAAACTCTTTATGTATATATATACTACAGCAATAAAAACCATGTTATTGTATACTTGTCCATCATGCATATCGGGGTTTGAAACAACTCCTGGCTTCTCCTCTTTTTTTTTTTGTGTGTGCGCATCTCCCTTAATTTCTCTCTCTCTCTCTCTCTCTCTCTCTCTCCTCCTCTTTACTTTTTTTTTTTTTTTAACTCATCGTAATGCCTGAGTCAAGAACAGAACTTATCACTTGGGTGAACCGTTTATTGGCTACTCAGTACATAAAGGTGGAACAATTAGGGACAGGTAACCCCCTCCCACCCATGATTATTCTCACATGCTTAAATCTCTTTGTCTTTTATTTGAACAGGTATCGCCTATTCTCAAATCATTGACTCTATTTATGGTAAAACGGGGGGGGGTTGTTATATGTTATGGCGTTTAAAGGACAAACTCAATACTATTCTTCTTCTTCTTTATTATTAGGTGATGTCCCATTAACCAAGCTCAAATTCAAGGCGAAACATGAATATGAATTCATTGACAATTACAAGATCCTCCAACGCTCATTTGAAAAACACAAGCAAGTGAACTTCCTCTCTACTTTACAAAATACATGATGCTGATCTTCTTTATTCAGGATTGATAAAATCATTCCCGTCCAACGTCTTGTTAAATGTCGATTTCAGGATAATTTGGAGTTTTTACAATGGATCAAATTATACTGGGACACCACTGCTCAAAGACAAAAGTCTCTTCCTTCTCCTCTCAAACTGCGACATGGTAAGTCCATTCTCTTCTCTCTCATTCTCTCTCACTCAACTCCCAACTTTATATAGGACGACAATCATCGGATTTGGTATCCTGTACTTCTTTATCCAGCACATCATCCACACTAGAAACACCAACAGAGGTTTCCTTTACCAGTCTCGCACCAGCCAAAAAACAACGTATCCAATCTCCTTCTTATAATCACATTATCATGGATCTGCAACAACAACTGGATGGATTGAAAGGGATCGGGGATTCTTTAGGGGTGGAAAAGGACTTTTATCGACGTAAACTGGATAAAATTAAACAGGCTTATATCGATCATGACATTGTCTCTACATCATCATCATCTATCTTGAAAAAGATTGGGACTATATTATATGGTAAGTAGTAGAAAAGGGGAATGGATAAGGAAGGATGTATACTAACTCACCTGTCTTTGTCTTTCCGTAGGGTGACTGACTCTTTGGCTCTTTGATTAGTTTATACAGTTTTAGCTACATGTAATTTTTATTGACTGATTGAAATAAACAATGCTTTGTCTTATATTTTGATCGCCTTTATTAGTAATCTGACAATAAAAGATCACAGCATTCCAGACCTTAGTTACTGCTACTCCCCTTAATCACCAACCACCATCTAATACTATCAGCACAATAGCCTTTAGGTTGACAATGTTGTGGTCGCCGTTCTTTGATTCATGTGTGAACCTAATCCAACAACAATGACGGCTTCTCCTCAGAAGGTTCCTAGTCTCACCCTTCCTAAAATAGACCCCCCCATTACTATATAAAATAAAGAAACCTATCATGTAAAAAAATTGGTTTCGTATCTTTTGTAAATAAGGCGCTAGCTTTACCAAAAAGGTTAATCTTCGTCCCTTCATGCAAGAGGTTACCGGGGTTTGAAATAGACGAGTGTCCATTCCCTCTTTCTGCTAAACATTGTGTCATTATGCAAGAAACCCATTTCGGGAGAAGAAAAAAATCCGTGTACCCTCTGAAAAATAAAAAACAGACATTGGCAGTACCTTGGAATACCTCACCCTCTTGCTCTTTTTAATGACGATCGGGGGTTCCTTGAGGTTTATGCGAAAAACAATTTTTAAGACCCCGATTTTCTCGATATGTCTTTGTAATAACTTCACAAGGGTAGGAGCATGAGCATTGCCGGTGATTGAATACTTGACCACAAGTGATCATGATAAGGAGAAAAAAAAAAGAGGCCCACTTCGGGATTTAAAATGTCCATAAAAGAGACGCCCTTTTCATTTCTTTCCCTTTTCTCACAATCAACAGGTAATTCTTTTAGTCAACAATCAAATCCTATTATGTTACAAACCCGTAAGTTGATCCATAGAAATGTATTTATCCTATTGTGTCACTAACCACGTTCTATCTCTTTGAATCATAGTCGAGTGACAACTTTTTGACATTGACGTGACCAAGCCCATATTGAATCACCAGATGGAAAAAAGAAAAAAAAATCCTACCCCGAAGACAAAAAAGCCTAGACGTATGAACACCGTCAAGGCAAAGCAGTTACAACGACAATGGGAACTAATGCTGCTTTGTCACTTTTTTAACTCGAGCAATAACATGACTAGACCACAAAGAAAACGTAAATTGATACTTTGACAGCAAAGGTATTGTTGACATTAACCTTTTTTCATATTTTAGGACAACCACTGATCATTGACAAACAGAGTGGTATTACGGGAGAAAGGACCAAGCGCTGATGTCGGAATGAACGACGAAGAATCTACGCAAGCTCAACTACACGACGAGGCTATCTGGAAGTGTGATATGGATATTGATACTGCTCCCATTCAAGCTCAAGTGCAAGACCAGACTAATACTCAACCTGTTGTCGACGGTGAATATGACAAAAGTGATTATCTATTTGGTAGCGGTACCGAAAAAAGCCGCATATTATTGTCCAATGCAACAAAACAGGAATACTCCGCTTGTACATATCCTCTCATATCATATTCCTTCTTTATTGTATGTCTCTCTTTGTATTTTTATTTTTATCTTTGTCCTTCTTTTTATTATTTCCTTTTATCTTTGTATTATATTCCTCTTTATCATGTTTTATCACTTCAGTACCAATAAATCAATACCTTCGTCTTTGTCCCGAAAAGTATATATTTAAATCCCGCCCTGAAATCTGAAAAAGGGGCAATGGTGTCTTTTTTTATTTATTTGTCCTTCCCTTCCCTCTTTATCCCTTCCGACCGACTTTAATGCTTTGGTGTTAATGTCTTTTACCTCTTAGTGCCTTATCTTATTTTGTAAAGTTAAACTGGTATGGTCTACGATTAAGTAACTAATTAAACAATCGTCTCACACTTTTTTTTTATGTTTTACTGTTCTAGTGATGAAGAATGCACTGTCTGACTTTCTTAATGATGGCTACACGGAAAAGTAACTTTGTTGGGTCCATCTTTACTCTTGACTAGTTACTTTTATGGTGGTGGTAATGGTGTTTTATCTTTTGGCTAATACAACAACTGGGGAAAAGGTAAGAACACGTAAAAGAAAAAGAACTGAGTGGCAGTGTAGACTAGGTCCATTCTCCAAGTGGATCAACATCCTGATCAAGACTTTGATACTAATACTCTTTTCCCTCTCTCTCTCTTTTCTTGTATGTTTAGGTTTAAATACCAGCAAACGTTAGCAGTAGCTACTAGTACGATTCATCCACATCAACGATACAACCGCCCATACCAACCCGATTCGACCATCACGAAAACCACTCGATTGTGCTTTACCTGCAAACGGCACGGTTTTCCTTGGCACACCTATCACAACCTCCTCACCAATTAGATCTAATTGGTGCATTGATAGGGTATATTCTGCAATGATTGTTGTTGTTGTTGTATGACGTATTCCCTTCCTTTCACTTTGATGTATTAACCCTACTTGTCTTCTTCTTATGTCAACGGGGGAACCAGATGCCAACTGCAACTATATATTGTAATTCAACGTACAACAACATCGTCTCCAACAATTTATTAGATATCTTCATCTACAAGTCAATGTATGAATACTTGAAAGTGGTATTCTTCTTACCATTCTCTTTACTCCATTGGATATACAAAAAAATCGAAATCAAGATAATATGAGGGCCATATTCCAGAGGGTACCATGGATGAAAAGGTATATATCTATATGTATATGGCTGTTGTCTATTTGAACTAAAGCGACTAGTGACTCTTTTTTTCATTATAGACTGACTGGTAGGAACTCACTCAACAGGCCAACAAACGTAAGGAAGAATCAGGTGATGGTGATTAGAACTAGACTTTTGATTGCCTTTATTAGTAACCCGCAATGGAAGATCACAACAATTCAAACTTCCTCGATTATCAACTGCCGATAGAAATATGATCATGTCGACTGTATGGTATCACGTTTACCCTTGATCGGCTCTCGCTTTGGTTAAACATGAAAAAGGTATTAATAGGTAAGCATGATTAGGGATATGAGAACAGAGAAGGAGTACTAATTCTATTATACAGACCTATGGCCACCTCCTTCCTTCAAACTCAATCTTACTCTTAAAAAACAAGACACGAACACTGGCCTGGATTCTATGGATCGACAATCTGTGATCGATGCCCTTTAATTTGTGTGTGATACCTGGTTTTATTTGGTTATAGCCTCACCAATCCTAAAATAGACCCCCTCTTGTGTTTTTTTTATATATACTGTAAACAATAAAAAAGCAACTGGAAACTTATAAACATATCATTGCCCCTTAATTTTGTGTATCTCTTTTGTAAACAGTGTGTTTTGTGATTGGTACGTGCTAAATTTATCAAAAAGTTTTATATGATAAGATTACCTATATGCGTTTATGTGATCAAGGTCAACCTAAAGAAGAATGATTCTTTTGCGCACGGAAGAGATGTGGTTTAAATTGAACGAATATCCGTTTCTTCTTAGGCCTATCGAGCTCACATTCATGCAGGCGATAACCCCTCATTTCATTTTGTTGACTTTGACGCTTTATTAGAAAATGGCAAATAATGGACTCCAGGCCATCGTGTTACAATACAAGAAACCCGTTTTTATGCAAAAATGATTTTTCAAATCCCGCCGTCCTCGATGCACCTGCTGTCAAATTGGAAACATTGTTAATCAATGAATATGACAGCACAGATTTACAAAACATTTTCACTTTTCGATAATGTCACCTGTATAAACACTTTTTCTGGGGGGGGGGAGAAACGTCAAGACAATCCTAAAGTGTGCATATATCGACCCACATTTGTTGATGGCATTCTATTTAATCACGCTCTGTTCATTCTAAAACGAAAAAAAAAGAAACAGTGTTTCATCCTTTTTCGAATCCCGCCTGCATAAACTTTCTTTTCTGTCATTTTTAAGGAAACGTGGAGAGGGGCCTACATATTGGATAATGTAAGAAATAGCAAAAGGGTCACTTGACCCATATCGTTGTACAAAATGGTTTTATCGTACACGATCACTCTTACCATGTTCATTTAACATATCACGCTTTGACCTCGTACTGGCATTTACTATGTTATTACTCTTTTGACACCCTCTTTATCAATCATTATTATTCTGTTCATTTTTATTACAATCCATTAATAAACAGTACCCTTGGAACTTTTCTTTCCGCCCACCTGTTAGTGGTTTGTTGATGTAAACAAATGCCAGGTTTCATTTCACATCCCGCACTATCCTCACATTTTGCTAGAAAGAAACGGCCACAATCATCCGTTTGGTCTGGTTAAGGTTTCTATGAATGCGTAAAAAGTAATTATAAACAGTCTAACTATTTTCATTCAAAAACAATATTCATGTTCTTATGATGCATGATAAGGCTGATTGGCTCAATTTTCTGGGCGACTTTTTTTTTTTTTTTTTTTTTTTTTCAATTCAGATATTTAAAGGTTCCCCCTTTTTCTTTTTCTCCCACTTTTCTTCCCGATACTTATCAACTTTTCGCACACAACATGTCAAACAACATTAACAATCAACGGGAACAACAAAGACCAAAATGGCAAAGGCAACGGCAAGAACAAGAGCCAGACGAGGAACAACATCTGCGAAGATCAAAAAGGCTGAGACAGCAATGGAAACAACAGCAGCAACAACAAAGTCCAAAATGGCAAAGGCAACAGCAAGAACAAGAGCAAGTCGAGGAACAACATCTGCAAAGATCAAAAAGGCTGAGGCAGCAACGGGAACAGCAGCAACCGAGACAAAGACAGCACGAAGTAGAACAGCAGCCAAGGTCAAAAAGGCAAAGACAGCAAGATGATGATGACGAAGAGGAAAAAGTTGATGATGATGATGATGATGATGATGATGATGATGATGATGATGATGATGATGATGATGATGATGATGATGATGATGATGATGATGATGATGATGATGAAGGTGATGGTGATGGTGATGGTGAACAGAAACAGTAAAAAGACCAAGAAGATGATGATGAAGAAGAAAAACAGCAGCAACAACAACAACAACATAATCAGCTAGAACAGCAGCAACTAGAACCAAGACGAAGACGAAGGAGACAGCAGCCAGGAAACCCACTAGGGGATTTGACAAATAGGCGGTTGTAAACAATAGCATAATAATACATTCCATCCATCCATCCTCCATTTTGTAAACCCTTTATAATAATAAAAAATACTTGAAACATTAAATTGACTTTTTATATATACCACCACTGCAAATGGATTCGTTTATGCAGATCGCATTGGACAATCAGATTCAAATTCCGACCACATTCATAAATCAGGCACTTGTTATCGGCTTGATTTGATTGATAGTGATCAATGATACTCAAACCCAGCTAACTCTTTCTTTTACTCGAATACATTACGATGGTATGACATGGTAAACTGTCCCAAGGGGTTATCTGGGGAGGCCAATGACAATGAAGCGGCGTTTGAATAAGGTCGATCAAAAGAATGAAGACTTTTCAATTTTTCGCACCCGCTTCTTTTCTCTCCCAATAATCCGAATCATTGGTCTGGGAACTGCCTATTCACTCTACAACAATGGACAACAGTAAACGGCTTTGACACACTATTTAATGGCTGAACAACAGTTTTACAATATCTTTGGACATGGTCAGCAACATTTATCCCCGAAAAAAAAAAAAAGATCTCGCCATTAGTCCAGACCATGGCAGTTTTTGAAGGTGTAGAAACAGGAATGGTAAGATATACGTTGTAAATGAAGATTTAATACACTAATCTTTATTTTCTTTTACTGTCATAACAAAATAGGTAGCTTGTGGTTTCTGTATGAAACGGGATTCAGCCCAGGAACCCTCAAGGTAAGTCCTATACTCTTCCCCGCATACAATATACAATGACAAATGGAGTTGATTGTATGTATTACTTAACTGATATTGTTACTTGTAGTTGGAAATGAATTCTAGGCAAAGTTGGTAGCATCCTATATTCCTCTTGGAGTTATGCTTGGAAAAAATGGAAGGAAGTAAGCGACACACAAACACTACCATATTGGTTTACTATCTAACCATTACTCTTTTATTTACTGTAGTCTTTGATATGGACTATAATGTATTGATGAAAGTAAGTAATATCCTTCTTTTTGTTTTGTTATACTGACTTGAACTTATTGACGACTCTCTTATAGTCTACAGCAATCCTAACCTGCGCGATCACTTCAAATACTCAACTTGGTACAATAACAATCTGGGCTCAACATCCATGAATCACAACATTTGAGGGTTAACAACAAATGACAGGATGCCATCTTTAAAACTTAAGAACGACTTGGACAAGGAACAAAGGTTGGGCACCACTACCATCATTGGCGACGTAACCTAATTTATCACAAGGCACATGTCACCATTTTTGATCAAAGGCCTCTTCCTCGTATTGACCACCACATGGGCGAATTGGCTGACAACACAACATGGCTTTGAATTGGGGTAGCAGGACAGGACGACAATTGGCGATTTGGCATAGTATGGCCGTGTAACCTTCAAGGTGGATGCTATATTGGTATGGTGAAATAGAAAAAGGGCGGTATGATCAGAGATCATAATATTATACTAAACCTCTTACTATTCAATTTATAAGATCCTTTGGCACTGTGGAATGGTGTCTACACTGATCTTTGTGCAGCATCAATGACGGTTGGTACCAACGAGAATTGGAAAAAGGTGAATGGAATCTTTATGGCGGACCCTCGACTCTTACACCCCCCAAAAAAAAGAAGCGGACCTATTATGACTTTTTAAAAGTGATGGACCTCTCTCTATGAATCAGATTATCCGATTCCAAATCTAATCAAGTACTATACAGAATCCCAATCCGATACTATAACCCACGCAACTGGCAACAATAGCATGGGTGGTTACCTCTTCTTTAATGATCTTGGTTGAAAATGAGATCATTCTGTCTCCATCTTACCTGCTTTTTAGAATAGTCTCTTTGTTACTTTTTATATTGGTTATATTGGTTATATTATGTAGCTTAACTTGTATTAAAATAAACTTCATTAAAACATTTGTCCTAAATGTGATTCATGCATCGGTTCTTATGATTGAACTCCGACTATATCCTTTGTATTAGGGTTACCGGTGTGATATGTATGTATCTTTTTAAAACACTCTATAACATAAACGTAGCTAATTCTTATTATATATTATGTATTCCAATGTGGATTGAATCGTTTTCACAATGATTCCATAAAGCCTTCAGTCATGCCTTTGTCCCGCTTCTGAATCCTTCTTTAAATTACTATGGTTATAAGTATGTGGTTAAGCATTGGCATCATACTGCAATGTGAGTAGTTATACTATGATGATCATGTATCAACTTTTGGGGAAGCAAAATATTCCGATCTCTTGTCCTCGCCCGGATATGTTTGCCTGGGGGGGGCAGTCGGATATTTAAAAGATTCAAAAAGCATTATTTTCGGGGTTTATGCTTTCTTTCTCTTTTGCTTTTGTGTGAATCAAGTTGGGCTGCTGCTACATTATGACACTGATTGACTCTTCTCACCATACCAAACCCAAACTGACAATAGAGAAATCCCTCGAGCAAGCTCGGAAGAATCAAGTAAATGACTAGCAGGTAAAAAAGAATAAAAAAGTGTTGCGCACTTGACCTAACCAGTTGTTATTTTATATAATAGGCACGAATGCTTTGCAATCAAAAAGAGCAACATTTTGGTATAGACAACGACAAGGACACTGTAAGTAACTCTTTTCCCACATCTCCTTCTCCGCGGAATGCCAAGTATAATGTACTCATCCCATCATCTACTTGAAAAACAGGAACGACGAGACTACTTGGCACTTTGCAACACGCAGCGAAAACTGGAATTGGAGCTGTATATGACACGACGAGATTTACAAGCTTCAAAAAAAGAAACCTCATACTGGAAACACCTCTACCAGAATCTAGACAAGTCGATATGTATAGAGGTACACTTTAAAATCAACAAAAAGTGATGACGGACATATTCACCCTTTGTTTGTTTATTTGAATTTAGGACCATGAATCGAACAAGCAGCAAAATATACGGCACCATACTAATGATATTGAAAACTGTCCACTATCACATATTATCTCGGATCCTCCTGATGAAGGTAAGGTCAAATCGGACATACGGGGGGGGGGTTTGTTCCTAACATTATCCAATTGTATCAATAGGATCACCTTGTTATCATGAAACACTCGATTTCCTGCAACAATCATCTGAACACTACTCACAAATATCATCACCATCCACCGAGACAACTCTTTCTCCGACTCATCCAACCTTGACAGACAGAATCAAGCAGCTGGAACTGGAGACCGAACAACATATCCTCACAAAGTATGGCATTGTCGCCCAGGGCCTAATGGATACCGACCAGTTTTCGATGGACGATGACGAATACTTGATGTTGCATGGTGGTGACATTATCTCCGACTCTTTTATACAGGTATGGCATGATCATTACCCCTTCACCTATCATCTTTATTCATACATCTTGTTAATATTGCATAGGTCTATAATGATGAAGGGAATTCCTCGACACCACAAAGAAATCAAGAACTTGTACAACCAGAAACACCTGTCCTTGTCAGTTTAAAGGATGATCTATCGATGGAATACAATCAAGACCGGAAACCGTTTGTATCCTACCAAGGTAAGTCTGGTATAACATAAAAGTGAAAGGTAGGAAGCAGGTGTCTAACTTGATGTAGAGATGATGGAAGAAATTAAGACGTTAAAGGATACGAATCACGCTTTACGACACTATATCAACAAGATCCTTATGCGCATCATGAACAATCGACATATGGAAACCATTCTAAGTATCGATCGACCAGGCAAACAAATAACCACACTCAGGATCAATCCTCACACCATAAAGGCTAATAACCTCGACATATACTTGGCACCAGCTGACCAGACACTTTTTGACAACAACAATAACCACGGAAACAACATGGATTTCTTTGGACGTTGAAGGACAGACAGAATTACATTAGATTCCAGTAATAATAGTGTAGATCTATATCATCCCCCATATTAAATCAACTAATAAAGAATACGTAATTTGATTGATTACTACTTGATTCATACCCCTCTCCTTATTTTACATGGTTAACACATAAAGACCAAAATGATGGACATAATATTTGTTTATTGGTTGATGATAATATACAGTATTAAAAACTAAACCGATGATCGGGTATAAAGCACCATGATGACCTTGTAAAGTGTATGTAGATCCAGACCAGAAGAAGGCCATATACCAGAATTAGTTGGTAGTTCTTGACATGCAGATTTGGCCATTTCAGATGAGCCAGTTACAAACTATAAAAAAAAAAAGAGACAGTAAGTATATCTACTTTTACTCCATCATGATTACCAATTATCAAGCATAAACTAAATTATCATCAGCAAGTCAATTTAAATCCTTGAAGCCACAGAAAAATGAAAGACTTGGACAACATGATGATCCCAATCTGTTTATCAATCCCCCGAAAGGAATGATAAAGTAGAAAGGGTTCCAGTTGAAAAGTACAGACATTCCCACCCAAAGACGGTTGCTCAATGACCTTAACAATCTATCCCAGAGAACCCGAGATGGATAAAAAGTCAAAGAACAGGTGTCTTTGAATGTGGACCACATTCATAGAATGGATATAACTAAAGACTCATCATTTTGATAGGCAATACTTGGGGTTGTGTATGTAAAAGTCCTTACCTAGAGTTGTTTCATAACGAGAGAGAGAGAAAGAGTCTTGATGATTATCAAAGCAAGTGATTCTAATAAAAGAAGATGATTTAGTATACCAGTGACGCTTGAGTTCCGTCTTCATGATCATGTTTTATTTCTTTTATTGGTTTGGGTCAGATACGAGGAATTCCATTGTTTTACATCCACAGTGCCATCTTTATTCCATCTTACGAATAATAGAATAAAGCGACTTCAGGACATCAGCAATGTTTTTCATCATTCAAACCAATTAAAGAGAGCAACACCACCAATCCTATCAACTATGTCTTCTTCTTTACTAAGACTTACCTATTTCAAGACACCATTGTGAGTAATAAAGTGAAGAGAGTGGAAAAGAAGAAGAAAAAAAAAAAGTAGAGGGGCTTTTTATAATTAGAATGGCCGACCGTGAAAATTTTTTTAGTGTGACGATTTTCGGAGCGGAAGCCGTCAAGTAGGCACATATCCTCTACTTCATGCTACTGAAAAAAAAAAAAAGATAGTTCAACATCATCTTTGATTTTCATACGGTTTGAATTATGTTCAAGGATGGTACTGAACTCTCAGACTAGATCAAGCAACAAAAAAAAAAAAAAAAAAAATTAGGAACAGGGGCAAGGTTCGGGGTTTAAAACCCTTGGCTTTGTCGAATGGTCATTCCCGAGGATATAAAGCTTAACATGTATGTAGATCACCACAGTCGGGAGGGCGATCTTCCCAATTGTACAGTCTACATACGAACGGCTGATTAGCTCTTTGCCTAATGAGATTATTGACCACACTCGTATTTTCAAATCCCGCCTGGCGGAGTCTGCCTCCACAAATCATCTGGCGGGGGAAGCATTTCTTTCTTCTTTGTTCAATTGATTAATTGATCAAACAGTGACACTTCTTGTAAATAATGTTTATACGTTTATCTCTTATTCCAACTTATAACTACTTACTTTAGATGGCGGCTTGCGCTGTATCCTTCAGCAGAAAACTCACCATGGTTGGAATGAATGAAGGTAAACGAAAGCGACGGTGAAGCAACTTTTAACTGGATCAACGTGGTAGAAGTAAAACAATGGAGCAAAAGAAACGAAAAAGAATAGTGTGGGTTTAGGTAGAATGGATACGTACTAACGATACTGACACTGATACTTTTTTTCTTTCCTTCATTCTGTATATTTTGATGGAATCAAGGTATACTTATAGCTCCTTGTGTCTGAAATGTGTACGAACGATTAGCTGATACAAACTGCGGGGGGCGACATTCTGTGATTGGCTTTGATAAATGGATCTGGTGGCCCACATATTAGTAAGTACAAGCAATAAAATGGACGATTCATCATCGATGGCAACCATAATGTGTAACAATAAGCAACACGGAATTTTAGTAGTGCTACACAACCAACGCCGATAACAAGACAAGTCAACATGTCTCAAACACGACAAAAAGGTGAAAATCATAAGCGGTACTTTTCGGCTGGACCTGTCGAAATGGCGTTATAGTGAACGAGCCTCAATATGATCAGCTTCCTGATTATTTGATATGATCCTTGGGGTCTTATGTTAATAATAACCCTTCTTTAATGGAGCAATACAGCAACCAACTTAACTCGGCATTATACGGAGGGAAACAACAAATGAAGCCAATAGTTGGCATGAATGCTTTATGGATTTAATTAGGTATTGGGGAAAATGGTGTACAGGATTGGGTATGCATACAGAAAAGAAGTGTGCCTCATGCTCGCATTATGGTATTATCCTAGCTGATGGATGTATAAATGACAATAGATTGCATTTAGCGATAGGACTTATAGTATAGTTTTGTATATAATTGATTAAATAAAGTGCTGTATGTTTGTCTCGGCTGCTTGGAATAGATTGTGCAGTCATCCTCTGTTTCGTTGTTTTAGTATCATTGCAAAATGTATACTAAAACTTGAATTTCTTCTTAATGCATAGCTGTATCATCTAGGTTTTATTGTATGTAACTAGACTGGTTTATTCACGCCGTAATATATTATACCTGATAAGATACATACATTTTTATCAGGTGTGTGATGATTACTCTATCTGCGGGGTTTCAATATTTTATCTGCATTGGCATAAAACTAGTGTTTTGATAGCCCGACACAATCGCCACCAATTGTCGGTGCAGATGAGACACTTCTGATTCCAAAAACCCAGTCTGAATAGGAACAGTAGCTTGAGATATGCTTCGCTTCCATTTTCGGTAAATGTCTTTTTTATAGATTAAAGATCCTTGTCAATTTGATATGCTTCATGTATATACACACGGTTATATTGATTAACCAAAAAAAAAAAAAAAGACTATCTATCTTTTTCATGCATCATGAGTCATACTGTATTAAAGAGCAGAACAGAACAGAACAGAAAAAAAGTCTTGTTGATTTCACCGTGTAACGATTGCATCAGTTTTCAATCACCGACTTTGAGGGGTGGCGAATTAAAAACCAAAGATCAATCTTCTCCATCTTGACTCTTCTATTTTTTTTTTTTTTTTTTTTACAACTCAGATTTCCATCCTTCTTTTCTTCACACTTTCCTCTTCTTATGCATACCTTATCACTCTCTCATAACCAATCTCACTTGCCTTGGGTTGTACAGAAGTATGGTGGCACTAGTGTTGGAAAGTTTTTAAATATCATATCCAACACGATCGTACCGTAAGTACTGTATCCCTTATTTATAAAGCACATTATTAAACCCCTTCATGTATGTATATAGGTCATACCTTGAAAAGAATAGACTTGTCATTGTATGCTCGGCCCGGAGTGGTGGAACAAAGGAACAAGGTACAACTAATAGGTAGGTAGATATTATATTGATCAACTTTTAGATTATATTAACTCGCTCTTATTGTCTAGATTACTCAAGGCGGCGGAAGAAGCAATAAAGGAAGACTCTTCGTTACATTTGGATATTGTCAAGGAATTAACTTTGGACCATATGGAAATAGCAAAGAAACATATAAAGAACCCTATTATCTTGAATGAACTCTCGTCACAACTGGAAAGAGACTGTCGTCGGTTACGGTCTTTTTTACAAGCTGCTGAAGTAGGTTTTGAATCACGCACAATCTGTCAAATATTCATTCTTTTGTTTATAAATAGATCATTGAAGAAATATCACCTAGATCAAAAGATATCATTGTTGGAATGGGTGAAACCTTATCTTGTCGAATTGTTGCCGCTGTACTTCAGGATAAGGTAAGGAAATAGAACATTAAAAGCGGGACTAATGATCACTCTTTATTGTTTTATACACAGGGCATTGATAGTGTGTTTGTCAATCTGAATAATATCATAGATAAAGAATTTACAACGTTGGATCAAGACTTTTATGATTATCTATCAAATCGATTAGCAACTATTGTTAAAGAATGTGGTAACAAAGTACCTGTCTTGACTGGTAAAGTATATAGATGAAAAGGTGTCATGAAATAACAAAAGGTTTTTTTTTTTAGGATTTTTCGGCAATGTACCTGGTAGTTTGTTATCAAGTATTGGACGCGGATATACCGATTTATGTGCAGCTTTAACCGCCGTTGGATTGGATGCTCAAGAATTACAAATTTGGAAGGAAGTGGATGGTATATTTACAGCTGACCCACGAAAAGTCAGCAATGCACGATTATTAGCAACCATCACCCCGGAAGAAGCCGCTGAATTAACATATTATGGATCAGAAGTCATTCACCCTTTTACCATGGAACAAGTCATCCGAGTCAACATCCCGATCCGAATCAAGAATGTGGAAAATCCTGCAGGTACAGGTACAATCATCTTCCCTGACCAACAACAAAACGGATCCCACTCTAGTAGATCACCCACCGCTGTCACCATCAAGGATAATATCTATGTCCTCAATGTACACTCAAATAGGAAAAATGTCAGTCATGGCTTCTTGGCAAAGATATTCACCACTTTGGATGATCATGGTATTGTCGTGGATCTGATTTCCACTTCAGAAGTACATGTCTCCATGGCTCTTAATGCGGAATTAATCTCTTCGAATTTGGATACGGCTGTAAAGGAACTAAAGAAACTTGGATCGGTAAGAGGTATCATACCCTATCTATCTGGTGGATACTAACTTTTTATATGTAGGTGCAAGTGATGCATGATATGGCTATTCTATCTTTGGTGGGCAAGCATATGAAAAGTAGTGTTGGTGTTGCTGGTGATATGTTTACTGCTCTCGCTATGGCTAATATCAGTATCGAAATCATCTCTCAAGGTGCTTCTGAAATCAATATTTCTTGTGTGGTCGATGGTGTCAATGCATGTGCTGCTTTACGAGTGGTACACGATCATCTGCTTTTGGACCCTAGTATAGATTGTCCCTAGTCTTTTTTTTTTTTTTTTAATATTATACAATAAAAAAAAAGTTTTTTAATTCCCGATCTTCGGTATTTAAATTATCCAGATGTGTGGTTGGTCAAAAGATTTAAGAGAGAGGGGGGGATGAACAAATAGGATTTTTTTTTTTTTTGTTTTTCTAGTGTCTTCTCTCTCTCTTTCTTTCAACATGTTTCAACGTATTATCAATTTTTGGGTCCAAACCTTTGTTACCGAACGTCTTTTAGCCAGTCCTTTATTCCACCGTATGGCTGCCAAGACTCATCACCATGTCTCTACTCTCACTGAAAAAGGTAAAACGGTTTGAAAAAAAGAAAAAGCCTTACTGATCTATTCTTTTTTGTAGGGTCGAAACATGCTAACGAATTCTCAAAGGCATTCCGGGAAAACTTGGAAAAGGAAGCCAGAAATCAACGCAAATAGAACTATAATCCATCTATAGCCATCCCCTCTCTTTAGATCAATACAATCCATACTGTTTTTTTTTTAACTAGCTGTAGATTTTTTTTTACCCCCTTTATACATACATACATATACTCTTTAAAACAAATCAATAAAGAATGTCTTTTTTATTTTTACCATAGTGATCGTAGTATTTCCTTGTCCCATCGGATTGTGATTCTCAGACTACCCCTGTTGGATCATGTGGATGCCACCATTGGCGATCAAATCATATACCGCCCCCCCCCACACATACACTTCATTAGCAAACATTACAATTAACTCAAACTTGGTTCATAAAATGTTTATTAGATATACATAAATATATATATATATATATAAAACTATTAGGACTACTATACTAGTACGATTGTGTGTTTGGGATGGACAAAGTCAGCCCATATCAAAAACACATTATTGTTGATAGGAATGCTTTTATGTATCCACCACAAAGTGTACCATCATTCATATTATGAGAGATGACTTTGTCCCCGTCCATATTGCTGTTGAGATCCATATCACCCCACGTTACAGTCAAGTGTCAGTTTGGTCCATTACAGTGACATATTCAAAGTTAAATAACCATCGAATGGGTCAAAATAGTGTGTCTATCGAGAGAAGGTGGTTAGTTTTTTAATGTTACAGGTATCTGTATTAAAACGATTCTTATTGTGATCATACCGTATCAACTTGATGAGTCGAGTTGTTCAGTGCCCTAGTCAGAGTGAGAGTAACCTAATTGACTGGAAGTGGGATATGAAAAAAGCAAAAGAGAGAGACAGGGGAGGGGGTTTGTCCCAAGAACACATTTCAAATCCCGCCTCTCCCGATCAGGCACGTCCTTGCATAAACGGACCTAGCGGCGCTTGAACAAGATAGGGTCTCCTTTATTTCGAAAAAAGAAAAACTTTATTATTATTATACCTAACAATCATCGGTTTCTTCACTGCCAGTCAAACAGATTTTATAAATCCCCTTTGAATTGGGTGGTGTATATTCTCCTGAAATTTTGCTATCGTTTTCTTTACAGTGATTCATAATGGCATCGATACCCACACGTAAATAAGCATGAGTAGTAGTATTTTCTTTCCCCGACGGTCGAGACACCACGGCAGCCGATTGGTAAGCGACGATAAAGTAACCCTTTTCATCGAGATGGACAGTAGCATTTTTGGTCAAGACGTATTGTTGTAAATACTTTGCATCAGGGTATTCAGAAGTGGACATGTCATTGCATTTGATTCCCAGGGCAGCATTTTCTGCCGCCATCGGATCATCATCACCCATACATATAACTGAAAACCAGTAAACGACAAGGCAGAAAATATAAACAGATTTAATCATGGTTGGTAAAGAGATGAGAAGAGGAGGAAAAATATTTAGTGTCAATGTGTTTTTTTTATAGAATAGGAGAGTTAATAAACTTAGGGGAATCAATATAGTCTCCCCAAGCACGAGTCATTGGGTTAAAATGGGATTTTATTTATTTATACAAGGGAGATAAAAGACAGTGTTTTTATTGACATGGTATAGTAACCCACATGTTTAACAGCCAATCCTAGTTTTCTAAACCTATAATTGATGTATCAATCCAGCACCTAAAAAAAAAAAAAAATGAGGGGGGGGGGATCAGTACTATAAATGTTTCCCATCCTTTTATGCGAGTGTATTTACCATTTAATCCATTGTAAAAAAACCAGTTTTGTATAGGTAGTTCTTTTGCTGATAACACCTTGATGATTTCTTGTGCCAAGACGCCACCCATGATGGCAGCCACAGGTACCAATTCGGATTGATATAATGAGAGTCCTCTATATTGATGAATATAAGGTATATCAGTTCCCCTTGTCATTCCATCCCCACCATATCTTTTCTTTACCTTAGGAGAGAATCATCCAATACAGAGCCATCATTGATTCCCAATGCTTGTAACCAAATATCCTTTTCTTGAATCAATCCATCAATATCCAGATCAGTAGGGCATCGACCATTCTTCAATTGATACTTCATCAGGACTAAGTACAGAGAGAGAGAAAAAGGTATTAGTATGATGATGATAAAGGATGTGTGATGACTTGCTTTGAATGAGGAATGCCACAGGTGAAATTCTTTTCTTGAGTGCTTTGGATGACAAGGATGACCAGTTTTTATCCAAGGATTGAGCCAAACTATCATAAGTTTCGGTATGTGTGGTGCGAGTGATGATTGGATCTTGAGATGATTTGGCTCCTGGAGGCATCGTCTTCTTTTCCCTAAGTGTAAATAAAATAAGCAAAGTTCAAAACCAGAGCGAGTATGATTCGTTGGACTTACTCTATAAAAGTATGACTAACAAGATCACAAAAGATATAACCAACCCATCCAAATGTATCCGCAGCATAGAATGGTTTGTTAATCTTATGTCTAATTTCATTGATGCGAATCTAGAATGTGTGTATAGAGAATGAGTATTCCTTCTGTCTATGTGTATATGTGGACTTACCATAAGATGAATATCTGTATGGAATAAACAGACAATATCAAAGGATTCGAAAAATGAATCAGGTTTGCTTGTAATATCTTGTTGATCCACGATGAGATTGACCCTGGGGTTCAGCGTTTGTAATCCCGCAGCTGATACCTCGGCTTTCTATATATATATACATAAAAGAATGTCAGTCTAATCCTATATATTATTCATTCTACTTACGTTTTTACCAATGTCTTGTTCTTGGAAGAAGAATTGGGAATCTACTTCGACCTTGTCCACCGTGTGATGATCCAGCAAGGTGAGTGTTCCAAGCCCAGCAAGGACGAGGTTCTTGGCAACTTCATTACTCACTGCACGTAATCCAGCAATCAGAATATTAGCACCGCCGATTCTAAAGGTAGTAGTATATAAACAAGATTAGACACGTCGGAGAGACCAATGTGTTGCTTTTTATACCTTTGTTGTGCTTCCAAACCCCATAATCTAATCTGACGATCATAGATAGCTGCTTCATCTATTTTGGTTAGAGGTCAAAATAAAACAAAAGGTTAGTATAGTCTTTATCAATAGATTCTTTCTTTACCTTGAGAAATGCTTTTTTGGGTCATGGTTGGAAGAAGAAGGGCGTTGGGGTTCTCGCTCCATTTTTTTATTTTTTATGTCAAGTCCCCGCAGAGAGAGAGAGAGAAAAAAAAAACAATTTGAAATGCCGCCGTCGGGTTCTTGACACACATTTTTTTTTATTTTTTCCTCTTTGCTTGTCAACTATCCAACGATGCATTCACCTCGACAAGAACAAGATATGGAACAAGATGACGATCCTTACAACTTGCGAATTGAAAAGACTGGATGTGCACAAGAAAACGAAGATCTCCAATTATGTTTTTACGATAAACGGGACTGGCGCTTATGCAAAGACGAAATGCAACGATTTCGACAGTGTTTTATGGCAAAACCTAGTAATGCAGGAAGTACGGAACTCAAGGCATCCGAACAACAACAACAACAACAACAATAAAGATGTCCATGGTCTACTTTTATTCTAGTTATAGTGATATTCCCCCCCCTCCAGTGTAGATTATGTAAAATAAACAATAAAATTTGATTTTTTATTTTTATATACATATTGATCAAATAAAAGAAGATCTATGGTCTAAAAAGGTATACATGTCCCTCTGCGTCATTAACAGCAATTATACTAGAGGTGGGATGACTTGACATGGATATGATTTCCGTATCCGACACTTGGACAGATCCCACCAAAGCCCCCGTTTCCATATCGAATCCAACCATTTTCCCACCTTCAGTGATCCCATACACTAGTCCACTTCGTGTAGACATCGTGGCACTGATAAAATCCGATTTTGATTCGTTGAGGTTAAAGGTCTTGATCAAGGTCCCTTGTGGTTGTGAATAGAGTGAGATCTGTTGACTTTTGGTGCAGGCAATGAATAATCCATTGGGTGAGGGTAATACCTGTTGTACTGGTGTAGCTGATAGATCGATTGTTGTTATGCATTCTGTAGATTCTATATCCCATATCTATAACATATATGAAAGTTGGTAAAAGAGTCCATTTGGATTATTTGTTGTTGTTTTTTAACCCACCCACCTTGATAGTGCCATCGCTGCTTCCACTCAAGATGGTTGTTCCATCATTGATATAGGCCACACTGTTGATGAAGGAAGTATGTCCCTTGAATTCCTTTAATAGTTTCCCCGTCTTGATTTCATGGATCTTGATGGTTTGATCATAACTAGCGCTGAGAATATGTGTGGTATCTTTGTTGACGTCGAGTGAAGTGACGCCTTGACTATGTGCTGGTGAAATCCGTCGTTTACAAAACCCAGTTTGTACTTTCCATACCTAAAATGTGTAAAGACCTCAAGTTCATTAGATAAAAACAAGAGTCCCCCCTCCCTTTTTTTTTTTCTTCCCATTTACCGCGATTTTTCCATCAGTAGAGCCAGAGATCAAGGTACTACCATCTACACTGAATACCAAACTAATCACTGATTCATCCATTGCCATATAATTGCCTTCAGCTTGGTATCGTAGATCTTTTCTTCGTTTCCCATTTTGAGGATTCCATAGTTCGATAAAGCCATCCACCGACCCAGTTGCCAAATACTGTCCATCAGGAGAAAAGACCATGGATTCAGCATAAGCAGAGTTCCCCGGGAACTATACCAACAACACTCGAGTTAATATGATGATGATCATAAAATAAAAAAGAGAGAGATTGATGGTCATTACCTTTATCGTTTTATATCTAGTACCAGTAAATGCACCCAATTCTTCTTGTTCTGTTTCCGTATGTATTGTCATCCTATCAGTCGTAGTATTAAACCCACCACCAAATACATCAAAACCATCCTTATTGTTGACCAATCCTTGTTGTTCTTGCCATTGTGCACTTTGATCCAGTAACGTCATCAATCGAGAAGGCGCCGCCACTGATATTTCATTAGATAGACCTAATATAAACAAGTTCAAGTGAGTCTATTACCCATACCTTGTTTATGATATCGCTTACCTTGTGCAATGATCTGTCGTCGTTTTTCCTTTGTTGTATTACCACGATACACCTCTTGAGGATCAAATATACTTCGTGATAAAACATGTTCCAAGTGAAGGTACCGTTCGGGATGTTGCTGTTTGAGTAAAAACATGGGTTGACTTTGTCGTAATAAGGATCGGGCTGCACCTAGTTCCCTTAATTCCGCCAATTCTAATACAACCTGCAAAGTAAAAAGTAACGTAAATAAAGTTGCTATCTTTTAGGAGTTTTACCTGTTCATAAAGATCAATCAATGCTTTGGGTCGAATATTTAGTGTCACTATTTTCTGTAGGACAGTATCCCAATTGCCTTGAATAATATCCAGAGTCAGTTCTTGTTTGTTGGTCACCGTATTTAACTTTATGGATGTCTCTGACTCCAAAGCCTGTTGTGTATCACCCAAGTTTTGTTCATCAAGGAATTGTAAGATTAAACGAATGATACTAAAATCAAGTTAATAAGACTATAGTCCACGTTATTATTGGTTTACCTACTCTGTTGATTCGATTTCAATAGACATGATTGACAAAGAAAGAAGAAAACAAATGGAAACACGATGGCACTTGAATCTAAATCCCGCATTTCAAATCCCGACATCACTATTTTCAAACCGTTTGATCACAACAATTTTTTTCGCTCTTTCTTTCTACCTATGACCTGACAATAATGTCTTCCCTTCCTAAATGTCATTGTGGGGTTATATGTTTAAGTAAAGAAGCATATAAAGGTGATAATCGTGGTCGCTGGTATTGGGTGGTAAGTTGATTAATATATGAAAAAGGAGGGCATGGTTCATGTTGATCTTGATCTTTTTTTTTTTTTTTTTTTTAATGCTGACACCTTTATTTTTTTCCTAGTGCGCGACTAGTCGTTGTAGGTTTTTTACTTGGAATGATAATGGTGACACACTTTATGAACCCATTATACACAAACCTATCGGGCCAACCGTCAAGAACCAGCACCTCAGCCATAGTACAGCAACTGTTGTCAAACCAGATGCGATTCCGACACGACCTGAACCTAGTACATTTGTCGTCAATGATAATGAATATCCACTCGTCGCCCGTAAAAGTCGCCTAGCCAATCCACGACGAATAGACACCACCACCACCAACAACAAGAAGAAAACCGTGATTCAGCTCGCGTTATATACTGACACCGACATTTGTATACACGCCGAGGATCGTCATCGGTATCTCCAGACGTTACTCAATGCATTCCCTTGGGTGTCTTGGTATGAACAAAACCACATGTGGGTTTTTCCTGCCGCCAAAGACGCTTACAGTCTCGTCTGGAACCTTATGCGACAAAACCGAGCGACCTTTGAAGTGACTGGGGTGCCTAACGCTGTCCTCCGATTACTCCCCAACACTCGGGCTCAACTGATGCAACAACAAACCACCTTGCAGGACACTTCTCTGGATTGGATGGGCAGTTGGTTTCAACAAGAAGTCATCACTGGGTCCAAATTGTGGAAATCAATGACGGCAGATCAACGGATGAAAATGAAAAAGGGGGCCAACTTGTCCGGGCATATCTATCTTCAAGATTCGATTGGTAGTGGTCGATCTCTACAGGCGTTAGGCGTAGCTTTGGTACATCAAGATAAATGGCCGGCCCTTATTGTATGTCGATCAAGTGCGTTTATGGTCTGGAAGAAGCTGATTCAAGATATGTTGTCATTGAAACGACATGATATATGTATAATGGATTCCTTACCTGCTTATAATGGAAATGTCTACTCGGATAATGTCAAGGCGGTGAAATCTCGGGTCTATCGAAGGCAGCAACGGGAACTTTTAAGACAACAAAAGGGACACTTGATTGATCAACAACAAGATCGAATCTTATCATCCGCATCGTCCACAATGTCATCCACACCATCTGTATCCACATTGATATCTTCTTCATCAACAGACACATCATTATCATCATTACCACCTTTGTCACCAAGTGATGTCATCAGTTTGGACCCTCTATCGGAAGACATGGAAATGTCATGGTGTATTAATCTAAAAAATGATAGTGGCGATCGATATAAACCTAAACGGAAACGATCTACGACAACAATTGAATCAAAAGACAATCCCACCAAGAAACGATCATACAACGAGATGGATTCATATACCAATGTAAAGTACAACAACGACGACGACGGATCTGATCTAGAAGAAGGATTAGGTTGGAGTAATAGTATCATTAGTGACGAAAATGACAATATGGACGACGATGACGGCGGCGATCAAGACATGGAAGCACCTATTTGGAATGATACTGGTGAAGGGATGAATGATGAGGATGAAGAAGGTCAATTATTCAATCAGGCCATATTCAGCACCGCCCAATTCTTCCTCATCAGCTATGAAAAGGCAAAAACAAGATTACGAACACTGGGGGCGAAAAAATTTAAAGTGGTCATATTTGATGATTGCCATGATATTAAAAGGACAATGGTAAGAAAGGACAGTGTGGTAATATAATAATCAAACTTACCTTTATATACATGTAGCTTCCCACATTTAGATCAAGCCTACAGCGATTCGTGAATGGAACAGACAAAACAATCATGGTCTCTGGTGACTCGGTGCTTACTCATCCCTTCCAATCCTTCCCTCTACTAAGGGTATTGCGTCCGAATCTTTTTGTCGATTACAAATATTTTGGCTATCGATATTGTGGTGCAAAACATCTTGTTTTTGGTTGGGACTACAGAGGTAAGGGTATATATAAAGAGACATTGGGAATGGTAACTAATTATCTTAATATTAGGCACATCAAATCACCACGAACTAGAATACTTGTTAGATAGGACTTTATTAGTACGTTAACTGCTTCAACTTTTTTTTTTTTTTGTTACATTACTTATTATCAATTAAAAAAATAAAAAAGAAATCAAAAAGAACTTGGTTATATAGCCTCGACTTCTTCTTATCTAGATTTTTGTGGTCAAATGTGTCGGGGACAGGGCTCGGGGTTTAAAAACGATTCATGCAAAAATAAAAAGCAAGGTAAGACAGAGGAAAAGGAGAAAGTGAAGGGGAGAAGGTAGATGTAAATAAAGGGGTGGAGAAGGGGGAGTGTATTGAATCTCAACATACGACTTGAAGCCAATCATTTGGGCTAGATGTCATCTTACATTGATTAACATTTTGCACCCATTTCTGTCTTTAAATGTATGCTATATGCTTGACAATGGTACATATCAAGCAAGTGCATGATAATTCATCCTTATATTACAGTCATTGCACATGTTTACTTATCCATGATCTACGTGTGACACACCATAAACTCTGTCTTGTTTGTTTGTATGTATTAAAATGACAACAATAGAAAAAGAAAAACACAGAAAACGATTGATTTGAAAGCAACAACAAGGATGCTCCCCCCCCCTTTGAAAGGAGTATCGGATTCATCATAACATAGAATGGCATGATGCCTACGCTTATCGGTATTTAAAAATGATGATCTATTTTAGGCCTAGACGATCGGGGTTTGGTTCTCCCTTTTTTATGTGTATTTCACCAAACTCCTTTTTTCTATTCCTTTCCTTCTCTTTCCCCTTTCTTTCACTTTTTTTTTTTTTTATAACTTATACCCTCCATCCATTTTTTTTTAATTTCTGTATAGATTGATACACTATTTGATATGAAACTACTATCCAACACACTTTTATCGACTGTGCTCATCTACATCACCTTTGTTTACGCACAAGAAGGTACGACCACACAAACAGCATCCGCACCATCCTCTTATTCTTGCGATCCTGCTACTTGTCAACCCAGCAATAATTGTCTTTGTGCCTCTAGTAATCCACCCAAAGGATTGGATCCAAAAGAAACACCTCAATTTGTGGTGATCACCTTTGATGATTCTGTCCAAGATGCTTTATATAATACTGCACAACAAATGCTAAATGTCACGTAAGAACTTCCCCCCCAAAAAAAAAAAATATTGATTCATTGACATTTATCTATTTAATCTAGTAATCCAAATGGATGTAAAGCCAAAGGAACTTGGTATGTCAGTATGCAATATACTGATTTCTCATTGGTTCAACAATGGTACGCTCAAGGAAATGAAATTGCAGAGTAAGTATGACTCCCCTCCCCCACTTGTAGATCATGTCTTCTCCTTATATATATTTAACTAACTTTTATCTTTATATATAGTCATACCTTTACTCACGTTGGTACTCCATCTGCTCGTAAGTATCATCCTCTCTCTCTCTCTCTGTTGTTGTGAACTAACCCCATTTTGTAGAGGAAATTTCTAGTGCCAAGGCCATGTTGCATGAATATGGTGGAATCCCACTCCACAAGATCCAAGGATTCCGTGCTCCCTTTTTGAACTATACCGCCGATACCCTGAAACAACTCTCTCAACAACAATTCTCCTATGACTCTAGCTCAAGTGCAAGTAGTGACAGTGATCTTTACTGGCCTTACACTTTGGATTATGGTATGGCAAACGATTGTTGGACCGGGATTTGTAACCCTGGACTCAAATTACCTGGATTTTGGGAATTCCCCATGTATGCTGTCCTCAACAATGCCAGTGTACCTCAATTGATGGATGTCTACCTCTCTGGATCCCCGGCCGATGTGACAAAATGTAAGTAGTCTAAAAATAAAAAGTGCACAAATGGTATATTGACCTTTTTTTTTTTTTTTTTTCTTTTTTAGGGAGTATGGATGCTTTTAATAAACATTACAATGGTGGCAGACAACCTTTTGGTATCTATGTCCATCCAAGTAAGTAACTAGCGAGGAGTGATCATCCTTCTATAACTCAACTTTCTCTTTATAGCTCATTTGTCATCGTATCCTGGTTTACCTGATCCCAAACCTCTAATGGACGGTGTTATCAACCTCATCAAAAATTTGTCAGCCACCAAGGACGTATGGGTAGTATCGAATGAACAATTATTGCAATGGATGAAGAACCCTGTCAAGGCATCGGAATTGGCAAATCAACCTTATATGAAATGTGAAAAACCTGTACTTCCTTCTGAAATCTGTAATGGTTTGGATGATAATAATTCGGGCGGGATCGATGATTCCTTACTCAACAAGTAAGTCCACCAATCTTTCTCTCTGCCCCCCCCCTCTCTCTAACCTCTCTTTTTAATAGTTGCAACTTTGGCACCTCCAATTTCAAGACTTGCTTCAATTGCCCCAGTGGTGCTCCCAGTGTCTCATCTCCTACACCTGGATTATCTGCTCAGAATGGAACGGCTGGTTATCGCTACCCTGTCCCCACTACCTGCGAGTAAGTAGAAAAAAATAGGGACTCACGAAAACTCATTTGTCTCTCTTTTTTTTTTTTTTTTCTAGTCCAACTTGGTGGGATCCTATTGGTAACAAGTGCTTCTGTGATGCTGGTGCAACTAACTGTAGCTACAAGAATATGGCTGTACCTATGAACAAGACGGCAGATGGGAATGGGAAATCCAATGATGCTACCTCTGTTTCTCTGCCACTTGGTCATATCATTGCTTCCATGTGTCTGGTTATGTTATGGCAATCCTCTATTTATTTACTTTAGATCTTTATATGACAGTTGACATCCTTCCACCTTTATTTCCCTTTCTCCCCCCACACGTATTTGATACCTTTATTTTTTTGTTTGTTTGTTTAAAGTAATAAAAATCAGGCTTATTCACCACACAAATCGGCGTTTGAATATTATTTATGCAGATTGTCACCTTGAATCCCCGATACATAAAAAGACAATAGGCATTGGTGACACAAGTAATTGTATAGAGATAAAGTTTATTATAAAAAAAAAGCACTATCTAACACCGGAAGTAAAAAAAAAAGAGGGGGGGGGGTTAGCTAGTATATAGATGGTAGTATTATCAATCAAGATAGTAATGATTAAAATCATTTTGTTCAAACTTGAGAGACATCCAATAAGAAGCCGCAGTGCCAGACCAGAGAGCAAAGATCTAATGACCAAAAAAATAAATAAATAAAAATAAAAAGATATGGGAGAGTACTTGATGTATATTTTAATGTTTATCACGTTACCCTTCCACCCCTCTTGTAATAAGATTGACAGCTGTTACTTGCCCATGTAGTACTCGCCATTTCCTTCGTAAGGTTTGCGACATATTGTGATTGCGCTACCTTTTTCGGTTCTATCGCCTTGACCATGTTTCGTGACATATACTTCATGCATTGCATGACATAATTCACTTGATTTTCGACCATGATCATTATACCTACAATAAAAAGACGAGATTAGTTAGTAAATATAGTAATGACTTGTTCGATGATCGAATTGGACATACTACTATTATGAAGGAAAAAAAAAAAAGTGAAATTAATAATTAGTTTCATACCCCTCCCTTTTTTTTTTTTTTTGCTTCAAACTTACTTGTGACCAAGTGAGCTGTTGGGACCATAAAATAAAAAGAAGTTTGGGAAACCATTTACAGTAATAGATTTGTAAGTGTCAGGATAATTATTGCCCGACCACATATGATTGAGTTCTTGTCCATGACGCCCATTGACTAGATATACATACATACATATATAAAATGGCATAGAATCATGTTTTTATTGTTTTCATATTTACCTTTCAGTTCACCGAGAAAGCCGTGCGAATCGAATCCAGTGGCCAAGACCAAAACATCCACGTCAATAGATGATCCATCTTCATGCACAATTGTATTCCCATCCACCTGTTTGATAGTACCCAATTTGACCGTGGCATTATCTTTTGCTAGACTTTCCAGATACGTTTCCGACCAAGTCAAACGTTTACAGCCAAGATTGTACTTTGGGACCAAGAGAGGTGCAAGATCACCCCGGCCGACTTTCTGTAATCGTCTTGTCATTCTGCGAGCGAGGAGCCGTTGCATCGTCTTGGTCAAATAGGAATCACGGTTTTTCAAATATAGGAAACAACTTTCATACTAGATTAAATATATATAAAAGGAATGACAGTTTACATTACGTTTATCCATTTTTTTTATTACTATACTTACGATAAGGTAGACGAAGAACCTTTGTAAAATCATCAAAAATGGGAACCATTGGAGCAAGGTTATCAGCCATGATGGTTGTTTGTATTGGTATCGATCAAGAACCCATGCAGGAGTACGTTGGTAGCTATATATATGTTTGGCCACTTTTTGAAGTTCAGGGATAACTTGTACAGCACTACAATAGGTTTAGTGATTGACCGACTTTTTTTTTTTTTTTTCCTTCCTGTTTTTTTTAATACATACCTTGCACCAGCACCAATAATAGCTACACGTTTGTCAGTAAAGTCAAATGCCGAGTCCCAAATCGCCGTATGCATGATTTTTCCTTTGAAACCCATATATTCATCCGGGATGTTAGTAACACGAAGAGAGCCGATGCCACCAAGTCTATACAATGTCATAAGAGTTAGTCAGATAGTCTTTTTTTTTTTTTTTTTTTTTTTTTTTTTTTTTTTTTTTTTTTTTTTTTTTTTTTGTTGACTAGTTTAAACTTACACGATATCAAAGGATTCAGATTGGATTTGAGTACTTTTATCCCTACAATAGTCGACCTTCCATGTCTTGGATGATTCCATCCATGTGAGTTGTACCACTTTAGTGTTAAAGTAAGTTTGATCGTAAATACCATACTTCTTTGCTACTTCACGAAAATAAGCAAAGATTTCGGATTGTGAGCTATAGTTTTGAGTCCAATCTAAGTTGAATAATGTATTTAAAAAAGGGGGGTTTCAGTAGGTTCATATACATTTTGGTCAAATTTACCTGGGCGTTGTTCGAAGCTAAAGGAATATAATGCACTGGGGACATCACAGGCACAGCCAGGGTAAGTGTTAGAAAACCAAGTGCCACCTACATCACTATTATATTCGAATACACGAGCTCGAATTCCAAATTGCTTTTGAAGCTGAATGGCAGCTGTCAGGCCACTGACTCTATTAAAGGAACGAATTAGTCCATTGCGATGTTAACCAGTACCATATGTCTTACCCTGCACCAATAATCGCTACTTTGGGCTTTCTAGACGTCATTGACTATAAAAAGTTTAAGAGAGAGAGGAACAAGAGCGAAAAAAGGGAAGAGAAGGTCTATTTTAAATGATGCATATTAAAACTTCGATTTCGAGAAGAAAGTGTCTCTGAGTAGAACATTAGATCATACAAATGCATAAATCGAGCCGAATTTCATTGTGTTCTATTCATAGTCACCAAAAGTAAGAGTGATTGTTTTATTAAAAAAAAAAGTAGAAGCGAGAGATATATAAGGGAAGGGGGGAGGGACTAGTTTAAATATAATCATCATCAGAGAAGAATTCGTCCGAATCATAAGCAAGTTGTTCAAAGTTGACACGGTATCTAAGGATACCACCAATACCACCAAACCCACGGCAGAATTGATTGCCTTCTTGAGACCGGTTCGAAATGAATTCCAAAGTAGCACCAAAATCCTTGTATCGATCCGCAAACCATTCCAGTAAGGGCTTGACTTCGACCACTTCCATATCCGTGTTAGGAGGTGCATCGGGACTCTTGTCGGCCATAAATGATTTGTCCTTTTCTTCTTGTTTAGTAGGATGTATAACCGTTTCAGCACCCGTAACATCCCGAAGCACGTATCTGTTGATATCCAAGTTTTCCCATACAATTAAACTTTCCACCGCACCCAATTCCAATGCCTTGAGGGTATCTTCCACCCCAAAACAGTATTTGCCCGTATCTTGAGAGATTTCATCAAAGTAAGTTTGCACCAGTTTCTTTTCTTGCACGAATTTCACATTGGATAGCGATTCGGCGGATAATTCAATGGCCTGATTGAATCCGTTTTCACCACCATAAGATACATCCACCACCTTGACAATCTTGGCTTGTAAACGTTGATCAAACATGTCGGATTGAGATAATTCAGTCTTGAAATCAGCAGAACCAGCCAATACAAGACCTGCTACATTCACCTATAAAAATATATAAATCATATAAGTGTCAAATAAAGGAGAAATACACCCTCCACCTCTCCTTTTTTTTTTTTTTTTTTTTTTTTGGTACTTTACCTTGTCATTTGTGATAAAAAAGTTGACTGCCAATTCAGCAATCTTGCGCACATAGTTATGACGCTTTTCATCACGAAGACGAGAAAAACGCAAAGCAGATTGACCACCACGACCGTGTTTCTTGGGTAAATCAACTTGAAGCTTGTGGATGACGTCCCGAGTATTACCGGACAAAGTACCAAACAAAGATCCATTACCATCCATGACAATAAACCCAAACTTGGCATCGGCTTCCAACAATTCAGATAAGGCTTCGGTATGGAATTTGTTGTCGCAAAGATAGAGTGATGTGTTGATAGGCTTGTGAGGTTCAAAGTCGATATTCACCTTCTTTTCTTTGCCTTCGTCCGTAACAATAGTACCACAGTATACCACAAGACCATTAGGAGGAACTGATTGGTGTAGTTAATGATGGTTGGAAGAGTTATATATATAAGATAGTACCATTGTTAGTAAGAGTACCTTTTTTGATCACCCCCCCCTTTTTTTTTATATATTACCTCTGTTGTATAATTTCAATCTTTGTTGAGTAGATGTGATAGCAGATAATACAGAGAGACGATTGACCCGGGACTTGATGTTAGAAGCAGTACCGTATTCATCAGCCAACATTTTAGCACTCATACTGATTTGAGACTTGGGAGCTACATGTTAAAACAAAGGCATTCGTAAAGTATGTCCCCCCTTGGTTGGTTTTTTTAATACTTACGAATAATAAGGGAGATCATGGAAGTACCATTACTATTTGAAAGTATGACAATAACGCAAGGTTCCGTATGCTGAGGGTGAGTGGGTCGTTCAAGAGGAGGAGAAGGAGTTGTGTATGTTTTTTTTTTCTTTCTTTTCGTTGCCTTTTTGACCTACCCACGAGCTGCTTCCAAGTTCTTGATGAGTTTCTTCATCTTCCAAATTTCAATGTTTTGGTCAGTTTCATCAGGATGGGGTGTTGACATTGTGTATAAGAGTATTAATTAGATATAAGTATAAAAAATAAAAAAAAGAGTGTGTATATAAAAGGCCGTCTATAGGGGAAGGAAGAGAAAGAAAAAGCAAAAAACTTTTTGGTTTCTTTTTGACCTAAAAGCCACCTGCCAGCCAATCATTCATGGCACTAAATCGTATATTTAAATCCCGACGTTACTAAACCTGGTGGGGTAATCAGAGAATCCTATGGTGGAATAAAAGAGGGACCAGGTCAAAACGAAGGGGAACTCAATCCAGCATGTCAAAAAAGATTCTTTCGTTTCTCTCTTCTAACAGTGATTGGCTCACAGTGTGATGCGGCTGTCAGTGCCAGTTTGTCGGGATTTAAAAATGACAAAGTGTCGCGGCCTTTTTTTTTTTCATTTATTCTCTTCTCCTCCATTCTTGATCTATTCTCATCTCTTTTATTTTTTTATACAATCATGTTCCAAACTCCACAAAGCAATTCACTATTTTTGGGTGGTGAACGTACAACTGGTCAAGATGTCCGGTCCAGCAATGGTAAGTAAATAACAACAAGAAAAAAAAACCCCCCCAGTGACAGGTTGATATAAAGTGATTCACTATTGAAAACTAACACGCGTTTGACTCTCACTCTCTTTTATAGTACTTGCTGCTGCATCTATTGCCAACATTGTAAAAAGCTCTTTGGGGCCAGTTGGTTTGGATAAAATGATGGTGGATGAAATTGGGGTAAGTATAGCAGTAAAAGGAGTACAATATGGTACTTACCTTACTCTCTCTCTAATTAGGATGTGACGATCAGTAACGACGGTGCTACGATTCTTCAACTATTGGAAGTGGAACATCCTGCCGGTAAAGTACTTGTGGAATTGGCTCAACAACAAGATCGTGAAGTAGGTGATGGTACAACCTCAGTGGTGATTATTGCTGCTGAACTATTGAAACGAGCCAACGAATTGGTCAAGAACAAGATCCATCCTACTACTATCATTACTGGGTATCGTTTGGCCTCTAAAGAAGCATGTAAATTCATCGCTAATGAAATGGCTATCAAGGTGGACTCTCTGGGAAAGGAATGTTTGGTGAATGCGGCTAAAACCTCCATGAGCTCAAAAATCATTGGATCGTAAGTTGATATATATATATACAAGGTGGGGGTGGGAAAAAGATGTCTTGACTCATATCACTTTTATGACTAGTGACTCTGACTTTTTTGCCAATTTGGCTGTTGAATCTATCTTGGCGGTCAAGACTACTAATATTCGTGGTGAAACTAAATACCCTGTCAAGGCAGTCAACATTCTCAAGGCACATGGTAAATCTGGTCGGGAATCTGTATTTGTCCGTGGTTATGCTCTGAACTGTACGGTTGCTTCTCAAGCCATGAAGACTCATATTAATGGTGCCAAGATTGCTTGTCTCGATATGAATCTTCAAAAAGCTAGAATGCATCTCGGCGTCAACATTGTGGTGGATGATCCTGACAAATTGGAAGATATCCGCAAAAGGTACTAAAGTTAAATGACTTTATATGTTTTTACTAATGCTGATAATGTAAATGGTATTTTAGAGAAATCGAAATCACAACTGAACGTATTCAAAAGATTCTTGCTACTGGTGCTAATGTTATCCTGACCACAAAGGGTATTGATGACTTGTGTCTCAAGTTATTCGTTGAAGCCGGTGCTATGGCCGTCCGTCGTTGTAAAAAGGAAGACTTGAAACGTATTGCCAAGGCTACTGGAGGTAAAATGGATTGAGTTGATAAAACGTGTCATCATATACATATATACTAATTAATATGACTTTTTATGTTTAGCTACCATGTTATCTACTTTGGCCAACTTGGAAGGTGAAGAAACATTTGAAGCATCCTACTTGGGTCAAGCTGAAGAAGTATCACAAGAACGAATCTCTGATGATGAATGTATTTTGATCAAGGGAACAAAGATTCAAAACTCTGCTTCTATCATTTTACGTGGTGCTAATGATTACATGTTGGACGAAATGGAACGCTCTCTACATGACTCTTTGTGTGTTGTCAAACGTACTCTGGAAAGCAACAGTGTTGTACCTGGTGGTGGCTCTGTCGAATCTGCTTTAAGTATATACCTTGAAAACTTTGCGACAAGTTTGGTAAGTTATGGGGAAATGGATGAGGGACGAGTGCTAACCAATCTTTTTTTTTTTAAAAAAAAAAAAAAAATAGGGATCTCGTGAACAATTGGCTATTGCTGAATTCGCCAATGCCTTACTTGTGATTCCCAAGACCCTTGCTGTCAATGCTGCTAAAGGTAAGTAGGAAGAAGAAGAAGAAGAAAACAGGATGAAATGATGACTTGATATCCCTCTATTATAGATTCCACTGAACTAGTATCTAAACTTCGTGCTTATCACAATGCTGCTTTGAATGCTAATGCCGACGATCAAAAGCGGGCATTGAAATATTATGGGTTGGAACTGATCAATGGTGAAATTCGTGACAACCTCAAGGCTGGTGTCCTGGAACCTGCCATGTCCAAGATCAAGTCTCTTAAAAGTGCCACTGAAGCTGCTATTGCCATTTTACGAATTGATGATATGATCAAGGGTAAGTATCTAACAACAATGAAGAAAGGGGATGGTTGGCTAATGCTTTTTTTTTTTTATTACTTGAATAGTGGCACCTCAACAGCAAGCTCAAGACGATGGACACGGTCATTAAAAACTATAGATATCAAACAAACCCCTCATTTACTTTTACTCTTTTATATACAATCAATAAAAACTCTCATATACTCACTTTTATTATCGAGTAGTCTGATCCAAAATAGCGGGCATTGAAATTGTATCATGTTGATTTTTTTGAAGGCCAAAAAAAAAAAAAAACTCCTTTCTTTCTCTTCTCCATCTCACCTTCTTTTTTATATATATGCTTGATGAATCTTTCATCTTTTATACTAACATGTCTCTTTATGATAACACAGGCGGCACCTATACCCTACCCCGGCTTCTTTGAACAGAAAAATCTCCTACCACAACCATTACGCGACCCTCTTGCAGCACTGGTGGGCGAAACCTGTTATGTCTCCCTGGTAGAAGACTTTCACATTACAGATACGGCGTGCTTAAAATATGCCTTGTCAAAAGTGTTGGGCTTTGGTATTGTATTTGGAAGTGCCATCATCAAGGTACCTCAAATGATCACCATTATTCACCATCGATCGACCAAGGGCCTCTCACTCCTCTCGTATTATCTCGAAACCTATGCCTACCTCATCATTCTCGCCTACAATCTCCGTCAACAAAATCCATTCAGTACCTATGGTGAAGTAGTGTTTATCGCCAGCCAAAATGTCCTCATCACCCTCATGATATTCTGGTATGGCCGTAGCCGTCCTGGTGGGGTATTGTTGGGTAATCTCGTGGCCTTCATCGGGGTGTTTTGTGTGTTATTGGTACCTGCATGGATCCCATTTTGGTTGCTGTCAAGTTTATATGCTATCACGATCCCAATGACCTTGGCGAGCAAGTTGCCTCAGATCCATACGAACTATATCAACCAATCCACCGGTCAACTCTCAGTGTTTGCTGTACTGAATTACTTTGCAGGTACCACCGCACGTGTGTTTACAACATTGACGGAATTGGATGATTCGCTCATGTTGGCTGGTAATGTCTTGGCTAGTTTACTCAATGGTGTCTTGGTGGTCCAGGTGTATCTATACTGGGGCAAATCCGTGGAATCTCCTGATACTGAAACCAAGGCTGATTAATGATTGGCTTGTTTTTATATAAATATATAAAAAAAGAATGTCATATAGTAATAGCTTTATATATTCCCCTCCCCTCCCCCCAACATATCTACTTCATTTGTATAATACATCACCTTCCTTATTTGTTACTTTTAGCATTACAATACTTTTTATCAATAAAGAATCTCGACATTCTTTTATGTCTCTTCATCATGCCTTTTTACATGCGGGATTTGAATCATAAAAGCTGACCAAGACGTTTTCTGCTTGAATTTGATTGGATGTTGGGAAAAAGGGTTCCTGGGTTTTTTTTCGTTCAAGCGGGTCATTCAGACCGATCAAACCCAACAACTGTACTTGAATCAAAAAGGAATATAAAAAGACGCATCGGATCTTGACTATTTTTTTTTCTTCTTTATCTTTTACTCTACACAACTACCATGGTCCCTGAAACTCAAGAAATACAACACACTTTGCCTACAGACATTACCAAGACCATGCTTGAAGAAAGAGATAATCTGGTATTGGTAAAGGAAGCTCGTGCCAATCCTGACTTGTATGAAATGGAAGCCTATAACTATCTCAAGGGAGCAGCCAGGTTGAATAACTTGACAGCCACTGTAAGTCAAAAAACCTTCTTTTCTCGGACCCTTGTTTTTAAACTTCCGCTTTTCTTTTTATAGACTCTTCGTGCTGAAGGCAGGATTGTTGTCCCACCTGTAGTGTTTTATACCAAAGATCGATCTCAAGTCATGACCGTGATTCATTTAGGCAAAGCTTTATGTGGTCATGATGGTATCATCCATGGAGGTTTACTTGCTACTTTATTAGATGAAGTCTTGGCCCTAGTGGTAGGTGTCTAGTCGGGTATCCAATCCTATCAATACTCATCTTGTTTCCTTTTAGGCTATTCCTGCTCTACCCAATTTCACAGGCTTCACGGCTAATTTAAATATTAATTACCGTCAACCTGTCAGATCAAATCAATGGGTCGTGTTACGAGGTCGTCTGGATCGGGTCGAAGGTCGTAAAGCCTATGTGGAAGCTTGGATCGAATGTTTACAGGGTGAAACCAAGTTTGCTGAAGCTACTTCTTTATATATTTCCCCCAAATCAACCAATGCATCATAAAAATAAAATAATCATTCATTATCCAATCCATTCGCGGCTTTATTATAAAAGTATACATGTATAAAATAGTGATTATATATATCTAAAAGGTAGTAACTATGGCTATAAATTAAGGAGGTGTTGGTGATGGCAAGTTGGTAGGCACCTTAGGAAACTGCAGGGTTTTGAGTTTATCTTCTGCCTCCTTTTTTTGTTGTTTCTTTGTGTATTCCCGTTGTCGTAAATAAAAGTAATCCCGTTGCAAGATGAATTTCGGCGGCGTCTGAGGTGGAGGAGATGTTGTTACTGGTGGTGGTGGTGATGGTGGTGATTCCTTTTTTTCATCTTGTTGTTCCTTGTCATCCTTCTTGTTGTCGCCGTCCTTGTTGGTGGGTTCCTCGGGTTTTTTGCGCCAGGAAGTCAATGCTGAACCAATACTAGAGACAAGATCAACCACACTGTCACTTTCGGCCGGTCGATCTTTTAACAATGGAGAGCTGGATGGTTTTGGTGAGGCCGGTTTTGGTGAGGATGGACCACCTACTTTGGAGCAAAAGTTGAAATCCCCAAGATGAGGCCGGCAAATGTAAAACCAATCTTGGTTGCTATTATCGGCCGAGGTCAAGACTACCAGAGTGAATTTACTGCAGACAAAACAAGGTCGTTCTTGGCTGGTGAGTCGGGCAATGTAGAGGTTTTGTAAACGGTTGGTCATTGTTTAAAAAAAAAAAAAAAAAAAAAAAAAAAGAAAGACATGAAAATAATTTGGAACTCTTCCAAAAAAAAGGAAAGAGGTATATTCACGCGCCGATTCAAATACACAGCTTAAAAAAAAAAAAAGAATCCCAGCCCGGTCCATGCTCCCCTTTTTCTTCTGCCCTCTCTATTCTGATTACAACTGATAATATGGTAAGTTACTAATCAATAAAAAGGAAGGGATGGGGTATTAATATGATTTTATAGGAGGTGATCTTGATTAAAATAGATCTTTTGATGGGGTGAAGCAGTGACCAGGCCACATGACATGATTAGGTAGGGTGTACAAAAAGATGTATTCGGGAAGGAGGGGGTTGCTCAAAAGAAAACGCTCAGACTTTTTATCAACTCTTTTTTTTTTCTTTCCCATTGTTATTGAAAAAAAAAAAAAAAAAAATAGGTGTACATGGTGGATACTCTCAAGGATGCTTCACCTGCTTTATCGGATGAAACCATTGACGAACTTGGATATGCTAGATTTACAGCCCCTATTGGTCATGTTGAATCTACAAACACAACAACAACCATGGTAGCCGGTCCAACAAAATCACCACCTCCTGTATTAATGCCACGACCTCGACCTGCTGTACATCCAACACTCAAGTTGACTCACTCTTTTGCCAATCCGGATTCTCTGGCTACAGATTCTCAAGAACAACAACAACCTAAATTAGTTTCACCATTATCAAAAGCTAGGTTAATGACTCTGCCTGAAGAAGAAGACGAATATCCTGAACAGCCACCAAGTACTTATAGAACACCTCCACTTGCGCCACCTCTGAAATCGACAACACCGACACCTAGTGGGTTAGTGGTCTCAACAATGGATAAAGCAGGATCGGATACTATAGGAAAGGAGTCATCATCAGGGCCAATAAAAGGGGATCATCAATTGGACCAGCATCACATTATGACTGAACCAGCAAAGTCAGCGAAAACATCATCAAAAGAGGAAGATGTCCAGCGTCATACTATCAAACAACCGTCAACGACCAATGACAATGTGCAGCCTGTAGATCAAGGTGGTTTAAATAGGAAACCTGTCACCACTACCACAGCAACAACATCTGCACCTATTGTGCCTTCTCCTCTGGTGAACTCAACATTGGCTTCTCAACTCTCATCATCCTCATCATCCAATGATTCCAACGTGACCACACCGAAAAAGTCACTTTCTACACCAAATCACACTCCTGATCAACTCGGACAACAGCAACCGCAACAACATCGTCATATCCGGAAATCATTATCCACAGAGCAACTACTCAAGTCAAATCAACAATCCAACTCTTTTATCTCTCACTCTCAACATCCTTCGGTTGAAAAACTCTTTAATGGTGGTGGTGGTAAGACCAGTATTCAACAGTTACAACAAGAATATCTCTTGCGACAGAATGGCTACTTGCGGCGACAGTTGGATGCACTTTTGGTCGATAACATGGAATCTCAAAGGCAGCACCAAGAATTGATCAATAGGATGAAACAACTCGAGGTACAACTTTTGGAAAAACGACACACGCCAGTAGTATCAGGACCTCCTCCGACATTGAATGAATATCAACATCATCATTATTATCATCATAATGTATTTGCTACTGTGGATGATGATGAACAAGAGGTGGAACAGGATAGGGAGGGAACGACAAGACCTATTCATTTACAAAGACACTCGATACATGTATCATCACCACAGCAACAACGGCGACAACGACATGTGACAGCACCTTCTCTTCATCACTTTGTTCCAATACGACAAAAACCGGAACCCCGTCCCATGCGTCCACGAAGTCGAAGTGTACCAAAAAACAATGCTTATCAACAACACTTTCGACACCATGAAGAACCTATTTATATTGATGATGATGATGATGAATACGATGGTGCAAGGCATCCAATGCGATATCACCATTATCAACCACCAGGTCATGAACTAGATCAAGAAGACGACGACGACGACGATGACGACGACAATGGAAAAGAAGACGACGATCTGGATACTCGACCACCCTTTATGGACGAAGACTACTTTCCACCCGAGGATTACTATCCACACCATATGACTGCTGCACCACCACCAATGATCTATTATCCACCACCACCAGATGCTTATTTCAATGATCCCCCTTATCCTCCTCCTCTTCATCGACGAAAATCAATGACTGGGTTACGTCCACCAAGGCCTCCTCCAGGATTCATGGAACCCCATTATGGTAAGCACCATAAAGTAATTCAACAAAGGATCATCTCATCACAATTCTATTTTATATATAGAACGAAGACAATCAGTGCGAAGGAATGGTAGGAGGGGATATTTTTTTAAAAAATGTCATTTAATCTAATGTCTTGTTTATAGTAACCAATCCACCTCGACCACCTCCACGACGAATCTATCTACCTGAAGAACCTCCTCACTATGGCATGATGAAACCTACTGGCTACCCACCTCATGAATCACCACCAAGACGAATCCGTGGCTCACCCACTATCCGAAGATCGACCCGACCCTATCAACCAGCCGTGCCAAGATTTAACAATAGGATGTAGTATTTGTATTTTGTGGACTTCTCTATAATAAACCTTAATAAAAAAAAAAGTTGTTTTTTCAAAAATGATATCATAATTGCATTGTGTCGGGGTTATTTTTTTGAATCTAATCAGGGATTGGGTGACAATGATAGTACAAAAGAAAATCCTTGTGATCTCCTTACTAATGACGCTAACCAGGTGAAAGAAATGTCATAATGATCATCCTTGATCTAGGCTGTTTTTTTTTTTTTTCATCATAAGTTCTTATGCTAGTTCACATACCATACTTGGTCAAGTTTGATTCCTAAGGATATAAAGTCGCCATGATCACTTTTTTTTTTTTCCTCTTCATTCTATACATACATATCAATTATGCCTCAACTTAACAAAAACTCCATGAGAGATGCCTTTTCTTGGTTTTCCCAAGCAAAACAGACAAACAAATCAAGCCCCGAGGGAAAAAAGAAAAAGCTCTTGTCTTTGGCCAAACAATCCAATCCACCTCGTCGCAAGTGGTTTGGTCAAAAGGTATCTCCCCAAAAGAAGAAGAAGGAATCAGTGGGTCGTAGGTTCAGTTTGGGATCCAATCAAAAGAAAAAGGAGTTGGTGGGCCGTAGGTTCAGTTTGGGATCCAATCAGCCCCAAAAGAAGAAAAACAAGGTGGGTCGTCGGTTCAGCTTGGGATCCAATCATGCGTCTCAACCTCCTTTGAAAAGCCAGGTACGGCATTGGTTTGGTCCCAAAAAGGAAAGACGGGCACCTGTAAAGAAGTCAAAGAAATTCCGATCCCTTCGTCACTGATAGATAGTTTTTCTCAATGGTTGTATATATTATCTCTATCTATATGTTTTTCTTTATATCTATTATATATCAATGTTGTAATTAAATAAAACTTTTTACCTTAAAAAAAGGGGCTGAAATGCATAAATTTCATATGCATGAATGATGATTAGCTTGTATTGAAAAGTCGTAGACAACTTTTTGTTTCAGTTTATTTATTTACTGGGTTATTACTTGCCCCCTTCCATTTTACCACTATCATTTATAAAGACATATCTGTAAATGGGGATGGGATCGACACTAAGCGACTTTTAAAAATATATAAATGTTCAAGTCCCGAGATTGGATTTAAAAAGGGCGCCCTCATTCATCTTCTCTCTCTCTCTCTCTCTTCCTCATTCCTTGTCCCGTCAGTAATATGAACGACTCGATATAAATAGATCTCACCTATCACTGCTATATTAAGTCACTTGGCAAGGTAATATTGGGTAACAACACCTTTAAGATAACACGGCTTCAAACGACAAGCCTTGGAATCCGAACTTTTTTTTTAGAACAATGACATTTGTAAAGGTAATGAAAGATCCATACCACTAATCCTTGTTTTATTAATGTAGGAAGCCTCTTTGGTTTAAATAAAAAGGTAAACAAGACAACGAATGGCATTCTTACTCAACTCACTTCTTTTAATGATGGCACCCTCCACACATACTTTATGGTCCTCTCCCCCCTCCACCATTTAGAATAGTTGTAATGTAGATATAATTATTTTTAATGATACTGTATGAAATAAAATAAAAACCATAACACTCTTATACAATACGACAATTTAAACCTCATGTTAAACCAAGTTGAATGCATGTAGTAGTCAGATCCGCCTTGAACAAAGTAAAATGGTGTAGAATCTTTATTGATTTACATACAAATAAATATAGATAAATAGAAGAAGTCAAACTATACTAGTAATCCATAAAATGACACCAAGGCATAATACAAATAATCTTTATAAGATTAGAATTCGGCACCATTGAATATCAACAAGTTGGGAGTATCCTTGGGAATACCATTAAGGACACCACGAGTACTGAGCTTGATGATCTTATCCTTGATTTCCTTGGGAGTCACATCAGGGTTTTCTTCCAAACTGAGGACATAGGCAGCCAAACCAGCGACATGAGGAGAAGCCATGGAAGTACCAGAGATGGTATTAGTAGCATACTTGTTAGTGTTCCAGATGGAAAGGATGTCTTGACCAGGAGCAAACACATCCACACATTTACCATAGTTGGAGAAGGAGGCACGATCATCAAACAAAGTGGAGGCACCAACCGTGATGGCTTTTTCGGCACGAGCAGGCGAGTAGTTGCATGCATCCTTATTATCATTACCAGCAGCCACCGCAAAGACAATACCATCTTCCACCGCACCATCCACCACTCTGTCCAAAGAAGGAGATTTGCCACCACCCAATGACATATTGGCCACCGCACCCTTGTAAGTCTTTCCTGTGGCACGAGCTTCTTTGGCTTCCTTGACATGAGCACTGGATGCCCAATCCACACCAGAGACAACATCAGACATTGATCCTGATCCATTGCTTCGCAAGACCTTGACAGCAACAGGGGTAGCTTGCTTGGCAACACCATATTTCTTACCAGCAATAGTACCAGCACACTATATTTATAAATAATAATAAAAAAAGTTATTGTTATGATTTATCTGAAACAAACAACTTACGTGAGAACCATGACCATTTCCATCTTCATCAGCGTCACCTTGAGGAATGGTCTTACCCCAAATGGCACGACCTCCAAAGTCCACATGATCCACATTGATACCAGTATCAATCACATACACCTTGACGCCTTTTCCACCTTCAGTATCATGTTCGTATTTGTTAAAGGTTTTCAAAGTCAACCCATCCCGATGAGCAATACGAGCCAAACCCCAAGGAGCATCACGTTGAAGTTCACTTGCATAAACAACAGAATCTTTTTCAACATACGCAACCTATTACAAAAGGCGGTTTTAGTTACCAAAGATATATAAACAGTTTTACTTACATCTTCAGAAGACCGGATGGCTTTTAAAGTAGCTGCATCAAACTTGCCAGAGTAACCTTTCAAGGATGAGCTATTGTAGACATGACGTACACCGTGAGAAGAAGTAGTGGGATGTAACCATTGGGTCAAAGGGTTATTGTCGTTTGCAAGTTGAGTCACCCAAGAGGTATGTTCATCCAACTTGGTTTCGTGAATGGAGTCCTTGAGTACCACAATATAGGAATCGGTCAAGGTATCAGTAGCATCGCCAGTGGTATAAAGAGGAGAGACATAACCTTCCGAGTAGGATTGAGGAGGAACCATAGGTACAGCTGTAGCATAGCCTGCCAACAGTAAAGCACCGGTAAGGATGGAGAATTTCATAACAGTAACAGTAAAAATAAAAATAAAAAGATATAAAAGTGAAAAAAGGGGGACAAAATAAAAATAAAATAAAAAAAGTGATACGCAGCCTTTTTGTTGGTTTCAAATTCCGATGGGCGTCATTTCAAAAAAGGAAAAGGCGACCCCCATCCCTCTTCTTTCGTTTTATGTTGCGCCATTTACTTCAACGTATAGAACACCAATCTGCTCTCCATGTAAGTCAAAATAATAATAATAACGTATTATTGACTTGGATATCTTTATATTATTTTGATTTGAAATAGGTGGTGTGTAAGGCAGAGCAAGAGCAAAAACTCACAGTCCCTTTTATCCAACTTGAAACATCTATTGGCCTAATGAACAATAAGCTACTCAAAAGAAATAACCACGATGGGGTTTATCCAGGCGATACGGTGATACTCTCTGGAAAAAGCGGTAGTGGGAAAACCTTTATCCTATCTCACTTTGTGGATTCTGCAACCAAGCAAGTGGTTTACATTGATTTGGAACATCAGTATGGCTCGACACGCACCCAACAAGAACACAGACCACCTCATGTTATTCGACCTCGATCAGACCTCGATCTTGTTGGCTTGATCTATAAACTCGAGCAATGGTTCCATGACAACAATGGTAGGGTAGGCTGGGTTATTATTGACGGGGAATGGCCAAATGTGTCATTGAAATGGAAACTGGTTGAAAGGGTCAAGCAATTACAATACAGCTGGCCTTTTGCTCTCATTTACACCACTCGAACTTTTGCCACCACCACCACTCTTGACTCTACACAAAGGACTTATCGATTTGATTGTTATAAACAAGATCAAACGATAGGTCTCAAACTGATTCCACCCTTCTCCATCAGTCATCCTTACTCCACTCTTGACCTAGACGCCATGATAACAAGTATTGACTGAATCATCATAGAATGGAATAAATAGTAGTGTAGGTAATTGTAAATAGATATCATCATTTTTAATATCCCCCTTTATCAAATAAACAATAACAACAATAAACATATATCCTAATAAACTATACAAAATCTAATTAAACTATGGCATGTTGGATGGATCACGGACGACAAATGGTTGAGTAAGAGCCTGCTGGAGTCGACTGACTTTAAGTTCACCAAACCCAGGACAGAGTGCCAGTTGTGCCGGTGTCGCCTCGGTGATCCCCTTGAAGGAACCAAACGTCGAGAGCAAAGTCAACACATCCGTCTTGTTCACCGTCCGTATATTTGTCAAGGTGTCTGTCATTTTCCCAATCAGGTCATTTTCATCAGGTCCATTCATCTTTTCACGGATCAAGTCGTCGGGTTTGGATTCAAAGGCCTTGTAAGTTTCCAAGTAGCGTGCGGTTTCTTCATGACTCCAACTGAGCATGAGGGTACACTGGTGTGTGATGGCCGCGAGATTAAGTTCACGCAGCACAGTATGGTGATCATTGGTATCGACAAGGACCAATAGTACTTTAAGGACGTACATTCGTGAGAGGGCGATCATGCGTTCGTAAATGTAGTTTGGGTACAGTCGGTGATATCGAAGACTAGAACCCCCCCCCAAAAAAAAAATAAGGTGAGTTTCATTGACGGTTATTTTCTGTTTGTTTTTTACCTTAGGTATAAAACACCCGTGGTGGCTCCAACTACATAATCTGGTTTGATGGTATCGTCGAATTCATAGGGTACATTGTGAATGCACCGCAGCAAGGGATTCTTTTGTTGAGCTGGATTCACCAATATCGCATTACCAAGCGTTCGTCGTTTTGTTGTACCAGATACCAGAGAGGGTGGTGTTTCTTTATTGCTAGTTTGCTGCGGTTGGTTCATTGGTAAGTAGGTGATTCATTGAAGAAGAATAAAAAAAAAAAAAAAAAAAAAGAAAGAAAAGGGTTGAAGTTTGACGCCTGACAAAATTTAACCACCACTAGGCGGAATTTAAATTACCGAAGATCAGTGCCAAAAACCCAGTATCATAGTTTTTTTCAAAAAAAAAAAAAAATGTTTATTAATTAATCGATAATATATACAAGATGAAGATAAATAGGCTAGTTTATGATGGGGAGATAGGGGTTAAAGGAGTGGTGTTTGAGGATGATTTCAAAGAATGAATAATAGTAGCCAAGAGTTGTTGCCGGATATTAAGAGGTGCTGCCAGATTAACAGCCTGTTGAATACAATCATTCGAAGTACAAGGTGTCATTAAAAAAGGCACCATTTCCAAGAACCCATGATTGGCAGCATAGACGAGACTAGGATTCCGACCATTCCGACAAGAGATAGCCCCCGCCCGACACAATACCCGCACCATATCCATTTTACGTTGTTGTACGGCCTTGTATAATAAAGAAGACGTGTCGGTGTACTTGTCCTTTGCATGGTTAATATCGTAACCATAACTGATCAGTCGTTCAAGACACTCTACCCGATTCCAATGTACTGCCAAATCCAATAAATCCGACTGTTGTTCCTTGGTGATGGTGGACTTTTGTAAGAGTCGATCTAGAATAGGTGTGTAGCCAGCCATGACAGCATCTTCAATAGCAGATTGATGATCAAAAGATAAATGTGGTGATATGGGTGCCTTTGATTTATCAGTAATGTTGGTATGTGACGGATTGTTCTTGCTGAGATGTTGATAGTCCAATAAGAGAGAAACGCAGCCCAAATGTCGGTTCATGATGGCAATGTGCAGTGGGAATCGGCCGATCCCATCAGGGATATCCAGTCGAGCACCTTGAGATAACAGGTATGACACTGTATCGAGTTGGTTTGCTTGGACAGCACGATATAATGGTGTATGGTTATCTTGTCGAGTCACAGCATTGATGTTGATCGGCGTCTTGTCAGTGTGTTGTTGATGGTATAGAAGAAAGGAGAGTGCTTCAGTGAATCCAACTGAGGCTGCTGTATGTAGGGCCGATACATTATCTTGGCATAAATGTTGACAAGATAAACCGTTTGAGACCACCAACCGTAATGCCTCCATGGATTGACATTGACAAGCACAGCATAACAAGCATCGACCTTGTTTTTCACAGGTAATGGAACCACCTTGTTGTAAAAAGTCTTTTAATAGTCGAATGTCAAGTTGTTGTGGTCGTTGTTGTGGTAAGATGGTGAAGGACGACTTGAGTCGCTTGTTATAGACATCTTGAATAGGTGGTAAGGTGATTGACATTTGTTTCCGTTTAAGATACGTGGGTTTTTCGTGCACCGGAGAAGAAGGTGGTGAAGGAATAGTATGATTGGTCATATCGAAAAAATCGTTTTTATGATTGCTGTATAACGTATTTCAACATGGATAAAGAAAAGAAGAAGGCAATCATATCGAGTTGTCTCTGAATTTATACCCTTCTTGGCACAGTCATTTAGACTCCGCGGAGTGGCAGAGCACAAAAAAAAAAAGGAGGTCTTAGTTCTAGTACCAACTATTTTCAAACCCCGCTACTTCTTGGCAGCACCATCATGTCAAATGGACGAACCAACGCTTTTTAATATTTTCCTTTAAAAATGTTACAATCCAATATAGTTCTTGGCAAAAAAAAAAAAAACAAGTTTTCCTTTCCCGCCAATTCAGTCAACATCCATGATCAAAAAACACTTTTTGATCACTCTCTTTATTCATGCATGTTTATATCACCAGACTCTCTTTGGGTATCAAACGTCGACTTTCAGGAAATGAATCGGATTTGCATATGCAAAAAAAAAAAAACTATCCACCAATCAAAAGGGAGCGCAGGCAACTTGGCAACCTAAAGGCCGCGATCGTCACTGTACATGGAAAGAAACATATATCCATCTTGTTATTGCCAAGACCCCATTTGATTCCCAGTGGTATACCCAATCATTGAATGACACTCATTTATCTTGGTACCTGAGAAAGAGATGACCATGTTTTAATGCAAGAGCCTGTTTTGTTTTTTTGCAGGATCGAAACTGTGCAACGTTTGACATCACCCTCGGTTTTCTTTCTTTTAGGAAATTGATATCAATGGAAAAAGAAAAGATTTGGTTTGATTTGACAAAAGAAAAATATAGTAAGCATGGGGATTTGGTGTAAAAAAACTCAGCTGTACTCGCATGTTGGGTCTCCACGTAAGAAAATTTTTTGCTCCCAAACGGTAAACGTACCAAATCCAAACCCCGACATTTTTTTCCTTCTCCCTTGCTCTCTACTTTTTTCTCTTTCTCCTTCTTTTCCTTTCTTCCACGTTTTATATCATTTCATTTTTTTTTTTTTTTTTTTTTTTTTTTTTTTTTTTTGTAAATCTTTCTCTCATACCGATATGGATTTTAGGTGGGTATCCGATATGAACCCACGCAAATACAACTCGTATCTACCTAATTCCTCTGGTCAAGACTCCTCTTCCGTTAATAAAAGGCAAGTTCAATCCATCCTATACTACGTGATTTTTTATTAACTGTATTTTTTTTCTTTAGGGATTCGGAAAATGCTTCGCCTGAACATTTACATGCTTCAACACCATTTGGAAACACCACTTCTCATGTTCCGGGCTTGCCAAATGTACGACGACCTAGAGCGGATACCATGCCTTCTCGTACCACAATGTTTCCTTATACCACCACCGCCACAACAACAACAACACCATCAAGCACTACCAATGACCAATCTGATCCTTCTCTTGGCGTGACGAATCCTGGTAATCAATCTGACTTTTTCCTTGGGGGCTCCTCGACCAATCTAAACATTCCCACTTCTAATGATATCCGTCGACGTCGGTCTGGCTCTGTGACTCTACTCTCTTCGTCAGATACTCATCAAGATTATGGTAATGCTTTTTTTACTTCTGGATTTCCTCCAATGATGGAAGAAAATGCGTCGGACACGGTACAGAGCACCTTGGCTTCTCTGGGTTTGGATGACTCTACAACAACATCAACAACTGCACCACCAACAGCTTCTTATTTACCAACTCAACAACGTCACCGAGCTTACACGGTATCAACTCGTGCTCCTCCTACTGGTGATCGTCTCGGTGATATGCTACCTATGGGATTCTCGCCATTCTCTCCTCAAACTCGATCTAGTGTCATGCAACGTCCTCGGGCTGTCAGTCTCGGTATGGCGGACGAACCTCATCTGGATGATGACGAAATATCTTCTTTTACACCCTTTGGTATGTCATCTCTTCAATCAACTGGACAATACAACCATCAGCAACAAATGTCTCCGTCAAGATTGGATCAACACATGTTGGCGGATAGATCGCTTCGTATGTCTCGATCAAGTGGGAATTTGATGGATCTATCAAGTCGATTCGATATCACTGGAATTTACGATGACAATTCAATGGATGATGTGACACAACAGGTAAAGAGGGTGTGGTAGTTTGGTTGATTCTTTCAGTGATACTAACATTTTATATAACTATTATTAGGATGATCTCAATGCGATGCCATCGATCTCGTCCTCATCCTCAGCACTTTTGGATTCACCTTCTTCTGCACCAGCTCAAGTACCCTCCCGTGCACTTTGGTTGGGAAACATCAATCCGTCATTAAGTGTCAATGATCTCTTGCAACAATTCTCACTCTATGGAAATGTGGAAAGCGCCAGGATTCTCTCTGACAAGGAATGTGCCTTTGTCAACTTTTCCACCACCGAAGCGGCGGTGGCGGCAAAGAATGATCTGGAATTAAGACTGGGAAGCAAACTGGGTGGAACTTTGGTACGTATTGGGTTTGGAAAAGCTGATGTGGCTTTGGCTATGGCGCTAACAAATGAAGCAGGCCCTAATGCTCAAGGTCCTACGCGTGCATTATGTAAGTAGTGTGTTGACATGAAAAGGGAAGGAAAAGAAAAGATACTCATCCTCTTTTATGTAGGGGTGGGTAATATTCCAGCAAATATGAATATTGCCATTTTACAAGCCATCTTCCAAGCTTTTGGTCCTATTGAATCTGTCCGTGTCCTCTCTCACAAGAATTGTGGTTTTATCAACTTTGAACACCAAGAGGATGCTGTACGTGCACGTAAAAATTTGCAAAACAAGGAAATCCTAGGTCCTGGATCTGGTACTGTACGTATTGGGTTTGCCAAAGCACCTTCGGCTGATGATATCAACAATGGTGAACCAGGTTTTGTCTCTTTACCATCTCAACAACAGCAGCAATCACCACTACAGAATCAAATGATGCCACCTTATTATCAAATGTATCAACCACCACAACAACAACAACGACCTCAACAAAGTCAACCATCATTTGGTGCACCAGTGCCTCAACACAACAGCTCTGTTCCAATGGATCCCAATAACAGCAATTACAGCTTGTCCACAGATACATATCAAGCAACACAATGGGCGACGGCGATGATGATGACAACCATGATGATGAATGCATCAGGAAAACAATCCACCACTCAACCTAGTTTATACTCTGCTATTGCCGCCGAACGACAATTTATCATACAACAACTTTGTCAGTCTACCGATACAATATCACAACAACAGATCAACAACGAACGAACTCCAATTAGTTATTTCTCGGCCATCCCTTCTGTGCCTGAACTCAGCTCAGACAGGTCATTGGAACCTTTGCGACTACGTGATATGCGGAAACGATTGGAAAGTGGTCAATCCTTACAAGAAGTGGAACTGATTGCGCATGAATGCATGAATGAAATCGTAGAATTATGTAGTGGTAAGTGGATCAAGTGAAAGTCAAATTATGGATCTTAACCTTCTTGTTGTGAATAGATTATATTGGCAACACTGTGGTCCAAAAGCTATTTGAACAATGTACTGAATCAACAAAACAAGCCATGTTGGAACGGATCGCACCTTATTTGGCGGCTATCGGGGTACACAAGAATGGAACATGGGCGGCTCAAAAGATTATCGATTATGCAAACACACCAACTCAGGTATAAAAAGATACTTCCAAAACCAAGACTCCCTTAACTGACTTTATTATAATAGATTGAATTCATTCGTCAACATATTGCACCTTATGTACCTTTGCTTTTACTGGATCAATTCGGAAACTATGTAGTCCAATGTTGTCTTCGAATGGGTGCGGAACACAACCAATATATCTTTGATGCCATTGTCGACAAGTGTTGGGAAATCGGTCAAGGACGATTCGGTGCTCGTGCGGTGCGATCTATTTTGGAAAACAATGTGGTGACTCTAGAACAACGGGTATATTGTGCGGCGGCTATTGTCCAGAATGCTGTTCTATTGACCACAAATGCCAATGGTACTTTATTACTGGTGTGGCTCTTGGATACCTCGGAACTCTCCGGCCGATATCGTGTATTATATCCTCGTCTTCTTCCTTACCTCAGTAAACTGTGCACTCACAAACTTGGCTCCATGACTGTATTCAAGATCATCCAACAACATGAAGAACCTGATACCAGCCAATTGTTTTTAAATGCTCTTGTCACCGATCCTCACCTTTTAGACGATATCTTGCGCGATCAGATTCATGGGGTGGTGTTGATGCAAAAGATCTTGGCTTTACAACCAAAAGTGGCACAGTATCTTAAAAGCTCCTTGGATCGACTTGGGGTACAACAGATTCAAGGGTACAAGAAATTGATTGAAGAATTGGAGTCGATACCACCAACAATGTCGCAACAACCTGATGATGATGATGATGATGATACTGCACCTTTGGATATGGCGTCTTGGATGAAAAACCCTCAAGCCGTGGCTATGATGGCTAATATGTATGCCGCTGCCATGACAGCTGCTGCTACCTCTCAACAACAACAACAACAACAAATGTCTTCCATGATGAAGGCACCGGAATTACCTCAATTCAATCGTATCTTGAAATCACTCCTGTCTTCTTCTTCTTCCTCCACCACTACTGAAACAAAGAAGTCGAACGTCTAGATACAACAATAACCCATTTGGATTTAGTATATAGTTTGTTTTTAGTTATTGCATAGATTTATATTTATTGTGTGTGCAAAGGTATATCCTTTGATTTGTACATTAGGTCTCTCTTTTTTTTTTTTTCTTTTCTTTACTACGTCTTCTTTTTATTATAATTAGTATTTTATCTTCATATGTAAATAGTGTGTGTGTTGATATTTAACAATAAAAATGTTTTTATTTTTGTGTGAATCAGCATCCTAAACAGTGTGAATCAAAAAATGTATGTAGGTATGTTAAGGGGGGGGGGAGGGTCAAGTCCAAATCAAAATACTTTATATAGAAGCCTTTAAACTAATCATCAAACCAATCAAACTACATCAATCCAAATACTTTATTTTACTATAATGATAAATAAAAAAAGATACTAACTACAAATAGGGTGTCATATAAAAGAGTCATAAACTAGAAGCATATAATACATATAATAATACAAAGGATTAAAAAAAGGGGGGAGGGTGAAGATTAGGGAGGGGGGGGAGTATTAACATTCTAAATAGGGATAGTCGGGTTTTGAAATAAAGGAGAGGTAAAAAGATGAAGGGTGAGCCACCACCAAATGTACGCACGCACCTTCAAGCAGTAGGGTTCATAAACCAAGGATGACATTTAATTTGATCCAAAGTAATTCTATCTGTGGGTGAGATTTTGAGCATTTGATCGATAAGATGGCAAAGTTGAGGATCCATGGTATCGGACTCGTGGGGAATACTAGTCAATGTGGCAATATGATGATACAGATCGATAGAATGCGATGAATCATAAGGAAGTTTGCCATACACCATACAATAAAGCGTCATTCCAAGACACCAAATATCCGTGGCTGTTTCATTATTCGACTGGGTGGTGGTGCATTCGGGTGGTGTAAAAGCTGGTGTGCGTCGTATGATGGTATGATTGGTATGGTTCAATTGAATCGCACTGCCAAAATCAATCAATTTGATTTGATTGTCTTTTGTTAGCAAGATATTATCCGGTTTGATATCCCCATGAATGATATTTTGTTCATGTACTAAATAATAACAGTAATGAAAGAAAGGGTCAGATCGCATAGGTGGATGATGCATGATGTCAGTACTTACGGTATTCCAAAAGTGCCACTAGTTGAGTAAAAATAGAATGACATAGGGACAGATCCAGAGGTGTTTTGGTGTTTTGATGTAGATCTATTATTACTGAGCCATTCACATAATCAGTCACCAGATACAAGTAGTTGGTATCTTCAAAATAATCGATCCAATTCACTAGATGAGGATGGTGTAAAGAGTGTAGGAGATCGGATTCAAGGCATTGTGGTAGTGGATCAATACGTCGTCGTTTACATCCATTGTTTTGTTGTTTAGGGTGTCGAGATTGTAACCAGTCCAAACATAATTGACGTTGGAGTCGTGCTTTGTTCATTTCTTTAATGGCCTATGAGGGTTCAAGTCAGTTACACTGTCTATTCTTTTTCTTTTCTTTATATACTTACATAGTATTTCTTTGTTTTTGTATCTAATGCTAGGTAAACAATACAGGTTGAACCTTGAGCCAGTTCGTAGAGTAAACGGTAATGTTTGACATGTCGATATTGTGAGGATTTCCTTGTTCGAAATGGAGAATGGTTCCAAGAAGACGATGAGAAGTGCAATGAGGCAGGATTGAACCAACGTGTCATGGTAAAAGAGCAAGTGTATAAAAAAAAAAACGAAAAGTGGAGAGAAGCAAAAGAGAAAGAGTAGAAAAAGTAGAAGAGGCTATTTTTATATAAGTAGAAAAAAAAAAAGTGCCATTGTCGGGTTTTGAAACGAGGGGTAGGTAAAAGGGCCAAGAAAAATTAAAAAAAAGGACATTATTGCATTAAACACTGACTGTGAGTTGCATAAGCACGTGTAGTCTATAACAGGCAGATATCCGATGCCGTCATTGTTTCTCTTTCAAAACATTTTTGTATTGTATGATATTGTATGATGGATGCATTCGTTTTTGTTGTAGAACCCCATGACATCCATACTCCAATACTTTAATGAATGTGAGGTTTTTTTAAAATAGTCAATGTTACCCATACAATAACCATCATGATCGATTCCAACCTCCTTAGTTCACTTAAAATAGATATCCATACCTATCGTCATCTGTTTGGGGGGGGAGGTTTGACAGGTACAATCGTCCATGTGAAAATGATATCTTAGGGTCTTATTGTGTAAGCTTTGTTCGCCCTAGATTGACCCTTCTTCACATGTTAATACTACTTTTCATTGTTCAGGCACTCTTCTTGTTTTGCCCAAAAGAAAAATGTGAGTGTTGGCGGGGATTGAAAACGGCAGCCTTTCTTGATTTGGATATCAAAACAAAAAGACAATAGAACTGCATCTCTTGAAAAAGTAAGTTCAACTTGAACATGAGCTTGATGATAAGACTAAATTGATAATTCATCGATTACTTCATACTCTTGGGATCATTGTAACTTGGAGGATGGATAATCAGTTTGATTCTGAGTGATGAGCGGGATGTGAAATGTCCGCCCAGCCTTTTTTTTTTTTTTTAATGGGAGAGTCAAATAAAACATCTTTGATTCTTTTTTTCCTTTCTTCCACATCGCACATCCTTCCTTCCTCTTCTTTATATATGTATATATTATGCGGAAACAAGGCAAACAAGCACAGTCGAATACGAATGGGACCAACAATACTTCTTCAGCAACAACTGGAAGAATGCAACGCATCGTGTCTCAAGCTGGCTACTATGCTTCAGCCCTTGCTTCCGATACCGCCACCCAACAAAAGATGCAACTAAAACTTCAACTCCAACAGAACAATGCAGTGACAGAACACCCTTATCAACCGCCTATTGCCTTACGTGCACGCATGTCAGGTGCTATTAATGCCATCTCTTTGGCTCCTGATGGTGAAGCTGTGGTGATCGCTGGTCGTGAAAGTAAAAGAGTAAACAGGACAACAAGATAGTATAACTAACGTCTTTTGTTTGCTTGTCTAGTCCTCAAGATCATTAGTATCACTCCAACGGAAATTACTGAAACTCTTAATTTGCGGGCTGGTAGTAATTTGACACTTAACTCTAGTAGTAATGATGTCAAATGGGGAAACAACGGTAAGAAACTATAGGCATTGTTAAGTAATATGTCTCATCATGACCTTTTTACTTTTATTAAACTAGCTACAAAAACCAAAGTGGCAACAGCAGCAACGAATGGTGCCATCATACTATGGGACATCAATAAAGTGGGCCGGAAAACTGGTAAGCGGGGGGGGAGGGGGAAAGACAGGCCTTTGTCAAAAGAAAATTAACACTATAGGACCATGTTAGAACGGGTGATCAACGAACATGCACGTGCTGTCAATCGGATCTGCTTCCAACCTGACAATGGCTACATTTTACTTAGTGCTTCACAAGATGGGACAATGAAATGCTGGGTAAGAGAAAAGAAAAAGAAGTAACTATGCATAGTGTATACTCAACCTACTTTTTTTTCCCCTTACAATAGGATCTTCGTGATGCGCGTGGTGGAGCAAAATTCCGGTTTGAAGGTAAATCTGAATCTGTCAGAGATGTTCAATTCAATCCTATGGTGAATCATGAATTCGCAGCAGCTTTTGAAACTGGCACTATACAGGTAAAACAAAAAAAAAAAAAACTTGATGGGCATGGATACTTACTTGACTGTTTTAGAAATGGGATATGCGGAACCCTAAAGCTCTATACGACCGAAAAGTCAGTGCACATAATGGACCTTGTTTGACAGTGGATTGGCATCCAACAGGAAGAACGGTGGCTAGTGGTGGACGGGACAAGACAATCAAGGTATGGGATATGAATGCTGACAATCGACGACCTTTATATACCATGCGAACCATGGCTTCCGTCTCTCGTGTACAATGGCGTCCTGGATACGACAATGAAATCGCGTCTTGTGCCCTATTAACGGATCAACGGATCCATGTATGGGATATCCGACGTCCCAATTTGGCTAAATATGCTTTTGATGAACATGATACAACACCTACAGGTAATTAGGGGCTGGGAATAAGCAAATGATCGACTCACGAAAAATCTGCTTTTTTTTTTTTATATGTTCATCTAGGATTTTTATGGTATAACTCTGACATTTTATACTCTGTGGCCAAAGACAAGTACTTTATTCGACAAGAAATTGAAGGATCGTATGGACCAGATCAACTCTTACGGCGGAATGCTGTTAGCTGGAATGCTCATGGTGATATCTCGTTTGCTGTGGACAAGAATATACATGGTGACTTTGTCAATTCAAAGTAAGTCATCGGAATCGAGGCGGGAGGCACCATGATCACTAACTTTTTTTTCTTTTTATGTAGGATCGTGTCATCAACTATGACACCACCCAAGAAAAACAAACGATCCAATACAAAAGTGTCTACACTAGAAGAGGTAAACCCCCCCCCCAATTTCATGTCTTTGTCTGTACTGATGTCTCTTCTTTCCTCATTTAGGTTATTCAATATATACCTTCACAAAGCTGTGGTATTGCTCACCTGCCTCTCTTTGACTTTGAAACCTTCTCTGTGTTTGCCGAAAACTATGATATCTCTGGTAAAGATGTTTTTGAAGCCTGTGAAAAGAACAGTCAGGTAAGCAACACGTGGTTAAAGTAGGTGAATGACTAACATATATATATAATAGTTGGCGTGGAAAATGGGTAGCTATCGAACATCACAAACGTGGAAAATCGTTGCATTGTTATTCCAGTCTGCTCCCATGCTAGAAGAAGATGAACAGGGCGACAAAGGTAATGTACAGATTTTAGGCTACCCTTACTGACTCTCTTTTTTTATATTATAGATGATGAACAAAAGCTTCAGGAACAAATGTCTCGGGACTTTTTCCATGAAAGTGATGTAAGATGGCATATCAATCAATACATTTCGATTTGACTCATGCTATCTTGTATATTTTTAGACTGACGATGAAGACAATGAAGACGACATGGACTCGGCAGAAGACGAAGATGACGAAGAAGAAGACGATGACGATGATGACAATACCAATATAAGCGAGTCAAGTTTTCAAACACCAACAGATGCAGAAGTATGGCCCACTTGGCAGCATGACAATGTTGTGATGGAACTACTGGATTATTACACAGAACAGGTAAAAAAGTACTTTACATAGTCCCTCCGATACTCATCTCTCTCTCTCCAGTGTGATGTGCAAATGTGTGTGTCGCTTTACTTGGTGCTACAAAAGTACATCCGTGTCAGTGATGAACGATTGGAAAACTGGTTTGACTCTTATATAGATTTGCTACATCGATTCAAACTATGGTCCGCTGCTACTGCTATCATCAATGCGTGCAAAATTCCTCGAATTCAAGAAAGGAATCAGGTAAATAAATAGAAAAGGGGGACAGGAATGCATGTTAAGGGTTTATAGGCATGGATTAACTCACTTTCTCTCCTTAGATGGCCACTACGATCAATATCGCATGTAGCAATTGCTTCAAGCTGGTATTAGGAACATCACAGGGTGCATGGGCTTGCGATAAATGCCACCGGCTCCTAAATCCTTGTTCGATATGGTAAGAAAAAGAAACAGAAAAAAAAAAAAAAAAAAAAAAAAAAAAAAAGTGGCTCGATCTCAACTCCCTCTTTTGTGCGGCATCATAGTAATCAAACGGTCAAGGGTCTCTATGTATGGTGTCAGGGATGTAATCATGGTGGACATTTGGAACATATGCGCTCGTGGTTCTCCAAGGAAAAGCAATGCCCTACAGGATGTGGTCATAATTGTGTGCTGACTCCTTCTGATCATACTCTCTATGGTCCAACGCCAACACCAACTTCTGCTTGATGATTCCTTCTAGAATAGTTTAATTTTCCCCACACACACACTCCTCTTTGTACATAGTATGTATACCCACCCTTCCTTCTTTTTTTTATATGGTGTGTTAAATAAAATTTGGCTTCATTTAATCAATCAATAAACAGGGTCGTACTCCTTATGCGGGGGGGTACTCAAAGGAGTATGTAGGATCTGTGGTACAAAAAATGCTCCCACAGCAAGGACAAATTCGGTCTCGGGGCGGGGTTAAAAATGATTTTTCTCGAAATGGAGTTTTTTTTTTTTTAAAGTTGGGAGAATTCCAGGAACCGAAAAAAAAAAAAAAGAAGGGACGATCATCTTTCCTCACGTGGCTTGATTGATGAGGCCACAAAAATCATGAATCCTCACAGGTATGGTTTCAAAAAAAAAAAAAAAAAAAAAAAAGATCTTCATCTATAGGAGATCACATGGATACAGTTCAAAGGAAGGAGTCGTACGCACGCACAAAGGCTCATATGTATTCAGATGACCATTAGATGATCTGATATGTTTCTGAAATTATCAGATCGCCTGGTTTTAGGAAACCATTCTGGGTCTTCGGTCAATTTCGGGAAGATGATAGTGGATGCTATTGGCTACCCACAAAGTCATTGACGCACATGATAGTAATGGTTCACGGATTATGCTTCTTTTTGTTCTGATCGCGGACTTTGTATGCAAGAGTTCACAATCCCCTAAAAAAGCAAGACGAGACGATATGATAGTCAGGTATGAGATAAAAGACAATATGTTTATTTAAAACAAAATATAATAAGGAATATATATATATCTATGTAACTAACTACATGTATACTAGACTATAAGTTGAGGAATCACCATATCATTTGTGAAAATCCACCGCCATAATTCTTTCATCCATTCCATCAACCTGTCCATCATCTTCCTTGTTGTCATTGCCAAGGATGACTCCCTCTTCGTTCACATACTGTTTCGCCTTGTCCAAAACAGCATCGGCATCTTCATCATAGAATTCACCTCGTTGTGCTTTAGCAATAGCTTGATGTTGTTGTTTAAAGTAGAGATACACCAAATAGATAGCCACCAAGATCCAATAGAGACAATAACTGATGATGCTTCCTATAGTAGCCGTATTGTTCCAACCCAAGATAGCATTGAAGATCATCCATCCACCATTATCACTTGTGTTCAATTCAGGGTTACCCCAAGATACATGCCAGACAGCCTATCATGCCACAGAAAGAAGATGTCGTTAGTCGGAGTTCCTAAAGAGAGAGAGAGAGAGAGAGAGAGAGACAAGATATACTTACAGTGGTCACCTTGTAAGCGATCACATCGCCACCTTCTTCAGCAGCTTCACCACCAATGACTTTATTCCATTCATACTGTTCAAAGAACCCCACCGCCTTGGACATGAGTCCAGCCGCCACCAAGTACAAGATGACGGTAGAGAAGATAAAGAACCAGCGCAAATGAAGCATGGACCCACCACGGTAGATAATGTAACCGACCAAACAGCCACAGAGGAAACCCATGATGGCAGCAATAGGAATGGATTTACCTCCCACATTCAAAGACACGCCACCGATAAACACCACGGCTTCCAGACCTTCACGCAAGATGGTGACAAACGGGAGAATAAAAAAAGAGTTCTTTTGCATCCATTGGGTTAATCGTTTTCGCCGTTTCATGTCTTGTTGTTGTCGTCCCGTTTCCATTGCCTTGGCCAATTTTATTTTCCATTTATCTTGAAGTTTTTCAGCTTTAAGGAATCTATATAGTCAAATGAGTTGTCTTGCCCCCCATGGACTTTGTCACCTCGATACTTACGCGAGTCCCATGGCAGTGATCATGATGGTGGCGATTAAACTGAATACACCTTCCCAGATAAGTTCGGCATCACCCCACAAATTAGTTAGTACAGTATACCAAACAGCAATAAACGCTGCACCGATACAGAGACAAATACCAAGACCAGCACCAGCACCGATCCATACTTGATTGCGAAGGCGTCGATAAAGTGGAGTGGAATCACCTAAAGTCATTTTCAAAAAGGAGAGAAGAATCGCCACAATAATACTGGCTTCACAGGTTTCCCTAAAGAGAATAAAAAATATGGGCACAGAGAATAGATCACTTTCCGCCATTGTGTGTGTGTGAAAAAAGAAAAGAAAAAGAAAGGAAAAGGACCTTTTTTTTTTTTTTTTTTTTTTTACATTTCAAGGCAGTCCGTGGCGGGAATTGAAATTTACAAAAGGGAAAAGGACAATGGAAGCAAGGATAAAAGTAGATTATGATCGGTATCAAACAAGTGACATGTATAATAACTCGATAATTTTAGTTCAATGTTCACGAGTGAGATATGAAAGTGTTGAAAGCGGTGGCCATGATGGATTTTCCCTCCTGAGGCCAAGAGGTGTTTTCTGGGTTTGAACTTTTCTTTTTTTAAAAAAAAAGGTCCACCAATGAAACGTTAGATCAATGGAGCACAACCCGAACGCACACTCGGGCAAGTCGATCGCACCCTTACCCAATCATATGTTGGAATAAGAGATGACAAGACATCATTCTATACTTTACTTATGTGATTCAAGTTCATCTGGATATGCGTATCTCGATAAGGAGGGGGCTCTCTTTCTTGGAAAAAAGTGTTTCAAATAAATGAGAAGCGTCGATGATTGATAAGCTGGTCAGTCTTTTTATAAGGATTGCGATGATGGTGCCAGTTGTCCCCATTTATATGTATCTATTTGGAGTATATTCATAGTCATTGGCTTTAACATTATGCATCACGCATGTTATCATGCAAGAAGTGGACGTACAGAGAAAAGTTCAACTCCCGACAATGAGTGTTTTCATGCATCGTCAAGGGAAAGTGAGCTAGGTAAAGTAATGACTTGAAATGGCTGTTCTTAATAGGAAAAAAGAAAGAACAAAACAAGCTATTATTTCCATCGAGCGCATGATTATGTACATATCGATGTAGAACTATCATCTTTTTTCCATTCATAGTATCATTTACGCTCAAAAGCAACATGGTGAATGGTACAAATAGGAGCGTTATATAAAAAACAGCTAGATATTGATCTTTTAGATATGATAGTCATAAAAGGGAGACAAGGTTAGAATACGACATGTTAATTATTTGGATATCAGGCCTTTATTAAAGCTATTTATTAGAGAGTAACTGGATGTTCCAAGTGAGAAGCTATTCTATTACTATCATTGTATGCTGATCTAATCATCGTCTAATGCGATAGTGATATATAAAATAAAAAATATACACTGATCAGCTGTTTCATCCTATTCATTGATGTGATTGATGTCCCACACAGACTGTCCTTTTATTTCTTACCTATTATTACAGAAGACCAGTCCGATGGACCATTAAAAGTGCTTTATAAGAGCTTCACCTTGTTTCTTGTCAACGGTTAACCTACTTGTTAATAAAAGTCAGAGTAGACATGATGTCAGTAATGACTTTATTTATTTTCCTTTTGCGGGTCTTACCATATACCAACAGATGACTAAAGTATGTTCCCGTAAAACAAGAAAGCTAAAGAGACGGGAACCCTTGCCTCAGAAAGAAAAAGACAGCTTTAAATCCCGCCACCCTTTCAAGACCCACATACGCCATATAAGGACATTCAAAGTACTGTAAAAAACGTGTATTAATCTCTTTGCATAAACAAAAGACATACACTTGGACTTTTTATTTGGCATTATTCCTTTCCACAATGTGAAATACCCTTGGCGAGTCGGTGAAAGCGGGATTTCAATTTACGAAGTGGTGCATGAATCCCACGATTCAAGACCTCCCATCACCCCACACATTAACAAGGTCAATCATCATGACTATAAAAGTTGAATAATATATCTAAAAACAGTGGTGTTTATTACAGTAAAAAAAAGAGATACGAGAGGGGGGGAAACGATATAACGGATGAAATATGAGTATTTACAATACAGCAACTAGTAATGGGGTCATAATGAATAGAGGTACAAAATGAGTAATATAAATAAATAAATAAAAAAAGACAAATACAGTTAAAAGAAGGATTAAATAGTAATAAGTTATGTGAGTTAAAGATGTAAAGAGGGAAGAAGGGAGATAATAAGATTAAACCTTGTTATCAACCACAGGGACGACTTCGTGAGCATGTTCTTTTTCTTCATTGCCAGTGATGACACCTTCATCATTGACATACTTTCGAGCATTTTCAAGAGCCAAGTCAGCATCTTCGTTTTTGTAAAAGTCACCACGTTCGGCCTTGGCGATGGAATTGCGGCGTTCCTTCCAGAACATGTACACCAAGTAAGCTGCAATCAAGACCCAGTAGAGACAGTAGCTTGTGATGGTACCAATAGTGGCAGTATTACTCCAACCCAAGATAGCATTGAAAATCATCCATCCACCATTGGAATCTACGTTCAATTCAGGGTCACCCCAAGACACGTGCCAGACAGCCTATAGAGAGGAGAGGGGAAAAGGTGAGCCGAGAAGATCGGGATTTCAAAAAGGGTAATAGGGGGGTTTTTTAAAAAAAAAAAAAAGGACTTACAGTAGTAACCTTGTAAGCGATCACATCGCCACCTTCTTCAGCAGATTCACCACCAATGACTTGATTCCAAGAGTATTGTTCAAAGTAACCGACTGCCTTGGCCATTAAACCAGCAGCGACCAAGTACAAGATGATGGTAGAGAAGATAAAGAACCAGCGCAAGTGAAGCATGGACCCACCACGGTAGATAATGTAACCGACCAAACAGCCACAGAGGAAACCCATGATGGCAGCAATAGGAATGGATTTGGCTTCGACATTAAGAGACACACCACCGATAAACACCACGGCTTCAAGACCTTCACGAAGGACGGTGATAAAGGGCAACAGGAAGAAGGAGTATTTCTGGGCCCAAAGCTTGAATGTTTTTTTCCTTCCTTGTTGACCGGCTTCCATTGCTTTAGCGAGCTTGATTTTCCATTTATCCTGCAACTTTTCGGTCTTCAACATTGCCAATCCCATTACCGTGATCATAATAGTAGCCAAAAGAGAGAAACAACCTAACAAAAAAAAAAAACGGATGAGATCACCATCTTCCATGTGTGTGTTTTTTTCAACTTACCTTCCCAGATATCTTCAGAGTTACCCCAGATATCATTCAAAACAGTATACCACACAGCAATAAAGGCAGCACCAATACACAAACAGATAAAAAGACCAATACCAGCACCAATCCATACTTGATTGCGCAGACGCTTGTATAAAGGCGTCGTACTGTCAAATGTCTGTTTCAGGAACGACAAGAGCACACTACAAATAATAGCAGCTTCAGTGGTTTCTCTAAAGACAATGAAGAAGATCGGTACGTCAAAGTAATCAGATTGACCCATAATGGTTATGTAAAGTAAAGAAAAAGAAAAAGAAAAGAAAAGAAAAAAGAATGATTTCGATCCTTAAAAAAGAGGTCGGAAATCCAAGGTTGACGTTTTTTTTTTCCCAGATGCAAAAAAAAAAAAAAAAAAAAAAAAAAAAAAAAGGTGTTTGATCTGATTGATAAAAAAAAAATTGGGGCCTCGGTCAAAGAAAAAAAAAAAAAAAAAGGGACCCGCTAACTAATGCATTCGTCTTCGGGGCGGGATTTGAAAAACTATGATTGATAAAGAAAAGTTTTTTTTTTATCAGATGCGTTTTTGTCAACTAGGATTGCTCCGTTCTTCGGATGACGGTCATCTAGATGACAAAGAGAAATTCTCAACGTTCTACCGAGAGGTTTGACATCTGGATATACTTTTTTTTTCTTTATCAGATCAACTGCGGGGTTACCCTTTTACGCACTAGTGACAGGGATGCATTTCATCTCCGCTGATAAAGTGGTTCGTTTGTCAAAAAGTGTATATTTCCTAATCCTTCCTTTTTTTTTTTTTTTAACTCGGGATACTAGATCACTTGTATCCCTGGTATCAGGAATGGGTGGTGTTACTTGAATAGATTGAAATTCAGCTGACACGGGATAACGTTGACTTTGATGGGGTTCTCATCTGATAAAGATAAAAACTTTTCAAATCCCGTCTTTTTTTTTTTTTTTTTGGGAATCCTCACCTTTATTATTTTTGCTCACAAGATTTTGATCTGGTTTTCTTTTCTTTTTTCTTTTCATCACTTTTTTTTTTAAAAAAAAAAAAAAAAACTTTTACAAGATGCGTTACTTGTCTTTGCTATTGGCAGCAGGTGCTGGTCTTACTCAAGCTGCTCGTGTGGTATATGATTGGAACATCACTTATGTAAATGCAAACCCTGATAACTTGTTTGAACGACAAGTGGTTGGTGTCAATGGAAAATGGCCGTAAGTTGTTTTATTCTACTAGTCTTTATCATGTAGCTCGACTGAAACTCTTTGTCTTTTATTACCAGTCTGCCTCCCATCAATGTCAATCTCGGTGATACTTTGGTGATCAATGCTCATAATCATTTGGATATCCCTACTGCTCTTCACTCTCACGGTATGTTCCAAAATAACACCCCTTGGATGGATGGTCCTGTTGGCGTTACTCAATGGTAAGTGCACAAGAGAGGGTATATAAAGCTTTGATGGTCGATTTTTAAACCCCGCATTTCCTCCCTTCTCTTCCATTTTATTCTTCCCTCATTAGTGCTATCCCTCCTAATTATAACTTGACTTACGAATTCAACATTACTCAATATGGCTCTTACTGGATTCACAGTCATTACATGGTAAGAAAAAGAAGAAGCGTATATTTATATTGGCTAATCTAACTTGTAACTTTTTTTCACTAACAGGGTCAATACATGGATGGTTTACGTGGACCTTTGATTCTCCACAACACCAATGAAACTTACAAGTACGATGAAGATGTTACTGTTACTGTCTCTGGTAAGTCAATCACTTGAAGAAGAAAAATGTTACTTTTTGATCACTCATTTGTCCTTCTTTGTTAGACTGGTACCACGATCAAAGCAAGAACAACTTGGCCACTTTCCTCAGTGTATACAACCCTACTGGTGCTGAACCTGTCCCTCAATCTGGTCTTATCAATGACAGTGCAAACACGACATTCTCTTTCACTCCTGGAAAAACTTACCGCTTACGATTTATCAACATGTCTGGTTTCAGTACCTTCTTCCTCAGCATTGATGGTCACACCTTGGATGTCATTGAAGTGGATGGTGTAAGTAACAGGGGAACACATCATGTGGAATAAAAGCTAATCTCATTTTGATCATAGGTCGAAACACAACGCACCTCTGTGGATAGCTTCTACTTGACTGCCGCTCAACGTATCTCTGTCCTCGTCACTGCTAAGAACAACACTGATTTGAACTACTACATGCACGCTGATATGGATATCGATATGTTTGATGTCATGCCTGCTGATCTCAATCCTAGTAAGTGAATGGGTTATCAAGATCACAATTATACATGTTATTAACTTTTTTTTTTTAACAGACATTACTGCTCCTATTTACTATAACACAAACCATCAAAACTTTGCTCCTAGTCAAGACATTGGAATGGCTTCTACTTTTGATGATTTCCTTTTGGCTCCTCTTATCAATGCCACTGTCCCTGAAGCTGATCAATCTGTTAACCTCACTTTCAACTTTGATGTGACAACTGATGGTATCAATCGTGGTATGTTTAACGAGCTTCCTTACTTGCAACCCAAGGTCCCTACTCTCAACACAATGCTTGGTATGGGTAACTTATCTAATAATGTCGATATCTATGGTCCTCAAACAATCACCACTATGATGAAGCACTTGGATATGATTGAAGTCGCTGTAACTAATTTTGATGCTGGTAACCATCCTTGTAAGTTAAATACTATTTAGACAATACTATTTAAGATATAGTCATGACTCACATCTCTCTTTTATATACATGTAACATAAAGTCCATTTGCATGGACACACTTTCTACATGGTGGGTCGTGGTAATGGTACCTGGACTGGCGATCACTCTACAACCGAATGGTTCTCCAATCCCATGAGCCGTGATGTCATCTTGGTCAAGAGTATGACCTATGTAGTCATTCGATTCCGTGCTGATAATCCTGGTGCATGGTTCTTCCATTGTCACGTCGACTGGCATCTTGAATCTGGTCTGGCTGCTACCTTTATTGTTGCTCCTGAAGTAGCTCAACAACGTATGACTCTTCCTCAAGCCTTCAAGGATGTTTGTACTGCTGGTGGAAACCCTGCCGATGGAAATGCTGCTGGTAAGCAAGGTCTGGATCTTAGCGGTGCTCCCGATGGTATTACTCTGATCTTTGATGGTTTCACTGCCAAGGGTAAGGGTGCGATGGCTGCCTGTATCTTGTCCGCATTGATTGGTATGACCGCCATTGTCTTTTATGCTCTCTCCGATCCTGAAAAGAAGGCCCGTGCGATCGCTGATGCCAAGCGTGGTTATGCCCCTCCCTCTTAATTATAAACCATACTTTTTTATCTATCTATTCTTTTTTTTTATAATATCTTTCTTACTACCTTTTAGCATACTCGCCCCTACTCACAGCAAATCCTTTTATATAGATTAGTCTCTTTTTATTCTTTTATCATGTTTGTAAATGACTCTTTAACTTTTTATCTTCCTCTTGTATTATTTAAACTTTATTCATTCCCCCACTATTAACTCTTTTTTAATCAATGTTATTATTCTTGTTGTTGGATCAATAAAAGAAAACTTACTCTTTTATCATTGGGGGTTTATCAACTCAAGGCACTAAAATAACAGCGGCTATCTGATCAAACTGATGACAACACAGAAAGTAGTAATCATCTCCAACATTATACCGCTTACAAGACAAGACTAATCACGCATGGAAGGTAGCAGCAACGTATCAATGGTATGGAAACTGGTGGGTATTACAGTATCAAGAACAAAAATACCAATTAGGATGATGGATGATTGATTGACTTGAAGGGTCCTGTAGGTGGAATTAATCACCCCTTCTTCTTTTATTAGACTAGTTACCATTAAACATACTATACTATACTTAATCCCATATTATGAATAAAATTCTTTTAACCTTACCTTGTCGTATCTTTTAATGGGGATTCTTCACTTGCATGAATGGAAGTCAATGACCTCTTATTTTGAAACCCCGCGTTCATTGAATTCAATGTGCTTATCTTTGAACCATTCATTGTTTTGTTTGACTGGTATATACATAAACTCTCTCTTGTGTATTATGTTTTTTGCTATCTTTGATTTGTATTACAGGTGTACTGGTGGAACCAGTATCCATTCGTCTTTTTGAATGAAAAAAAGGGTTGGTTTTTTTTAGACTGGGCCGCCCCATTTTGAATTTCAATCGCCGCCCCTGTTCAAAAAATAAAAAATAAAACCCCTTCTCACTTTTCCCACTCTCTTCTTTTTCCCTTATGTTTAACTAATTATTGACCATTACTCCTCCTGTCTATCTTACTGTATACTACCTCTATTTATCACCTATTCCGTTTATTGATTAGACAAACATGGAACACCACCACCACGAATTACCAAGTGAACCTCAACATGAAACACCTCTTTCTGAATCAACCGGTATTCATCATGATAAGGTAGAGGAATCTCCGAAATGCACGGACTCTGTAAACCAAGTGGAACCTGTACTTACTACAACAATGGATAAACCTTTGGATGAAGGTCATGGTGCTTCACTGGCTAGTCAAGAAGAACAACAACCATTCGGAACACAAGGGATATCAACACTGGCTCAACCAAAAGAACAAGGTGGACAAGACGATAATGATCAGGAAATATCACCAACAACAAGTGTCAAGTCAACGGAAATATCTCACGTATGCCATGGACCTTCTGATGGTGCGGATGAAACCAAGCTGACGGACAATGAAGAAGACTCCAACTTGGAAAGGAGTGACACCAACCACTCTGATGTATCTGTCTCCGCACCGACATACGTAGCACTTTTGGGCGATACAAATCATCAACCAATACAATCATCTTCAACACATACAAAGGATACGGAAACCACTTCAAATCAAAACGGCACGGATGGTGAACAGGCGGGAAACAGCAGCACTGAGGCAGGGACGAATGAAGGGCAGCACAAGCCGGTGGATCAACTCATTACCAACGTGACCTCAGGCGACGATAAGGATACTAGTGAAAACCACCGATCAGTTGACATTGTGGACGATACATCTTTTGTCAATAACAACGACGACCTATCTACAACAACAGATCACGGGGCAGTATCACAACCAGAACAATATACCAGCACACAACCTATCGTACCAGCAAATGACAATACCACGGACTCGGGCTATTCAACTCCAGCTTTGGGTACCGCAGCATCATACTCAACCACACTGCACCATGATTTAGTATCAACTGGACAAGGAGATGATGATCAAGGACAACAGCAGGATGATGACGATGATCTACCATTAATATCGCCATATGAAGGCGATCGCAACACTATGATACCATCTGCTTCCACCACTACAGCCACGACATCTTTATCTATATCAACGGGGCAACATCAAGTACCAGGGGATGACCAACCATTGGCTAGGGTGACCACGACTGGATCCGATGAGCAAACGCTCTCTGAACCACCTCGACCACGACATGTATGGGAATCTGACCGTCAAGCCTCTGAATGCCGTCGCTGTAATCGCCGTTTCAGTTTTCTAGTACGAAGACATCATTGCAGGTAATAATTAAAAGTATATGGATATAGAATGAATATGGAACTCATTATCCTTGGGAATAGACGCTGTGGTCAAATTGTCTGTGATCGATGTAGCTCTCACCGTGTACGACTGCCTGTGGAAGAATTGGTGGAAGACCCATTGATATCGACATCTCATTATCCCATCATTGCTCTGACTCCTCAACGTGTATGTGAATCGTGTGTACGTATCCCGATCAAAGCAACAGATTCTGGCGGCGCAAGGTACTCGACTCCAATTAATCACAACCATAGGGGGGATACAACAGGATTCGGCCATCGTCCTCACCCTATGAATATGCAACGAACGGATAGCCAACAAAGTTTGATGACTGAATGTCCTGTATGTGGTACTGGGTTACTGGGGATGCGAAAGGGACAACAAGAAACCCATTTGAATCAATGTTTGAATACCGGTAGCCCTACTGTTCGTCCTCCTCGTTATATCAGTAAGTTGAAAAAAGGAAAAGGTGGTGTAGTGTGAATCGAATACTAATCTCTCTCTCTCTCTTTTTTTAGTCTATACTTTGACAGAAGGAACAGCTCAGGTGGGTGATGAATGTCCTATATGTTTTGAAGAATTCGAGGTGGGAAACAAGATTGCAAGAATGGTGTGTTTATGCTCTTATCATAGACACTGTCTCCGGGATTGGTTGGAACGTGGAAAAGGGTGTCCTATACATTATGATTCGAACATTGGTACATACTAGTCATATCACCCATACTTTATATTATACACCTTTACCTTACCACATCTTATTACATCATTATTATATCATTCAAACTTCTTCCCTTATATATACATAAAAACCCCCAACATTTGAATCAAATAAATTCTTTTTGTTTCGTTTTATTTAACTGTATTCTTTCTATGGCCCCACTGTCAAGCCTTCCTTTGGAACTGTTATAATTTATCTATACTCAACTGGATTCGACTGATTGTCAAAACGGTATGATGGTCTTCAAAGACTGGTATGAAGCTCTTCTTTGACACTGATTGGATGGCGATAATCACTCAATGGGCTGTCTCCCTTTGCATAATACTTGTAGTAAAAAGATGTTTTGCTACAAGAACATATCAACCTACACCGGACCTCATGAACGGAAGTTGCGGGTTGTATGTCACCCCCCTCCTAGTATAGTTTAAAAATAGTCTTTTGCATAATTTGAACCCCCGATTCGTCGGCATTAATAAAAATCTCTCTTTTTTTTTTTTTGTCTTCTTCTTCCACACACTTTAATTGTGATGATATGAATCACCACTCGCCAGGCCAGCAACGGCAACAATCAAGCTATCAATCACTAACGATAATTGCTCTACCACCAGCATCCGCCGTTTATCTCAAGAACGTGTGCGCTTGAAACGTCGACAATCTCAAGGAATGACAAAGTGCGCCCTTTCCTGTCCTTCATATGACATACATCGCCGATCTTAATGCTGTATTCAAATCGGTTGTCACTGCATGATACTTGACATGATCGGTCATTAGTATTGTAATCATGTGAATTCATGCTATACAAAAAAAGGTAGAGCGGCTTTACAACGACATTGTATGCCTGGTACTTACTCTACTATCTCTCTCTTTATAGAAAAGCTCGTGTTGTATTGACATCAAGTGAAGGAAAAGGTGAAACTTCAAAAGAAGACCGGACTATTGGTCAATCATATGAACCTCCATTGTGATCTCTAATTCAGAAAAAAAAAAAAAAAAACAATGGTTATGATGCTATACAGGAAAGGTAAACTGACCAAGGGTACGGGCGTAATCGGGGAAATGCTTGTCCAACCTCCATTGTGAAGATAATCAATCTCTCTTTGACAAAGTGGGGGAAATCGGTCTTTTTATCGCAGCAAACTCCGCTACTTGTCATTATCCTTCAATAAACTTAAACGGTGAATAGGTAAATCATACTAAGAAAAGCAGAACTTTTCTTTATGATGATCAGATAAGAATCAAGGGGAAAACAGTTTTTTAACTAATGATTTATTATTCTTGGGATGGTCTAATTCAAAATTCAGATCCGAAGAAATGGAACCCGAAACAGGCACTTTCTGTCTCTTTTGGGTTATCCCGGTCTTAACTGTTGTTGTCGTCGATCCTGGGCTATGGCGTCAACTTACCCCACATTTAAATAGTTATAGTTAAATAGAAATGTAGTATAATAAAGAATCAAGTAGTTATCCTGTTTGTTAATAGTATGAGATTGTTGTCATTCTATCGAAGATTGACGGTAGTACAAACCTTTACCGTGGATCTGATAATAAAAATCCAGTCACTCCGCTTGAGGGAATTTAAAAAAGAAAATAAAAAAATAAAAAATCTTTTTTTTTTTTTTTTTTTTTCTTTCTCTCTCTTGTCTCCTTCTTCATCTTTACTCTCTTCGTTTGTGGTTTATTGAAAAAGAATCACATTTCGCCTCTTTTATTATAAAACAAAAAAAAAAACTAGATATTTCTTGTTTTATAACCTTCCCTTTCTCCACCTTTTAACACTTTTTTTGATACTCGGGCTGTTCTTATAGAGACAGTTCGAACATCCATCACGTCCTCAAGAAAAAGACTTTTGAATAGCTTATTCAACCGACGAGGTTTCCCCCCTTGGCTTCGCTGAATCTGCTGACATTGACTTGGTTAGTGTCTGTTTTAATCTGCGTCATTATTTTAATCCCCCCAAAAAAAAAAAACTTTATCCCTCTGTCCTTATTTATATATCTCTCTTCCTCACTCTTTTTTATCTTATTTAATCCCTCTTCTACCTTTTTTTTTTTTAATTAACTCTTTTATCAATTCATTATGATTCCTCAACTTGAAACTGCTGTCTTTAACCACCAACCTGGATTTGATATGGGTGGCAAGGATATCTCTACTACTACTACTACTACTACTACTATCACTACTACTACTACTGATCAAGCAACTCCTGTTTACAATCTCTCTGTCCTTGATGCTGTGAAACAAAAACTCGACTCTCATTCTCGTCTCAAGTGGGAATTGGACCAAGAAGATGCTTTCTTTATTGGTGACTTGGGTGAAGTGTATCGGCAACATTTACGGTGGATGCGATTATTACCTCGAATTGAACCTCATTTTGGTAAATCCCTCCCTCTTTCAAGTGATATAAATATTAAAACTCATCTTCTCTTTTTCTTTTATTATTAGCTGTCAAGTGTAATCCTGATCCCATGGTTGTTAAACTCTTGGCTTCTTTGAATACTGGATTTGATTGTGCTAGTAAAGCTGAAATTCAACAAGTACTTGCTTTGGGTGTGGATCCTAGTCGTATTATCTATGCCAATCCTTGTAAACAAGCATCTTATCTCCGGTATGTGGCTCAACAAAATGTGGCCAAGATGACATTTGATAATGCGGAAGAACTCTACAAGATCAAGATGCTTTATCCTGATGCTGAATTGGTACTTCGTATTTTGACAGATGATTCGAAATCCCTTTCCCAATTGGGTCTCAAATTTGGTGCTCCTTTGGATACAGTCGATCATTTGTTACATGTTGCCAAAGAGTTGGAATTAAATGTAATTGGTGTTAGGTAAGGGAAAAGAAAAACTATGGTCATTCATTATAAAACTAATCCTATTTTACAAGCTTTCATGTGGGAAGTGGGTGTAGTGATGAACATGCGTTTTACGATGCATTGATACGCGCTCGAACTGTGTTTGATCAAGCCGAAGCGATGGGATTTAACTTTACATTATTGGATATTGGTGGTGGTTTCCCTGGTGCTGATGTCAAGAATGGAATTACATTTGAAAAGATGGCGGCTATTATCGGTCCTGCTGTGGATGAACTCTTCTCACCTGAAATCAGGGTCATTGCTGAACCTGGTCGCTATTATGTTGCCTCTGCATTTACTATCTGTACTAACATCATTGCGCGGCGTACCGTAATGAATGGCTCCATGGATCCTTCCTATATGTGTAAGTACATACATGTTACTTCTCATTCCATAAGGACTATACTAATTTCAGTTTGCTTTTTTTAATTAGATTATGTGAATGATGGTATGTATGGTGCATTCAATTGCATTATATTTGATCATCAGGTCGTCACTCCTCGTGTCCTCTCGAAGAATGGTCGATATCTTTACGGTCAAGAAACGGATAATGAAACTAACTATGAATGCTCGATTTGGGGTCCTACTTGCGACTCGATCGATTGTTTACAAAAGTCGACCCAATTACCTCTGTTGGAAGAAGGTGATTGGCTTTACTGGGAAAACATGGGCGCCTATACTATCTGTGCTGCCTCTCAATTCAATGGATTCAAGGTCTCCAAGGTTATTTACATCAATACCTCTCTCTGAACCCTCTTCTCCTCCTCTTTACAATTAGTCTTTTAGTCTATTACTAGTCTTTTACTTAGTTTGTTCACTTTAATAAAGATATTTTATAATACTATTTGTTGTTTATGTGTGATATTCATACAAGATCAAACAGTGGTAATGTGTGATCACCTGTCATGCATTCTACGCACCCCATTTTATGGTTCTGATGGTGCCATCTGAATGGTATAGAACTTTTAATAATCAAAAAAGGCTAATGCCACTACAGATCGGATTTTGTTCCTTTTGCGGAACAGATATTATTAGTTTTGGTCTGCTTTATTTATTTATTTATTTATTTATTTTTTGAAAGAAAGGGAATAGTACTTTATTAATTGACATTCGAAACAGCTATATATACACGTGTTTTGATCTCAGTTTATGAAAAAAAAATATGAAGGATATGTAAAAAGGGGACATACAAAAATGGCCAAATAGCCGAATTTAAAACCGGTATATCATAGTCAAATTCTATTGGCGTGAAAAAATAAAATAAAATGTGAGACATCGAACTCCCCTATTATTGCCACATAAAATTGGTTGACAATAAGTTCAAGTACTATTATATACTTGGACCTATTTTCTGCGATAGACCATCTGTTAGTCTTGCTGGTGTTTCAACCTCGAAAGATGCCCTTGCCGATAGTTCTGCTATGCCTTCTCGTCTTATTCGGACATCTCGCCTGCCCCCCTAATGTGTCTGTGTCTGCTAACTCATCTTGTGATGGTAGAAAAAAATAAAAGAAAGCACAAAGACATGATGGATGTCTTGCATGACTTTTTCAAGATGCGGGAGGGAAAGCGCAGGGTACATGATGACTACATGAAGGCACTTACCCTCCTGACTCAAGTCCCCAAGGGCAGTGATGCCTATAAGAGGATTTCGAAATCCGCAGATAAATTAGAGCGCATGATAGATGATAGTGATGATGATAACGAATGAAGAATAAAGATGAACGAGTGAAAAATCCCAAACACAATTCAAATCCCGACATTCATGCAAACGGTCTTATATACGATATGTGATGATTGTAATTGTCGTTTCATTTGCTATTGTCTTTTCTATGACCAATTTATACATATACACTTATATGACTTTAATCTCGTGATAAGGCAAGAATGAATTTGATTTAATTGAGGGGGGAAAAAAAGTGGAAAGGAAAGCTATTCAAAATCATACATTGCCCTCAAACTTGAGGGACAAGCAGGTCTGACAATGTATTTCTACGAGCATGTTGGGTGTGGCGGGCATTGTTTACTCCTTCTTCGAAATCATCAACAGTACCAGTCGGCAATAGGCGCAGTGTTTCATCGAGCCAAGCATCATGCAAAACACAACATAGTTGACACACCATAACCGCCTTTATGGAAGTAATATTCTTCACCGAAATGAGATGGGTGGTTGTCCAGCCCTATCAGCGTCCCATCCACAAACCCAATGCAAGAGGGGAAACCGTAGCCTTCATAAATTCGCCGGGAAATAGTATCTTTTTCTTCATTACCATGCCAGTAAACGTACTCACGTTCTTTTGAAAGGATTGCCTTGACGACATTTCATGTAAAGTTGTCAACCGATCCTCCTATCAATAAAATAAAATTAAAAAAAAAAAAAGAAGCGTACCTGAAATTCCAAACTAATCAGCAATAAGATCGACCGAAGCGCCGTTGCCATCACAACCGAAGCGATGGAAGGATACCAAAAATTGCAATTGTGCGGGATAGCTTTGGGTGGCACGGTCAAACCCTTTGAACAGCACCCCAAGTTTGTCGGCTCAGATACCGGCTACTACTAGCGATGATCGCATATACGACAGCGAAATCATCCAAATCTCCTCTCGATTGAGCCATCCAGTAACATTAAAAACATCAATATGATTTCGATGGTTTGAAGTAGTTGCTGGTGGTACGTCTGTCCGATTGTCATTTAGCGAGAGAAAGTAAACAAGTACGCTTCCGTGTTAAAAGTACAGTGGCGCCAGAGATCATATTAAACTCAGCCCAGTCCTAAACCACAGTGTGAAAAAATTTATGACCCCGCGGCCAACTCCCGCCCATGGTCGGGGTTTACATTTCAAAATCAGATTCTGCATGAATGTCTTGATTAGACGAACCCCCCCCCCTTTCACAGTCAGAGATGATCTACATGACGAGCAATTCACGGTTGAAAAAAAAAATCCAAAGTCTTTTCACCCGAGTTGGTCTGATTTCTACGCCCAACCTTTTTTTCCCAGTAGTATGTCGAAATCATTTACACAGTAAATCAATTCCCATTGATAGTTTTTAAAAAATGAGAATGATCTTTATTTTGGTTTTAATGCAATGGATAAAGTGGTTTATATTTTATAATGATGATGAATACAGAGAGTTTAAAATGAATTGTGTGAATGGGGGTGGTCTATAATAAATCGTCATAACTAGTAAGAGTTCGTTGTATGAGAGGTGGATCTATAATAGTATAGAGAGAGAAAAAGAGAGGATTTTAGTACCTTTATTGTGATAGTAAGGAATGTTTTATTTTACCCAAGGAATGTAATGGTGGAGCAGTCTTATGATAAGTCTTTTCGCCATCTATATATGAAATGTTAATTAGTCTACTTTGATTTAGGACAAGCTATATATTTACCTTCATCCATCCAAGTGCCATACCGAGATCGTTCCATCATTTTCGCCCGATTGACTATACAAATGAAGATGGGATTATCCACCTGTAATCTAAAAACTTTTTTTTTTCTTCTTTTTACCTCGAATCTTTTGAGATCCAATCAGAGCACCATCCATGGTTGATATAGCTTCTTGTGCACTAGATGAGTCTTCAAAAGTAATAAACCCATATCTGTAGACAATGTAAGTATACCCTCTTTCCATCCTATATCACTTACTCTTTCCCTTCTATCAACTTGATATGCTTGATAGGTCCAAATCTTAAAAAGGCTTGTTCTAATTCGGATTCAGTGGTACCAGTAACAAGATCACCAATGTAGATCTTTTTCAATGCCCGATCCTAGTATGAAAAAGGATGAATATGTGCCTATTGTTCATTTTTTTTATTTTATTTTTTTACTACTTACACCCAGATCTGTACTTCTTCGTCGATGTCGTCTTCCAGGTGAGCCATGTCGATGTCTATACCGTTTGTAATGACTGTCATCGCTACTACCATCATCGTCCTCGCTAATGTATCGTCCAACCGACTCTGGTGATCGAGAAGAGTGGCGTCGGCGGTAGTGAGGTCGTCGTTCAGGTGATGCACTACGTCGTCGCCCATCACTTTCATCCGAATCATCGTGCTGTCGTCTATCGTCGTCAGCGGCAAAATTGGATCGTCGTTGTTTTACACGCCCAAATTCGTCCAGTTCTTCTTCATATGCTGTTTCGTCACTAATAATAACAATAAAGAGTGAGCAGGGAGGGAGGCCGATATTCTTTTGAAGTAAGGTTATTTTTACCTTGGTGAAGGCGATCGGGAGCTACAAGGTCAAAAAAAGAAGAAATAGATTAGTTGAGTACTATATTGCTTCTTTCATATTATCTTCTTTTACCTTTGGCGAGAATAATGAGGCATGATCGATTTGATTGTTGACAGTGGAATCTATAGACAATAAAGAATAAAGTGTTAATAGAGCAACCTACAAGTTCCATTCAATAATACTTTACTTGGTTTCAACCAATTAAGGTAAAATGACAGAAGAGATCTAAAGTGGAGAGACAAAGAGAGAAGTAAAAAAAAAAAAAAAAAAAAAAAAGTTGTATCGTATCGCAACTAAAGAATTTTTATTATGAATCAACTCCGACCAGTCCCCAACCCATCAAGCATACATACAGACTACATTTCTTCTAATTCATCATCCGTCATCAAGAGTTCTTCTTCAGGATAATCACCCACGGTCACCTTGATAGGACGGACAAAAGTACCATATTTAGCCGGACAAGTGAAATAGCGGACACCTTTGACACTACCATCATTTTTACCCAGTGGTTCATCGTATTGGATACCCACCCAGAGACCAGGTTGGAATTCAGTCGGACCCAAGAATCGCACGGTACCTCGTCGTGGCAGATCACCCAAGTCTACTTGACATCGATCACCCACCTTGATTTGACTGGCCGCCTCCTCGTTATCCCGTTCAAATTGTGCTTGTTGTTCTTGAGCTTCATCTGAGAATCGTCCCAATTTATTACGTTCTTTGAATGCACGTACCGTATCTACAACAAGATTATGTCAATACTTTATTGATTAGTCCTCTTTTTCTTACCTGTTCTGTTTTGATATTCATCTTGAGTTAATTCAAACTTCTCCACCAGTGAGACATCTGTAAATTGATTCTTGACTCGACGAGGATTGGTATCAGTGACCTAGGATGGAAGAGGGGATTAGTTGTCACATTCACTAAAGAGGATGGTTTGACTTACGTGTAATCGCATAAAGTTTTCAATAGGATAAGCTCCAAGGTAGAGGGTATCGTCAGTCAACGCAGCTATGGGCATATCACCTTGGTAAAGATCAAGTTTTTGGGTGCTGCTGGGAATCCCGGTGATAGGTTCAAGTTTGCCCTATTTAAAAAATGTATCAGTTACAAAAACTTGTTGCTTTTTTCTTTTAAACATACCTTGAGGTCCAAAATGGTCCAACCTTTATCAAGACGTCGTTCAGCACTGATATTTTCAGCTGTGGTAACAATGACAGTAACAATGGACATTGGAAATAAATGAAAGAGAGAGTGAGAGAAAAGCTGAGAAATTGCTTTCATTTGATTTAAAATCCCGACAAAGGCTGGCTGGCTGGCCGTCACTACTGGCGGGCAAAACACAACTTTTTTTTTTCTCTCACTTCACTTCTTCCCACTCCCCACTCTTTTTTTTTTTTTAAAGAAAACCCCCCATGTTTGGATTACGCCGTTTTGCTATTGAAAGACCTGTCATCTTTTGGTCCTTTGTCATTGGCTCCATTGGTAAGTATGATTGTTAACAAAAAAAGAAACGATAGAAGAGGGATGCATTCAACAGCAACAATACGAAGAAGCATTCAATCAACTTGCTCAAACAATCAACCCTATCGACCTACTCTTTTTCACGAACGAACTTGAAAGAAAAAACAGCGACATTAATAGCACCACTGATAACAGCTATACCACCAGCCAACAACCTCACCACTGACAGTAGCACCAGCCAAAAACCTTACCACTGACAGTAGCACCAACTAACAACATCACCATTGGCATTAGCATCATCAACAACCCCGCCACTGACAGTAGCACCAAACAACAACCTCACCACTGACAGTAGCACCAACCAACAACCTCACCACTGGCATTAGCACCAACCAACGATTTCACCACTGACAGTACCACCATCAGCAGTATCAACATGGACAGATAATATACACTTGACAGCTTCGAATTTATAGCACCACATTTCAGCAGCAACACCACACTTTCAACTGTAGACAATCAACCAAACCATCAGTACCAATCATGGAAATAGGCGATACCACACTCATCCCCCTCTCTATCACTACTTTTCACAAACAAGGAACCACATTAACTTTACCAATCTCCTTAGGTCCTGTCATGGTCTTTACTGTACCAAAGATTCGTCGCGATTATTTTGGCTTCCAAGGTATCGAAGCGCTTCCTATCACGTACCCTTGTAAGTAAACCCAAAAAAAAAAAGCGGATGAATACTTTATGTGCTAACCCTATTTTATTTTTTTTCTGATCTAGTACCTAATCGGGCACGTACCCATCCTTCTGGTTATGAAGACGCATAAATCAACACCCTTTTTACCCTTATTATACACAAGATCTATTATCCCTTTTTAGCTTTATACTTCTATATTGGGCAAACAAATGAATAAAAAATCTACCACTTTTATGTTTTATGTATAGTCCCTTTTCATATATGTCTCATTAAAAATATGCGGTATTAATAGTTTTTTTTTGGGGGGGGGAGTACCCGATCATGGTACAGACCGAGAATGGTAAACCCATCATGGAAAAATCATTTATCAGTCTCCAACATCCTCCCGGCGGCACAGCGGGAACTGGAAAAAGGACACCTAGAAGATTCTTGTTGAATTATGTATTTAAAAAAAATGGATATTTGGTATTACACACACACAGACATATACCATATCATGATATGTTTTCATATAACAACGTGGGGCTATCTTGTGGAGTAGAAAAAAAAAGAAAGCGGGTGGTCTGTGATTCAAAACTAATATTACCAAATTGGCTATTTTAATTCTTTTAAGAATACATCCCATCTGGTTCTTGTTGTATTAAACTTTTTTTTTTTATGAAAGTGACACATGATAATCAATGGCGCTAAGCATACGAATAGGTTAAGTCATCTTGTCGAGCCCATCAAAATAAGGGCAAGCTGGATCTGAACTTAGCTCTAAAAAAAAAAAAAAAGATTCTTAAAGGCCATCTTTTCTTTTCTCTCTTTTCCCTTCTCTTTCACGTTTATTAACTTCATTCTCACTCCATCATGCTCTCTGTCAACCATATGTTAAACCACCCACCACATTCATTTACATCTTATGCCCCCTCATTATCAAACCAACGATCACCCATGCTCGACATTGTCAACTTATTATGCCAAAACGACAAGGACGATCATTCCAGCATACCACCGACTTCCAGCATACCACATCAATACCAGCATCGATTGTTTCTACTTGTCGAAGATGACGACTGGTCAGACCAACTTATCAAATCCAAACGAAGACGGGCTAGTCATAAACAACTGCAAGTCCTGAACCGGGTATTCCAGCATACATCCTTCCCGTCTACTCAGGTCCGTGCCCAGCTCGGTCGACAATTAGGCATGAGTCCACGCACGGTCCAGATCTGGTTTCAAAATCGCCGACAAGCCGTCCGAACCAAAGAACGACGACGTGGATCCTCTTTAGCATAGCATAGTCTCTCTCACTCTCTCTTTTTTTACACACACAATAAATAAAATCTTCATCTTTTTTTTTTTTTTTTAAAAAAAAAAAAACCCCTCCCATTTGGTTTTCTCATGTATTTTTATTGTCCAACATTATTAACATCCATCTGTCAAAAAAGAAAAAAAGAAGGCCACAGAGCTTTATCAATGTGTGTTCACGTTGATTGTGTAACATATTCAATCAATATGTCATACATACCATTTGTTCTTTATATAACAAAAAGTATAACTTTATTCATTTACAGACACAGAATATATTTACAATCATTAAAAAATAAAGGTGGGGGGGGAGGGAAAGGGAGATTACTATAACTAGAAAGTATACACTATTAAGGGAGTTGTCCTGTAGGTTGTTGTTGTTGTTGTTGTTTATCATTATTGTTTTCAGAAGTCAATAGGTAAGAAGTCTTGGGTTTGTGGTAAACGTGACACTAATACAAAAGAGATGGTATCAATATCGGGAATGTGTCACACTATCATTCTTCTTCTTTTTCTTCTTCTTCTTACCTTATGAGCATGTCTAAACCAAAGTACACTGTTCTTTCTTTTAACATTACTGACCGCCACCCATTGTTGGCATTGATGACAAAGTCCTTCCACCAAATCTTGATCCACCCACCGGGTATCCACAGGTTTAACAAATTCCGCACCTGATACTGAAGAGATACCATGATAAAATTGTTTATGATACCTAAACAAAAAAGGGGAGATCAGTCTCTTTGTCTCTTTCTCTTTTTTTTTTTTTTTTTATTTCCCTACTTACCAATAAGCACTGTTTTTCAGTTGAAGCCAACGACCAGGTTCACAGGTATCACATAAGCCTTCTTTTGACTGTCCATTGAATCGCACCCATTTAGGAGTATACATATCACCATTGAATCGTAACTTCTGCCGCCGAGGTCGAGCTTCAGGGTCCGTTCTTGCCAATTCCACATCCCGAGGGCACATATCAGGGAAATCTGCATCACCAGCCTCGACGATTTCTTCTTCTTTTGGAAACCGTCTTCTTTTGGGTTTAACAGGGGGTGGCATCCCGGTAGGTGGTGGTTGATAGCCAGTAGGGTAGTCACCAGGTTGAAGATAGATGCCAGTAGATGATGATGATGATGAAGGTAATGGAAGTTTACCAATGACATGTGGAGGTGGAAAGTAATAAGGTTGTGGAATAGACCGGTCACCGTAATAAGAATAATGTTCGCGTGGAGCAAGGTAGGTTCGTTTCTGTCCAGCCTCGTTTGTCGAGTGTTGTTGAGCTAGTGGATGTAAAACAGGTGGCATGGCTTGATTCGAAGGATAGAGATGAGGATGAATGGTTGGATAAGAAGAAGATCTAGTTAATCCATCCTGCGTCCAAGTGATATGGCTACCTCCATTACCACCAGTGTATGGCAAGTGATCTTGTTGTTCTTGTTTCAATACCGGCTTGAATGCAGATCCCTTGTTGAATAAATCAGTCCGTTCCTTGAATTGTTGTGACATGGATTTCCAATTCATATCAACATCATAAGAGTGACGTCGAAGATTGAGTTGTTGTTCTTTTTCTTGTGTATGTGTTGGAACAGCCAAATCATCTTGCCATTGTTGTTGCTGCGTTCCTAATTATGCGCATAAATTTCATTTTTGTACCATAGTTCGAAGTTCCCCCCCCCCTTCCCTTGTTTTTTTTTTAATGACTTACTGATAGTAGTAGTATCTTCTGGTGAGTCTTTTGTAATAGTTGGTGCACGATTAAAGTTGGCCAACAGCATAGCAGCTTCAATAGAGTTTCGGTGCTGTGATAGATGCAAATCAAGTTGAGGATCATCGGTGATACCAAAAGGAAGACCAAGAATGGCAGGGCTACTTTTTCGTTTATCAAAACGACCACCAAATGAGGATAAAGCAGGATTCATCAAGGGTAAAAAGTCAGTATCACCACCAGATGAGCTTCCTTCCAAGGAAGTAGTAGCTTGCTGTTGTTGTTGTTGTTGTTGTTGAGATGCCTGTGGGTCAGTAGTCATGGAGTTGTTGGTAGCTAGACTTTCATCTTCGTGTATCGTAGTTAAAGCTGGTGCAGTTGTTGTTTCCAACGGATGAGGCAGGTTACTATACTGTTGACTAGTTGTTTGAGGCTGAGTTGCTGGTAGAGATGAATGATGATATTGATGAGAAGTGGAAGGTGCATCCGCATAATGAATACTAGGCTGATCGTTAGAAGAAGGCAGTAATTCTTGTATATCCATGTCAACCAAATTGTATATAAAATAGGTGTAAAAGTCGTATAAAAGAAAAAAAAAGTGAAAGATAAAGAAAGAAAAGGAAGGAAAGAAAATGTAATGTAATGCTAGAAAAGAAGATCAAGCAGTGACTGGTGGCAAAAACTTTTTTTTTTCAAACTCCATCGTAATTGCATTTCGTGAAGATAGCATTTTTTTTTCTTCCCCGCTAATGTAGATTTCAGGTGGATGATGATCTTCCTACTTGTGAGGCTAATACCCCACCATTGTGAATAGAGGTATAATTGTATATTGTCAAAACTAAATATTGATGTGATTCAAATGGCCAAGTGTCATCATGTCTATTCATGGCATCGTTGGTTTTTTTTTTTTGCATTGAGCGGCTTTTAAATATTTTCTGAAAGATTCATCGCCGCATCGGAAATTGAAAATGACATTTGTCCCCAGAGCAAGACAATATGCTAACATAGCATTGTATTTGCATTAAAAGATGAATTTTATCTGAAAAGAGCACTCATACTAGGAAACAAGTTTACCATGGTCTGGGTAGTTTGTGTGTCCACTATCGGGATAAGCTTTTCATCGATTTATGTGGCGGTTGTATAAGATCTCTCATCTCTATTCGAAGGATGTAACTCATAACAAAAAAGTGTCTATCACATCATTAATCCAGTTCCCCAATACACATCAAAATTACACATGTGGCAAGATGCACTAACACTTATGTGTCATAGTGGGCAAATTGCCCATTCGATTGACAGTTCATGCGAGGAATCATCGGGTTTAAACACCGACTGACCTCTTGCATAAAGGTATCTCGGAAAGGCTGGATCCAATAACGCTACATCAACACTGACCACCCAATGTATTGTAATCATAATTAAACACCGCCAATGGGATGGGTATGAATCACCATTATGTTAACATTAAAAGAAGAATAAAAAGACAGCATCCTATTCATAACACATATAATCTTTATTGCATAATATCAGATGAAAAAATAACATGGTGGAGTTCTAAACACTAGGGGAACAATATAATCTCTATTAGGGGTACCAATACAAGAGACATCGTGTTTATAGATTTAGTAACATCCACCATAGTCCAGTCCATTCATTCTTCGTGAGGTGATCAATCACATTGTTGTTCAAGACACCAAGGCACAAGTATCATCATTGTCGTAGGAGGGGGGAAGGATATGCTTTACTAGAGACAATCCCACGCCAAGAGTCCGCCCACCCAATGCCACCATTTTGATTCCAATACCGTCATGATGTGGATTCCAAAAGATGGCCATGACAAATCATCTGTAGTATCATAGGGGCTTCTTCACTTTCAAAAGAGACCCCAATCCAACCAAAAGATACCTATCGCAAACAAGGAGTTGGAGCAACAGAGGAGTTAGTCAATCAGTTCATTAGTGATGTGTCTTGTACTTACTTTTTATGTCTATTGATTTACAGTTCCCATTGATACCCATTGATATCTTCCATTTAGGCTGCCAAAGTTTTTTCATTGGTGAAGAAGGAAGGGAGTAGAAAAAAAAAACCCCCCTTCCCCACTTTGGCGGGATTTAAATTAAATGTGGGGTTATCCATGTCGATCCCGAATTGATCCATCCAATGTCAAGAGAGTCTCGGTACACTTGATGTTGACGACGGTGAGACTACCATGCTCTACAATTCTGGTGTGCAGTTTACTATGATTACAACAGCCCGTATACAATGACTCGTCGGAATCGACATTCACTCTTTCAGGATGGCGGTAGTACCATCGGAGAACTAGTTTTCATCAACATTAAGAGAAGCAAAGGCATCTTCGACATCAAATTCATCTTCATCAGAATCGCCAAAAACATCTTGCAAGTCCATGTAACAGCCCTGTCGCTTCACTGTGAATCAAAAAAGTGGAAGGGAAAAAAAAAAAAAAAAAAAAAAAAAAAAAAAAGTTAGAAATAACATAGGATAAAGCGTTGCAATGAGTTTACTTACAGCAATATTTGGTGGAGGAGGCACAAGTATCATCGGTAATGGAGTCAGCATCAACATTGGCGACAGTTACTTTTTGAGAGGCTTTTTTTTTTTCTTCTTTCTTATGTACAATTGTTTGATCTACAGCTAAACCAAATAGATAAAAAGATATAAGATCCAACATAGGGTATATAAATGACTTACTGGTTTGACTGGTTTGAGTGGTGGTGTCAAGAGCGGAGGGCAAAACAAAAACAAAGTCCACAAAGCTGTTCCATTGTCGTTGCAACCTCTTTGCACGGAGGGTATTACCGGTAACGGAGTCAGCATCAACATTGGCGACAGTTACTTGTTGAGAGGCTTTTTCTTCTTCTTCTTTCTTATGTACGATAGTTTGATCTACAGCTAAACCAGATAGATAAAAAGATATTAGATCCAACATAAGGTATATAAATGACTTACTGGTTTGACTGGTTTGAGTGGCGGTGTCAAGAGCGGAGGGCAAAACAAAAACAAAGTCCACAAAGCTGTTCCATTGTCGTTGCAACCTCTTTGCATGAAGGGTAGTGATGGCCCTGGGTTTCTTCTTCTTTTGGTCAGGATTCAGTCTTCTTTTCTTGATCTGGTGTTCCACCACGGTTCTGCCTACTTCGACGTCAAAACGTTGCCTTTTAACTATGCACCAAAAAGACAAAAAGACGTTTAGTGACAAGATAGGATAAATACATGATTACGGGTTGACTTGCCCTTTGGAATAGTAACGTGTTCTTGCATAGGAATGCTTTGTTGATCATCTGCTAACAAAGAAAAAAAAAAGTCAGAGTCAACACAGGATATATAAATGATGGTGAGTAGACTTACTAGTTGGCCAAATAAAAACAAAGTCGGCAAAAGTTTGCCATTCCCTTTGTAGCCTATTTGCCTTCATGGCGGTCATACGCTTGGTTTTTTTTCTCTTTGGGATAGGGTTCTCTTTTTTCTTTGGGATAGGGTTCTCTTTTTTCTTTTTCGCCTGTCGATCCAATCCGGTCTTGGCCACCTGGACGTCATAAAGTTGTCGCTTTACTATAAATCAAAGAGATGTTTAGTGACAGATTAAGATAAACACGTTGTTATGGATCAACTTACGTGTTTGTAACATAATAGAATGTGATTGTTGAATAAAAGAAATGTTTGTTGTTGTAAGATAAGAGAAAGAGAAAGAGAAAGAAAAGAAGAAAAAAGGGAAAGGGCGCCTCTTTTTTTTTCCTTCCCTCTCCATTTATATGTTTACTACTTTTAGCTCTTTTGAAATCTTTTTGATCTTATCATAATCACTTGACAAAAGGAGGATGTTTTCCTCAAAGTGGAGTGCGGTTAAGTATTTAATCACCGATCACGCTCATGCATTCCCACCCCCTATTCCCTTATGAGGTCTATTTTATTACAAATCAAGAGAGTGAAAAGCACATATGTATACTTTCATAACCATGATAATAAAAAACTATGGAAAAGGGGATGAAAAGTGACAACAGCTGTATCGAGGACATCGGGATTTGAAAAATCGTTTTTCGCATAAACCTCAAGGAACCCCCGATCATCATTAAAAAGAGAAAGAGGGTGAGGTATTTCGAGATACTGTTAAAATGACATATCAGTACACGGATTGTTTTCTTCTCCCCAAAATGGGTTTCTTGCATCATGACACAATGTTTGGCAGGAAAAGGGAACGGACACTCGTCTATTTCAAACCCCGGTGACCCCGTGCATGAAGTAACGATAATTAACCTTTTTGGTAAAGTTGGCGCCTTGTTTACAAAAGATATAAAACTATTTAAATAAAGTTGACACATACCTGTTTATTTTATATAGTAATGGGGGGGTGATCATTCTTTCCCCGCTAAAGTAGGTCTTGGGTGGATGATTCTCCTACTTGTCAGGTTGGGTACTCTACCATTGTAAATAAAGGTATGATTGTATTATTTTACTACTAGTTTGCTCTTTTTGACATCGATGTGATCCAAATGCTCAAGGAGTATAATCATGGCATCGTAGGTTTGCATTGAGCGGGGTTTGCATATTATGTTATCTTACTATAGGTAAAATTAACACAGTAACACATTGTTTATAAGAGACACACATAAAACGTAAAGGGGGATAAGCATATGTTTCATAAGTTTTTTTTATTGTTGACAGTTAAAAAGAAGTAAAAGCACGGAGAGGGAGCTCTATTCTAGGGTTAGTGAGACTATAACTAGTTACATAAATAAAAGAGGAATACACAGAGGAAGACGGAAAAGGAGCCTTCATTGTCGTTGATTAGATTCAGCTAGGTTCCTATTTGCCCAGTGTTCGTGCCTTGGTAAAAGTAAGTTGATGTTGGAATTGAGTGGTAGTGAAGGTGTGGCCATTAAAATCATGTTGGCGTTGGCAGCAGTAGGTGATGGTTGGTAATCAAAAGTAAGCTGCAGTGACCGAGGCAATCAAAAGTCTAGTTTTAATTACCATCACCATCCAGTCAACCTGATTCTTCCTCACCTTTGTTGGCCTGTTGAGTGAGTTCCTACCAGTCAGTCTATCATTTAAAAAAGAGTCATTAGTTACTTTAGTTCAAATAGACAACAGCCATATACATGTAGATATATACCTTTTCATCCATGGTACCCTCTGGAATATGGACCCCATATTATCTTGATTTAATTCTTTTGTATATCCTATGGAGTAAAGAGAATGGTAAGAAGAATACCACTTACAAGTATTCATACATTGACTTGTAGATGAAGATATCTAATAAATTGTTGGAGACGATGTTGTTGTATGTTGCATTAAGATATACAGTTGCAGTTGGATTTGTTCCCAACCATCGTGAGTTTCATATTTGTGATGAGGTTTAGTATTCGTTGTAAGTGGTGGTAGTTGGTGAATTATATGCTTGGCGAAAGATGGTGACTTGCTTGTAATCAATAGCTTTTCAATCCATCGTCAATGATACAGTACAGTCATAATGCCTTGTTAAAGGTGAGTAAATAAGAGGAAAAAGAGAAAGGAGGGAAGAAGAAAGAAAGAAAGAAAGAAGATTAAAAGTGGCGAGACGCCTCCAAAAAACAAAATCTTTTGTCCCTCTTTTTTTTAGCTTTTAAACACCACTATTTGAGGGAAAATAGCCTCCTAGGCTGGCCAAAAAAACGCTTGAAATCCCGAATTCCTGTGTAGACGGGCGAGGGCCCGTTGAAGGCACTAGAATCCGTCCACAAGGAATGGAGCCCGTCCACACGAGCCAAAATTTTCTATGGTGAGCTACTTTTTTTTTTTTTTTTTTTTTTTTTTTTACAAAAGTCAGGGTAAAACGATCTTGAGGCTATACTGCTCCATACACAGGATTTGGTACAACGGTCATTATGTAAACTTTGTTGGAAATAGGCTAAGGAATGCACAGGGTCACTTTTGTCATTAGCATCACTTGTTCATTAAGCTAGTAGAGTCCTCTTAAGATTCAAGGCGAGGGTAAGCGGATTTTGAAATAAGATTTGTCTTGTGTGTCAATTTTTTTCTTGCAAATGACATGTAAAAGTCATTGCAAGTCTGGACTGACTGACACATTGGTCTTGGTATTTGGCTTTTACGGTAAAGTATGTTGTAAATATGCCATAGTGTTCACATCGCCACTTTAATCATTAACATCCGTTAACTATGGAGTGAGTACAAATCGTCGAAAGTTGGTAGTGTATTTCAAACGCCGCCGACATTTAGACCAAGTGCCTGGATTCCCTTTCCTTTTGAATGAACTGAAACCTTGTGCAATTCAAAAAAAGGAAAAGTAGGGAGAGCAATTAATCTCAAGTCCAGTTGGGCATTACTGTATACTATCCGAGCCAATATACTTATCATTAACGATTTCGATTTCTATCACCAAAAGTAAACTTGTTATTTAGTTGAAGTTTGATGGTATATTGTGTAGGACATCCTTTTTGCTTACCATTTATGTCTGATCCGAAGGATTCATCTCGGCAAGAGGACCCACGCCATCATTCCAACCTAAAAAGTGATCAGCGGGTCTGACGGACTTCCAAAAAAACGTGGGGAAAAGAAGAAAAATGTTTTTTCTTTCTCCTTTCCCTCTATATTACTCTCTGCTCTTACAATGTCTCGTTCAACTTTTATCAAGAAGCGACAACCATTTTCGTATTACATCGAACAAAATAAAAAGCTGATTCAATTCGCGGAAAAAGCAAAACACGACATTCGCGACTATGAAAATCAACTGAAAATGCAAGGAGAACAACATGCCTTTGATATCACCAAGCTCAAGTGTGAATATAATCACAAGCTGACACAACAAAAACGGGAATACGAAGCGGATCTTGAAGAACGTACCCGACGATACCAGCAATGGTTGAACATTGAAGACGACCGGCGCCTGAAGCAACTCAAGGACAAGGAAGCCGAAAACGAAGCACATGTCCAACAACAAGCTAAGCAACAACAGGAAGCCAGGGATCAAGCTCAACAGGAGCAAAAAAAAGCCCATGAAAAAGAAAAGGCTCTCCTTCTACAAAAACTTGAACAGCAACAACAACAACAGGCAGAGCAACAGCATTGGGTGAAGCAGCGACAGGAACGTCGTGACCGATGGCGTAAAAAGCAAAAGCAACAAAAGCAAGTGATACGCTTGTACATACATATCCACATAGACTTTTCTTATATGATATCCCACTTCTGTACCCTTCTTTTTATTTATATCTTTTATCTGTATTTTTATCTTTTATGTTTTATCACTTCAGTACCAATAAATAAATCATCATCTTTGTCCCTGCATATACATATTTAAATCCCGCCTTGAAATCTGAAAAAGGGTCAACGGTGTTTTTTTTAATTGTCCTTCTCTTCCTCTTTATTTTACTTTATCCTTTCCGACCGACTTTGATTCTTTGGTGTTAATATCTTCTACCTTTTGGTGTCTTATCTTATCTTGTAAAGTTGGTCTGGTAATGTCCGTGATCAAGTAACTAATTAACCAATGGTTTCATACTTTACTGCTCTAGTGATGACGAATGCACTGTCTTGATTGTTTGCCTTTCTTATTGATGGCGACACACATTATGGAAAAAAGTGGCCTTGATGGGATCCATCTTTACTCTTGACTAGTTACTTTTATGGTGGTGGTAATGATGTTTTATCTTTTGGCTAATACAACAACTGGGGAAAAGGTAAGAGCATGCAAAAGAAAAAGAACTGGGTGGCAATGTAGACTAGGTCCATTCTTCATGTGGATCAACATCCTCATCAAGACTTTGATATTAATACTCTTTTCCCTCTCTCTCTCTTTCCTTGTATGTTTAGGTTCAAATACTAGCAAACATTAGCAGTAGCTACTAGTACGATTCATCCACATTAACGACACAACCGCCCATCTCATTTCATCTCGGCCATCACGAAAACCATTCGATTTTGTTTTACATGCGAACGGCTCGGTTTTCTTAGGCACACCTATTACAACCTCCTCAGCAAATAGAACTAATTGGTGCGTTGACAGGGTATATTCTGCAATGATTGTTGTTGTTGTATGATGTATTCCCTTCCTTTCACTTTGATATATTAACCCTACTTGTCTTCTTCTTATGTCAACGGCGATCCAGATGCCAACTGCATCTATATATCATAATTCAACGTACAACAACATCGTCTCCAACAATTTATTAGATATCTTCATCTACAAGTCAATGTATGAATACTTGTAAGTGGTATTCTTCTTACCATTCTCTTTACTCCATAGGATATGCAAAAGAATCGAATCAAGATAATATGGGGTCCATATTCCAGAGGGTACCATGGATGAAAAGGTATATATCTACATGTATATGGCTGTTGTCTATTTGAACTAAAGTGACTAATGACTCTTTTTTCCATGATAGACTGACTGGTAGGAACTCACTCAACAGGCCAACAAAGGTAAGGAAAAATCAGGTTAACTGGATGGTGATGGTAATTAGAACTAGACTTTTGATTGCCTCGGTCACTGCAGCTTCCTTTTGATTACCAACCATCACCTACTGCTGCCAACGCCAACATGTTTTTAATGGCCACACCTTCACTACCACTCAATTCCAACATCAACTTACTTTTACCAAGGCACGAACACTGGGCAAATAGGAACCTAGTTGAATCTAATCAACGACAATGAAGGCTCCTCTTCCGTCTTCCTCTGTGTATTTCTCTTTTATTTATGTAACTAGTTATAGTCTCACTAACCCTAGAATAGAGCTCCCTCTCTGTGCTTTTACTTCTTTTTAACTGTCAACAATAAAAAAAACTTATAAAACATATGCTTATCCCCCTTTACTTTTTATGTGTGTCTCTTATAAACAATGTATTACTTTGGTTGATATGTGCTGATTTTATCTATAATAAGGTTTCATACGAGGTTGACCACACTTTTATGTTTACGTTCATTTATGCATGGCGTCCGCAGGTTTTAAATCGAGCGACTTCCGTTCCTTTTTTCTGCTGTCCATACTTGGATTCATGCGAGCAGCAATTCATCAATACAACTACCATTAGAGTCATCATCAATGTTAATAGTAATGGTTATGGAAGAGCAAGGTATGACATTTTGTCGACTTGGCTGATTTCACATGAAATAGAAAAAAAGGGGAGACAAATATTATATTAGCACGCCGTCTTAAAGTTATAGCATGCTTAAAAGATAATAGCGCTACCTTCTTATCAATACGAACCTTGACCTCTTTATTTTTCTCTCATGATAATCGTTATTTATTTGGATTTCAACTCAGAACTCGTCGTTTATGCAAAAAGCGAATTTTCGAATCCCGCTGTCCCCGATGCAACTACTCTCCTTTTTTCGTAGTTTTTGTTATCATGTAAGAACAAATGAACATTGTCGGTAATTGGATATGAAGAACACACCATGGACCCTTTACTCCAAGTTTCCCCAACTCTATGGCCAACTCTTATTCCCTGATGATGATAGAGAGAGATGATACAGATTCATCTCTCTATCATGAACATCCCAACTCTTGCTCCCTTGCTTTACTCCGTCATAATGTGGCAGATTATTTTAAACCAGTGGCTCTGAGATTTCCATGCTGTAATCATATGATGGATAATTACGAAGCACTTTGAGACCATGTCAAAATTAACCATATTTCTGCGCAAGAAAGAAAAACATATACTCACTCTAATTGGTGCTCTTCCTAAACTTTTTTTTTTGCACTATAGCATATTTCCAACATACTTTACCGCAAAATCCAAGTTCCAAGACCCTTATGTCGGTCAGTTCAGACTTGCGATGATTTTTACCTGTCATTTGCAAGAAAGAAAGAAAAAGTACGAAGATGAACCAGACTTTATTTTCAGATCCCGCTTGCGTCTACTAAGATTTGGAAAGGGCTTTACTCGCTCTAATTGTCAACGGATGCTAATGATTAAAGTGGCGATGTAGACACTATGACATATTCCCAACATAAGTCATTGCAAAACCCAAGCTCCAAAACCCTTGTGTCGGTATGTTCAGGCTTGCGATGACTTTTACCTGTCCTTTGCGTTTATTTTTTCTAGACGGGAGGAGAATTTCAAATAGCGGTGTTTGAAAGCAAAAAAGAGAGAGAGAGGGACGAAAGATTTGTTTTTAGAGGTGTCCCGCCACTTTAATCTTCTTCCCTCTTATTTACTCACCTTTAATATGACATTATGACTGTACTGTATCATTGATGATGGATTGAAAAGCTACTGATTACTAGCAAGTCACCAGCTGCCACCACTTACAACGAATATCCAACTTCATCACAAATATGAAACTCACGATGGTTGGGAACGAGTAGGCGAAGATGAACGAAAGTGGTGACCAAATAACTGACTCTGTGGTAATGGGATATGCTTTACTATTGACGATGAATCTCTAACGGAGGGAAAGGGGATGGTAATGTTATACTGTCTGCACCCTTCAAGACTTTGAGACTAATACTTTTGCTTCTCTCTTTCGTCTTTCTTCATATTTAGGTAGAATTGACACATACTAATTCCTTGTGTATGGGCTATGTACTTGTGTTGGGCAAACTAGGGAAAAAGGTAAAGCAATCAAACAACAGGAAAAAAAAAAAAAAAAAAAAAAAAAAAAAAAAAAAAGAGATGCTGTAAAATGGGCCTTTCTCTTTGGAGTTAACAACTTCATCAAGGCTCTGATGCTAATACCTCTCTTCTCTCTCTCTGTTTAGGTGAATAGGTGGCCCAAATACCAACAAACGTAGGCAAGAACTTTGACGACTGGTCATCTATTTACCTGAATCGTCGTATATGACGACAATTGTGTGTAATAATGAACAACATACATTAGCGATCAGCAATCATCAACCCCTCATCGGCCATAATATCCACGATTTCTCGGCATACAGCTACTACATACCTTTGGCGAATAGACTCTACTGGCCGGGTGCACGGGTAAACTGGATACAAATCATCAACCGTCTCACCACGAAAATGATCAAGTGTGCCTTTATTCAGTAGGACTAGATGATCAGGCAACAAGAAAGAAAAGAGCGGCTCTTTCTTTAACATTGGATTGGATTGGATTGGAAGATGAACAAAAGTGGTGGTGGTCTCTGGCATTCTTTACCTCTCATCCCTTCTTCACTCACATAATTTAGGCTCTCTTTTTATCAGTCCCCCCTTCTTCTCACTATAGTATAGACATAGCGATAGATATAGTATATAAATGATTCTTGTTTTTAATTGGATGTAATATATATAAAAAAGTCATATCAAACACTTTATACATAGGACTCTGTGATAAACGAAAAAGTATTAGGTGGTTGATTGTCTGTTGGTTTAATACATATGATAGGAATGACAGGTACATATGACCTTAAACATGGTTTGATTTAAATGAGTGCCTAAAAGCTGGGCTTTTTACTGAAAATACATCAGTCGTGTCATTGAAGCTTTGATGATCAAAAAGTGGCATCGGTTTGATAGCTGGGTGAAGCCTGATACTCCCGAGTTGGTCTGGTTTCTACGCCCATATTCGGGTTTTACATTTCAAAGTCAGATTCTGCATGAACCGCTTGATAAGACGTACCCCCTTTCACGTTCAGAGGTGGTTTACATGACGAGAAATTTACGTTTTTAAAAAAAAATCCAAAGTTTTTTTTCACCCGAATTGGACTGATTTCTACAGTCAATTTCCCGCCCAACTTTCCTCTCCCCAATTTCTAGCTCTGTCTTTTTTCTTGCTTATCATACTATAATCAGCGATAGGAAAAGAAGTATGGATAAAAAAGGGGAAGTATAGTAGTAACAGACTAGATTATCGATCAGAGGTTTGCTTGTCAGAACCGCTTTATGATAAACGATATGTGTACTCCCAATGTTATGTTGTTCAGTACCATTCATTCCTATCATATGTATTAGGCCAACAGACAATCAACTACTCAATACTTTTCCGTTTATCACAAAGTCATATGTATAAAGTGTTACATACGATTTTTTTTATTACATCCAATTAAAAACAAGAACTATCAAAAGGTTGAATCTAAACCAAAAAGATTCTGGTGCTCATTACAACCAAGTCAAACTATCTGAACCTAAGATACTTTCACATCTACCAAATTTAGCCGTATCAGAAGTCACGTGACTTTTTAAAAAAGATGCAAAAAAGTGAGGATGAGACTACCAGGGGTCGAACCTGGAATCTCCTGATTCGTAGTCAGACGCCTTGTCCAATTGGGCCATAGTCCCTCAACTGATTGTCAATCTCTATGTAGTATATATAGCAGATTGGTCGGGGTTTATAAAATTAAAATAGCGATTGATTAATTAAAATGATAGATAATATTTATTTGAATAAAAGTAAACATGTATTTATACTATTATATGTCTTCTGGATACTTCTACCTGTCTCCAGGGCGTCATTACTAACTAGTCTATGATTTGGGGAAGTGAAAGTATAATAGAATGCTGTAGAACTATCCAGAGAAGCGGGCTTTAAATGTGAAAGAGGATCTCCGTTTCTTTCGCCGCTTTAATCCAGCTCTTCTGACCATTGGAACTCCGCGATCGTCGAATCGTATGTCTTCAGATGTGTCGATTCTGACAATACCCCCCTTCCTGCCTGAAGCACGTCCACGGGCTTCTTCATCACATGATGTATCCGATTCAATGGGCAATGGGCGGCATTCTTCCAGTGATGGGTCTTGATCCGGGCTAAAGGTTTCCATCTCTAAGTCCAGGGCAACGTTTTCTTCATCTTGTAAATTTGGCGGGGTGTGAAAATCTTGGATAGGGTCAGTCACCAAATTTTGTTGTTGATCTTGTCTTTCTTCTTCTTGAACATCCATGGGTCTTGATTCTTCTTCTTCTTTATTATCTTGCATAACCATGGGACTTGGGTCTTCGTCAATGGACTCTTCATAATTAACTTGTTGCATAGGCTCGTTGTCGAATACTTCTCTGACTTGGTCGCTGAATACGTTGGCCTCTTGATAATCATATGGTATTGTTTGCTCACCAGGTAAGATTGTTTCTTGATTTTGCGGTCGTTGTGACAGGACTTCGTTATCATTACTAACGATTGCTTTCTCTGAATCCATATACATAGATTTGGGATCTTCCATAATACTTGCATCACGTAAAGCATTAGCTGGCCATTGGGCACGGGACGTCGACACTTCAAACCACGGTCTTGATTCCAGTAACTCTTCGACAGTCTTGGCCTTCTTTAGTCGATCCACATGTATCCAGTCATTACGAACGATTCCTCCAAGCGATTCCAACCAATAGACGTCGGTGTCGGCATTCTTCTTCAATACACGGTATGGTCCTTCCCAATTATATTCGAGTCCAACTTTTTGCTCCATTCGCACCAGCACCAGATCTCCAACGTTAAACGATACAGTTTTGGCCACGGCATCCCAACGCTCCTTGTCTTTGTCAGCTTGCGACTTCATCCGGAATATGGCGGCTCCACGGGCTTGTCCAAGTGCTTCTAATTCTTCGGCGGTACGTCTTGCGACCATGTCTTCATCTTGATCACCAACAATATAGGGTCTAAGGGCATCTCCAGGCAACACAGGATCTCGGCCATACACCAAGTAAAATGGGCTATAACCAGTAGTAGCGTGTTTTCGAATTCTCAATGCCCACAAAGCAGCATCCACATATTGATCCCAGTCATGAATCCGACCTCGAACGAACTTGATTAACATAGCCTTGATTGTACCATTGAGTCGCTCCACCTTGCCATTGGTCCTTGGATGATATGCTGAAGTAAATCGATGCGCGGTCTTGACTCTCTTGGTGTAACTTGCTAGGACTTGTGACATAAAGGCAGCACCACGATCGGTCACGATCTCCCTCGGGCACCCAAAACGAAGCACAATCTCCTCATATAAAAAATCGGCAATGGCTCCAGCGGTGGCACGGGGAATAGCTCTTGCGATCGGCCAGTTTGTTGTGTAGTCGACAGCCATCAAAATCCATTGATTTCCTTGTCTGGTCGTTGGTAATTGTCCAATGAAATCCAAGTGCCATCTTCCAAATGGTTCTGGTATAGGTAAGGGATGCATAGGGGCCTTGTGTACACCACGTTCAGGTCGTCCAGCTAGTTGACACTCTTGACATTGATCTAACCATTCAGCCACTTCTTTGCGTAGATCGGGCCACCAGAATCTTGATTCCAACAGGTGTAACATAGACTTGATACTTGCATGGCCAACCATATGGTGATATCTTGATATGAGGTCCGCTCGACGCACATATGGAACAAAACGCAGCTTTCCATCACCAGACTTCTTGAACACATCCTTGGCTTCCACCACAAACGAATCACGGTCTTCATCCAACTTGGCTAATGTCACAGGAGGCACCACTTGTCGGTCGTAAAGGTAATAGAGGGGCCAATCAGTTGTGTGAATCACCGGGGGTACCAAATCCAGGGCATACAAATATTCAGGGACTGATTTTATCTTGTCATCACCAGGGTTACTGTCTTTGTCAGTAGTAGGATGGATAATTCTTGATAATGCATCGGGAACGACTTGCTCTTTGCCAGGCTTATATTGAATATCGGGGTCGTACAGTTCCAATTCGTTGGTCCATCTTGTCAATCTAGCAGTAGGAGTCTTCTGGTCACGTAAATACTTCAACGGCATGTGATCTGTATACACCACATAATCGGCACCATCCAAAAAACATCTCCAGGTCCGCAAGGCGTGTAATATGGCGTACAATTCCCGTTCTTGTGCTGGGTAATTCTTCTCGGTTTGGCTGAACTTCTTGGATTCAAAAGCTATCGGGTGTTCCAGTCCTTCGGCATCATCTTGACACAGCACAGCACCACAGGCGAAATCAGAAGCATCAGTATATACTTTGTATGGTCGATCGGTAACAGGCGGCGCTAACAATGGGGCATTGGTCAATTCTTTCTTCAGCTTCTCAAAGGCATCTTGGCATTCCTTGGTCCAATTGATTGATCGCTTTTTGGGTCCACTTCCTTGGGTTAGGTTGGTCATTGGCGTGGCTATATGGGCGTAATTCTTGATAAAACGGCGATAGTAGGCTGTCGTTCCTAGAAACTGGCGTACTTCTTGAACATTGGTGGGCACTGGCCATTCTTGTACTGCTTTGACTTTGGCTTCATCAGGTAAGATTCCTTCTTTGGTGATACGATATCCCACAAATACCAATTCTTCAACACCAAATTCACACTTGTTTTTGTTTAAGAAGAATTGATGTTCTCGCATCTTGTCCATTACCAACTTAACATGGCGCCTGTGCTCCTCTTGATTCTTGCTATAGATAAGAATGTCGTCCAAATACACCATTACGAACTTGTCCAAGTATTCACCAAGAACCTTATTCATCATAGCTTGAAATGTTGGCGGTGCATTCGTCAATCCAAAGGGTAGCACCTTGAACTGATATTGGCCGTATCTTGTATTGAAAGCAGTCTTTGGCTTGTCTTCTGCGCGCAAACGTACTTGGTGGTATCCACTTTTTAAATCCAGTGACGTGAATATTTTGGCACCAGCTAGTTGTTCCAGGCATTCGTCTATTCTTGGCAATGGATAACGGTTACGTATGGTCAGCTTGTTTAGCGCACGGTAGTCAATACACATACGCATGGTACCATCCTTCTTTCGCACAAACAACACTGGCGCACCCCACGGCGAATGGCTCGGCTCGATCAACTTCTTGTCCAACAGCTTCTTGACTTGACTTGACAATTCTTCCAATTCTTTAGGACTCATCTTGAATGGGTTGCGGCTTACAGGCTTGGCTTCACCAGTATCGATTACATGTACCACCTCTCGCTCAGGCGGCATTCCCGGCAGATCTTCAGCAAACAAGTCTTCATATCCTATTGTCCAATCTTGGTTCACCATCTGGGCGACACCATTCTCCTTGACCAACAACCAGGCTACTTGTTCCTTCTTCTTCAATGACTTCACTACTTGTTTTGGACCACATACGAAATTCAATTCGTCGGCTTCTTCTCTATCTTCGGGGGTTATCACCAATGTACCCTTCTTGGTCTCAATAGTCCATTGTTTCGTCTGCCAGTCCACTTTTGGATTCGTCTGTTCCAACCATTCCATACCAAGAATCAAATCGAATCGGCTTGGAAACACCAATGCTTCAATCACAGTCGCAGTATTCGGATCCTTGTCAAACGATATCGGCAATCGCACCATTGAATCCACCATTATCGTCTTCTTGGCAGCAGTATTCACCGGCAAGGGATTCTTCAACTTGTATTTCGGCAGTCCTTTGGCCAACCTCTTCGACACATAATTTGCTGAGGCGCCACTATCAATAATCACTTGCATTGTATCATCACCAACATAACCTCTGTATATCGGTAGTCCACTTGTTGTTCCGTCGGCTAGGTGTAGGTCCTCCAGGTGTTGCTTCTCTTGTTGCCAACGGTCGCTATCCACTGTTATTCCACACAAGGAGGGGGAAGAAGGCTTCTTGCTATCTTGATCTTGTTGTCCACCCTGCTTCTTCCGCTCACCTGTCTTCTTTACACGAGGGATGGGATCTTCATTGCGCGAATCGGTTCCCTCTATGCCGATCGCGCTTTGCCTTTTAAAGACTTGGCTTGCTTGACTAGGGGACAATTCTTGACTACATGGCCGGTTTCTTCACACACATCACATCGCTTGGCATTCATGGGGCAGTCTCTGGCGAAATGACCGGTTTCTTGACATACAAAACAGGCTTTGGACTTCGACTTCCAATTCTTCTTGAAACGACCGTCTTGACGATTTGCTCGGCGTTGTGTATCGGCGAAATCCAATTCCATAGGTTGGGGACCACGGTAGTTTGTATTCTCATAGGCTTGTCTTGACGTACGCATACCACTTCTGGCATCTTCATAATTCAACGCTATTTCCCTTGCACGATCAACAAATTCGGGACCTTGGATACGAACATGCTCTTGAATCGGCCAACGCAGACCACGGACGAAACGATCTAGGGCTTCAGCATCAGACACATCACCTACGATCATTCGCACTTCTTGAAATTCTTCGATATACGCTTGCACAGAACCATTTTGACGAATGTTGGCCAGGCGTCCTCTTGCTTGAACATACGAACCAGCTGGAATGAAGTAATCACGAATGGCATCTTGAAGGTCTTCCCAGGATGAAGGTGCGTCGTCCTTTTTACTTGCTGCATACCGTCTCCACCACACCTTAGCTTTATCTTCCAACAACAGAATGGCGAAATTGAATTGTCTATCTTCCGGCATGCCTGTAAACGTGAAGTATTGTTCCACATCACCAATCCAATTCTCGACCACCACCGGGTCTCGGCTTCCAGTAAACTTGCTTGGCATGGGCGCTTTGAAATCACTACCAGCATGGGATCTTCTTTGTTCCTTTTCCATCAGGAACGATAGGGCGGCTGTCAGTTGGGCTAATTGGGCTTGGGTTTGGGAGTCCATAGTTGTATTCTTCACAAGCTACCAGTTGTCAATCTCTATGTAGTATATATAGCAGATTGGTCGGGGTTTATAAAATTAAAATAGCGATTGATTAATTAAAATGATAGATAATATTTATTTGAATAAAAGTAAACATGTATTTATACTATTATATGTCTTCTGGATACTTCTACCTGTCTCCAGGGCGTCATTACTAACTAGTCTATGATTTGGGGAAGTGAAAGTATAATAGAATGCTGTAGAACTATCCAGAGAAGCGGGCTTTAAATGTGAAAGAGGATCTCCGTTTCTTTCGCCGCTTTAATCCAGCTCTTCTGACCATTGGAACTCCGCGATCGTCGAATCGTATGTCTTCAGATGTGTCGATTCTGACAGATGAAAAAATTGCTTTGTTTTATATAAAGCACAAATGCGGGGTTTAAAAATGCACGTGATTCGAAGTAATTTCATTGGTGAATTCGTTTTGCATTAATGGCGGGATTTGAATACAATTGAGCAGGGCGTTGAACAACGGGATTTCGGACTTTCGGAAATAGAATGTCGGGGATTGCAAAATAATCATCAAGAGAGTCTACATGGTGTATCATGTATGACAACTTTTCACAAAAGAAAAAAAAATCTAATTCTGCATGACTGTCCAATTTCAGCGAACTAATTTGGAGAATCGGGGGCAATCTACAACCAGAGGAATTGATGTTTTTAAAATAAAATAAAAAGAAAAGGGAGAAATATAATAGTAAAAGACTAGTTTCTCGATCAGAGGCTGTGTTTGTCAAACCCGCTTTATGATAATGATATATGTGATCCCAATGTCATGTCGTTCAGTACCATTCATTCCTATCATATGTATGAGGCCATCAGACAATCAACTAACTAATACTTTTTCACTTATTACAAAGACCTATGTATACAAAGTGCTTGATATGATTTTTTTATTACATCCAGAGCCATTTCTATACTATATCTACAGTTATGTCTATACTATAGTGAGAAGGAGGGGGGAGATGATAAAAACAGAGCCTAAATTATGTGAGTGAAGAAGGGATGAGAGATAAAGAATGTCAGAGACCGTCACCACTTTTGTTCATCGTCCAATCCAACCCAATGTCAAAAAGTGAGCCGCTCGTTTCTTTCCTATTGTCTGATCAACTAATCCTACTGAATAAACCAGATCTGTCGGGGCGGAGTTTTGTCAAGACGTTCATGCAAAGTGGGTGAGAGTTTTCGTGATGAGATAATTGATGATTTGTACACAGTTTGACCGTGCGCCCGGTCATAGGCGTCGATTCAGATAAATAGATGATCAGTCGCCCAAGTTGTTGCTTACGTTTGTTGGTATTTGGGTCACCTATTCACCTAAACAGAGAGAGAGAGAAGAGAGGTATTAGTATCAGAGCCTTGATGAAGTTGTTAACTCAAAAAAGAATGGCCCATTTTACAGCATCTCCTTTTTTTCCTGTTGTTTGATTGCTTTACCTTTTTCCCTAGTTTGCCCAACACAAGTACATAGCCCATACACAAGGAATTAGTATGTGTCAATTCTACCTAGGAAGAGAGAAAGAAAAAGAATAGTATCACAGTCTTGATGAGGGTGTTGATCCTCCCCCGCTCCATGCCTTTTTGCTCCTTTTGTTTAAAGATTCGTCACCATTAGTAAGGCATCTCCCATCACCCCAGAGTTAATTGCTTCACCACCGTTTTCGTTTTAACCTTTGTGAATTTCATATTAGTGAAGTAGACCAGCCGAGGAAGTCCATAGTTGAATGTTCGTCGTCATGAGTGTTCGCACGGTGAATTGCTTGTAACCAGTAGGCTTTCAACCCATCGACCATGATACAGTAATAAAGTGGATTCAGGTCAGGCTGGAAAAAAAAAAAAAAAAAAAAAAGAGGGGAGGGAAGCAAAAGAAGAGCGACGAAGATTATTTTTAATTCTGGATGGAAGCAAACATCGTTTTCAAATCCCGCCCACCCTGAGGCGGTGGTGGCCACGATGTAACTCGATTTCATTACTATCCAACTTTTTCATAAAAAAAAAAAAAAGCCAACCGCTTAGACCCTTGTATTAGTCAGATCATTAATTCGGATCCTATATAATGAGAACCATGATTGTTACTTCTTACCTTAGCAAGGCTGGATTAGCGGGTGTTGAATATTATTTGTTCGTACAATCAGGGCGCATTTTTTTTTTATTTTAAAAAAGGAGACATGTTTTTATTGGGTAAAAATAATATTATCACTACTGTTAAAAGACTATAACTGCTACTACTACTACTAATCTATTTATAAAATTCAAAGTTGGTGTCTTCTTTCTTCACATTGGCCTTGTATCCCTTTTCTAGATCTTTGCTGAGAATCACATATCGATTCTTTCGTACCGCCTGCATACCAGCTTCTTGACAAATAGCAGCAATTTCAGCACCGGATAGTTTGTCTGGACGTGATACAACTACAAAATAAACAACCAATAATAATCAGTATCTAGAGTCATATATGTGCCCTCCTCCTCCAATCCTTACAGTCTTCCAAATCCACTTCTTCTGATAAATTCATCTTGGCAGTAATGGTGGAGAAGATCAATCGTTTTTGACGTCGATCAGGTGTTGGGAATTCGATTTTACGATCCAGTCGACCAGGACGTAATAAAGCAGGATCCAAAGTATCAGCACGATTGGTGGCCATAATAACCTATTAAGAAAAGAAAAAAAGAAAGAAAGAGAGAACGTGAGTGAATGAGATGGGATAGACATTCTTTTACTTTTTACCTTGACGTTTGACGTTTGATCAAACCCATCCATTTGATTCAATAGTTCCAGAAGAATACGTTGGACTTCACGATCAGCACCCGTTTGAGCATCAAATCGTTTTGTGGCAATAGCATCGATTTCATCAATAAAAATAATCGCAGGTGAGTTTTCTCTTGCCATTCGGAATACATCACGCACCATACGAGGACCTTCACCAAGATACTTTTGTACAAATTCGGAACCATTGACACGTATAAAACTAGCTGTTGTATGATGAGCCACCGCCTTGACCAACATAGTTTTCCTAAATAGACATGTAAATAATATAAAAGATGATGAATAGATTGATAACGATGACATATTCATCATTAGATTCCTTACCCAGTACCAGGAGGACCATATAACAAGACACCACGAGGAGGATCAATCCCAATTTGTTTATAGAGATCAAAGTGAGACAAAGGTAATTCCACCGCTTCACGAATTTCTTGTTTCTGTATATCCAAACCACCAACATCTTGATAAGTCACATCAGGGCGTTCATCCGAGGTCAACATGGTGATACTACTATCGGCTTCAGGGGGTAAGATATCGACCAAGGCATTAGAATGACGATGTAAAGCAACAGAGGCACTAGGTTTCAATAATTCACGATCAATCGTTGACAAGATACGCACCACATAGTTTGACCCCGTAGTAGACCCTACGATTCCTGTATGTTGATCCAAAGGTTCCAAGAATTGTCCAATCACCAAAGGCACCGACTTGATTCGTTTGACTTCTTCTTGAGCCCGTACCAGTTCGCTTTTAAGGTGTTTTTGTTCATCCTTGATATATTCTTCTTGTAATCCCAAAAACTCGAGGTTGCGTTGGAGTTTCTTTAGTTTCACATAGAGATCTTGTTCTGATACGTCGTCTAATAACTGGGATGGTGCTGCTAATGTTTGTTTCGTCTAGTTGTTTGTTTTCGTCAGGAGGGAAAGAGTTCAAAGAATAGTTTTAGTTAGTCATTGGAGGTAAAAGAGTTTATAAGGTACTTACATCTTGCTTGGTTTGAAGCACGTCTTCCATCATGATAAAAGTATTGATATAATGAAAGAGAAAGAAATAAAGTAATCTGCAAGGACGACTAAATAGGTGGGTACGCGTTGCCTCCCATTCCTTCTAATCCCCGCCTTCAATCGGGACTTGAACTTGGCTTTTTTTTTTTTTTTTTTTTTTTTTTTTTTTTTTTTAACATGGCCCCGCATAAACCACTATCGATATATACACACACTCCTCCAAAGTTACAATAACATAATACAAGTTTCATTTATTTACAATAAGAATACAACAACTAAACTACATAATCTATAAACTACCACCATCAAGATCCTTCTTGAATAGCCAAGACCATAATAAAGCAAACAAATATCATGATAAACAAAGCCATGGCATACCCCACCCAGCCTTGTCCCACACCTATCAGTCGCTGTACAATCTTTTTTTGATTGATAAAGTAAGTAATAGTGGCCGAAAATATACTGACCAGCCCGAGAATCACAAATATATACGAGACAATTTTAGTGTTGGTATTGATAGGTCCATCTGTCCAAGGTAGAGATCGTGCTGGGGCAAAGTGTTTGGTGATATCCATTAATGTCATAAAGCCTATACCAATCGATCAAAACAAGAGAAGAGAGAAAGAGAAACTATTAGTAGTCAAGTTGGTCGTTAGTGTTTCTTGTTTTTACCTATAAGAGCTAATGTCATGCCAGTTCGTAGCCAAGTCAACAAGTTGCGTTCATTAGCCAGGTGATCTCTTGGATCAGGTGCATTACGAACTTTGGTATGAATAGCCAAGTCCAAGTATTTAAATTTTGCTGAGCAGTTTTCATCGTTACAAGATATAAATGGTAAATCGTTTGCTGACTCCATCAAAGATGTTTGTAAAAAAAAAGGGGGAGGGAAAGAAGGGAGGAAGAAGCAAAATAAACTTTTTTTTTTTTTCAGCCTTGAAAGAATTAAAACATTCAAATACCGCCGACAGACCATCCTCTTAGGCATGAGGGGGTGTCAATGCATATAAAAAGAAAGTGCCATTCGAGGATCCTTTCTTTAACCTTTGTATTCTTGATAATAAAAATATATAATGTGGTGGTATCATTTAGTATGGTTACTGATTCTCGTACAATCATGTCAGGCGTTTTCATTCTTTCAAGGAACGGGGGCCAAAATCGTTCAAGGTACATACACAATGCAAAACATGTTTTTCTTTACTGACAGCTCTTTTTTTAATAACAACTGTAGATGTGATCATGCTATATTCAAATTCGAGTTCGATAGATCATACTTGTTCCGATGTGTCTCCTATTTTCTATGACGAGAACATTACTCCACTCAGCAACATGGACCGAATGGATAAAACTGGTTTAAGGGGTGTTCTATATGAGGACTCCTGCTCTATGATTAATACTCTTCCTTCTCCTTTCTTTTCTAATGGATCGGTTGAAAACAAGGTGGCTTTGATTCAACAAGAAACATGTTCTCTTTTGGATCAACTCATCAAGGCTCAAATGGATGGAGCTCATGCATGTATCGTTTATGCCTCGCATATTGAAAGCCCGTCTTTTCAAATTCCGGTACGATTGATATTTTTTTTTGTTTGTCCTTCACCAAAACTAACCCACCTTTATATATATGTAGGAAAGCAATATAAATAATAGTAGTATTACTATTCCTGTGTTTTACGTACATAAACAGATTGGTCAAAACTTGTATAAGCAACTGAATGATGTTTTTAATCATACAGAGGTATCACCCAAGCGTGTGGTCAGAGTCCTTTTGCTTCCACCTATGGGAGGTACACCCAACCCATGGGAAGTCACTTTATTGATTCTTATTATTATCTTGGCTTTCGGTTTCATGTCCTCAGGTAAGAAGAAATCATCCACTCATGCAAATCGGCGTTTGAACTTCTAACCCCCCCTTTTTTTTCTAGTATGTCTTCATTTGTACCTATGGAGACGACAGAAAAAGCTTCAGAGATTAATTGATAGTGGCCAATTACCTCCCACTCCAGATATGCTACCAATGAACAAGCTTTTATTGACCCCAGTCAAACTAGACCTGTTCCCTACAAGGATCATCCCAGAAGAAGATGATAAAACGTGTTCATCTGTCATTTCAGAAACAGATCATACTTGTGTTATCTGTTTGGATACTCTGGATGTGGGTCAAAAAGTGCGTGAACTACCTTGTTTACATGAATACCATTGTGATTGTATAGGTAAGGAAAACAAATGATATGAGATTGATCTGATCTACCCACTCGTTTTTTTTTTTGTTTCCATTGTTTAGATCCATGGCTTACATCCAAATCAGGGGAGTGCCCTTTATGTAAATTTAATTGTGTGCGTCATGTTACAACACCTGAAGAACAGAAAGCAACAGATGAAGCTCATGCGTATTATACAAACACTGATGTCAATATTATACAAGTGTTCAAACATTATGTACTACGTCGACTTGGTAGATTGCCTCCGACCCCATCACAATTACCTTGACACATATTAAAAAGCAGAGCGGGATTCAAAAATGAATGAATTTCTTACTTATACATAACTAGGTTCCTAACAAGCAACCACCGAGTTTATTATTTATAAAAACAAATAAAAAGAGACTAACTATAAACTATGGGGTTACACTACAAGTTAAAAAAAAAAAAAAGATTATATAAAAGACCCTATCCACCAGCCAACAGAGAGATTTGCACTTGAGAGTCAACTACCAACCATCTGTAGGAATGACCCAATGTCTTGATCCAACCCAGACGTCCTGTATCACATGAGTTGTTGTGAGAAACCATTCAAGAGGTAGGATGATTCCATGTACTGTCCAAAGTACCTTTGGGAAAATAATAAAAAAATAGGTCGGTTGTCATGTCCACTACATCATTCATGTTTTTGTCAGTGATGAATGTGATTGTCAAATCGGATTTCCAACATGTCATCTTGCATCCAATGATCACGGTATCAAAAAGTCCACATTCCATTCATAGTCATCAGATCCACCTAATTTCTATCCTCAGAAGACAAAAAAAAAAAAAAAAAAAAGTTAAAGTAATGATAATGTGATGATTGGAGATTGTTTACCTTACGGTTATAATAGTTGAGCCTTTGGTAGTCGGACAGGAGGGATTTGCTTTGTTACCCAGGAAACGATCCACTATGACAAGATACCGCCATGTTCAGTTGGATTGTGCCAAACCAGTGGTTATCAATAGGCTACAGCATTCTTTCGAATCTACCGGAAGACGGTTCCGAAATAAAAGGAGATGAGTATAATCAGAGGGGAGAGGGATTTGTTACGATGTTACCTCGGCTCTGGCTGTGCTAATGAATCAGGAGTGTTGCTGGAGTTGACTGATCACTTTGCTTGTAAAAAAAAAAAAAAAAAAAAAAAAAGTTCTACCCATCGATCTTGAGAGCCACAAGTTATTATGAGCCGTGCCATTACCTAGAAAAAGAGGGGTACATCCGAGTAACTTACCAAAAGTGGGACATATAATGATCCCAGGTCGTTGTCAATAAAGTGACAAGTTAAAAAAAAAAAAAGGACAGTGTAGACTAAATCCATGGTTTGTTGTTTTCAAAGTACAGTTAGTCTTTGTGCTGTACCCATGGTTGATGAGTGTCAAGATGATTGATATTATATAATAAAAAGTTGGAGTGTGTTGGTGTCAACGTTTTCAAATAACTGTTTCGTACCTGTTTACCTTTTTCATTAATCAAAGCAGAATACCATGGATTAAAAGCATTCGCCCAGAACATCGTGAAGGATCAAAGTAAATCTTATAACAAAAAAAAAAGAGTGTCAAGTTAGCTTCAGTTACTCTTTATTTCATCTTTACCTAATCCATTTGACATTGTGAGAGGAGAGAAAGAAGCAAAATAAGGGGGCGGGGAAACAAGAAAGATTAAAAATGCACGTGGCGGGATCTGAATTCCCAAAGGGGTCAAAGGGCCATTTTTATAATCATCCTCTTGAACGCCTTCCCCACTGATCAAATGATAGTATTAAATGACCCAATGAGTAGTATTAATTCGTATGTTTGGAATTTTCTTCCTTGGGGTCATCAGGTGTGGCTACCATGATAAAGAAAATCTAAGTTTTTAAGAAAATGTAAGTATACAATCAAAAAAAAAAAAAAAAAAAGACTCAGCTGTTGTAAAAATCGCGCACACTAAAGGAGAGCGGTAAAAATTATTACCAGTAAGAGAAAGTACTGCATGTAGTATGACCAATGTACATGACATCATTGCGTAAAGAGGGGACCAATGCCGGAGTTTAAACACATCAGCATAAAAATGTGAAGATCAGGGAAGCGGACCTTTTTTTTTGCTTCTCTTTCTTTCACTTTCCCCTTTTTGGCCAATTTATCTTTTTTGTGTGTATTGTGCCATTTTTTATATATTATGATACCCACTACTACAAACACTTCCATTGTCATCGATCCTGATGAGTGCACCTGTCTTCTTTATGATAATCAACAAAAACCAAGCCGATGGCAACAATTTATCAATAGTCAAATCGCAAGTCTTCTCCCATCTATTACTTTAGGAGTCATACTATGGTTTGGTATTACTCCCTCTGATGATTTGTCACCCACTGCTATTCATCTACTAGCTGTTTTTATCAGGTAAGAAACCTAAACCAACATCCTCACCCGCATCTTGTACTCATTGTTCTTTTGAATTAGTTGTATCTTTGCTTTAATGACCACTTCATTTAGTCTGACGACATTAGTAATGTCTGCTCTGGTGATCCTGTCATTAACTCAATCCTTCCAATGTACCGATCACACCACTGGTGAAAGTGTGGAGTGCCGACTTTGTGACACCCTCTATGACTGTCAAGGTCCCGAAGAAGCATTTGTTCATTCTCTGGAAGGATTCTCTAGCCCGGTGGTATGGTTGATTTTTGCCGCTTTCCATCTCGGTAAGGCCGTACAAGTGACTCTGTTGGGGCGACGATTATCTTTATGGATGGTACGCTCTTTTGGAAAACATACTTTGGGATTGGCCTATTCCATTGTCTTTTCAGGTACCCCATCTAAAAATGTCAATTCCCCCGTGATCTTTTGCACCAATGATCGTGAAGAGGGGAATCAAAATTTATAAAATGACTGACTGACTGATCTTTTTAGAGTTACTCATTGCTCCTTTTGTACCAAGTAATACGGCAAGAGGTGGAGGAATCATTATGCCTGTGGTCCATTCTATTGCTCAAACCTTGGGATCGACACCTTCAAGTCATCCTGAAATGGGTGGATTCTTAATGTTATTAGGATCTCATGCCAATCTACTCTCTGCTTCCATGTACCTCACAGGTAATAAAGAACCCTTGATGCAAATGAATAACTGATCTTCATATTGTTTTTAATCCCCTCCCCCTTTAGGTATGGCCCCTAATCCGATCGTCTTGGCAAAGGCAAATCAATTATTCCCAAACTTGAACTTTACCTTTATGACTTGGTTATCTGGAAGTATTGTCCCGGCTTTATTATGTGCTCTTGCCTTACCATTGATTCTCCAACGACTGATGCTCCGTACTTCAAGTGAATCGAAACAAACCTATAACGATCATATTGTAGATCATGCTCGACAAGAACTGGCTGAAATGGGAATGATGTCTAAAAAGGAAAAGGTAAAGAAAAAAAAAAAAGGGGGGGGAGAGGTATAATATTGACACTTTGTTGAACCTTCTTTGTTTGTAATGATAGCAATTATGCTTTGTTTTGCTTGGTTGTCTTTGTCTGTGGGTCACTTCTGGATATACTAAATTGGATTCTACCTTGGTTGCATTGATTGGGATTGTCACTTTATTACACATGGGTACAATCACTTGGAAAGACATATCAACAAATACAACAGCGGTATGTATGATCGACATGAAAACAATAACAACATGTAGACTGACGATCTTTTTTTTTAATAGTGGGATACCTTATTTTGGTTGGGGGGATTTATTACCATTGCACAACACTTGTCTGACGCTGGTGCATCCACATACCTTGGCGATCATATCTCGACCACCATCACAGACTTGGGATTACCACCTGTACCTTGTTTGGCATTGGCCTATTTCTTGACCACCTTCTTATTCTCTTCCCTCAGTGCTCATACTGTGGCTTTTGTAGGGACGTTCTTGGAAGCTGGGCATTCATTAGGTGCTAATCCTATGATCCTGACCGCCCTCTTGGCTTATTTTGGTGCTCTTGGTGGATGCATGGTAAGGTGAATAACAAGAAAGCATGGTGGGAACTAATATTTCTTTTCTTTACATAGACAAACTTTTCAACTGGTCAGTGACGGGACATGTCGGGATGCATATCGCTAACCTTTTTTTTTTTTTTTCAGGTACGGCTGCAATGTATTATGCTCCTGGCTATGTGGGTCGATCCAAATGGTTTGCTGTAGGATGTATTCTTGCTCTCTTCTACATCTTGGTCTACTTTACTATTGGTTTGGGTTGGTGGAAATTACTGGGCTGGTACTAAAAGAACACCATACCATACATTAGATCTCTCCTTCTCCCTGTTCTTCTTATCACTAGATACTCTTTTATATTCCTAGTCTTTCTATTGTTTAATCCCTAATTATACCCCTTCTTCCCAAGTCTTTCTTTTGTTGCATGAATAAATGACCTCGGTCGGCGCTTTAAAATGCTATCCAATAAAATGTCTTTCTTTGTTTTAAGATCCAGTCTTTTTGCGTGGTGAAACAGATGGTCATCTTTAAAATGATGTAAAAAGTAAAGAGGTAGACGAATTAAAGTATAGTTTATAATGACAATGGTGTATACTATAGTAAAAAGAGTTTAATCAATTATAACAAGAGCGAGCCCCCATGGATTTCAAAATTCAAATCCCGCTCAGCTCTTTCTCAATTTTTTTTTTTTTGGGTGGTGACACTTTTGTTTCTTTCTTTCCTCTACTCTTCCACATTTTTGAATTCTGAATTACAATCCATTTACCATTCTTACTCTCACTGTATGCCCTATATATCTCCCAAACTATTATATACATTCCTCTTCGCCTGCCAGGGTTCAGCACCTGTATACCTTACCTTATTCTACTCTTCCCAACTTGGTTTAAAAAGTGATCAAATTGGTCTACTAGTGGCTATTGGTTAGTATCTTTTTCTCATCCGGAAATTACAAACGACTCATTCTTTATATATCTATAGCACCGTTTATCTCGGCAGTGGCATGTCCTTTATGGACAGCATTGGCGGACAAGACAAAAACCCATAATTATATCATGTGTATGATTCAAACCTTGGCAACGGTGGCTATTGTTAGTGTGATGGGGATCTCTGTAGTGGTGCAAAATCTACCAGATATGGACTCCAAGAATCGATTGACTGTCACTCTGGTTACTATTACTTCTGTTTGTTTTGCCTTCTTTGGTGTACCCGTTTTACCTCTAGTGGATGGTGGTGTACTCAAGATTCTTGGCAAGAATAAGAATCAATATGGTAAGATATCCCTCAACACTTTTTTTTTTCTCTCTCTCTCTTTCAATACTAACTTGTTTTATATGTTAGGTAGACAACGTATGTTTGGATCAATATCATTTGGACTGGCTTCTTCTTTGGTAGGGTTTATTGCTGATTGGACAAAGGATATGAATTCGATCTTTTATGTCTATGCGGTTTCTGCGGTGTTTTTTATCATGACGGCCGGTGCAACGACGTTTAAACCCGAATCTCAACAGACGACTCGATTTCCTGCCACCGCCATGGTTTCTTTTACCACCTCCACCACCAATAATAACAAGAACGATACCAATCCAGATCATACTTTACGACGTAAAGTCCAACAATTTCACCTTGATCCTATCCATGATACCTACAACAATAATACGTTGGATGACGATGATGAAGAAGATTACTCACAAATTCGACAAAATGAAATTCAACGGTTGATCCAATTTGCTACCGAATCTAGTATTATCGAAGCCGTCAATTTATCCAACCCACCTGCTTATCGCCGGTCTTCTTCATATATGATGGATAATAATGACACACCTCCAACTGCTCCTACTACATTATTGGAACTATTAAAACAACGTCAAGTCTTTTTATTCTTCTTGACCATGATGTTAATGGGTGCGGCTCTCAACATGGTGGTCAGTTTCTTGTTTATCTTTTTGACCCAAGAATTAGGTGCTAGCTCTTCTACTGTGGGATTAACTGGATTGGTCGGCTCGGTGACAGAATTACTCTTCTTTTACTATTCTCGGGATGTAAGTGCATAAACGTTATATATATATAAAGAGGGGATATACTAACATGATACTTTTTTTTTTTTTTTTTTTGGGTGGTGATGGTGGTGTAGCTTATTCGGGTTTTTGGTATTCGATTCTTGATTATACTTGGCCATGTCCTTACTATTGCTCGTGTCTTTGCTTACACCATCTTACCTAAAGGACCTACTGGTGCCACGATTGCGCTTGGATTGCATTTGCTAAACGGTAAAACATTATCTCCCTACTTTTTCTTTTACTAATGCTCACTTACTATAGGTATTGCATTCTCAGCATTATGGGGTGCTGGGGTCGTGCAAGCAGATGAATTGGCACCTCCTTCTTTACAAGCAACTTCACAAGGTAAGGGAAAAAAAAAATAAAGTCAATCGTTCCAAAACTGATCTTCCTCCTTATAGGTATATTGGCAGCCATGTATGCAGGTGTTGGAGCAGGATTGGGTAGTCTATTAGGTGGCGTCGTTTATGAAAAACTCGGGGCAACACACATGTTTTATGTGGTGATCGGTTTGACCAGTTTCAGTTTGGAACTCTACTTGGAAACAAATACTCGATGGGGAATCAGTGATCTGGTGAAATGGACTTTTTTGGCGATCATGGGAACCTATCGATGGATCCAACGGGCCCGTGGACGACAAGCTGTACCACGTTGGAGTGGTGCAAGAGGTCCTATTCATTTACATGATGACACATCACCTTAGTATACCCCCCCCTTTTAGATAAAGTCCCATTTTGTATATAGTATTAGATGTCCCCCTTCCCCACCCCCCCTTTATATACATTGATAATCAATAAATCAAATTTTGTGTTTGGGTTTAAATACAATATGGTTTTTATTTATTTATTTAATTAATATAATAGATAAACTACACTAATTGGTATCGGGTTCACATAATCCACTTTGTTTGCGTATTTCGGTACCATCCAAAAGCTTCATTTTATCAAGGCAATAAAGGACTTGAGTATGTGGGATAAATTGATATGATCGGGAAAGTACTTGGAAGGCTAGAATATGTTTGATAATGGAGGCTACAATAATGTCAGTTAAAAGAAGAGGGGATGATGATGTGTACTTTACCAGTGATTTTAAACTTGTTGTAATTTACAAAATGAGATCCCAGTCGTTTACACAATTCTTGATCTTGTGCATTATCCAATACTGGCATTTGTCTGTGTTGAAGTGTCTTTGCATCAATAAATGTAGGTAATTCCGCATTAAACACCAAATCCGATAAATAAAGTCCTATATAAAAAAAAAAGATTAGCTTCTTTTTACCTCCCTATGTGAGTAGCTTACCTAAAAAAGGAATACATCCTCGTCGATGGATGGATTCACTCTTGTTGATCAATACAGATTCCACCGCCGGAGATTCCGCAATATCTTCCACCGCCTTGCTCATTGCATCCCGTACGTTTTTCCAATTCCGGAAAGGTTTCGCCATTTCCTTGAGTTCGTTGAAGATTTGTTTTTCATAAGGATCGATTCGATGCCAGGATCTTTCTAGTCGGGAGACTGCCGGGGCTTGTAAACCAAGTAATATCTGCATAAGTGTACTATAATTGCGATGATGATAACATTTCTACATTTATATAACAAGGTGAGTCTCCATTTTTTTTTTTTTTTTTTTTTTTTTTGAGGGGTGCTTACCAAAGCAATCCTAATAAACTTTTCAATCACTTGGATACGCAGGTCCATTGATCTTGTCCGTACAATTTCAGAGGCAACCCATTGACAAGTCTATTTTATAAAAGATTAGTCATAAACCCCACCTAATAATCATTGTCACTCTTTATATTACCTTGTTAAAAAAGCCAATCAATTGTTCGACTCCATCTTGTAATAATCCTTGATCTGTTTCAGGAGAGATGACGGTGCCTTTTGAACGTTTACGCCAACGTAATTCCGTCAATTCATCCCATGTGACCTGTTGTAACATGACTTGTTCCATCATACAGAATTGTTGGGCAATGATTTCAGATCGATAGGTAAGAATGAATGGTTTATAATGAGAATCGTCTGGTTGGGAGCAAGTCGAACAAGTCGAGGAAGAAGGGCCTGATCCATCGCTGTAATAAGAGACCCGATGATGATGTGGTGACGGAGTATAATACGGACAAGTGGTGTTGGTATGTGACGAGGTCGATAGAATGTCAAAATCATCATGTCGATAGGTTGAAGGTGGACTTGAGGATTTTTGATCAAACATCCGTGATGCTGATCGCATGATGGTTGATTTTGGATACCGGTGTTGCAAATAATGACCATATGTAGAATGTTGTTTACAAGTGCATTTGTTATTAGGTATGTGTTGTTGATGATTGTTGTTGTTGTTTGTCATGCCATGTACAAGTGTATGGTAAACAGATGGCACGGTCCGCTTGATTGTCTTGATTCCAAAGTTCATTTTAGCCGTCCATGCATTTTCTTCATGCACACTGCGTTGAGAGCATGTTGATAATCGCCGGGTTCTACCCAAAAATGGAGTGGATATAGATGATCGAAGCTCCTTTTGTGGCTTGCGTTGTTGTTGTTGTTGTTGTCGACCCAATAATTTGACCCAATGATCACCATGTCCAGGACGTAGAGGTGATGAAGTGGAGGTGGTGATGGTGGATGATGAAGAGGAAGACAATGGAGTTGAGTAGTCATGGCGACGTCTTGCTGACTTTGGTGCTGCATGGTCATCTTGCTGAATGGCGTTTTGTTGTTTGGTGCATGATTCGACACATGTTGTAGAGTCTGTGTTGCCAAAGAGTTTCCGCTGACGTTTGAGTAAATTACGTAGGTACTTTATGATGCGGGCATCTCTTGGTGATGCGAGAATGACCGGATGTGTTCGGAGTTGAGATAAAAAAGTACAAAGCATAAACCGGAGTGTGCGAGAGTTGACAAAATCATGATCCCAATAATGTGTAAGCCAGTATCGTAACACAACAAAGGTCCTATTATGCATAATCCATACAATGTCAAGTATTTTAGATTCTATTCTTTATATATCTATATTTACTCCTTACCTTATCCTGACTAGACGTCGTTCATCTGTTTCTTCCAATAAAGCCCATCGGAATCGTAGGATTAACAATTTACAAAGTTTGATAGGTGTAAGGAATTGCCGGAAGGTAAGAAAAAAGTTCATTGTCAAATCAGAATCTATAAACAAGAGGCCAGAATGAGTTACCAGATATAGATATTCCAATCAAATTACCTATTTCCTTTGTCAATATTTCCACGAGTTTTTCCACAGTAACCGAGTTCATACAAGGGGATCGATCCGTCCGTTGACTGTAATGCATAAAATAAGAATCCACCTGGTCCATAGAAAGAAGATCAAAAATATGTGTATCATTTTCAATAGGTGGAGGTGGAGGTGGTGGAGAAGGTGGTCGACAAGGTGGTATGGCCAATGCATCAGGTACTTCAACACCTACCCAACCAAGAGACTTGTTTTCAGGGTAATAAGCAGCTTCCATAATAGCAGACACAATATCTTTTGATTGATGATGTTGATGATCCAAGTAAGAATGCCAAGTATGATGAGTCGGTATGCCTATACATGGTAATCATATATACAAAATGAAATTAATTTGACATTCATTTCATTTTCATTTGGTTGGTTGGTTGGACTTGCCTTTTCCAGATCTTCTTTTTTTGTCATCATCACCACCATTTTGATGTCGAGTATCCGCTGATTTCGATTCATGCAGGGTAGCAGTAGTTGGTCTTCCTTTACTAAAACAATAGATAGTATTAATAAAACTGAGTAAAGGGCATCTTCCTCCTTTTCATTACCTATAGTCCAATTTGGCATTTTCTATCCAGTCGTATAGCATAATACTAGAAAACCCATGGTTCTCCACACAAGAACTATAACGGCGTTGAAGGAGTGTTGAATGGGTCTTGTCATTAACTGTAGTGGTCATTGAGTATGGTTCATTCTGGTAGTAATCAAACGTCCGCTTACAAGTCAAATCGCCAAACGATTTGGATCGACGTCTGCAATATATATATAAAAAAAAGGTGAGTTAGTTTAGCGACCCAACATGGCAAGGAGCATAATGTTGTAATTACCGTACTTTAACTCTGGTGAGATAGATACCATGAGATGGTAAAAAAAAAAAAAAAAAAAAAAGTAAAAGAAGAAGGGAAGGAGTAGACACAAAAAAAGTAAAAGGAAAGAAAAAAAATAAAAAAGCGATAAAATGAATCGTGGCCTTTTTTTTTTTTTTAATGTTTAAGGGGGGAAAGGGAGGATGAAAAGCGGGATTTGGAAAACCCAACCAAGATTATTTCTACGACCACGCATATATGCGGCCACTAACTCAAAAAGAAAGGGAGATTATTTTTTAAGGGGAGTTGGCCTACGGTTTGTTATTAAGATAGTGGTTTTAAAACAATGAAGAGAGAGAAGGGGGGGGTGGGATATGTTCCTTTTGCAGTGTCTACTATTCACTTTTTGATTGTCGTATGATTCTCATGCATTAAAACATACAAAGCCCCACTATTTACATCATTCTTAGTCTTCCACTCCTTTTAAAATACTTGTCTAAAAAAGATATTAATTTGCTCAAATCATGTTGCAGAATAGATGTCCTCTTTCAACTTGTACACATGAATTTCAAGCTCACCTATATGTATTTTATGCAAACCACATCTTTTTTTTTAAGCTCTTTTTCAATCTAAACCTTGATTATGCAAACTAATATGTTAGTCTAGTGAGTCTGGAATCATTACCATAGACTATCCTTCTATTCCTTTTTGTGTCTGGAAGCTGTCAATGCCAATCACTCGTATACCCCCCCCCCATTTTCAAATCCCGATATTTTACTTTGTTAGAGAGGGGGGAACAAATTTTTTTTTTTCCCTTCTTCTTCCACTCCTCTTTTTTCTTTTTTTAAAATTCATCGTGGCGGCCACCCCTCATTCTTCCTTCCATGGCCAGCTATATCAAGTTCACTCCTCTCTCCGGTGCCAAGAATGAAGACGCGCTATGTTACTTGTTGGAAATAGATGAAGTCAAGATCCTATTAGACTGTGGCTGGTCTGATCAGTTTAATACGCAAGACTTGTTACCGTTGAAAAAGTAAGTTACTTTTTTTTTTTTCAATGAATGATACTATTTAAACCAACTTTTTATTTGTTGTAGGATTGCAAAACAAATAGATATTGTTTTATTATCACATTCCGATCTTACTCATCTTGGCGCCTACACCTATGCGAAACGACACTTGGGCTTACAGTGTCCTGCTTATTCCACAGTACCCGTGGTCAGTATGGGCAAGATGTGCATGTACGATATATACCAAAGCAAGACGAACGAATTGGACTTTGATATTTTTACTCTGGAAGACGTTGATAATGCATTCGACAAGATCACCTCGTTACGCTACTCTCAACCTTGTGCACTACCTGGGAAATGTCAAGGGATTGTTATAACGGCCTATGCGGCTGCTCATACCGTCGGTGGCACTATATGGAAAATTAAACAGGATACCAATGACATTGTCTATGCAGTTGATTTTAATCATAGAAAAGAAAGGTAAAATTTCCCTTTAATAACAACAATAATAATAATCTTGTCATGTACTAATCTCATTTTGTGTAAACTAGTCATTTAGATGGAACTGCTCTTTTAACTGATGGTGTTGTATTGGATTCTTTGGCCAGACCTTCTTTATTGATTACTGATTCACTGAATGCTGATATATTCAGTCCACCAAGGAAGGATCGTTACTCTGCTATGTTTGGTAAGTGACGGTGATGGGGAAGAAGAAGGTTTGACTAATTCTTTTCTTTTTTTTTTTTTTTTTTTTTTTTTTTTTTTCAAACACTATTAGATACGATTCATGGTACCCTGTCAAATGGTGGATCCGTCTTACTTCCTTCTGATTCAGCAGCACGTGTATTAGAACTCGCCTATCTCTTGGATCAACAATGGACGAAACATCAACTCAACAATTACCCATTGATCATGCTCAGCAACACGAGTTATCACACCATACACTTTGCCAAGATCATGTTGGAATGGATGGGCACCGATCTGACCAAACACTTTTCGTCCACACGAGAAAATCCCTTTGAATTCAAGTATTTACGACTTTGCCATAAATTGGAAGATTTGGACAATTACCCAGGACCCAAGGTGGTGATTGCCAGTAACTATAGTTTGGAAACAGGATTCGCACGGGATTTGTTTGTACGATGGATGACAGTGGATACAACAGATAGTCAACAACAGAGGAATACATTATTACTGACTGAACGGGCACCTCCAGGATCACTGGCACGACGGATTTATAACGACTGGGAATCGACGGAGGACAACACCAAGCAACCATCACCAATGATCAAACCTATCATGCAATATAATACCACTATGGATCTGACCTTATTCAAACGGGTACCTTTGGAAGGTGCGGAATTACAAGAATACGAAGCAGCACAACGAGCGAAACAAGAACGGGAAGCAGTACAAGCGGCTATGATTGCAAGAAGCAAGACGATTATCGAAGAAGATGAATCGGATAATTCGGATTTGGACGAAGCAGATGATCCCATGGACGACCTCTTGATCAAGCAACATGACCTTTATGTCCGTGATAGTGGACGCTCTGGTGGATTCTTCAAACAATCACAAAGTTACCATATGTTTCCATACCATGAACGACGCAAGAAGATTGATGATTATGGTGAAGCAATCCAACCGGAACAATATATATTGGCCTCTGATGTGACAAGGTTGGCGGCAGAAGCGATGGAACGAAACAATGAATCTGGTGGAGATGGTGCCAACTTTGATAATGGGGTGAAACAAGATATGGGTATGGATGTGGATGGACCCTTGTTACCGGCTCGAAACATGTTACCTACAAAATACATCTCCAGTATACAACATGTCCAAGTTCAATGTTATCTACGTTATATTGATTTGGAAGGTTTATCTGATGGAAGATCAATGAAGAAAATCCTGCCTCAAATTGCACCAAGAAAATTGGTAAGAACTCCTTCCCCACCCTGACATGAAAAAACAATCTCTCATCTTTGTATTAATTAATAGATTATTATCCATGGTAAAGAAGAACCTACACATCATTTATCACAAGCATGTTTATCAATGACTCAATTCACCAAGGAAATATTTACACCAAGTATTGGAGAAGTCCTTAATGTATCAGCAGCCACGAATATTTATCGGGTCCGACTCACTGATGGTTTGGTCAATTCACTCCGCTTCTCCAAACTGGATGATTATGAACTGGCCCGGGTATCAGGACGAATCCACTTTCAAGAAGATTCTACAACACCTTCTTTGGATATGGTGGAAGAAGCACCTCCGTCAGAAATGGAACATTTGCAGCTACTGCAAAAGAAGAATAAGATGGAACCAAGTATTTTTGTGGGTGATATACGATTGACTGAATTCAAACGAGTGCTTCAGGCTGAAGGTATTTCTGCCGAATTCAAGAATGAAGGCATGTTGGTTTGTAACGATCTTGTGGTGGTGCGAAAGGTATGTATATGTATAAAAGACACATAAAAAATAACTGAATCTTTTTTATTTTATTTTTTTGTAGACTGGCTCTGGACAATTGTTAGTGGAAGGTGTTTTGTCCGAAGATTACTATAGAGTTAGATCTCTTTTATATTCTCAACATGCCATTTTATAGATATCCCCCTCCTCCTCCTTATTATCTATTGTATATACTACACATCCTTCCCCTTCCTTTATTATACTATCCTTTAACAAACTTGATCCATTATTAATTTATACATTATAAATCTTCTTTGATGAAATAAATGGGATGGGTATCATGGTTGTTTTTTAATTAATAATAAATATCTGTAGAAGGATGATAATCAGTGTTGTTACCAGAAAGATCATCATCGTCGTATCTTGTTTGTTGTCTTTGTGCGACCATCAAATGAAACAAGATATGTTGCAAATAATCATGAATGCTTTCCAAAGACGATGTGCATTCATTATTATTGCTGTTTGTACCAGTCGATAGGGCCAAGATATGGTTAACCAGATGGGATACTTTGGCGTACTTGACCTCGTCTTTCTAAAACGGGAAAAAGTGCGTGGGAAAACTATCAGTCAATTTCAAATCCCGCTAACGATACTTACATTGACCCTTTCCAGTCTTTGATCCCTATCCATCAATTGTATTTGAAGGTGCTGGATTTGTGTTTCTAGTAACTGTGTTCGTTCTTTTTCCTTCTTGTATAGATGCTCATACATCATCATGTGTGAGTCTAAAAGAGTAAGGTTAACAAGTACATTGGCAATGTCGTTTCTTTCTCACCTATCAAAGCTTCCACTGGCGAGTCAGGTGGGGTTGTCAAGTACCCTGCTTCCTCAATGAATTGGACTCGGCAATAATTCGTCTTGTTCTTTTGTCGTAAACAGGATTTCTTTTGAGTAGAGTTCATGGTGGAAAGAAAAGCAAAAAGTAAAAAAAAAAGACTTGAGACAAGAAAGTTGTCTTGTCGTTTCAAGTGACAAGATGATCATTAGGTTACATCCGTTTTTGGAAAAGTATGAGACTACTACCCCTGCTTTTCCTTTCCAAGGTGGAGAAGCGGTGTTTTAAAATCAAGAGATCAAATCCCGCCCCTGCATGAATTTTACTCCTGTCCTATATACAGTCAAATGATACCTTAACTTTTGTTCAATAGATTAGTGTGATCCATTGCAAGTTACGTAAAACATAAAGAGGTTTTAAAACCAGAGAGATTTTATTGAGTAAAGTTATTTTGGACTATCTAATGAAGAGTATATATATTAAATAAAACAAGAAAGTAAAGGAGATCAAACGAGTGATAAATATACACGATGATGTAGGAGGGAGGGAGGAGTGTTAAAAAAAAAAAACAATACAAGGGAATATACACATACATAAAGTAAAATAGGATTGATAAATGCAATCAAATGATAATAAACTATTGATGATGGGATCTTGCACGCAAGTTGGAGTGATCTAATAATAAACAAAGTCCAAGTGAGTCATACACATCATTCATCATTGTTGCAACATACCATGATCCTCTATTGTACCATCATGAGTAGAGGAGGAAGGGGTAGGGTCCAATTCCTTGGGAGAACCAGACCGTTGATTGATGATGAATGTATCAGAAGCATAAGAATCAGCAGGCAATTCAATACTTCGCCCAGGCCCAGTAAACCAATGTTTCGCACGAAGTTGATAATACATGACAGAGGCACCAATCACAAAGACAAAGATGACACTAGCATAGTTCATGTTGAGGGCAGTGACAGGGTATTCGGTAGGACATACAAACAGTGCCGAGGTGAAGATAATCCAACAACAACTGGTGAAATTGATAATATTGGAGAAACTGCCGAGATGGAAGGGACCTCGTTTGAATGTGTTTCGTGCCACAGTGAGTCGAAGAGCAATCGGAATAAGATAGGCGAGTGATGAAGCAATGGTATTGACTGATACAATGGCATTAAAGGCGGTGGTATTGACAATATACTAGATGGAATGATAATATTAGTGAGATCAAGTGGACAATGTGCTTTTTGCTTACCAGTAATCCAATGACCATGGCAAAAATGATATTAGCCCACACAGCAAAAATGGGTGTTTTGGTAATAGGGTTGATTCTGCTGAGGTAATCACTAAAAGGAGTAGCGCCATCACGTGCAAAAGCAAATACCATACGAGAGGACCCCAGCGTTAATGCAGAGCCACTAAAAAACATGGCACCCATGATAATCACCGTAAAGACAATCGTCCAAGAGTAGCCAACACCGTCCAAAAACACCCCAGTCATTTGAGGACCAGTCGCTGCACCATCTACAATCTGTCGTTGAAAGTCCTGCACACAAAAGTTGACCGAGAGCATAAAGGCAAATCCAGTAATAGCAGCAGCACCAATGGCATAGAGGATCCCCTTGGGTGCATTCTTGGCGGCATCCACGGTTTCTTCAGACATTTGTGCCGCACTATCGAATCCAGAGAGTGTGTATTGAGATTGTAAGAGACCGAGTAAAAAGGCATATCCATTAGAAGAGAACCCAGTATCGTTTTCAAAGTATGTAAACTATAAACAAGTATATATGAGTGATATGATTTTATTTCCCATCCTTTTTAATCCAAACTTACCACCCATTCAGCACTTGCTTTATTTGGAGTTAAAGCCAAGGCAACAATGATGATCAATAATGTACCAAAGATATGCCAATAAAGAGACGTTTGATTGAAGAATCCATTATACTTGACACTGATAGAATTGATCAAACCATGGACAAAAGCAATGACCAAAAAGATACCATACTGCCAATAGATATCCACATTATAATCTGGATTGTTGATACTGATGACCGAGGCAAGGAATTGAGCCAGACCTAAATCGGCAGAAGTAATTGCCACCGTTAATCCCAACCAATTACAATACCCTGTGATCCAACAGGCCAATGGGACATACTCGGTAGGCGCCAATCGAGCCACCCAGATGTATAAACCGCCCGTAACAGGATAGGCTGAACAAATCTCGGCAAGTGAGAGACCTACACCAAAGGTAAAGATGGAAACGAGTACCCAGCCCCATATGACTGCAATGGACCCACCCATTAACATGATATCACCCCACATCTAAATATATATAGAGTCAGTCATTATTGATCCCCGTCATGTTGTTAATGCTTTACCGGAGTGAGACCAGAGAGAATGGAGCAGCAGCCAAAGGCAATCGAAAAGTTACTAATCGTTGACATGGTTTTATTCATTTCCTAATAAAGTCAGGGAAGGTTTAAAAGTCTTTTCTATGGTTGTTGAGAATGTTTTTTTTTTCTTTCTTTTACCTGTTTATAGCCAAAGGAAGCCATAATTTCTTCTTCGGTAGCATGTCGAGATGTGCCTGATTCATCGTCTTTGTTCGGATCATAATAAGTTTCAATCATGACCTCGAATGGTGTATAAAAGTAGGAGGGGAAGAGAGGAAAGAAAGAGGTAATGAAAAAAAAAGGAAAGTGTATTAAAAAAAAACTTTTGAAATCCCGCTATGAAGCCTTCCCAGCTGATTGGGGATTCGAGATCGTAGGTTTAAACAGACCTGACCTGGTCTTTGCACAACTAGAAGAATGATCTTCTATAAAGAATATGTCAGGGATAATCATAATGTCGGGATGAGAATAAAGTTGGAACTGTCACACGCATTATAGTGTCGGGTCATTGCCAGAAATAGGGGGAGACCTTACTCTGATGATCTCCCCAGTACACCATAATGAAATTCCATGGAGATATGATGTTGTTCCTGATGGGGGGAAAGATACAATACATCATCATCAACGTATTCAATAGAATACAAAGAGAACTCGCTTCAAGAAAGAAAAAACAGGTACGGATTTAAATCCGGCCGGGGGTTTAAAATCCAGATTTAGCTTGAATTTTTTTTTCCTGGTGTCATTCTTTTTAACATCTCGTCTTTCACTCCATGACCACCTCATCATCTATTATACAACCATCTGCCTCTTCAAAAACGACGTTTTGGGTGTATATGACAGCCAGTGCTGCATTGATGGCTACTACTGCCTTGGTCACATACAAACTCATCGAACAAGATCGCCGGGTCAAGCAAAGGAAACAAACCAAGCAAGCCGAACGACACACTCTCCAACTGATCCACCAAATCCAACTCGATCGACAAACCATCACCAAAGACATTGATGGACTGACACGAACACTATTGGACAAGGTCAAACAACATGGTATGGACGATCAGGAATGGAAACGACTCGAATTCATCTCGGCCGAAAGCAACGAACTGTTATTACGGCTATTGGAACGACTGGATGCCATTCGACCGAAATCAGCCATCATGGGTGACGACGACGACAAGGATGGTGGACATGACAAGGAGCCTAATGCTCTGGAAGAAGCGGCCATCTTGGAGGTGAGACATCGAAAAAAGAGGGTGATTCGTCAAATCGAACGTAACTTTAGACAACTAGACCAGTGTAAAGATTGGATGAATTCCTTAGGTAATAGTAATAGTAGTAGTAGTATGGGTGTTAATGGAGGCTGATCAATAAAAAAAAATCCATTGGGCTAAACACAAAAATAATTTATAAATCAGGCTCACACACTTTATTTCTTTTGTTTCTTCTTCCCCTCTTCCTCTACTTTTTTTATTTTATTTTATAACACCATTCCTTAGTCTTACTCATTATTGACTTGTATAAATATAGTGTTAATCTCTTTGGAACGCCACTACTCACCTTGTTAATTATACCTGGCACCATCTTGTCTCAAATAAACATAAAGTGTTTGAATCCACTCCATTCACGCCAAAGTAAACAATAGAACATTTGGTGAAACTTTTATCTCTTTTTTGTTTTAACACAAGGTATGTAACAAGAGACTAAAACAGTATCATTATTTATGCAGTCTTGTACTTGTTGTTTTTGTATACAATTAGGTACTTCTTGACACGGCGACGACTTGGGGGGAAAAGTGTAATCATACTCTATTATCAAACACGTACTATGGCGGAAGTAAGTATCATCTCATCATCACTCTTTTTTATTTTTTTACTCACGCCATAAATTCTTGATGTTTTGGAACTTTTTCTCATTGAAACCTGATTTGGCAGAAGGTAACCTAAAAAAGAAAGCAGGATGTTGGCGGCATTAAAAAGAAGTATTCATCTCACGCTCTTTCTCTTTTTAGGATCAATCAACACTAATAGCAATGAAACAAGAAACAGTCAATCCGACCTCTGATCTTCCACCATCCTCCACTGATACCAATATGGATCATGCCGGCTCTCTAGATTTCGGTAATGTGAATGGCAACTCTCGTCTTGCTCCTTCATCTTTGTCACCTGATACTCCGGAATTCACTAATTTATTACAATGGGATGCATTCACAGCCTTCCATTGGGGTCCCTCGACTAGTACTGGTATGGATGATCGAATGAATACGGCAACCATGGAAGCAGCTCCAACAGCAACAACAACAACAGTGATAACATCCACATCGACCATCAACAATAGTGTTTTATCAGTACCCATGCTTCCTGGTGTACCATCCGAACCAATGTATAGGCAACATCGAAGTCTATCCTTCTCCATGGGCCAAGATCCGTCAATCTTTGGCTATGATTACTATAATGATGATATGAATGATACTGGAATCAACAACAATAGTGGTCGACATGGTTACAGATCTTCCTTGGCAACCATGGCAGAAGAAGAAGATGGTCATGATGATACTGGACGTGATCTTTGGTTTGGTGTAGATTCCTCGTTGAATTTCGAACGTCGACAACGGCACATGTCTTTTGATACTATTGGAGGATCCAATGGTGTCCATATGCGGTCGCACTCTTCTGGTGCTACTTTTGGTGTACCTCATCGCAATATCACATTGGGCGATACTTGTTATCAACAGCAACTATTAGCAGCCTATCAGCAACAACAGCAAATCATGCCCAACTCGACAATGCATCATCGGTCATCACCGGATCAGTGGGAAGATGTATTGCAAACCTCAAGACGCCGAAGATCTTCATTAGCAAGCCTATGGAATCAGGATAGCGATTTGTTTAGCAGTGGTGCCACAAGCTCGACATTGGAAACACAACAACAAACACATATTCCACCTTCACCCACTACACCTTACCCCATGCCATCACCTCTTTATCACACAAAGGACAGTCATCCTGCGACTGGCACTATGGATCAACAAGATCATTTTTCACAAAGGCGACTTTCTCAGGTTATGGATTACTCGTTTCCAGACAACAACCAAAGGTAAGTACTCAACTGGAAGGAATCATGTGCTGGTGTTTTGGTGGAACATTCAGATGATGGGATGTGATATGCAACTCTTTGTTGACTTTTTTTTTTTTTTTTTTTTTTTTTTTTTTTTTTTTTTTTTTTTTTTGCATATACAATCTAGTTATTTTCCATTGGCCGATACTCACCAACGACGAAAATCATGCACCAGTGCTCCAGGTGGTAGACGACCTCTTCAACATGGTTATTCATCATCTCTACTTGGCCTTACGAATCAACTAGAAACCATACACTTACAATCAGAACCATCCTCTCCTTTACCTTGTTCAAGTTTCTCAACACCCCACATGCGGCCACATGATCACCAAACACAACAACAATACAACCAATCATCTGAAAATGGACACTCACTACAGCAACATCATACTCTTCAACAACACATGTATTATCAACAACAACCAACACCGCCCATACCGCACCCACTCTCCTACGCCATGCACCCATATCAGCAGATGCAAGAGGGTATGGTATTTCATTATGGCCTACCATCAACCGTTCTACCACCAAAACCAATGTATTCGCGCCAACAGCAACCACATCATTATATTCAACAAGACGAACATCATCAGCAGCATGTCATGAATCATCAGTATTCTTCAGCCCTTGATGAGCAATCGATGACGAATAATTTAGAAACAACGAACCTATCTTTGGGGCAACCACCTCAACCCACTTACAGTATGGTGGCAGCATCCAATGGATCCGGTATCAAAAACCACGACGACCCTCGCATGTATCACGAGAATGGAAAAGGCGTACCGTTGCACCGATTCCCAGCCCATGGGCCCTTGTATATGGTGGAATTCAAAGCGGGCCGGATCGACTTTTATTACCTCTCGATGGTGGGCTCTGAACCGATGGTGGGCGACTTGGTGATTGTGGAAGCCGATCGCGGGAAGGATCTGGGTAAAGTGGCAAACGTGGGTGTGACATGTAAAAAGGCAATGGACATATTACAGGCAGTGGTCCCGGATGAATTGGATCCCTCATTATCCTCCTCCTCTACTTGTTCATCATCACCCGAAGACGATACCAAACAACAAACGATACAGAAACCACAAGATCCCGTGTATGTCAAAAGAATTCATCGATTGGCTACTCCAGATGAAATCAATATGTTGTTGATTAAAAGTCAAGATGAACAACGCGCACTGGTGATTTGTCAACAAAAGATCAAACAACGTAAACTGCAAATGGAAGTGGTGGATGCTGAATATCAATGGTAATGAACATGAAGAGGTACGAGCATCATTCAACTCACTCTCTCTTTTTTTTTTTAAAAAAATAGGGACAGGCGTAAAATGACTTTTTATTTTAATGCCGAACGACGCATTGACTTTAGAGAACTTGTACGGGATCTCTTTAAAGTATACAAGACAAGAATATGGATGTAAGTATACTAAAAAAAAAGGTGGGGGGCTCTTGATTATTTTATCTGATTCCTTCTTTGTTAGGTGTGCCGTCAGCAACAAGAGAACAAATACAATTATGGATTGATCAAGCATACATAGGCTTACTTTAAATAAAAAACACATTACATATCATATACACCTATCCAATTTAAAAATAGTTTTACCCCATCCTATTGTTATCCCCCTTTTACATACATATACAATAAACATATACATATCATTGGTATTATTACATCAAACTTTGAATAGTCCGAATAAAGTCTTTTATTAAATCAAGTAGCTACTACACTACTGCGTTTTCTAAATCTAGTTAAAAAGAAGCCACTGGTCCGACTGATGAGAGGATCGAATCGTACGCAATACTTGTCCATCAAGGCTTGTTGTTCGCCATCAGTAGGTTTGATGTTGGCCAATGGGATCCCCAGATCCGCTACCAAAGGCACGGGTTCCAACTCCGCTTCAGGGTGTTCCTGTAAAAACCATGCGACATTGTCTTCATTTTGCTTGATCGTCAGTGAGCAGGTACTATACACCATGATCCCATTTTCCGCTAGTAAAGTCCATCCTTGTGTCATCAGATTCCGCTACATAATTGAAAGAAATCCCATTAAAACCTTCTGTTTATGATGATGATATATATATATATATTAATCACCTGTAGTTCACAAATAGTATCTAATCGTTTTGTGTCCATAAAGTTTTTTTCAAAAGTATCCCATCCCCATTTTTCATACTACAAGATATAAAGTGTCAGATCAAGTTTCACTACCCTTCTTTTAAATATACCTTGAGAATATGACTGATGGAGCCATCATGTGTACATTCAGCATCCACCAAGACTTTATCATAAAGCCGCAGACTATTCGCCGCCGTATCATACCGTAACGTCTTTGGTGCCCAATATGGTTTCATCACTTTGCGTTTCTTTCGAGATTCATTATCATCCTGTTGATCGAATAGATGCGCACCGAGTCGAGAAGGTGCAGGGACGTTGAATGTGGTACCGTCCGCTTCATACAATCGAACCCGACAACCCACACGATACTTTTTAATCATGGATCGACACGTCGCCAAACGATGAGCGGCAATATCCACCCCGGTAACAGTTCCTTTTCCTTGTACGTCAAGCACATTGGCAATCATGCACAGTTTCGCCCCAGGTGCACAGCAGAGATCGAGTACATGGTCGTCCGGTTGAATCGTCAAGGCTTCCACTGCGATAGCCGAACTTAGATCGATCCCAAAGATGAGATGTTGTTGGTATCTAAAAGAAAAAGGAGTAAGCCAATAAGTAACATGTTGAGATTTACTTACGCAGGAATATCAATCAATCGAAGAGGTTCATCTTGATCGGCGAGTAGGAACCCAAAGAAACCTTTCATTCCTTTGATTTCCCAGACGTGGTTGGTTTTCAGTTGGGATTGGAGTTGTTCAAGAGTGGGTAATTGGTCAATGGAGAAATGGGTGTTCCAGCGAATATAACGGGGTAGTTGATCTACAGTGTAGATCTTTGGATCAATGGCATTGGCATCCAAGAAGGCCTGGAAGGATTGTGGTAATTGCTTGATATCGAATGGTGAAGATGGTGTTGACGGTGTCAGTTGTTGTAATTCATCGTCGCTGTCGTCCATACTGCTGTCAATGGTGTTTTCCTTCATGTTGTTCAAAGTCTATATACAAGTAGTGAGTGTGTATGGTGATGTGCCAGAGACAAAAGACAATAAAAAAAAAGAGAGAAGGGAAAAAAAAAAAAAAAAAAGTAGACAATATTTTAAACGCCGACTCCTTCCATTTTTATTGACCATCCAGAAGAATAGATTCACTTTGTGAGGGGACATGGTAGATGATATATTCTACTTCGCGTTTCAATTCATCACAGTATCGATTCAAAGGCAAATCATTATAATCATATCCAACTAGACATATAAAAAGATGAGTTGTTGTACAAAAGATTATACTTTTACTTACATGGATTTTCGATTTCATTGCCAATAGCAAGAATACCATATAGAGTGAATGAGACCAGAGCGACAATAGGAATCACCAAAAGACCAAGAGAAGCCACCAGAGAGAATGGCAAAAAGAAGATATAGAGCACCACACCTTGTTTCCTAGAGATTAAAAAAGAGTCAACAAAGTTTGTTCATTTTTTCCCATAGAATGTTTGACTTACAGATGGATATTATAGGCTTTGGGAATAGGAGTATGGACGATACGTTCAAAAGCAGTGAGGGTATTGGCAAGGGTATCTAAAGAGTTTGTAGTCACCGATACAAAACTAGATTCGATCTTGCCGGCAGCCTTGGCCGCATTGATATAGAGAGCAATACGATACAGGATTTCCAGGGGTAGAGAGATATCACCGTCACCTTGATCAGGAAGATCTTCTTCAGAAGTAAATGGAAACCGATCACCATGAGACGTTGTGGATGAAGAATAAGAAGAAGACGAGGAAGGTCGTAACAAGGGTTGAGTTTCAGATGTGGCGTCCTGTTCTTCTTGTTGAATAGCCATTTGTACCGCTTGTTTTTGTATGGCAGGCGCCGAACAATCGGCAATTTCCGTATCGGGGAAGAATTCCTTGATTAACGAGCGTCGCATATTGTTGACATCATTACGCACATCAGGTTCCAGTACCCCCGTCGTCGTATGAGGTTTGACGGTATCATGAAGCGAGACTACCAAAGGTAAAGATTTGATATCATGGATGACTTTATGTGCCTTGTTCTTGAGATTCAATTTCGTGATGGATTGGGTACATTCTGCCGGTTGCTTGGCTCCATGCTTCACACTGGCTGGTGTCCAATCTTTAGGCAACAGTTCCTGCACTATGATTTCAAAGAGTTAGTGATACAACTTTTTGTTTGGATTGCTTTTTTATTACTTACAGTCATAGTAATCAGTGCCGTATTCGTGTCGTAAATGATGTTTGGTAGCCACAAAAAACGCCAACAGTAATTTAATACATCGCATTTTTTGGATATGGTCTTGTTGGGTTTTTTCAGGTACATTGATCCAGATTTGTCGCGACAGGTTTCGAATGGTGGCAGTCACCGTTTGAATCAATACTCGTCCATTGTTATATCGTTCATAAGCTGTATTGACCCGGAACGCCAGTAAAAGACCCAGTGCTACACTGACAGAGCCCACTAGTAAAAAAAAGACAGTGAGTGCTGGTTGGGCATTTTTTTTTTTTAACTTACAAACAGAGAGTGGAATACTGACGGCCAAGTTTAGTTTTTCATAACATACATAAATGACAAAGGTAAACAAGGACATGCCAAGCACAGGGACAAACGTAGGAAGTAAGACCGACCCTTTCCACCTTAATACATCAGGCCAAGATAATTGATGGTCAGCATACCGTAGACAGGATCCTACAAACCCTGCTCTTTGAATCAAAGGCAGACCCCCTTTTTCATAACAACAAGTGTGAGTAAGATGCAATATTATTGAAGAACCTGTTTACCTTTTGTAGTGTTGTTTCGCATCATGGCAGACACACGCAGTAAATGACTGGGAAGAAAAAGTGGAAAGAAGAAGAGCGAAAAAATAGGACAGACACCCGACTCCAGATGATAAAATTATTCAAACACCGAAAATGACGGGATTTGAAAAATAGACTTTTCACCCAATGCATACCAACACAAGCCTCCCCATTTTCATTTCACATTTTCTTTTTAGTACATGTATAAGAAGCATTTCGCCAGGTCATGAAACCTCAACTGAACTGATATCAATCTCGGGGATTATCCTGGCATGATCCATATTCCCAACTCTTTCACTGATAATAAAGAATCTCTTTCCTAGTATATAAGATCTAGTAAGATGACGGTAGCAGGGTTGATAATTGAAAAGAAAAACAAAAGAATAGCAGAATTGCACTTCCTTTTATCTCTTTTTGAGTTGCCTGTGACCATCAAATTCGGAGTCAAAGTGTAAAAAATTTTGGGCTGTCAAACCGCGGTGATATAAAAGAAGAAGGGTTTTTTTTATTGATCAATTATTTCTATTTTAACCTATACTAAACTATATATCATCTACTTTAAGCATTTCCATTCGTTGTTTGATATCATCGAGAGCAGGTTTTCTAGAAGCGCATTAAAAGAGTCAGTTTCATCCCTACATTTCCCACTCTTTCCCCCCCACTCCACTTACTGTATGTTCAGGGTATCCCTAATGAATGATGCTTGTGATACCGATAACGGTGTCTTGAGAGATGATTCCTTGATCGGTGTTGGTTTTACCGAGCGGTAAGATTTGATTTGTTGTTCTAATTGACCCACACGTTTAGAGTAATCGGTCACTTCGGTTGCCATAGTGTTGATCTTGTCGACCCATTCCTGTTCCTTGTGAGACAATCCGAGTTGTTTTGCATTTGATATGTTCTTGAGCATATGATCGATACGTAGAGCAATTTGTGTATGTTTCCTTTGTGCTGCTTCCAAACTTTCATGCTCGGCTTCTTCAAAGGAGGAGGCACGGTCGTATAGTCCCAAAAGAGTTTCGATTTGTCGTTTGTATTCTTCTCGTTGTAGCATTAATCTAGATAAATAGAGACAAGTTAATATAATGGTGGTTGAGAGAAAGGATCTTTTCTTACCTATTCGATAGCTGAGACGCACACTTGTTGATTTCATTAATGTCTTTTCGAAGGGCAGTGGCTGTCTTGGCCAAAAAGTTGAGTGTTTCCTTGGTGATGATGACTTCTTTAGTTCCACCAAATTCAGGTGGAATGACCACCTTGGACACACTGGATTCGTTTATGAGTCTTTGCAATGTATTGGGAGTGTCAAAGGGGAGCTGAGATAGTAGGACTTGGTATTTCGTTGATGATGATGTGTCGGAGGTTTCTTTACTGTCACCTAAAAGTGTATCTGGCATGGCTGATCGAGTGAGGGCGTTACGAAGGTACATATCAATGCCGATCATACGGTAGTTCGCATCGAGTGAGAGTAGACAGTAAGATAGGTAGGTATCGCTGACCACCACCATACCGAGAATTGGATCGATTGAACCGCTAATATGACAATTTGAAAAAGATAAATTAGATTTGATTTCAAATGAATGCCGAGTTTTTTTTTTTTTTTACCTTTCAAAGGGAGAAGAGTTGATAAGACATCTGAGATCAGAAGTTACTTGTTTTTCGTTAAAGGAAGCCATGGCTTGATTTGATGTACCTAGAGATGATCCCATCTTGTCCTTCATAACCAACAAATGATCAAGTACTCTTGTTGTCGAGATCGAATGGACACCGCCAGCATGATAAGCGTAATATGTGTCGTCATAAATAGGATCTTTGTTGAGCCAGATCGGTGTGTTGTTGAGCTGAGGCTTTTCAAAGTCGATTGTTTCATACAGAGAAGCCCGAGGTAAGAAGGCAGCGGAAGATTGGAGTAGAGACAACTGTAAATAGGTCGACATAAATAATGGTGTCAATGTATTGGTCATCAAGTCTTGTCCCCCCTTTTTTTTGTTGTTGTAGTTGCTTACCTCCTTTTGCCATTGATGCCGAGAAGCCTTTCCAGAAGGTGATGTCCATTGAGCACCAATACCACCAGCCAATTGATAGTTTTCAATAGTGCCATTTGTGAAAGCAAGAGTGATAAAACTGAGACCACGAGAATAAAGTAAAAGCATGTCACTGACTTGAGAATCGACAATAGATGGTTTCCGTTGAGAAGATTGCTTCACAACAAAAGGGCCTTGTGGTTGCGCATGAAGAGGTATCGAGGTCTTGTCACTTTGTATACAGAGCTGATTGTTGTCCGCCAATACATGAGAAGCAGTTGTGGTGGATTTTGCTGATTCCAACATATCCTTGATCCATTCGTATTGAAGAGCAAAGTAGTAGTAGTAAGGATTGAGTTCATTAGGGTCAGTAATGTCCATTAGATCATTGCATTTGGCTCTGGCAACACATGCAAGCGATTCCAAGTGTTGTCTTCGGACAGTACTAAAACGACAATGTTTAAAAAAAAAAGAGGGAAAAGGTGTTTAGTAATTATCATATGTATTCAAGATGTCAGATCTTTTTATGTATTGATTACCTTTTGTAAGGCAACACTGGACAAAGAGCATAAATATGCCCATTATTTAATGCATAGTATACAGTAAAAGGTTCCCATTTGCTTGTATCCCGACTAATTCCACCCAAATCAAAGCTAGCGACTTGTTCAATTTCCTCCATTTCATCATCGGCATGAATTCCAGATGGTCGACCCGGAGCTGATGTTGGTTTCCGTTGTGTTGCTGCTAGATCAAAGATTTGTTCAGGATGATCAATATTGGTGCCCACGTCAAACATACTATAGATAGACGCTATTAATACCATGACCATTGTTGTTTTATCCCCATCACTTACCAAAGTACACTATCATTTGAGAGTACCATCAAATGAGCACCTGTTTCGCTAAGAGGATGCCATGCCAACTGTAAAACACGGGACTTGTTGGTGTAAAAATCATCGCCAATCAAAAGAGTTTTACAAGACACCTTTTGATGTGATACGACAGCGATAGAGGAATCCGATTGACTTGAGAATCCTTTTCGAGGCAAACACACCACAGCAATACGTTGCTCACCAGCCACCGCCAATAAGGATCCTTTTCGATTGGGAATAATCACATCAATATCAAAATCAATACCTGGGGTTTCCAATAACTAGAATAATATAACGTCAATAGTGTGTCCCATAAAGATGATATATTACCTTGTGTGGTCTATTCAGCAAAGCTAATACATCCGTTTCCGTCAGGTCAGAGTCGAAGAGTCGTTCCGTCATGGCCACCCACGCGTCCTTGAATTCAGTCAAGTTGAGGACCCTAATAGTAGATCCAACAGCAAGAAACAAATCATTGCCCCGTAAAGCTAATAATTGTGTTCGTCGTAACGATATGGTTGGTTCAGTTGAGGTTGACGTAAAAAAGTTGCTCTTGTTGAAGAGGGATGGTGCTTGTGGTTGTTGTTTGCCGCTCCTCATATCGCGGAGCCTTTTGCCTTCAGTGACAGACAGATCAAACAGTCCATGAGTAGCAAGTTGATCAACCCAGTTGTCTTTAATACTTGTGTTATGCTGTTCCATTATAATTGTACGTGATATTGAATTAAGAAAAAAAAAAAAAAAAAAAAAAAAAAAAAGTCAGGAAGAAAAACACAACAACAAAAAAAAATTGACTGCGCGAGAGAATATCGAGTTCATTTTCAAATCCCGCAAAAGGGTAAAGGTAAGGGCAACTCTTCAAACAGTCTAGTTTCATCTAGTAAAACGGCATGTTTTCCAGTAGAAACACGACGTTACTCGCTAATGATACTTGCTATGGTAGTGAAATAAGAAAAGATATAGTGACTGAATCACTTCAAGCTTGGGTTACGATCATTGATAGGGAGGAGACTATTTCAAATCCCGACGCTTCACAATAAAGGGCGAGTTCGTCTCCCATTTCTCTCTTTCTTTTCTTTCCCATTTATTTCACACACACACACACACAATGCCTGTTCTCGAAATCTCTTCTCAAGTAGCTCCCAAGGATTTGAAAGCCTTTATCAAGCGTCTCTCAGTTATATTTGCTGAACAAATAGGCAAACCCGAAGCATACTGCTTGGTCACTTTTACAAAGGTGGATGAATTCATCTTTGCAGGTAGCACTGATAACGGCTACATCATTCGTGTGGGCTCCATTGGAAACATTGCGGAAGAGCGAAACATTAATTTGACCAAGGCTATTACTGATGAACTCAAGAAGGAACTTGGTATTGACAACAACCGTGGTTACGTCTTGTTTCAAGATTACCCTGCTGCCAACATTGGATTCACTGGAACTGTCTTTAGCACTATTCTTAAATAATTTTTAACCCTCTCTTAATAAAAACCTGTGTCTTTGTCTCTTTTCTGTTGGTCTTGATGGGTATGATTTGTCATCCATGTGGACGAGTCATTCGGTGCTTTAAAAAAAAAGAGCGTGTTTTGTGTAAGGTTGCATTGACTGGGATTCGTTTACTTTGGCTAAAGTGTAGGCAAAGCGGTCGAATAAAAGAGATTACAAAAGTAAAGATAGTAAAACACTATCTTCTGTTAACAAGGGGTGGATTCTTTGGATAATGATAGATGGCGCGCGAGTGTGGGGGACTCTATCCAAAAAAAAAGAAAACAATTCAAATCCCGCATAGAAATAGGGTGCCTTCAAATCTCTTTGTTTGATAACATCATAGTATCATATCACCTATATGAGTTCCTTTATATCTTCAACTCAATAAATTCTTGCCTTGGATTGTATTAGGATTTGGGTAGGGTGTAATCAACAAGGATATATGCAAAGTAGAATGGTGGTCAAGACAAAGTACATCAGTTGATCAATTATCGTGTTGTACAAAGAGCAGGAATTAATCAATGGCATTGTTTGATAATAAAGTGTCTATCTAGGGAATGGGTTACTTTTTCACAAGATAACTTTCAAGTAGATATACCATGGTAAAACAACATGTCGTTTCCCACAATACCACTTTTCTGATTGCCTAGTAAATGAAGTGAGGGAGCAGAGTTGATATCTATATTCATGCACGTGGAAGCGGCATTTGAAAATACCATTATGGGATCAAATGCATCCAACATTATGCGTACGACATCCTCGTCATTGTCATATTGGAATCCCTCTAACAAAGAGCCAGATCGTATATGTATAAAAATAAGTATTTGTAGACATCAGTTTATTGGGGGGGGGGTAAAAACAAAAACAAAAGAGAAGGGACCAGGGATAAACTAATATATAAACTAGGGACTACAAAGATGATATACTACTAATTAAGCGGTTTCTTCATGATTATCCTTTTTCTTTAGAATAAGAGGTTCACCAGTGATACGTTTCCACAAGTCATGCACATCATCACACACAGTTTCAAAGTGAGAGGTGGCATCATAAGATTGAGAGATAAATACTTGATCCTTAGAACCATCTTCAATAGGGACTTGCAATGGAGACACCGATACAAACCTTTTTTTTAATTAAAATAAAAGTGTTAATGACAAGTGAATCCTCTTCATTGATCAGCCCGCGTAACTTACTTGTCGACAATAGGACCCAAAAGCTTCAAACCTTCTTGGATTTCCATTTCAGCAGGTTTATCAGTTTCAACAATGGTAGAGACAATAGCCAAGTAGTAATCCTTTGCACAAACACTGTGAGCGCTGCTGACACAAGCAACATAAACATCATGTTTTCGACCAATTTGATTTTGAGGAATGACGATTTGCACAGAATCAGCATCAGCAGTACCAGGAATAGGATGGTTCAAAAGACAGATAGCACGGACGACAGAACCCACTGTCTTGACCTTGGATGGCGCATAAGAGGGATCACAAATAACTTGTTTCGCACGAGCCACACCTTCAGACGTCTTGACACCAGTGATTTTACCTTGTTCATCATACAAGAGTTCTTGAGCATCAGTGTTGAGCATATAAGTACCACCGTAAACAGCACTCAAACGAGCAAACGCTTGGGGCAGATCACCGAGACCAAAGAGAGGGTAGATATAAGGACTCTTACCATACCGAAGCACCGAAGCCGCATACAGGCGCACCTTTTCCACCGTATCCCGAGCAGGTTGGACCAAGTAGCCATCGTCGAGATGAAGAGCCATAGCATGACCAATAAATTCTTGGGTATCGGCAGCCAATCCAAAGTACTTGAAGACTTCATGCATAGGCTTGGTGGAGATATCCAGACCTTGGTGAGTGGAGGGATCCGCATCATTGTATTTTTGTGCCCATTCCAAGAATTTCTTCATCCTGCGCTTTTCAAAGATACCCATCAGGGGAGACGATAAGGCTTCGACTTCGTTGGAGGGTACTTTGGCCACTTTGGTTCCTTTGCTGTATACCACGTGAGATCCTGAGATTTGCTTGAATTCCAAGTAGCGGGTCACATCTGTATGGGTCAAGAATCGCACAATTTCACCATTGGCCATCATAAACTTGGGGATCAAGTCAACATTCCAGTCACGTTCACGACCAAGATCAGTAGGTACTTGTTGTCCAGGTCTAAACTTTTGGTAGAGCTACAATATTAAAAAAAAAAAAAAAGTAGTAATGTTTAGTTCAGATGATAAATGATATTTTTAATTACTTTACCTGAGTCAAGTTCAGAGAAGCAGATTCACCACCATAGTAGTCATTACGGTCGAGATGCAACACTTTCTTTCCATCAACTGACAACAAACCAGACAAGATACATTCTGTCAAGCCAGTGCCCAAAACAATTACATCATAATCTTCATCCTACAAATAAATAATAGTTCATCAGTCAGTCATCTTTACACCTTTTATTGCTTTTCCATCCACACCATCATACTTTCATGTTATTGTTATTGCATATACTAACTTACCATCTTTTAATAATTGTACGCGAGTTTAATAAAATAAAATAAAAACGTAAACGTAATAAAGAAATAAAAAGAACACAATCAATTTTTCTGCTTTTAATCTTCACCCCGTATGTATTATTCAACCCCCGACAGTCCACCCACACCAATCACTTGCTGTGAAGCACATGGCCAAAAAAAAAAAAAAGGATCCATGCCAAGTTTTACATCATAGTTTTTTTTTAAAAAAAAAAGGGGGGGGGGAAGGTAAATCAATCCGAGAGACATGCTGTTGGTAGTAAGTAACATGGACAGGACCACTTTGTAACAAACCACGGAGGATCCAATGGATTAGAGCGAAATCGAGAAGTCGGGATTTAAATTATTTCAAAGCACGATCTTTCTTTTTTCTATCAAATGTAAAAAGATTTTCAGTTCCTTCTCTTTTCTACATTCATCTCTTTTTTATACCATCTTTCTCTCATCCCATAAACCTTATACATATAACAATGGAAACCAAATCAACGGAGAAGTATGTTCGTGGTGTCTCTTTTGATGCCATGAATAATGCTGATCTACGACATTACTCCTTCACCCTCAGTGGCAAAACACCTGGTTATAAACGAACAAGACGATCTCGAACTTTTATGATGGCTACTGATTTGGCAAACTATAGTGAATTTGCTTTGAACTGGGCAAGTGATGTAAGTATATTTTACTGGATAAAGCTGTCACTTACACTTGTATGCATACATTTTTTTTTTTTTTTTTTTAATAGGAAGTCATGGACGATGGTGATGAACTTATTGTACTACGAGTGGTGACTGTAGATATGAGTGGTAAGAGCATAACAGGTATTGGATCGAATGAAATGAAATGACTGATATAATTTTGTGTGTGTGTGTATAGACAAGAAATCAATCATTCAAGCCCAATTGGAATATGAATCAAAGCAAGCTCGGGAAAAGGCTACCAAGGTGATGGAACGTATTATGGAAAGCAGTGGTCCTGATTCAAAGGTAATGTTATCCCCCTTTTCAAAAAAAAAAAAAAAAAAAAAAGCAATACTAATTACTTCATCCTACATAGATCAGGGTAATCATTGAATTCGTCATTGGAAAAGTACAGGAAACGATCCAAGATATGGTAAATTGATTTCTAATATATATGAAAAGGTATTAACTTGATTTTTGTTTTAATAGATCTCCATGTATCAACCCTCTTTACTTATTGTTGGTACTCGTGGTTTATCTGAATTCCAAGGCATGCTACTGGGAAGTATCTCCAAATACTGTCTTCAACATTCACCTATTCCTGTCACTGTGGTCCGACCTGTGGAAGAAAAGGCCAAGAAACTCAAGGTCAAGAAGAATAGACTTAGTGCGATGATACGATTGGGTGGTAATAGTCGACCGGGAAGTGATGATGATAGTGATGATGATAACAAACCTACTGAAGAAAAGCAATCACAACGTATCGAACGACCTTCTCTCGACAAACGATTCAGCAAACTTTCTTTTATGGGTAGATCTCGATCTCCTTCGCCTTCTCCTTCACCTTCCAACAGCAAAACTCGGTCAAAGTAGATTAGTCCTCGATTCCCTTTACTCCATCCTCACCTAAAATAGTTATTTTTATCCACCCTATCATTGTACCCCTTTATACAGTATACATACATATCAAATCCTCACCACTTGGGAAATATTAAAACACCGACTTTGGGATTTGAAATAAAATAAAAAAAGACGAATGCTCTCTCTCATTCTCTTTTACTTTATCTTGACAATGACTCATGACCTGTAAGTCTTGGTATGACATTAGCCCCATACTCTTATTTTAATCTTTTCTTTTAAATAGGAAACAACAACAAATTGCGTCCTTGTTTGCGCACAATACCTCGGTGATGACTATTATTGATGAACAGCAATACGAAGTCTCTTGCTCACTAAACGATGTCGAATTCAACAATAGTATACAACTCTTGGTCAACTTACCGCCCACATTCCCTGAAGAAGCACCGATACTTACGGTAACCCCAACAGGTCTTCGCCATCCTTGGATAGAATCCGATGTGGTCGTCAATGATGCTTTAACTAGTTGGTATTATCAAAACAGTCTTGGTATGCTGGTCCATAACATTTGTGAAGAATTTCGTCAACATCCACCTACCAAAAGGAACACTGGTCCTGAAGAAAGGTTAGGTAGTTTAAAACTGACTTTTTATATATATATGATACTAAAACCTCTTCTTCTTTAGTTATGGTCACCGCCCACCACCACCCATTCCAACCTCCACTGCTTCCACACCAAATATTACTGGAACAACTCTATCAAACGCACAATCAGTGAACTCTGAATATATAGCCATTATGAATAAAAGGTATTAAAAAAAAAAAAACAGAAATCAGATGATGGGATAATGGAACTGACCCATCCTTTTAGCCCTGAAGAAATCGAGGAACTCTTGTCCAATGAAACGGCTTTTGATATTTTCTTCAATGATCTAGATCGGGTCAAGAATCTGAAAACAGTACAAGAAGAATTATGGAATGGGAACGAAAATCAAGCACGTAAGTAGTTAAATAACAAAATAAAACAAGAGCAGGAGGGGGGAGGTGACAATGTACTGATATATTGTTGTAGATAAGAATCTTAGTCAAGAAGATGCAGTGACTAAACTACGAGCGGAAGTACAAGATCTCAATACTCAATACACATCACTTAAATCAATGTTTATGGAAAAGGAACGACAGCAACAAGAAGCATTTAATGTAAGTAGATGATGTTTTAGGATGATATCTATTCTAAACTCTTTTTATTTTTAATATAGAGATTCTCCTCTTCAACTGTACTCACTCGACTCAAGGCAGGTGTATATGAATCAGATGATTTATCGGAATCCGTGGCACAAAGCTTCTTGGAAGGCAGTTTGGATCACGATAGCTTTGTCAAGCAGTTTAGAGAACTTCGCAAAGTATACCATTTACGGGCCAGTAAATTAGAAAAGATACAAAAGGAAGGTTTATTCTCCTCTTGTTAGAAATGCTTTGTCTAGTATGCTTTTGATTTTCTTAATAAAAGATTTATTTTATTTTATTCATGTCTCTTCTTTTTATGCGGCAGGACTGAAAACTGATGAATGAATGGCCACTTTTTACAACCCAGCTGACTTTTATTCTTTTTTTTTTTTTTAGGCAGGTGGGCAAAAAAAAATCCCCCTCCATTCTTTTCTTCTCTTTTACTAAATGCTACACTCTTTATGATAATCATATTCGCAGAATCAGGAAAAGGAACAAGTATAGACAATGATAGGTAATATATCTTTATAATGACCAAACTTGTCTTGTATTAACATTATTCTTTCATTTAGTGTCCCTACATTGTCTTCGTTAAAAGAATACCTCTATACAAGAACGAACATTCCTATTGACCAGCAAATACTCTTATCTCCTTCCGGCATTCAAACCAAGGATACTAATTATGCACCTACACTCTCCACTGATACCTTTATCCTCTTCAATCGACAACACTTGGAAAGAAACAACGACTTGTTGTCTAGTAGTGATAACAAATCGGGTACTCTGCAACAAGAAGCTTGGCTCAACACTTTGGTGGATAAACACATGCCAGTCATGGTGGATACTTCTCCATTAACTCGACATTACACCGCCTTGACCTCACTTGTTAATAAATATAAACAGAGACAACAGGATTGGTCCAACTTGGAGTGTACAACATTTTGTCACCAATGGATAAAAACGATACAGAGATTCGCCCAGGTATTAAAAAATAAAAAATAAAAAAAATACAGGGGAGGGGGGAAAATCTGGTAAGGCACATGACTCATCTCTATCTATCTGACTATAGGAAGTGGCCAACATATCAAGTCAACATGGTTTATTGGCTGATACAGTGACTCAAGAACTCAAGATGCAAACAATGGCACTCAAGGCAGCACTTTCTAATCTTGACAATCATATCAAGTAAGTAAAATAAATCAGTCTTGGAGGTGGGAAGAACAAGATTGACTCCTAGTTTCTTTACTTTTTTTTTTTTTATTAGGTCAACCTATCATTCACAAACCAAGTTTGAACGGATTGCGAAAAAGAAATTGGCGAAACATACACAGTCAATGGCGTTGGTGGATAGGGATCTCTCATTCATGCACGAAATCAAGCTACACTCTCAGATTCAAACCCCGCTTTGCTCACCACCATTTGAATCTCAACTCCAGTACTTGATCGACTGTTTCTCCATCACACCCATGGCGTCTCTCAAGGCACAATTGCAAGAGGATTACGATCGACTGGTTAAAAAGACTCATCAACTGAATGATAAGATGAAGACTATCTATCGGCAATCTCAACAGATCAACATTCAACACACGGGCAAGGCAACTCTGGGTGACATTCAATCTTATCTCACCATGATCAACGATGTCTGGCACCATTTGGAACTACGGTGGAAAAGGTTAGACGATGATGAAAGGATGAAGCACATTATTGGTGACACGGTCAATAGGATGGAACAACAGATGTATTTTCTTAATGACAGCGGCACAAATGACTCTAGGGAATACAAGGATGATGATACGAATACGGAGATGGAATCAACAATAAAAAAGACTGATATAACCGATATTCCCGACGAAGACTTGGCGAAACGTCTCTTGTTGTACGAATCCTTTATACGGACAGCATTGGAAACAATCTTGGAAGAAAAACGGAATGTGATGGTCAACTTTTTTAGGTATCTGCAAACTATTAGCCACCTGGAGGAATCCATCGCCAATCTATTTTTATCACTACGACATCTTGGTAATGACATCAAACAACTGGGGCAAAGAACGGAGCAACTTGAAACGGTATCAAATGGAATCATTGAAGGCTACGTAAGTTGATTAGACAAAAAAGGAGGAGGGAGGGGGTACCAAATGATACAATGACTAACTAATGTTTATTATTCATCAGGGATTGATGCTCATCGAACTTTGGAGGAGGAATCAATACCATCAAGTAAGTTGTTGGAAAAGAAGATCATAAACAAAAAAGCATATCATCATCTTACTTTTTTTTGGCTGCACGGCTATCTTTTTATTGTATAGATTATCAGTAAAAACGCCGACCTATTGACTGGATTATTTTCTGCCTTTGCATCATCTGAACGACAATATCGTGCCAAATTCCAAACTGATATTTGTATGATTGATGGGTTGGAATCTTTATTACTCGGAAACACTAAAATCAAGGATAATATCTGCATCATCCCTTTTATTTATAAAGGTAAAAAGGTCACAAGGGGGGTATACAAAGAATGATTCACAAATACTCTCTCTCTCTCTCTCTCTCTCTCTAAATAGACTTTATCAATGACGAACCCTCATGTACAACAATCCCCGCACTAGATATTACTTTGGCTCCACAACATCAAACCCCAAGTGACAGAAACAACAAGGCCATTGTCCTACTGGAACCTCCCCTGATTTGTAAGAAGGATGTGGAAGGCAAGTATATATAAAAGAGGTCTCGGAAAAAAAAAAAAAAAAAAAAAAAAGTGATACGTACATTCATCACACATATCTTTTGTAGAATTCATTGATCTCATGCAATCCTATTATACAAATTTCCAGGGGTTCCAGGGACACTCGAACGATAAAATGACGGTCAATGTTATGGTGCAGCGACTCTCTGAAAGATTGGACCGAGAATCGAGACGCTTAACGCATGGACTGATCAAATTAGGCAAGTAGGAAATATGATTTTAAAAGATTGGTTGGTGTACTAACTTGTATGTAATAGGTCTGCCTTCCAACAAGGTAAAAAAGGTATAATGCATAAAAAAAAAGACAATGGGGATGCATGATCTAGGCGGGTGATAGGGAGACAGAAACCTCCGTCAAAGAGGGATGCAGAATCATGTGGACTAACTCTTTTTAACTATATAATGCCTCACTTCTTTTAGGATGTAGCCACTATCTATTCTACGCCTCCTTCTTCTGCTTCCTCTTTACCATCCACCACTTTGTCAACATCAACAGCATCAACTACTACAACAGCAACCATGCAAGTCCAACCTTCCCACAATCTTCCCTTTGCTTCTTCTTTGGCTGCTAAAAAAGAATGGGGAACCTCTTCGGTAAGACTATCCATAGTATCAAAAGATAAGATAAAGGCGGAATCACTCACAATCATGCTATTCCTCGGTCGGTAAATAGATATACGCTCAAGTCCAGCAGCAACAAGACATGAAAGCCAAGATTGAATCTCTCGAACAGAAACTGAAGCATGATCATGAAGTATTTGAAAAACAAAGATCGGTCGTAAGTATCATACATATTTAAAAATAACTAATGATCTCTGTGATGCGTCTACATGCATTGCTAATCATTTATCTTTGTTATTACATAGTTATTGGAAGAAATCAAAATGAAGGACAATCAACTGGTTGAAAAACAAAAGCAATGGGAATCTCAATGGTCAACAAAGGTAAAACTGTTTGCACTATGAACTGGAACTCTATTAATTGACTAACATGACTTGTGTTCAAATAGATGGAAGAAATCCAACAACAGCTCGAGATGCAACAAAAGGTTCATGAAAATGATATTCTCGAATGGAAAACACGATATCAAGAAGCATTGGATACGGAACAAGAAAAGCATCATCGACGACTAGCCTACTTTCATGAACGACTGACTGCCAAAAACGTCGAATATGCACAACTGGAGCAACAACTCGTTCAAAGCGCACCCACCTCTCCTGTCCAACAACAACAACACATTGTCCCTGTCTCAATAGATAAAAAGAAAATGGAGGACAATGAAACCACTCACCGATGGCGCCGATCAGCCTCTTTGAACGATGGTCCAATGAAGCGACCGGTCATTATCACACCTGCCAATAATCTCCGACTGGAAACTGTCCTTCCTCGACCCAACATGTTCAACAAGGACGAACGGTATGCACAAGAATTACAAGACATGACGCTACGACACCAAGCAGCAATGGACAATATGATCTCTGAATACGAAGAAACCCGGATGGAACTCTTGGCCCAGCATGCTCGAGAAAAAGAAGTGTGGAAGATTGAACAAGATGCGCAACTGCAGGAGGCATGCACCACATTGGCTCAAGAGCATGGTGCTATTTTGGACCATGTCAATCAAGCCTGGCAGCAAAAATGGGATGACTTGAAACGTGATCAGCTGGTGCAGAAGCAACAATGGGACCAACAACTCGATGCTGCCAAACTGGAATGGGAATCTCGACATGCGAAAGAACAAGCCGAGTTGAAAAAACAATTGTCTTGGTCTAAAGGTGAACTACATATGGTAAGTCTAAATCACCGGTTGAAGTTACGTATTAACCCATGTTTTTTAATAGATGCTCAAGGAACATGAAACTGCTCTTCGACTGGCCAAGCAATTGAACCTCATCATTGATCATACTATTGATGTGGATGATATGAAATTCACTTTATTGGGACTCTTGGAAGTCGGGATCAAACATGCGTCACGTTTGGATACCCAGACTTATCTTGTTGAAAAGGTATGTACTAATACTATCTATTTGTCATCACGCGATTCATTCCTTTTTTTTTTTTTTTTTTACATAGGCTAGTGAACCCTTTTTCGGTTTTATGAATCTATCCTTCTTTTAATTAGATCACACCTTTATTTATTCCCCTCTATCATTTATAGTTTATTGTATAGTTTAACCTCTCTGTATTATTTTATCTTGGTGTAATAAAGAACTTGTTCATCTGTTTACTGTTTTGCATTGCGGGGACTTTTGAAAATTGCGGGTTGGCTGACTGTCTTTAATCACATATATATAAAAAAAAGGGAACAGTTTGATTGGACTAAACTTGATCTGGGCAAGTATATTTTGGTGCCAAAGGTGTTGTATTATGGTAGTGCCATTTTTTTTTGGGGGGGGCGGGAAGATTCAAGGGTTCTATTTCAAATCTTGATATAGACCTCTTTTACTGGTATACTTGAGTGCTTAATAAGAGTTTTCGTAATAGGACTCTTTTCATACATATACATACGTTGTTGACTCAAAATTGCACAGTATAGTATACTTTAGATACTAGTAGAATGTAAATGTAAAAGTGTCTGGGCCAATTGGGTTCACTTGCTCACGTCAAGATCTTTCTATGCATATTTTTGCCAGATGTGGGTCAGGGACAAAAAAGAAAAAGGATCCAGAGGATCGAGCTTTCCAAATGACTTGACCACAAATGTTGCCAGTATGCTTTGCATATTATCAGAATGTGTCATAGCACCGCAAATTATAGAGCAATAGAGCGATCTTACTTTTTTGGTCATATCTTTTTTTTTTCTTTTTTTTTTTTTGAATGACAGGTAAAAGTCATTGCAAGCTTGAACTGACGGACACAAGGAACTTCGTGCTTAGGTTTTGCGGTAAAGTTTGTTGGAAATATGTTATACTATCCCCATCACCACTTTAATCATTAGCATCCGTAAACAATTGAGCGAGTAGTGCTCATTACCAGATCTTGGTAGGGAACCTAGGGCGAGCGGGATTTGAAAACGAAGTCTAGTTCCCTCTTCACACTTTTTTTTTTTCTACAAATGATAGGTGAAAGTCATGGCAAAGTTGAACAGAACGCTACAAGGGTTTTGGTGCTTGGCTTTTACGGTAAAGTATGTTGGAAATATGCCATAGTGTTCACATTGCCACTTTAATCATTAGCATCCGTTAACTATGGAGTCCAAATCGTCGAAAGTTGGTAGTGTGTTTCAAACGCCGCCGACGTGTGGACTAAGTGCCTGGAATCCCCTTTCCTTTCGAATGAACTGAAACCTTGTGCAACTCAAAAAAAAAAAAAAAGTAGGGAGAGCAATTGATCTCAAGTCCAGCTGGGGATTGCTACCGAGCCAATAAAGTTATCATTAACGATTTCGATTTCATTCACCAAAAAGTAAACTTGTTATTTAGTTAAAGTTTGATGGTATATTGTGTAGGACATCCCTTTTGCTTACCATTTATGTGTGATCCGAGGGGTTTATCTCGGCAAGAGGACCCACGCCATCATTCCAACCTAAAAAGTGATCAGCGGGTCTGACGGACTTTTAAAAAGGGGGTGGGATAAAACGTGGGGAAAAGAAGAAAAATGTCTTTTCTTTCTTCTTTTCCTCTATATTACTCTCCTATTACAATGTCTCGTTCAACTTTTATCAAAAAGCGCCAACCATTTTCTTACTACATCGAACAAAATAAAAAGCTAATTCAATTGGTGGAAAAAACAAAACACGATATTCGCGACTGCGAAAATCGACTGAAAATGCAAGGAGAACAACATGCCTTTGATATCGCCAAGCTCAAGTGTGAATACAATCACAAGCTAACCCAACAAAAACGGGAATACGAAGCGGATCTTGAAGAACGCACCCGACGATACCAGCAATGGCTAAAGATCGAAGATGACCGGCGCCAGAAGCAACTTGAGGACAAGGAAGCCGAAAACAAAGCATGTCTCCAACAACAAGCCAAGCAACAACAGGAAGCCATGAATCAAGCTCAGCAAGACCAAAAAGAAGCTCATCAAAAAGAAAAGGCTCTCCTTCTCCAACAATTTGAACAGCAACAACAACAGGCGGAGCAACGGCGTCGGGTAAAGCAACGACAGGAACGTCGTGACCAATGGCGTCAAAAGCAAGAACAACAAAAGCAACAAAAGCAAACGAACCGCCAGCGGGAGCTTATCAAAAAGGTCAAAGAAGAAGTGGCTATACAAGCTCACCATCTCCATCATCAACATCATCAACTCCGCCAACAACAACAACAACTTCATCAGCAACAACAACAGCTTCATCATTATCAACAACAACTCCATCAATATCAACAACAAGACAATCATCATCATCATCATCATCAACAAATCCTCGCGGATAACAACAAGCTCCTCCTCCTCCAGCACGACCAGGTGCTTGAAGAAACTGCCCAGGTGGGCCGCCAAGAAGAAGTGGTGCGAAGCCAAATGGAATGGGCCGTGGGTGCGTTACTGCAGGTAAATCTAGGGGGGGGGGCATTACTTGATGTCATTGTGAACAAATACTAATTTTTTTTCCCTTTCTATAGTTGTCCTATGACTAGGTTGGCTGGTTCGTGCTGCGACCTGCCAACACCTACTGGACTTCTCTACTCGTACCATGATGGTAGTGATGGAGATCCACCTTACCAAATCGCCTAGAACCTTCTCACTTTGACCTAATCCTCAACCTCCCGTCCAATGTCCACGATCATACACTTCCTGTTATGGTTATTCCCTTGTCCCATCCAGTCCACGGTATGACTTCTCGTCCCCATAACACCATTCAACCTATATACAAGGATGACGCTGCATTTTTTTTTTTTTGGGTTGGTACTTGTCTTCCTATTGGACTTGATAACATTGTTTTTTTTTTTTATAGTTGATTATATTAGGTAAAGTAACTTGCGAATCCATTCCTTTGACGGTGATCTCCTTGACGTTCGGCGGCGTTTGAATCTGATGGTCTCGGTCATGCAAGGTTTAAAATGCCTAGATATCTCTCAAGATACAGCAATGACATCTACAATGGGGACGGGCTTTCTACTTTGGTAAGTTAAATTGAAAAAAAAAAAATGAATACATTATAAATACAGACTATGAAACTCACCAATCTCTTCTTATTTTTATCTTCCTCTCCTCCTCTTTACATATAGAGGAGGGGGAGGGGAGAAATAGTTTATCTCAATGGAATGGATGGATTCACTTGTTACTTTATCGGGTGCCAATGTTATCAAGTCCAATAGTAATCCAATAGGAGAATAAGTACCAGGTAAATGCAGCGTCATTCTTGTATATAGGTTGAATGGTGTTATGGGGACGGGAAGTCATACCGTGGACTGGATGGGACAAGGGAATAACCATAACAGGAAGTGTATGATCGTGGACATTGGGCGGGAGGTTGGGGATTAGGTCAAAGTGTGAAGGTTGTAGGCGATTTGGTAAGGTGGATCTCTGGATCTGCTTGTTGGGGGGTAGATGTCCTGGTCCTTTAGGTTGCTTGGTATGGTCAAAGCCGCGGTATTCTCTATGATGTCTTGGTGTTTCTGTCGGGGGCCCCCTTTGTCATGTCATCCTTTTCCTCTCTCTATTCCGCTTGTACATACATATCCATATAGACTCCTCTTGTATTATATCCCACTTCTGTACCCTTCTTTTTCTTTTTATCTTTTATCTGTATTTTTATCTTTTATCTTTTATCACTTCAGTACCAATAAATAAATGCATTCAGTAAATCATCGTCTTTGTCCCTGCATATACATCTTTTAAATCCCGCCTTGAAATCTGAAAAAGGGGCAACGGTGTCTTTTTTTTTCTCTTCCTCTTTATTTTACTTTATCCCTTCCGACCGACTTTTATTCTTTGGTATTAATGTCTTCTACCTCTTGGTGTCTTGTCTTATCTTGTAAAGTTGATCTGGTAATGTCCGTGATCAAGTAACTAATTAACCAATGGTTTCATACTTTACTGTTCTAGTGATGACGAATGCACTGTCTTGATTGTTTGACTTTCTTATTGATGGCGACACACATTATGGAAAAAGTTGGCCTTGATGGAATCCATCTTTACTCTTGACTAGCTACTTTTATGGTGTTGGTAATGATGTTTTATCTTTTGGCTAATACAATAACTGGGGAAAAGGTAAGAACAAGCAAAAGAAAAAGAACTGGGTGGTAATGTAGACTAGGTCCATTCTTCATGTGGATCAACATCCTCATCAAGACTTTGATACTAATACTCTTTTCCCTCTCTCTCTCTCTTTCCTTGTATGTTTAGGTTCAAATACCAGAAAACATTAGCAGCAACCACTAGTACAATTCATCCACATCAACGACACAACCGCCCACCCATCTCGACAATCACGAAAACAGCTCAATTGTGTTTTACATGCAAACGGCGCGGTTTTCTTTGGCACACCTATTACAACCTCCTCAGCAAATAGAACTAATTGGTGTGTTGACAGGGTATATTCTGCAATGATTGTTGTTGTTGTTGTATGACGTATTCCCTTCCTTTCACTTTGATGTATTAACCCTACTTGTCTTCTTCTTATGTCAACGGGGGAACCAGATGCCAACTGCAACTATATATTGTAATTCAACGTACAACAACATCGTCTCCAACAATTTATTAGATATCTTCATCTACAAGTCAATGTATGAATACTTGAAAGTGGTATTCTTCTTACCATTCTCTTTACTCCATAGGATATACAAAAGAATCAAATCAAGATAATATGGGGGCCATATTCCAGAGGGTACCATGGATGAAAAGGTATATATTTACATGTATATGGCTGTTGTCTATTTGAACTAAAGTAACTAATGACTCTTTTTTCCATGGTAGACTGACTGGTAGGAACTCACTCAACAGGCCAACAAAGGTGAGGAAGAATCAGGTGATGGTGATTAGAATTAGACTTTTGATTGCCTTTATTAGTAACCCGGAATGGAAGATCACAACAATTCAAACTTCCTCGATTATCAACTGCCGATAGAAACATGATCATGTCGACTGTATGGTATCACGTTTACCCTTGATCGGCTCTCGCTTTGGTTAAAAATGGAAAAGATATTGATAGGTAAGCATGATTAGTGATATGAGAACAGGGAATGGATACTAATTCTCTTATACAGACCTACGGCCACCTCCTTCCTTCAAACTCGATCTTACTCTGAAAAAACAAGACACGAACACTGGCCTAGAATCTATGGATCGATAATCTGTGGTCGACGTCCTTTAATTTGTGTGAAACCTGGTTTTACTTATTTATAGCCTCACAATCCTAAAATAGACCCCCGCTTGTGTTTTATATACTGTAAACAATAAAACAACAACTGGAAACTTATAAACATACCATTGCCCCTTAATTTTGTGTATCTCTTTTGTAAACAGTGTGTCTTGTGATTGGGATATGCTAACTTTATCAAAATGTTTTACATGATAAGGTTACATTTATGCGTTTATGTCATCTAGGTCAACCTAAAGAAGAATGATTCGTATGCGCACGGAAGAGATGTGGTTTAAATTGAACAACTATCCGTTTCTCTTTTCGGCCTATCGAGCTCACATCCAGGCAGGCGATAACCCCTCATTACATTTTGTTGACTTTGACGCTTTATTAGGAAATGGCAAATAATGGACTCCAGGCCATCGTGTCACAATACAAGAAACTCGTTTTGGAGGAGGAACTTTGCTATCTCGAAAAGTTTTTAGCATTTCAAAAAAAAAAAGACGGCAGTACTTCCTTGTCCATATGAAAATCCCTAACTTTCTTTTTCTTTTTGATAACGCTAAAGTGTCGGGGTTTCTTCTCGTTTATGCAAAAATGATTTTTCAAATCCCGGCGCCTGCTGTCACTTTGTCACCCGCCTTCTCGTAGTTTTTTTTTTTTTTTTTTTTTTTTTTTTTTTTTTTTTTTTTTTTTTTTTTTTTTTTTTTTTTGTTGTCATCATTAGAATGATGTTCAAAATAGGCATTGGAAATATTGTTGATCAATGAATATCTAATCATAACAGCAAAGATTCACAAAACATATTCAATTCCCGATAATGTCACTTTTTCGGGGGGACGTCAAGCCAAACCTAAAGTGTGCATATATCGACCCACATTTGTTGATGGCATCATATTTAATTACTCTGTGTTCACTCAAAAAGAAAAAGAAAGAAAAGGGGTACAGTTTCATCATTTTTCAAATCCCGCCTGCATAAACTTTCTTTTCTCCCCTCTCCCACGTTTCCAAGAATGACAGGGGGCCAACAAAACGGATAATGTAAGAAATAGCAAAAGGGTCACTTGACCCATATTGTTGTACAAAATGGTTTTATCGTTTTCGGTTCGTACACGATCGCTCTTGCCCCATTATGTTCATTGGACATATTACGCTTTGACCTCGTACTGTCATTTACTTTATTATTACTCTTTTGACACTCTCTTTATCAATCATTATTATTCTATTCATTTCTATTACAATCCACTTATAACCAGTACCTGTGGAACGTTTCTTTCCGCCCACCTGTAAATTGAGTGTTAATGGTTTGTTGATGTAAACAAATGCCAGGTTTCATTACAAATCCCGCACTATCCTCACATTTTGCCTATTTCTGGAAACGGCCACAATCATCCGTTTGGTCTGGTTAAAGTTTCTATGAATGCGTAAAAGATGATAATAAACAGTCTAACTGTTTTTTCATTCAAAAACAATATTCATGTTCTTGTAGTCACTGGAGGCAGCCAAAGCGCATGATAAGGTTGCAAGAGGGGGGAAGCATTCTGATTGGCTCAATTTTCTGGGCGACTTTTTTTTTTTTCTTTCTTCAAATCAGGTATTTAAAGGTTCCCCTCCTTTTTTTTTTTTCTTCCATCTCTCTTCCAGATACTTATCAACTTTTCGTACACAACATGCCAAACAACAACAACAATCAACAACAGCAACAACAAAGACCGAAACGGCAAAGGCAACACCAAGAACAAACGCAAGATGAGGAACAACATCTGCGAAGATCTAAAAGGCTGAGACAGCAACGGGAACAGCAGCAACAACAACAAAGGCCAAAACGGCAAAGGCAACAGCAAGACCAAGACCAAGATGAGGAACCACATCTGCGAAGGTCAAAAAGGCTGAGGCAGAAACGGGAACAACAGCAACCGAGACAAAAACGACAAAGACAAGAAGAAGAACAGCAGCCCAGCTCTAAAAGGCAGAGACAGCAAGATGATGATGATGAAGAAGAAGAAAAAGAAGAAGAAAAAAATGAAGAAAAAAATGAAGAAGAAGAAGAAGAAGAAGAAGAAGAAGAAGAAGAACAACAACAACAACAACAGCAGCAACAACAACAACAACAACAACAACAACAACAACAACAACAACAACAACAACAACAACAACAACAACAACAACAACAACAACAACAACAACAACAACAACAACAACAACAACAACAACAACAACAACAACAACAACAACAACTAGAACAACAACAACAACTAGAACAACAACAACTAGAACAACAACTAGAACTAGAACAGCAGCAACAGCAAGACCAAGAACAAGAAGAACGGCAACTAGAACCAAGACGAAGACGAAGGAGACAGCAGCCAGGAAACCCACTAGGGGATTTGACAAATAGACGGTTTTAAACAATAACATAATAATACATTCCATCCATACATCCTCCATTTTATATACCCTTTGTAATAATAAAAAATACTTGAAACATTAAATTGACTTTTTATATATATACCACCACTGCAAATGGATTCGTTTATGCAAATCGCACTGGACAATCAGATTCAAATTCCGACCACATTCATAAATCAGGCACTTGTTATCGGCTTGATTTAATTTATAGTGATCAATGATACTCAAACCAAGCTAATTCTTTCTTTTACTTGAATACATTACGATGGCATGACATGGTAAACTGTCTCAAGGGGTTATCTGGGGAGGCCAATGACAATGAAGCGGCGTTTGAATAAGGTCGATCAAAAAAATGAAGACTTTTCAAATTTTCGCACCCGCTTCTTTTCTCTCCCAATAATCCGAATCATTGGTCTGGGAACTGCCTATTCACTCTACAACAATGGACAACAGTAAACAGCTTTGACACACTATTCAATGGCTGGACAACAGTTTTACAATACCTTTGGACATGGTCAGCAACATTTATCCGCGAAAAAAAAAAATCGCCATTAGTCCAGACCATGGCAGCTTTTGAAGGTGTAGAAACAGGAATGGTAAGATATACGTTGTAAATGAAGATTTAATACACTAATCTTTATTTGCTTTTACTGTCATAACAAAATCGGTAGCTTGTGGTTTCTGTACGAAACGGAATTCAGCCCAGGAACCCTCAAGGTAAGTCCTATACTCTTCCCCGCATACAATATACAATGACAAATGGAGTTGATTGTATGTATTACTTACCTGACATTGTTACTTGTAGTTGGAAATGAACTCTAGGCAAAGTTAGTAGCATCCTATATTCCTCTTGGAGTTATGCTTGGAAAAAATGGAAGGAAGTAAGCGACACACAAACACTGCCATATTGGTTTACTATCTAACCATTACTCTTTTATTTACTGTAGTCTTTGATATGGGCTATAATGTATTGATGAAAGTAAGTAATATCCTTCTTTTTGTTTTGTTATACTGACTTGAACTTATTGACGACTCTCTTATAGTCTACAGCAATCCTAACCTGCGTGATCACTTCAAATACTCAACTTGGTACAATAACCATCTGGGCTCAACATCCATGAATCACAACATTTGAAGGTTAACAACAAATGACAGGATGCCATCTTTAAAACTTAAGAACGACTTGGACAAGGAACAAAGGTTGGGCACCACTACCATCATTGGCGACGTAACCTAATTTATCACAAGGCACATGTCACCATTTTTGATCAAAGGCCTCTTCCTCGTATTGACCACCACATGGGCGAATTGGCTGACAACACAACATGGCTTTGAATTGGGGTAGCAGGACAGGACGACAATTGGCGATTTGGCATAGTATGGCCGTGTAACCTTCAAGGTGGATGCTATATTGGTATGGTGAAATAGAAAAAGGGCGGTATGATCAGAGATCATAATATTATACTAAACCTCTTACTATTCAATTTATAAGATCCTTTGGCACTGTGGAATGGTGTCTACACTGATCTTTGTGCAGCATCAATGACGGTTGGTACCAACGAGAATTGGAAAAAGGTGAATGGAATCTTTATGGCGGACCCTCGACTCTTACACCCAAAAAAAAAAAAAGAAGCGGACCTATTATGACTTTTTAAAAGTGATGGACCTCTCTCTATGAATCAGATTATCCGATTCCAACTCTAATCAAGTACTATACAGAATCCCAATCCGATACTATAACCCACGCAACCGGCAACAATAGCATGGGTGGTTACCTCTTCTTTAATGATCTTGGTTGATAATGAGATCATTCTGTCTCATCTTACCTGCTTTTTAGAATAGTTCCTTTGTTACTTTTTATATTGGTTATATTGGTTATATTATGTAGCTTAACTTGTATTAAAATAAACTTCATTAAACCATTTGTCCCAAATGTGATTCATGCATCGGTTCTTATGATTGAACTCCGACTATATCCTTTGTATTAGGGTTACCGGTGTGATATACTCCATACTCTAGTTTTTGTATGTATCTGTCTTTCTAAAACTCTATAATATAAATGTAGTCAATTATTGTTATACTTTATGTATTTCGATGTTGATTGAATCGTTTGAACAATGATTCCATAAAGGCTTTACTGTACTTACTCTAGTGCTTAATTTCTAAAAAGAGTTTTCGTGATAGGGTTCTTTTCATGCATATATTTGCCAGATTTGGGTCAGGAACAAAAAGAAAAAGAATCCGGCGGGTAGAACTATCGAAATGACTTGGCCAGTATGCTTTAAATACCATTAGAATGTATCACCGCAAATTATAGAGTAATAGAGTGATCTTGCTTTTTTGGTCATAATTTATGTCTTTTTATTTTTAAATGACAGGTAAAAGTCATTGCAAGCTTGAACTGACTGACATAAGGAACTTCGTGCTTAGGTTTTGCGATAAAGTTTGTTGGAAATATGTTATACTATCCCCATCACCACTTTAATCATTAGCATCCGTAAACAATTGAGCGAGTAGTACTCATTACCAGGTCTTGGTAGGGAACCTAGGGTAAGCGGGATTTGAAAACAAAGTCTGGTTCCCTCTTCGCACTTTTTATTTTATTCTATACAAGTGATAGGTAAAAGACATCACAAGCCTGCATTAACTGACACAAGGGTCTTTTGACTTGGCTCCTGCGGTAAAGTATGTGGGAAACATATCATAGTATTCACATGGCCACTTCAATCATTAGCATCCGTTAACAATGGAGCGAGTAAAAATTCACGGCGGAATTTCAAAACTGCAAGAAGAATCCCGGAAGGCCATATGCACAGCTACTACCAGTCCATACAGTAATCTATAAAAACAAAACATGTTTCAAAGGTAGAATTCAATGACATTAGCAGGATTTTTTTTTTATTTATATGAACGAATGGATACATACAATAAGGATAGAATACTAAAGTTAAAGAGGGTATACAGTATACATATATACGAGGTGGGAGATCAAGGTTGAGATGTATGGCACTAGATTGGTAAAAACAGACCTAACAGTAACAAGATGACAATAAAAAGAAGACCAAACGCAGAAATCACAATCCAACGTTTATAAATACCAAACAAGAGAAGAATAAAAGAGTAGCGAGGTAGCTGGTTGTCACTATCAGCACCTCAGTGTAAAAAACCCCCAAAAGTAAAAGAGATGATGTTTATTCTATTTGTGTTTAACTAATATATATACTAACCCACCAAAATGAGTGGATCGACCTTTTTCTTTGTGACACTTTTGAGTGTTTTTTCAAATCCCGTCAAACACGATACTCTTACTATAAGGACAGTACTCAATTGATAAGACTCTATAGTAAAGTGCTTATCAAGATCATACTATGTTTTTCGTTCGAAAAGAAGGATCCCATTTTCCCAAGTAATTCATGCATGTCAGATTTTCAAATCCCGACTTCCCTTTCCTGTATTCTTCTCGGCAAACTAAATGATACATAGCTTTTATCTTTAATATAGTTATTACTACATCAAACCTCGATTAAATCAAACAAACCATCGAGGAGATGATTTTGTTTAACCTATTTTACATATGGTGTGTTTATTAAAATTGAACGTATATCACATCAATATTATTACTGTATACTACTGTACATCTATATCATATTAATATTACTACAGTATACTATATCTACATGGGCTGCATTTACATCATTACAGTCTGTGTAGGAAGGAAGTCGAGTATTGGTCACATTTATATAGATGTAGCCTATGTAAAAACCATTTTACAATATTATACACAAATAGGTTAGATGCTTGTATCTTTTATTTATAAACAGAATATGTATAAAGGAAGATTGTATATATGTAGAATTGCTAGGGAGAGGGGTGAGAGTAGATCTTCGGACTTGTGTTATTGAGTTTCCATAAAGCCTTGTTATTGTTATTGCTGCTATACATGACGTTGATCACGGCAGGGGTATCACCATACAAGGACACAAGTTTGCGTTTTTTTACACGGTTGTTCTTTGGTGTGACAAAAATGAATGGCGATTGGGAGCTGGATTGTTTAGTCGATGGTGCTATACAAGTGTCATTCAAATTGGTACCATGTTGGCAGAGTTCACATCTAATTTTACAAGCAATGACGACAAGACGATCCTACAAATAAAGAGATGGATATCTGTTGTTAGTATTTTTTTTTTCATTTTTTCTTTTTGTTTAACATGATCCTACCTTCAAGGTAAGCAATCCACGCAGAGTATTTTCCCATGTGACTATTGATTCGATATTTGTAGGGATAACCAATGTAGTAACCAAATAGGCAACAGTGACACAACTATCAAGACCATTATTGTCATCATCATCGAGAATCCGCAAAAGATACAGGTAGCCTGAATTCCCCACAAAGTCCATGGCAACGGTGGTTTTCACGCCAAACTTGGTGTTGAGAGTAAAGAGATTGGTAGCGTTGAGTTGTAGGTTTTTTGATTGCTGGTGAAGTTTGACAGAGTTGCTGACCTTGGCCCTTTTCCATTCATTACTGGAGATATCCACCATAGCACTTGCGAGCATTTCAGGATCAAGTCGATTTTTCGACCATAGGCAGGAGGTAAACCACCACTGGAGAACATCGCCTTGTTCGTTTCGATTGCTACCTTTGAAGACATCGAGCTTGTTTCACCGTCAGCCAAAATGACATCAGTATTTGGGTGTCTAGGATCGAAGCGAACCGCCTGTAAAAGGTCGTTTCACTTTCATCACGCTTGGTTGACCAATGACAGAAGTTGTTGACTATTTGTTCCATGATGAGCAAGTTGGTGTATTGTTGTGGAATCCTTTTACCACCACGGATCAATAAGGACTTGGTATCACAGATGAAAGTCAGGACGCCATCCACATTAGAGCCAAAGGTAAGAATTTGTCGGACGTGTACCAGAGTATCACAGTTCAGTTGCGAGATTTTGGGGGTGTATTCAAGCTTGGTTTTGGTGCAAAGGGTAAGGACAACAGGACAGACTTGGTCGGATGGATGCTTGATTCGCGAGTCGTCCTCGATTTTGAGCCATTGTTGGTACCTCTTTGTACGTTCTTCGAGGTCCGCTTCGTATTGGTGCTTGACCTGTGCCAGGTGTTGGTTGTATTGACACTTCAGTTGGGCCAGTTGCGACGCATGTTGTCGTTGTTGCTCGTTCAATTCACGTTGGCGGTCACGGATTTCTTGTTTTCCTTTTTCCACCAATAGGGCTAGTTTTTTATTTTGTTCAATGTAATACGAAAATGGTTGTCGTTTCTTGATAAAAGTAGAGCGAGGCATTGTAAAGACGTAATCAGAATGCGGCATTGTAGAGGCGTAATCTGAACGCGACTTTGTAGAGACGTAATCAGAATGCGACATTGTAGAGACGTGATCAGAATGCGGCAATGTAGAGACGTAATCAGAATGCGGCATTGTAGAGACGTAATCAGAGTGTGGCATTATAGAGACATAATCAGAGCTGAGGGTAATATAGAGAAAAAGAAGAAAGAAAAACATTTTTCGGTTGTTGCCACTTTTTATCCCCCACTTTTTTTAGAGTCCGCCAGACCCGCTGATCACTTTTTAGGTTGGAATGATGCGGGTCCTCTTGGGGAAGCCCTGTTGATGATAGGCTTGTCAGCTCGGATACTACAGTTGACTTGAGATGAATTGCTCTCCCAACTTTTTTTTTTTGGGAGTTGCACAAAGATTTCAGTTCAGGGAATCCAGGCACTTTCGGCGGCGTTTGAAGTACATTGCCAACTTTCAACGCTGTTCGATTTATGCAATCACCAGCCCACAATACGTATCTTACGCTTGACTCGACTGACACAAAGACCTGAATACTTGAGTTAAATCGATGCTAACGATTAAAGTGTCTATCCCCAATCAATTCATGTTCTGGCAAATCAAAATTTGAATTTCGTGAGGCCACACCCTGGTCAGATTTGGTCTACGCGCTTAATTGTTAACGGATGCTAATGATTAAAGTGGTGATATGCACACTATAACATATTTCCAACAAACTTTACCGCAAAACCTAAACACAAAGTACCTTGTGTCACTCAGTCCAAACTTGCGATGATTTCTACCTGTCATTTGTAAAAAAATAAATAAAAAAAAACATGACCAAAAAAACAAGGTAACTCTATTGCTTTATAACTTGCTGTGTTATGACACTTTCTGATAGTATTCAAAGCATACTGGCAACAATTGTGGTCAAGTCATTTGGAGAATTTAGTCCTCCGAATCCCCCCCCCCTTTTTTTTTATTTGTTCCTGACCCAAATCTGCCAAAGATCTGCATAAAATGATCTTGATGAGAGCAAGTGAACCCAATTGGTCCAGATACATTTACAGTTATATTCTGTTAGTATCTAAAGTATACTATACTGTGCAATTTTGAGTCAAAAACACATGTACACTACTACCTCGATGCCTCTTTTTTTTTTATTTTACATATGGGACCAAGTACACCCCACAGGATAAGCTGTGTTTTTCAAATCCCCGATTCATGCGATCAGAATAACAAGCCATGTCATGTCATAGAGCATCATTCCTATCATTTATACATGTCTTTTTGTATTTACGGCCGACAGACAAACAATCTATTATATACTGTGCCTGTTTTACATATCCCTAAAAAGTTCCATGTATAAAATGTTACAGATGATTATTATTTATTTATTACATTTAGTTTCAAAACAAGAATCATATCTTTATACTATGGTATGGGAAGGGGAGAAGAGAGATAGATCAAACCAGAGATCAATATCACCACTTTGTTCATTGTGGCAGTCCACATCCAATATTGTCCAATTATCACCCTATCCGTCGAGCCTCGAATGTTAATAGGATGTTCAAGAAGGTAAGAGTATTCGTGGTGTGATCCAGTTTTCCCAAAATGCACGCACTAATTGAATTTATTTGCTGAAGAGGTTGATATTATTTGTGTGTGTGAGACCATCAAGCTTTGCAATCACAGGTAATAGCAATTATTTGTCCCATCTTGATTGATGCCGAGTTATCGAGAACGTTTGGTTTGGGATCAAAGCGAAGAGTACATATCAAAGAGATGAGTGACAAGAGAATGTTTTGTGTTTAGTTTTTATTTCTTGTCAGTACGTACCAAGTTGACCAGTGGAGAAGGTTAATGGTTGCTTGTGGATTAGCCGGGAGTAGTTGAATGCGGGATCATTATTAATGGTTGAAAACTAGTGTGTAGAGTGTAAAAGTATATATAGTCTAGTTTAGTAAATGGAGGTTATAAATCAATGAGTAAGGGTGAAAGAATGAGAAGAAAAACAAAGTCCGAAGCAAATGGCGGGATTTCAAAAATTTGATCTGCCAAGTTCTATAAAAGAACAAAGTCCCGTTCCATCTATCGTACACGCCTATCCTATATTGTATGACCTTGCCGGATGAACAATGGAAACCCTTCAAACAAAGAAGCCCTTCTTTTTCCATGTACGAACGTTCCGCGCGTGAAACCGTATATAGTAATTTCCATCAACTCCTCTTGTTGTTATATAAGAACCCCCCCTTTTCTTTCTTTCATTCTTTTTTTTTTTTTTACATACCTATCACAAAAAGTATGAATAAAAAACAAGAACATTTAAAATCAAAACCACGGGCCAATGGTAGACCTTATATCCCACCTTTGGATTTCTCCCCTCTTTGCCATCATGCACTTGAGCCGCATACGACCAGTACTGTTTTCAACTCCGACAATCTACCTCGTCCTTTATCGCCACCCACATTGTCAATTGATACCTTTTCCTATACCCCTCTGTATTACACTGCATTTACCCCCATTTTAAAATCTATACAATAAAGTTTCATTGGTCATTTTTTAATTTTATTTACAACAACATCATAGCATAAATAGGTTTTCATTAATCAAAGAGAGTATAAAATAAGATAGATAACATTATGAAGGAAGGAGGATATATATACAGTAAGGTCTTTTAGTCTTGTAACCATTGGAGTTCCATCAAGCCTTGTTCTTTTCCATCTTTTAATATGGACCAGACAAAGTCACGCAGAGTTTGATTTGATACAGGAGAGTCGGGATGAGCATGTGAGCGATCTGGTATGTTGTTGGCCATTTGTGGTGAAAGAGGCCGCCTGTACAAATGACGATGAGGCCATGGATGATTCCCGTCTTCTTCCATAGGCTCATTATCCGTATCCAGTAATACATTCATTAATGGTCGATGAGTGTGAATCATTGGATGTCGTTGTTGACGTTCACGCTGACTAGTACGATTGTGGACTTGCCGTTCTTGTTGTTGTAAATGTTGTTGTGTTTGATGTTGTAGATGGTGTCGTTGTTGCTGTGATAGATCATCAAATGTTACTTGTGCTAAACAGCAAGAATAATACATTAGTTCAAATTACCCAACACCCTGTTTTGCACGCCCTCTTCTTTTACCTGTTGATCCAATATCATCCATTATACCCTCCATCGAGGTAGACTGACGAGGACGACTTGATTCACCATTTCCAGCGCTATGAGAGGTTTCAGCAAAATTTGATGATGATGTTGATGTTATATTTTCCTCAGCAGACCATCGTTTTCGTGAGTCCGTCGAATCAGAATCAAATGAGCCCAAAGATGAGACAGATGCAGTTGAGAGTGATGCTGATGGTGGTGAAGACGGTGGTAAAGACGACGGCTGACGTTCTTCCTCGTCCTCCTGAGATCCCTTTTCCACTTGCAAGACCGTAGCAGTAAGACGTTTCACCGAGCATTTTGATGAACGCCGGGCATCCAAACAGATCAGTTTAGGGCAAGCACATACCCATAACCAGATAATACGAGCCGATACCCATCCACAACATTGCATTTTGACCTGTTCGAGTTGCGTGCAGTGTTGACCGATGGTGGTGATGGCAGCTTCAATCGGAATTTTAACATGAGTGAGGCCGGGTTGGATGGCATAGTTCTGCAAGGTTGATACATATTCCCCCGTTTCGGCCACTATGCTGTCGTAAAAGAGGTGGGTATACGATAGATCGATCGAGACTAGGTTTTGGCAGAATTGTGCTAGTTGGATAAGGGATGAAGTAGAGACAACGAGTGATGGTGTGGTATGGAAGGCCAAGTGACAATCATCTTCCGATAGGATATCATAAAGTTCATAAGTAATGCCGTTTTCTGTAGTGCCAGCGTCGGTGGTATTGGTTTGTTCGAGTTCGGTTTGTTCTTGATTGTTGTTGGATTGAGTGGCAGTGATAACAGTGACATTATTCATAGAAGCTGTGGTTAAAGTGGTTGTTGATGATTGGTGCGAGGGTTGTATTGTAGATGAGAGTATTGTTGTTGTAGTTGTTGTTGTTGTTCCAAGTCTTGATGATTGTGTTGTTTCTTGATCTTTTGCTTTCATCACTTCTATACATAACACAAAAGAAACAATTAGTTCCTTGTTTCATATAAATTGACTGACAACATACCTAAATCCTTGCCACAAGACAAGTCAATAGTGTGAGCCAAGGAACCATAATCAAACAAACGTTTATCACGGCCCAAGGTGAGAATAAAAGTAGCCCATCGATAAGTATTGTAAATCTTGGCATGTTTATACAAGATGGGAGTCGCACATAAAAACCATGGACGGCACACAAGAGCAACGTTGTATAGTGTCGATTGTTCGTCGGCCAAATAACTGAGGATTTCCAGTAAGAGTTCAGGTGGTAAACGCCATACACTACGGAAACTTGCTGCTGATTCTGTACAAGAGGATGATGAAGGACCCATTGCCGTAGAAGAGTCTTGTTGATTGTTCTGAAGTCTCCTACACCATCGTTGATACTGTGCACGGGGTATGGCCACTATATCGTTTTCCATGTAGATGAAGAATGTATAAAAGAAGAAGGCAGGATTTTGTATTAAAAAGAAAGAAAGAAAGGAAAGAAAAAAAAAAAAAAAAAAGGAGCAGACCAGATTGATAAATTTCAAATCCCGAATTTCACATTATGCCTAGAGTAATCATACCTACTTGTGTATACTCAAATTGCATAAGCCATCCAATAAAGCATTCCTCATTTCAAAGTTAAAAGACATACACACCTACGATCATACCATGTCTTTTTCTTTCCTTCTTTCTTTCACTTTAAACCATTCTTCTATCATTTCCAACCCCGATCCCATGTTAACCGAGTGCACGATAAACACAGCGAATGAGTTACCTCCAATAGATAACAAATGTGTAACATACCCATTGAAAGAACTTGACACTTTGGATGAACCAATATCTGCCACCATAGTAAACATCATGGAAAAGTACATTCTCACTAGATATTCATCGTTCTTTCTTTTTTTTTTTTTTTTAGTTACGTGATCTAACTTTGGTTCAACAAAAAGTCCGACAAGTGCTCTACCCAAAAAAGGACTGTGATAACCTTTTGCGTAACTGTAGGTTTTTGATTCACAGAAAAAAGGTATTCAAATGATTTTTTTTTTTTTTCTGTAGGGGATTTGTGGGGACCTTTATTATTATGCTTGACTTTGGCCATGACATTATCAGTGATGGGACCGGAAGATCAATCGGTTTCAATCTTCACTGGTGTGTTCACCCTAGTATGGCTAGGTGCAGCCATTGTCACTGTCAATGCAAAACTACTTGGTGGTACAGTGTAAGTTGAGATCGATCATGATTTAAGGATTGATCCACATTCCTCTTTCTAGTTCTTTTTTTCAAACTGTCTGTGTTATTGGCTATTGTCTCTTCCCACTTGTTATCACCTCCGTCTTGGCATTGTTTGTTCCTAAAACCTTTGTGCGCCCACCATTAACCCTTGTCAGTTTCCTTTGGTCTGTCTATGGTAAAAAAAAAAAGAAGAAGATATTTATGCCAAATGACACAGTATGCATTCTTATCATATCATCCCTTTTAATAGCATCCATAGGTTTTTTCTCAGACGATTATATTAAACTTGGCAAAAGACGAGCCTTGGCGGTAATAACTTGTTGAAATTTGACATCCCGACATGACACTTTTCCTTTTATAGTTGTACCCTTTGTGCCTCTTCTACATTGTGATAGCTTGGTTGGTCTTGATATGTTGAGTTACATGATTTTTATTTATTGATTAACTAGTTGTCTATTAGACTACAATATCCACATCTACTCCCCCTATACTATATACACTATAATTAAACAAAGTAGATCACTGATCAAAGATGACTGTGATGTCTCCTTCAGTTGTTGTCACCTTGAGAGACCCGTAGCTTTTCTTGGACCGATAGCCTTCTTTTAACAATTCCTTCTTTTCCGAATTGTAGACCACCTTGTTTTGTTGATCTTCAATAACAATCGCCTTGGTTGTAGTCAATTTGAATTCCCCAGCATAATCAGAAGGCTATAAAAGAGAGAGAGAGAGAGAGAGAAATTAATGTCTAGGTATAAAAAAAGCAACCAGACAACTTACCATATGAATAATGACAGGCGCATTGGTAGTAGTAACCTCCACCATGATCTTGGGTGGCAATTTCGATTTCGATTTGGTAGACACAGATTGAATATAAAGGTTAACTGGAGCATTGGTTGTCTTACAACAAAGAGACCGTTTGATATGAGCATGGCGCATCCTTATTTCAGAATTTGTTGTGACCGCCGAGATATCCTTAGCCAGCAGGATAGTCTTGTCATAACTTAACGGAGCATTGGTCGTTTTGAGCTTGAGTGTTCCCGTGACATCCACACTATCCCCCACGAGGTCCACCGCCGCATTCGTCGTCCGTAAATCCATTTCCTTGCACAAGATCGATCTGCCTTTCCACTTCACCTTGGCATTCGTTGTTACCATCGTAACACTTTTTGCATCCAGTCCCCCTTGGACATCCACCATGGCATTCGTTGTTTTCAAAGAGAATATTTTACCAAACCAATCGGGTTGGAGCCAGTCCAGCCGCTTGTTGACGCCCTTCATCTCGATCGACGTTTTCCGATTATTAAACTTTGGTGCTTTGGTGTCTTCGGTTGGTTTAGGTGAGGATTTGCACGACAAGTTGGAGTTTGTTGAGGATTGAGAGGACTGGGAAGAAGAAGAGTGACGTCTGAGTGGTAATGGTGGTTTTTCGGCTGGGCAGGCGATGTGTTGTGAGGACGATGATATGGATGAGACGGGTGAATGAGGTGATGACTGTTGTTGACTGGAAGTAGTAAAGTAGTCTGACTGGTCTGGTTTTTTTTGACGTCCATACTGTTGAGGAGAACTTGGTTGCCATCCTGGTGATGAAACAAAGCGACGAGAAGGACTAGAGGCCGAATTCCATTGAGGTTGGACAGTCATCAATGGTGATAATGGTGGTGCTTGTGGTGTTGGCGTTGGGGGTAGATTTGGCGGAGAGAAGGAGACGGGTGACGATAAATATGACATGTTTCTTACACCGAAGGAGGAGGAGTTGCTTGTAATCTTGGCATCCGAAGTGGTGTTGTACAATACTGGAGGAGCACTTGGCAATGGTCGATTGGCAGCTGATCGACTACTTTCCGCTACAGATCTATTATCTTGACGACTAGATCCGCTTTTTTCGATTTCAGAATAAGGAGGAGGTGTATCCATATCAAAAGAGTACAAGTGTGATTTAAAAATAAAAAAGAGAGAGAGAAAGAAGAAGGAAGAGTTTTTTTTTTTTTTTTGAAACTTGCCAAGAGAGGTTTTCTTTTTCAGTCACCGACTATCGGGGTTTACACCTTTTTCACGTTTGCCCTGGATCAGGTATGCATGCTTTTTTTTTTTTGGCATCACCTCACCATTTGTAAAACCACACCAATTTATTTGTATTCCATCGAGAAACATAGTGAATAGTCTACAAGGACAGTATAAGGGGTGAACTCTTTCCTCAATGAATCGATAGCTTGATCCTTTCATCAAAGTAACCCCTATTATGATGTAACATGGCACCAAAGAGGTAACTATTTATAAAGAGTGAAAATGCACATACCCGTATCACCATTGTCGTCTTGGCTTATTGCTTGATTTGGACATGGACATTGGGATTATTTAAACCCCGATTTTAGGTAAGCTGAGTAAATTTAATTTTTTGTCGATTAGAGTAAGCTTTAGCCCGAGTGGCTTCCTATAGGCGTCATTTCATTAATGCGAACCATGATGGCCAATGTCCTGTATAATATTGTTATAATTTAACAATGCATGGGTTTTGATCATCTGATGTTTTCTTTTTCACATCATATAAAAGAGCTTTTTTAAATTCTTTTCAACTTTCCTTGGGGATGCCCACCTAAACAACAACAACTTGTCAGTCAATTCTTGGAATGAGAATATGGCTGGCACCCCTCCTTTGAGAGGGGATGGGTATGGGGCTTCGGCCAACGGTAAGTGAAAAATAAAAGGAAACCACATACTTCCCACATAATATTAACTGATATTTCATCCTCCGCTTATTTGACGAAGAATTCAAGTTACCCAGGTAAGCATGCATGCATGCTTGTGTAAGAGAACTTTACTTCATTTAGTACGCTGCGAGTATAAAACTCAATGACTGGAGTATCATCACATTGGATAGTATCCTTCAGTTCGGGGATTTTTTTTTTATGTCAGTGATACGATTTTGGGAAAGCGGGTTTTCAAAAAGCGGATAATGAAATTGCCCTCCCCCTCTTTTTTTTTTTTTTTTTTCTAATCTCTCTTTCTTACCTCTCTTGATTACTTTTAATTCATACGACAAACATCAACAGGACAATGACAAGTACCATTCAGCACCGTCTTGAACACTCAATGAAAAACAAGTGACGATATAATGGTGGAACCCAAAACCTATGACCAAGATCAATCAATATGACGACAGTAGGTTTGCTATGACTTGCCCTCCTCCCCATTACAATCAGCAAAGAAACATTTGAAAAAGGTAATATGAAACAAGATGGTGACGGAATAGAGGTGCACTAATACAATGTGTCTTTTAGATAAACTGGATGATACTTGGACAAAACACACTGGAAATGTAGTTTTAATCATCAAAAGGACGCCCGATTAGTATCGCATGACAAAGACGTACTATTGCCAATAACCAACATGTCTGTGGACTATTGGGGTAATATGGATCTTGGGTCAGACTGGATGGAACACATTGGAGGAAACTGGTTTTACAAATCCATCTGGACGACACCCTCACCATCTCATTATTTTACCCTTTAGACTATAGTATACTACCTCTTCTTTTATTAAAAAAAATCTGGTTATACATTTTAGACTATACTTACATCCATATCTTACTTTTTTCAAGACTGTAAATAAATAAGACTGTCTTACTCTTTGATAAATTAAGACTATCTATCATACATACCATAATTGATTATCTCTTGACATGGGGAACTTGATAATTCCACAAGGTGTTGTTGATTTTGAACCTACATTTGTGTGCACTATAAAGTAATAACCACTATATTCATGATTGTTCTTTGAGTTAGTCTAAAGAATCATGTCGTGGTTTGTAGTTGCCCAACTAAACCCAACATTGGTCGGAATTATCATTTTTGGAATACAGCTGCATAAACTCCAACTTGGGTGCTACTTTTTACTTGCTTTGTATGGATCGTTCTCGGTCAAGAACTGACAACATGATCGATGCGGTGTTCTTTTGATCAAGTCAAGGATTTCAATCGCATAAATGGAAAACCTTTCACCATCCTAGAATTCAAATCCCACTACAGCATGATTTTCAAAAATCTACATGTATCTTGATCAAACGAGACAAAGATTTTTTTGATTTAAAAAAAAAATGTTGATCATACGAGATAATTATATCAGTTTATTAATTAAAAAGAAGACAATGGTAATAAATAATAATGATAATAATAATGGTAACTATACGACTAAATATGTATTACAGGAGGAGAGATGTGAAGGTAAAAATTACATCTAAATGTAAGGGATATATTATGTAGGTAACATGGTGACAGGTAGTTTTTCAGGAAGAGGAATCCCTTCAATAGCAATCTGGGTCAAATGCATTGCAATGGCAAATTCATCACTATTCAAACACCCATCTAATGTCAAATCACTAAGTTTCCATATCTGAGCCAATGTTTCGTTTGGTAAGCCGCTTTCCATCATGATCGATTTGGCATCTGCACCCGAGAGTTTGTTATTGTCCGTCATAGGTTGTGCTGTAAACAGATCATAATACTTTTCTTTTTCGTGTTTTGATATTTGCCAAGGTGTGTTTTCAGGAGGTGTATGGTCGTCTACGGATGGCATTGTTGCAATTAGTCCTGGTAAATCTATATTCAAAGCCTTAAACCCCCCCCCAACAGAATGATAGTGTGAGTGAATGCCTTCTTTAAAATATTCCTTGGTCAGTATATTTTACCTCGTCCACTTTTAAGAGCAAGTCTTCTTTCATAGGCTTGAATTTGTCAAAGTCATAGGCAGATAAGGCTTGTCGGAAGATGTCCACATTGGGCAAATCGCCTGCAGGTATACGGTAGCGTTGTTGTATTTTGGCGAATTCGTGATCCAGGTTGGCCAGTAAAGCTTCTTGTTTCGACTTTTTACCAAAAAGGGCAGGCATTTCCTTTTTCAAATGACTGATGATCAATGAATGGACCTAAATAAAAAGAATGTTATCCCAGTTCCTCCCCCCCCCCTTTTATTAATACTTAATTTACCCTGGCCAATCTTGCTCTTTTGATGATTTCATTCACCTTTCGCATGACAGATTGTCGTTTCAAATTCATGAGATCCTTCAACAAGTCCCTAGATTCCGCTTCAATAAGTTCCCGACAGTCTTCAAAGCAATTGGGAGGTCGTTCGGACCAAAAGGAACCCAAGAAGACACGCATAACTTCAGGAGTAGATACCACTTTACCAAGCGACCACATCATAGCACCATAGATCCGCATGAGTTCTTGTTGACTGACCATATCGCTCTTGTTCAATACCACCCGCACTTTTTCTTCTTGTCCGCGTAGAGCGTGGATGGCCAATTTAAATTCATTCGAGATATCTAGCTTGTGAGAGTCAAACATCAACAAGATCAAATCGGCCCGTTGAGCAAACCAGTCGATCACCTGAGTAAAGTCGTATCCTCGTTCGGTCCGTTGCTTGTCCCCAGCCAAAATACCTGGTGTGTCGATGATCGTCATGTTTTTCAGTAAAGGAGAGGATGTTTGGGAGACTTGGAATCTTGATAAGAAGGCTTGACCAAATCGATTCAGGCCATAGAAGGGGAGTTCTTGGTTCACAGCAGCAGCATTCCCGGGAATCACTCGGTCTTGTTCGTCGTGCATCACGGCAATGAATCGATCAGTTGTTGGTTCCACCCCAATATGTTCACCAGGATAGGATTTGTCCAGCAAGTACTTGATAAATGTTGTTTTTCCCTATAAAAGAAATACATGAGTGGATGAGTGAGTAAACGTTCCTTTATATATAGATATAACTATTACCGTTGAGTATTGACCGATAAGTAGGACCATTGGCTTGGCAGCAATATCGGAAGCTGTCAAAGGGGATGAGTGGAAGCCTTGAATATACAGGTTGGTTAGTAAAAGAGATACAGATTCATGAAAAGGCTTACCTTCAAAGTTATAAGTTACTTCCAAAGGTTGTATCTTTGATCTGTATATGCGTTGGATATTCCGTATATATTGGTGGTATTCATCAAAGTCATCGCTTGGCGAAGGAGGTGCTGGAGATGGTGTGGTTGGGGTTTGGTTTCCAAAGTGGGGTGAGCTATGAATAGACATAAGAATCAAGACTAGTTAAACAAGGATAGCAAAAGAAAGAATAAGGTAAAAGGGGATATATTTGTATTAGATTATTTAAAAAAGAATTGGAAAAGTGGAAGAAAGAAGTATATATAAAAAAAAAAAAAGGAGGGAGGGGTTTAAAAAAGGTTAAAAGTACAAATGTGAGGGGTAATACAAACTGAGCAGGATGATCCAGCTGAGCAAGTCTAAATCTATAGAATATAATAATACAAACTACACTGCAGTATCAATGGCCTTGATGATAGAGGTGAGTGGCCAGTTCCATGTAAAATTCCACCGTATCAAACTTGTCCAATTTAGGGTCCACAGCCGCCAAAGATCGCCACCGATACCGTTGCCCGTTCAAACTCCAATGATCGGTATTCAAAGTCTTGATATATTGACCCCATTTCGCACTTTTCACAGATACCAATCCATCATTATCACCTTCCAGTTGTTGCACCCATTGATTCGGTAGACCCAAAAAGGACCACATGGGAATAGTCGTGGATGCACCGTAAGAGTAATAAGCCACCTTGGGATCATCAGGTGTGTTGGGATTAAAGTAGTTTTGACAGTAATCAGTAGTCAAGTTGGCATAGGCTGGCGTATCCAAGAGTTGTACCACACGTTGTACCACAGGGTCCAGTAAAGTGATGGGCATTTTGGCAATATCAGTCAAGGACCAGTTTAGAAAAGGATGTTGCTGTTGTTGTTGTTGTCGTAAAGAAGATGAAGAGGTTGGTAAGTGGTCATGAGGTACTTTATTATGTTCGTTTTGTTCCATCTTTTTCGCAACTGCCGTCTTGATCGCATCAGTGACTCCGACACCCACATTATCCCTAAACCAATCCATCACTGGGGACCCACGGTGAGGTGTAGATACTGTTGTTAATGACACTGGACTGTAAGATCGTTGTTGTATATGAGATAAAAGATACCGACAATCTAATCCACCCTGATTGGGGGGGGGGAAAAAAAGCACTAGTTAGCATCAATTGTAAAGATATTCTTTTTTTGTCTTTTACCATTGAGTGTGCAATAAAATTGACTTGTTGGCCTTGTAAAACAGCACTGAGAAAGGTATGCAGTACCTGAGCACGTTCCCAAATACTACCAGTCCGTGGTACCCTCGTGACAATGACTTTTGCCCCTAGTTTTGCCAAAGCTTCTTCAATACCACCCCAGTAATGGACTTGCAGGAATGGAATAGCATCAGGTCCACGTTTATCAAACCCATATAAACCATGACAAAGAGCAATTGGGGCACGAGGAGCCACATAGTGAGCAGTGACAGGCATGTCAAGGTTAGACCGAATAGGTAGTTGCTGTGGTGGTGGTGGTGGTGGTTTAGCGGCAATAAAAATATTCTTGTTGCCAGTTGATGGTGTCGTCGCTAATTTATATCGACTGGCATAAATGACCAAAGACTTGTAATGTTCACGGCAATCCTGTTGTTGTTGTTGTTGTTCTTTTCCCACCAGTTTGACCCGTTTTCGATTCTTGTGATTCACCGCCGCCGTTTTGACAAGGTATCTTCCCCATGGCGCATAATGGAGTAGGGAAGTGCGAAGGTGATTTAGTACAAGTGACAGAGATACTGACACCATGGTATCAGACCCATAACAAGAATAAGAAGAAAAGAAAAGAAAAGAAAAGGAAAATAAATCAAATTCATATGGGTATAAATATTCCCCTCCCCAAAGTGTGGCCCATCTCGATTTTTTTGAAATCCCGCAAGTGCCTATGTTCTTTTATGATATCATACCCCCAGTTCATCGTTGAATATTAGTAGCAAGCAATGGATCGTGTTTGTCATTATCAAATGCTCTTCTTCTTTCATCGTATATGCACCTTCTCCACATACAACACCACAACATTTACCTGAAAGAAGGAATAGAATAGAACATTATAGAACGATGCTATTTATAGGATTATATGCGGGGGATGTAGCGGACTTTACAATTAAAAGTTCTCCCGATCGTCTTTGTCTGGAATAGGCATATCGATGCCTTTGATTCTTATTGGTCAAATCCATGCCCCCCCTTTTTTTTTTCAACACTAGAAAAAAAAAAAAGTGGGTTATTTTTTATTCAATTGTTTCAACATATTGTAAAGAGAATAGGATATCTAAATAGTTATCTTAAGCCAAGACAAAGGCACTACCGAGAGCAAAGGCGCCGAGGAATGCAGTGGTTTGGACAGCCATGTTGGGGCCAAAAACAACCGCGCCGGAACTGGCACCTCCAGAGGAAGAAGCACCTCCAGAAGAAGAGGAGCTGGAAGGAGAAGAGGAACCAGAGGAACCAGAGGAACCAGCAGATCCAGAGGATTCTGAAGCTGAAGATCCAGAAGAACCACCGCTAGCAGCAGAAGATTGAGCTTGGGCAAAAGTGATCAACAAGAAAAGAGCGAGACAGAGAAGAGCAGATCCTTGGAATTTCATTTTTTTGTTATATGTATGTTGTGTGTGAGTTGTTATAACGAGAAAAAGAAAAAAGGATTGACATGGCTCGCTTTATATAACAAGCGAGGTACCCCATCCTTTGATGTCATGGATCTTTAGATCGACTTGGCTTTTTCTTTTTTTTTTTTGATCAACAGCAAGTCTTAAATCATCATCCTATTACTGTTTCGTCAGGAGAAAGAGAGACAATCTGTGTTTAGTGCATAATCTAAATTTTCAAATCCCGATAGATCGCACACACAACAATCTAAACATTATTACAAGACTAAACATGAATGTTATGATTGATAAACATATGGATCTAAAATGGTATTTCTTTATTAAGCATAGATACTAGAGGGAACTAATATAAACTAACAAAAGTAAAGGGGGCTAGGGTATAATAGCAATAATGAAGAAGAGGAGGAGGAGAAGGAATGAAGGTAAAGGGGATAATACTATAAAACTAGAAGCCGCCTGACTTGTAAATTGCCCACCACCAAAGATCCATAGAGGTTGACCATCTTGAGGTTGAGTATAAAGGATATTGACAGGTGTACCAGAATCGTCATTTTGTGGGACTTGGAATCCTTAATGAATAGCATTATCCAAGATCGATTTGTTAGTATTGCCATCGGTGTCATTAATGGCAAAGTCCAAATAGATTAATGTTGATATGTTTTTCATATAGTTAGACAATTCGAAGGGCGTGTAATCAGCTTGTGCTAAAAAAAGCGCCATACTGCCTGCCACATCTGTATTTCCAAATGGAGACAAGGGTTAGTTTTGGTCGTTTTGTCTAGATTCTTTTTTTTTAGCATAATTAAAAAAAAAAACTTACGAGGGGCAGCCATTGATGTACCAGTTAAAGTCTTGGTAGCTGTATCACTATCACTTGTTATGGATTTGATATCAGTTCCTGGGGCAAACCTATGTATGGGATGATAATCACCAAAGAGGGAAAAAAAAAAAAAAGAGTCAAGTAAGTATATATACATGAGAAGAAGAAGAGGAGAGGGAATGACTTACATATCTACGCATTTTCCAAAGTTGGAGTAGTAAGCAATGGAATCATCACGATCAATGGCACCTACAGTAATAACCCCTGGACTTGATCCGGGAGAATAGAGACATGCATCTTCACCATAGTTTCCGGCAGCCACGACGACATGAATCCCGAGCTGAATGACTTGTTCCACTACTTGATTATACAAAGCACACAAAGAGAGATTGATAATACTTTTTGTTTTGCCTCGTATAGATGATGAGTGTGCTAAAGAGAGACTGGTTGATGGTAATATGGAGGATGGTGATGGTGATAACACAACAGGTTTTGATGAGAAGATTGATGTCGATGAGATGTGGTGGTTGACAAAGCCTTTGGTTTCGTTGACTTTAATTTCATCGACTTTGATTTCGATGATGTTGACTTGTTGTGAGTAACGGTGATGGTGGTGTGGTTTCCTTTTTGGCGATGACATGTCGTGGTTTTACTGTTGTGATCAAATGATGAGGATGAGGACGACGAGATGAATTGGTAGTAGGATGTTGATTTTGGTTTACGAGTTTATCATTGACGAGCATGAGTGTAGTGGTAGCGGTGGTGTCCGTAATTGAAGTGGATGGCTGTTGTTCCACTTCTGTTGTTGTTGTTGTTCAATTAAACGTTCAACCCTTTCTTCTATTTGTCCAGTTGCATTAGTGAAAGCATTGGTAGTATTATTTAGTTATTTATTTCCATTGTAAATGATCTTGGTCATGTCAAGTAATTGTTCGGTTGATTGCCCTGTTTTGTAAAACAACGTGGTATTGAGTGTATTAATACCCAAATAACATTTCCAGTGTGAGTGTTACCTGATATATGTGCTTTTCAGTAGGTGAATGTAAATGTGGGTGTCAAGTTTAAAAAGAGAGAAAGAAGAAAGAGAAGCCTACCCATTTCCAGACCCACTGAGATGGAAGTTTTCGTTGTGATATGGTTGCTGATTACGTGTTGATGTGTGCCCCTTTTGCCCAATCAATCTGATATATTTGTCAAAAGGAAGATATGTAATGATTATACGTTTACGTTGAGATATCCATGGTGTAGCAATAGTCATATAGTCGAAAGTCGTTACCCTGCTGAAGCTCATTCATTGTTTCACGGGATATCGTCGTCAAAGAGAGATGGATCGTCTTGGTTTGCTGTACTTTTTATAATAACTGTCGATGTCATCCACCCATAAGCCAGATGCAATCCATTTAAAAGAAGGTCATCCTTTTTCCCCATTCCCTGGTTTGTTATCAGTACACAGTCCAATTCTACTTGGGAGGAGAGAGAGAGAGAGAGAGAAAAGTATTAGTATCAGGATCTTGCTGAAGGTGTTCATCCAAGAAGAAAAAGATAGTATCCGCTATCTCCCCTTTCTTTTAGTGCCTATTGCTTTTTCTTTCTTTCTTTACCTTTGCCACGATGAGATCCAGTTCAATGAGTTCCAGTTGAGACTCGGCCATCATCAGTTAAACACGGCCCTTTACCACAAAATCAGTTACCGATTGTGAAGAAGACCAGTGGAGGGAAGGTTCGTTCGTTATTATTAGGATTCACACGGTTGGTTGTTGAATCACTTGATAGTACTAGTAGGGTTCATAATCCATTGTCGATGATACAGTATAGTCATACCGTCGCCATGTTAAAAAAAAGTTGAGTGAGAAAGAGGGACGGGAAAGAAAAGAAAAATTGCCACACAAGACAAAAAGTTAGTTCAAAACCCGCTTACTCTCGCCTTGACTCTTAAGAGAGCTCTACTGACTTGATGGAAAAGCGATGCTAATGACAAAAGTGACCTCATATCATTCGGTGTTTGTACCTTCCCGAATGTCTCTCTATCCGACAACATGTGGCATACGATCCATTGTCCCGACTTGCACCCACTTTAGCAAACACTATCAAACGATGGAAACGATCCTTGATCATCATAGGCGACATTCTAAGGGAATTGGAACAACTACAACACCCAGATCATGTCGATAAACCTATGGATCAAGCCACTGATGACCTCTTCCTGACATGGTTCACCAAAAGAATCAAAACACCACCTTCACCGATATGATCACTCTGCTGCTCTTTTCTTTTATTGGATTAGTGTAGTTTAGTCTAGCTCCCTCTTTTTATTCTATCACTTTGTATAGCCAAACACATCACCCACCCTTTTTATTCCTTGACCACATTTAGCAATTAATAAAACCCTTCGTCTTCTTCATACACAACATTGGTAGTTTGAAAGGCGTTGTCCTCGGCGTCAGTACAAATCATCAAAGTTTTACAACAACGGCCTCAAGAAATGTTTACTCCCTCGACCTCTCGTCAAGAAAAAAAAGCTGTGGTCTCCGGAAGACGAAAGATGATAATCCTGTGGCTGTTGATATGACCATGTTATATATATTCTGTGAATAACTATTGTTTTTATTTACCTTCTTTTATGATAATAAATGAACCCTGTCTTCTTTACCCTGTTATACTTTAAATCATGTCTTTTATATTCTGTTATGACTTGATCGCATCCGGTACCTTTGGGGGGTACATGAATTTGTTTTTAAAAAGTCAACATCTGACATGCAACAGCTAATAGTGGAAACGCCATATAGCTTGGAGATACCATGTGTGATGATTCGATGAGCATAAACCAAGTTCACCCGACAAACTCCGCTTTGGTGGCGAATCTCAACCTGACTGACATAAGGGGTTTGATTATACATCTTAGAATACATATGGCATTGATCAAGTGGCTAGAAATAATTCCGCTCGCAATCCTACGGGTGAGTGTGTCGATTGGCGGGATTTAAACCGTGTTTGCTTGAGCGCAAAAGTGGAAAGCCACGTTTTCAACTTCCCCATCCCCGACGCACGGTCTTTTCATAAAGAGTACAAAAAAAAGTGAGAGACAATAAAGTCATGGGACAGTAGGGTGATTAATAGTAGTGTTTATTATAAGAAGAATGATGATGGTGATGACAATGAGTAGAGTAACAATGACACTGAATAAATACAATAAACCAGACAAAAGTCCATAACCTATAAGATAGAAAGGGAAGATTAGAAAAGGAGGTGCCACTTACGGTTTATACGTCAGACGGGCTTTTACTACCCTGATTATTCAAGTTGGGGTCATTATAGCAAGAGAATCAGTGCGTCCAACGGGTTTTGGATGTTGTGAGTAGAGTATTGTTATCAGAAGCAGGAGCAAGAGAATCGGAGGAAAAATCAGCATGGTTATGGGTGGGCACGAATCCAAGCACAGGGCCGGATGTGTCTAGACGCATGAACACTTCGTCGCCGAAATATGTTGCAGACAGGCCAGCATAAAATACTTTGCAACGTTGGCGTCAAGTTGTCATCATCCATGTCTTGACAGCACCTCATTGGCATCCAGAGCGGGGGTTGAATACATAAAATGAATACATCGAATAGGTCTTTTCTCATCCTTCGTTCGATACCTTTACCTTTTGTTCATCGTCGCAGAGTTGATAGTTATATAAAGAAAGAAAAGAAGAGGAATAGAGATCATTATCTTTTTCGCTTTTTTTTTTTTTTTTGTTTCACTGTGTGTGGAGATGCATGTGGGAAGATAATCGGGTTTTGAATTTGGCATGAGTAACGAAATTTCAGCTGACACCGCTTTCACACCAAAAAACATAGTTCATGGCTTCTATAGCTTGTCTTCTATAGCCCACCCAACAACTGATTATGCATATTTAAACCCCAATTCATGCAAATTTACCTATACCTGTATGGCCCACGCACCTGGTCCTAATGATAGGCTCACAGAGTAGCGAAATTTGATTCATGCAAGTGAAGGCGGTATTTTAATTTCGGATCCCGAATCTGCATGAATTTCCCAATCCAGCAAACCAAGCGTCGTTGCCAGGGATAGCCTAGAAGAGGAGTAATTTACGTTTGAAAAAAAAAACCAGAGTCTATTCATCATGCCAAAACCTATGCCTACACTATAACAATGCCCACCATAGCCTAATTACATACAGACGCCAGTCGGCGACCTGGTCGTTTATTGACAAAAAAAAAAAAAAGGATAAGGTAAAAGGGACAAACAATCTACAGTATTACGTCTAGGTAAACCATGTTATTAGCAAAAGTATCAGATGGAGAAGAGGAAGAAGACAATGGGACGGCCACATACAGGTTTGCCGAATCAGTAGCATACAAAATATAACTGACCATGGTTGAATATGTTTTGTTTCAAGTATGCACCAGAGTTTGCCCCTGGCTTCAGTGCATGGTCATGGCAAAGGCAGGACGAATAGGCAATTGTCGGTGATGCAGGGGTATTTGGATTCTTTGCTTGTAAAGTGAATAGAGTGTTGTAATAGCTCGACCATATACACATCGAGATTTCATAGGACAATCAATGACATCCCGACTTTGATGGTGAGGAGGTGGCCGGGCATATCATTCGGATACAATGAGTGAAGGAATTCCACAGGATAGAGTGGTTGAAGGGATCATCGCGTCTTGGCTTCACCGGGGAAAGATTCTGTTGCTTCCATGTTGATCCGATCCACAAATGCATTTTTCGTCGTGAGGAGGGTACGGAGGGCGTAAAAAGAGGGATCTTGGCGTTGGCTGAGGTCAGGGTATATTTTGTTGATGATGGTTGCAATGTCTTCAGAATCAGTCTTGTTTGACGGGTATCTTTTCAGGGTAAGGAGGTTTACTATTTCCAATAGAGAGAAGCTGGGAATCCAAGACAAAGAGATTCGGGAGAAGGACGTGGCAATGCAATGTTGATCTTGCCGCTGTTGCAGCACATACTGAAGACAGGATTTGTGTTTCATAATGACGCTTTGTATTGATCAATTCTGGATTGGTCAATCAGCATTTGTAAAAATAAAAAAGTCAAGACAGTTAAAATTAAAAACAACGCTTCAATAAGGCATAGTCAAAGGCGTTGGGAATAGATTTTTATTATAAAGACATTTAATAAATACAATAACTAAAATAATAATAAAAAATGGGATCAATAATAAATCATCCCGTCATTTCTATAAAGACCGTCTTTTCCCTGTGGTTGATCTTCTTGCTGTTGTCCACCCAAATTCGTCGTCATCAACCCTTCTTCATTCCCCAAAAGTCCCAACAGATGAGAGGTATTTTCACCTGCCAGATCCAAAGGCATCCCTGATAAGACATCGACATTGGCATCACTATGTATAAGGTGTTTCCGAGTGAATCTTGTCCCTGGGGATGATACGTTGGATAAAGTAGAAGAGATCGGTTCTGGATCGATCATGGATGTAAATGGTCCTGCTGGTTTTAAAGTGGGTGATGATAAAAGATGACGTGATGGTATCAGGTGGCTAGAGGATGGTGATGAAGAAGGCGGTAGTACCGGTTGTGATGTTTTCTGTTGCTGTGGAGGTGGATACTGTTGATAAGTCGGTAGTTGTGTTCCCAAATAATGGCTCCATTCTTCCATATCCAAAGACGGTGGTACACCCCAAAAGGCAGCCCCAGAGAGATCGAATTGGCGTTGTGAAGGAACAGGAATCGTATCAGGTGCTGCAAATGGATCCATATTCCCCTTCCCGACCGGTCGGGATAGTTGTGGTGAAGTTGTCTTGTTGAATCCATTTCCTCGGTTTGTATAGTCAGAGTTGGCTGCAAGTTCATTGGTAAAAGAGCCCATCATCATAGTGTGTTGCTGATTCCAATGTTTCTTGTCGTTACCGAGTCGTTGTTGTCGAGATTCGTCATGATATCTTGATTCCCCTCCTTCCACTGGTGGTATCCCATTAGATTGGTGGTTGTTTCGTTGTGGTTGGTGGACAATAGGTCGTAACGTGTTTTCGTATGTCGGAAGATTAAGTTCCCGTAATCCAGCAAGTTCACCCAAGATGTTGGCACTACGAGAGGCTGAAGTCCATGTCTTTTCCAATTCTTCCAAAAGTCGCATGATATTGCTGATATTGACCTTGGCGTCAAAAGATTTTGATGCGTCATTAGATGAGGAGGCCGAATTGATAAAGATAATCCCTGCTGTGAATATAAAATACACTACAGTATGGAATACATACTTGAGTACACCATTCTCGAGCATTCGATTGGCAATGTTCATGATGGCAGTCGCAGAGACAGCACATGTGTTGTATTCGGATATTGATTCTGGTGATAGATCAGAGGTGTTGTTTGGAATGAACAGTCGGTGTAGAAGAATGACAGTGGTGTGATAGACCATATGCAGTTGAGCAACACATATAGGATAATGGGTGTTGTGTGATGATGATGATGGATTGTTACTTTCGTCTATTGCAAGTGCTGGCGGTAGATTCTTGTACCAATGTGAGAGTCGACCTGTGAGTGAAGATACAATTTGACCAATGTGTCGAATGTCAGCATGTTTCAGGGCCTTTGCATAGTAAATGTTTTTCAGCACATGTCCCAAGATGTCGCAAATCTTGACCAGATGTGATAGTGTTAAGAGTGGACCAGGTTGTGATGCAGAGTCGTTGAATGGTGGATACACTGGTATTTCATTGTCTTCTATGGTCGGGAATGGTATATCACAATCGCTTTCTTCGAATATTGATGATCGCCCATAGGTAGCACTGGCCATTATATCACACGCATAAGAGCACCAAAACACCCGTTTCCTTCGTTCCTTTTCATCTGCAGGAATTTGCCAATGGTCACAATTCCTATTCAATCCCAAGTCGAGTGCCATCCGAAAAGCCTATATATATAAAAGAAGAAGGAAGGGGTCAGTTCTTGTTCACTCACATGTAAGTAGTTTTCTTACCATTCCACTATATAACCAAGCCCTGGCAGATTTCATAGTACCTTGTTGATGACTTGATAAGAGTAAGAGAGCTTGTACAGTTGATATCCGAGGTATATCATATTGACTATCCAAGAGACATTTAGCACGTTCAAAAAACACCTCCCCAGCAGTCTCTGGTCGAGCAGGATCCGATCGCACCTCCACATCATCACAGACACGAGAAGCCACTGCATAAATGGCATTGAGCAGTAGTGGCGAAATGGGTTCCGCAGGATCGTCTAGAGAAGAAGACAATTGTCGCTGGTAAAAGATAGGAAGCACCGGATAAAAATGTTGGAAATAGAGTCGAATCAATATGGTGGATAGTCGAGGTGATGGTAAATCATAGGGATCAATAGTCGTCGGACGATGATTGGCGGCGATGGTCGAGGAAGAAGAGCAAGGTGAGGAGATGGAAGGTGAGGAAGAGGTGGAGGATGATAATTTGCCATTGTAAAATGATGATCCTCGTTGTTGATTGCTTGACAAGTGGAAAGCCCCATGATGGTAAGTCCGACTTTTCTGTAGTAGATAAAACCCAGAAGATTTCCCCAAGTAGCGATATTGTCCATTGGCGTCCATGGCAAGTTGGCCTGTACTATCACCCGCCTCACCATTTTCACCGGCCCCTTGAAGTATATTGGATATTGACGATAGTTTTAGTTTGTTGCGATGGTTTGTTGTTGTTGTATCAAACGCACAAGCACCCAAAGATGAAGGTAATGTCGATCCCCCATAGCCAAAGTGAATGTCATTATTGTTGGAAGAAGAAGACTCAGCTTTAGGACGGACAGGTGTGTTTTGCCATAGGAATACTTTGTTTTTATCGCCATTGTGAGTTGACCGTCGTTGAGGTTTGTTAAATATCTGTTCGCCGGTGGGTGTTTCCAGTGGTGTACTGAGTTCCTTCAAAAGAGACTTTGCCTTTGGATCGTCGCCTTGTGCCATTTCACCTAGTAAACCTTCCAGTTTGTAAAGACGGTTTTCTATTGCTTCAATATATCCTTTAGGAGGTCCCCTCTATAGAGAGAGAGAGTGTGTGTGTGAGTACATTCCATGTTTGAAGACGAGGTGCCTTACCTTTTTTGTAGTATCCTTATAGGTGCATTCCAAATCAAACGCATTGCAGTTGCTGCAAATAGGGATAAGACCATCGCAGCGAATCTTTTTCCTACGACAGAGATCACTGTAAAGAAAAAAGGGTTAATCATAATGGGTAATCAAAGTTTCGGTGCTGCATATGTTTCCCTACCAAGCACGAGAAACTCTTTGGCGCTTGTTTCCCCCTTCTTCGTGGTCACTAGACATTTCGCATAAATGTAATGTTCAGAGACAATATAGAGTTATAAAAAAAAATACAAAAAAAAAAAAGAATAAAAGAAGTAAAGAAGAAACCTTTCTTTTTTTTTTTCTCAGAAAAGAGAAAAAAACGTTTTCAAACCCCGCTATACTCGAACTGATGGGTTCTTTAACCCCCGATAAGCCAATAGAACATGATCTTGACTTTTATTTCACTGTATGTTAAATAATGTATGAATAATAAAAAGGGTATACCTATAGGTGGGCAACTGGACTCGTCCTTTCGTTGCAGGTCCATGTGAGGGGAAAATTTCTCAGTCACCGATAAAAAAGGGACCTCGCGAGATTTTTTCTTTTTTTCTTTCTCCGTTTCTTCCTCTATCTCTTTTTTTTTTTTTTTTTTCTTCCCTTTTTATTTTAGCACACATACACGTTTTGTATTGGATACAAAAAAAAAAAAGAGAGAGATTATGCAGCACCAAGAAACACGTCCTGGTATCAATCATCGTTTATTCGGTTCTCCATTACCATCTTACCCAATGTCTCCTTCTGAACAACAACAATTACAAATCCAGCAGCAACAACAACAACAACAACAACAACAACAACAACAACAACAACAGCACCAACAGCACCAGCAACAGCATCACCACCAACAACAACACCATCACCACCAGCAACAACATAATCCACAACAGTATCGTCACCTTGCCCAACAACAACAAGGTGGTACGTATCCTTCGTCGGCTACGTTACCAACAGTAAATAGTATTCTCGCTCCTCAACATCGTACTCACATTCTTCCACCTCATCCATCTGCTATTATCCAGCCACAACACCAACCTCATCATCATCATCCAACCATGTTATCACCTACACAGTTAGCACAATCGTCACACATACCGACCTATGCATCTTATCCACCTATAGCAGCCGTACCACAAGATTCGCCTTTGAAAACAATCCAATGTCCTGAAACTGGTTGTAATAAACAATTCACGGATATAGAAGGGTATCGAATCCACGCTAGGTAATATCATCCTTGCATGAATTATTGGATAACTAACACTTCTTTGTAGTACGGAACATGGCGGCGAACGTCGACCCACAGAAGGAAATCAACAATCATCAGAAAGTAGACCTTATGTAAGTAAATAAATAATAGGATATTGGTTGGTGTAGGGGATTCTAATGATCTCGGTTATTATAGGTATGTGATCATCTAGGCTGTGGAAAAGCATTCAAACAATATGGTAATCTTAAGGTAAGTCCCACAAAAGAATATGATTTGGAGCATAATTATAAAAAGTCGTTTTTTTTAGACTCATGTAAGGAAACATACTGGTGAACGTCCCTATCAGGTAAAAGTGATGAAGGACAAAGGGGGGTTATACCTAGATGAACTAATATATTGCATGATAGTGCACTTTTGATGGATGTGGTAAAAACTTTGCTCAATTGGGGAACTTGAAGACACATGAAAAGATCCATTGGCCTGTCAAACCGTATGTATGTGATTATCCAGACTGTCATCGTGGTTTTACTCAACGGGGTAATCTAAAGGTATGAATAAAAAGGATCGTTTTTTTTTTAAAAAAAATAAAATAAAAAGCTCACCCTTCTTCTTATCTCTTTATAGGCGCATCTTATCAAGGTCCACCACATTAGCACGTCTTAGTATATAGTTTTTTACCCCTCTCTTTTTTTTTTTTTTTTTTTTTTTTTTTTGTTGTTGTTGTCGTTGTTGTTGTTATTGTTAGTCCGTACCACCTCTTGTTACTGTCGTTCCTCCCCCCCCCACCTCACCAACCCAAATAGGACTTCTATCCCACACAGGCATTCTTCTTGTAGACGGCAGTATGACATACCCTACTACATTAATACATCCATATCTATCAAATACCATCATCCAAATAAAGTCTTTGTTTAATTAATATGTATCATAATAGGTCTTTTGTGTTTATTTGACATGTCACCCAAAAAAAATAAAAAGGAAATATACTAAATGACTATTCCTACTGTTGTTGATCGACAGCTTCGGCACCTACATTTTGTTCCTTCAATAATGCATCAATTTCAGCAGGTTTGAAGAGATCATATTGCACCTTTTGATTCTTAAGTTGGATGGTAGCGAATTCCACTATTAATCAAACCCCAATCAGTTAGTATTTCCCCTCTTACCCTTTCCCTTATACTTACATTTTTCACTAGTGAGTGTTGTGCTATCCATGGTTTTACTGAGTACCTTGATGGCCAGAGCCTTTGCTTCTTCGAGATTCATTGTTTCCTTGTAATCTTGTTTCAGAATACTTTGAGCACTTGCATTATTAGCACCAATACAAGTTGCCTTCCAGCCACCATAGTTTCCAGAAGGGTCGGAATGATACAGTTGGAATCCAAAGTGTTCGTCGTAACCAGCAAAGATAAATGATACACCAAAAGGACGTAACCCACCATATTGTGTATATCCTTGTTTCAAATCGCAAAGTTGTTGTACAAGTTGTTCCACTGGTATATCTTCATTATAGGCAAACAAGTATTTCTGTGCGCTGGCTCGTGTCCAATTGATCAAAATATTGGCGTCCGCGGTAATACCAGCTACACCACAAATCATATTACTAGTTTATAAAAGAAGTGTAAGTTAGTATACTTTTATATTTGGGTGTTGGGACTTACTCGTTCAATTTGTAGATCTTTTCAGAAGAGGCAGTTTGTTCAAGTAATTTCGAGGTCACCTTCTTTTCAGCAGCAATCACAATACCATCACTAGCCAGAATACCAAGAGCAATACCAGCTTGAGAGATGGCTTCCATGGCATATTCGACTTGATAAAGACGACCTAATAATAAAAAAAGATAATACAAGTGGTTAATGATATGATATAAAAAAGGGGGAGAAAGACCCATGTACTTGATACCATCAACAAACAAAACAGTTAATCGTGTAGGTCCAGTTCCATCCTTTTTTTTTTCTTTTTTTTTTTTTTTCTCTTTATACCTTCAGGTGAGAAAATCGTGGTTCGGGAATCGTATCTTCGAGACATTGTTGGGATGGAGTAAAGTAGGAGAAGAAGAAAGAGTAAAAGACGCGCGCCTTTCCAAAAAAATATTTTTGAAAGCTTACGTATCTAGCTCGATGATTGCTGGTTGGCGGGATGTCAAAATAACAGCCAATTAAAAAAAGAGATCATGCTCCCCACTATATAAAATCAAACAGGCATAAAAAAAAAAAAAGTGATTGGTTTTATTATTAATCGATAAAGAGATGGGGAATAACTAGTAACTACATTTACAATACGTTCCACTTTCTTCCAAAAAATGTTAGAAGAGTACAGTAGGAAAACATTCCACCGAGAATCCAAAAGAACCAAGTGAGATCCACATATTCTTTACCAGGCACCTAAAACAATATTATAATAAAAAAAGTCAAGTTCATTATGTCACCTTATTACTATTCTTACCTGAATATTCATACCCCATAGACCAGCAATAAAGATGATTGGGATGAAGATGGTACCTAAAAAGGTCAGACGATTCATCACCGTGTTTGTTGTCCTATAGGTCATTGATAAATCCACATTAACTTGAGCAAGATAATTGGTATGAGCCCTAGATAGGATACGATTGTAGTGATTGATGTTTTGTACCATCGTCAGTAAATGATCTAATGACACAAACAAAAAAAAAAAGAGAGAATCAGTTTATATAGTCATTTCCCATTTATTTATATATATATATACCTTGAATGTCACCAAGATAGAGTAATACTTCATTTAAAGTTTTCATTGCCATGACCTCTTCAGGAGAAAGAGTGGAGAATTGATCTTGAATGAGAGCACTATATCCACCTGCCCGTTGCCATTTTTCTTCATACCGTTTCATCAAGCTTTTCATGACATCCACCTTGGCCGCTAATAATCGTGACAGTTGAGTTGCCCGTTTACGACACCGACTGATTCGTTTCAACATATCAGACCGTTCCGATTTATGCAGCACCAAAGACAATTCGTCAATCGACACACTTTCCATTTCCACCTGACTGATGATGGGAGCAAAAGAATCGGTAATATCGTCAATGAGACAATAATGAATCCAATCAGGTACGATCAGCATGTGGTGTTTGATTTGATCCAAACGGTGTCGGACTCGAGCCGGATGAGGTGAAGACTTGAAATGAAAGGTGAGTAATCCGTGCTTGAAGATGAGGTTGTAAAAGTTGTAAGGCCAGATCTGATCATTGTCTACATCAAAGCATCGAAAGGAGACAAAGGTGTAGTTGGGGAAGAGTTCAATCTTTTCGCATGGTTCGCGCGCCGAGATGTCTTCTACAGTAAGAGGATGGATTCGGAAGAGGGTCGCCAGTACATGCATTTCTTCGTCAGTAGGGGTCAGACAGTCTACCCACCAACCTGTTGTTTCTAAAATCGTTTCCAGTCCGTCTCGTCCGTCCGATGATAATAATTGTTGGATGGCTATCGTTTTGCCATTTTCTTGTGAGGAGTAAACATGATACCGTGCCACTTCAGGTAAAGAATGTTCCGTTTTCTATGTCAATAAAAGTAATAAAAATATTTAGTCATGTTGTTTTGTTTTCCGTATACATACATACATACCATGGGTTCACCATAGAGTCGACTTTGTTTGCTCATGGTTCTTGATAAAGTAGAGCCAATAGACATTTTCCGTTTGACTTCAGCTACACCATGATCAAAGATACGTAGATTTGGAGTTTGAGGACTAGTTGTTTTATCATCTTGGTAACCGTATTGAGGATATAGCACATCAGCTTCTACATCCATGTCGTCGAAATCATCTTCACCAGCAGAATAGTGTCGACGTCGTTGGTGATTGGAGGTTGTTTCTTTAAGGGAAGACTGTGAGTGGTGAGAGTAAGCACGGGACTTTTTACGATAGCTGAGAGTATTTTGGTTGAAGGACATTGTTGTTCATAATTGACATTGATGTAGGAAAGAAGGGTGGAAATTCAAAATGAAAAAAAAAAATCAAAAGGGTTGAAATCAAAACTCCGGGGATTCAAAAAATGATCATCCCCCCCCTGATAAACCACATCATGCATGAGCTACTTTTTCGAGGCTTAGTACCACATTGATGTTATTTGATGTTACCAATGAGAGATGGGAAAAGAGTCGAATAGTGTTTTGATTCATCGGTAAGACCATTCTTCCAAAAAAGGCAACCTTTTCCAAATGACAAACGATGAGAAGTACATAATAAATATAGTACAAACAGGCACAACTATCTACTTTCCAATAAAAGAAGAGTCTATGTATCTATTGAGAATAAAGCGTTGTAAAACAAGGATAATGGTAAAAAGACTGTCGTTACATATAAGGAATAATGAGAAACAGATACCAGTAGTGAATGATACGGTCAATGATTATGGTAATTAAAATATAGCCTTATATTATATCAATCAATCTCTTTTCTTCTACTGTATACCTGATTAAAGTGGGTATAAGAAGAAATACATCATGCAGTTTTCTCTTCTACTAGATTTCAAATACCGACAGGCACGGATTTCGCGATCGAGTTTTGATAGACCCATTATCATATGATTAATCAAACCATGTAGATCAATGGGAGGATTCCGGCTGCAAGGAACTCCGATGACACCCTTCTCTATTTTGCCGTAAAAAGTAACATCATAATGATATACAATTAGTTTCTTTATTGACATTTTGAATAAATACATCACAAGTACAATCAAAATGGAAGGGAGGATGATAAAAGATACACTATAAATAGGATGATTCCACTACTAGATTGATTAAAGAAAAGAAGGATCGTGTGTAAAGGGGGGGGTATTAAATAATATAAAGTGTTCTAAAATGTAGACCAATGCCAATCAGCCGGGACGGAGAGAGCAACTGTATTGAATCCACCTAATCATAAAACCAACTAAGTACTATGATATTTTTTTTTCTCTCTTTTTCTTACCTTCAGTCTTTTTCGATCCAATGTTCACACCGTGTTCATGATGAAGATGATGTTGTTCTTGTTCGACAATATCTATAAAACAGTATGATTAGTTATGGCAATACGTTTTTTCTTTCAAGAAAAGTGCAATTACCATCTCGCCCGAGTTCAAGCACCCCTTCGAGGGCATGAGGTTGTAACGTCGTCATGATACCAGCATGCCTGTTTTTTCGTTTTTGTCCAAGATCCCCTTCCTCTTCAGATTTATTGTCGTCCGTTTCATCCGTAGTGGATGTTGAAGAGGATGTAGTCGAGACCAAAGCAGGTTGTTTCCATTTGTCGGCACAATCGTCGCAGCCACGAGAAAGGAAGCCCTGAGGGTGGAATTCAGAGTCTTGATTCAATCGAAGATAATTGGAGCAATGAATCGAGCAAAAGATATCACCACACTAGAGAAGAAAACAACACTATATTAATATTCTCCTTCACTACATGTTTCTTTTCTTTTACCTTTCTACAATGATGTCGTCTTGTGAATAGACCAAACCGTTTAGAGCAGCCAGAGTAAGCACAGTAAACTACATCTTCATCACACTATCCAATAAAAAAGATCAGTATGGCCGCCCCCTTTTTTCATATCTGCTTTTACCTTCCAGTGAATCCTTATAGGTGGCCCAGTCACTGCCAATATGTGTTGTCCAGGATCTTCAGGTTCAGTTGTGGTGGAGGCAAGTGATCGATCAGACAAAGTCTGGGCCATTGTTAATCGTGATGGTCGTCGTTTTCGAGTCAAAGCATATATATCCATGATGATACAATCCCCTTTGTAATTCTTCCGTCAGCCTTCGATTTATATATAAAAAAGAGAGAGCGGGAGGGATAAATATATATAATGTTTATTAAGGTAAAAGTCAGGAAGAAACGAAAAAGGAGGGACTCTCTCTCTCTCTCAAAAAAAAAAAGAATTGCAAAAGTTATCCAATCGATTGGATCGGTGTTCCTAATTTTTAAAACTCCGTTTGAGCCGTTCAAAAGAGTGCGCGGTCGGGGAATCGAACCCCGGCCCTTCGCGTGGCAGGCGAAGATTATACCACTTAACCAACCGCGCTCACATGTTTTTGTCAATCTCTATGTAGTATATAAAGCACAAAATCGGAGTTTCAATAAGGGTATCTATGATTATATACTTATATTCAAGTACAAAGGGAGGGTTGTACCTCGTTTATTCACTGATTGGAGGTAGCCTTTTTATATCTTCATGGGAAAGGGACTAAACAAACGGGTAATATAATATAAACTAACTGGTGGGATCGGGGATAGGAAGGTAATAAACTAAACGAGGGAGTAAACGGGATTTGAATTTCGGGGAGAAAATACCAAAACCACGGCGTGTCATTTTGTTTGACTTTTATGTGCTATAGAAACCACATCGTCGGACGTTCAAAAAAGCACGTGATGTAAAGGAAAAGCTGGTCAACGGCTTTCCCTGTGAGAAACATTTCTTGGTGAGGTATAATATTAGATATAGTAAAATATATAAATATTAATGAGATATAACTTTTATAAGATATTTCTTGAATATTGAAAGTCAGATGATCATATGAAATTCAAAAAAATTTAGAAAATAGTGTTTTATTAGAAATTTTAAAGATTATATAAAATTGTAAAAAAAGTATTGTTATTAAATTTAGGGGAAATAGAAATGTTTCTCTGTGATTGTTATTACCCAAAAATATAGAATGTAATAGTCAAAGAGAATGTATTAGGTGTTAAAAAACAGATAGTCTGTTTGTCGTCTTTGCTTGTTATTTAATGACTTTTGTGAGAGAGCGGGATGTGAATTTTTTATAAAAAAGAAAGTTATAAAGTCGTTTCCCCATTTATTTTTCTCTTCTTCCCATCTTTTCAACATTTGCCCTCCTGTTATGAAACTCTTTGTTACAGTTGGCTCAACCGGTTTTGACCAACTCGTCAATGCTGCCACCTTGCCTGATTTTATATCTCACCTCTCCTCCTTGGGTTACACCTCTCTACTAATTCAATATGGATCCTCTAAAGACATCTTTATCAGGAACACCAAAGATCTCACCATTAAAGGTCTCGACATTCAAGGATATGATTACAAGGATACTATCGAACATGATATCAAACAGGCAGACTGGACTATCAGTCATTCAGGTACGCTTTATATATATATATATATATGTAAAGAATGTCGCAGATAAACTAATCCACCTTTTTACTAGGGGCGGGAACTATACTACAAGCTTTGCGATTAGGGAAAAAGTTGATCGTCATAGTCAATGAATCACTGTTGGACAATCATCAAGCTGAACTTGCTCAAGCCATGGCGATGAAGAAGTATGTGATATACGGTGATGTAAAGTAAGTACCAAAGATATTGTCGGCATGCTTCATGTTAACTACTTGTCTTCTCTAGCCAACTAGCGGACACATTGTCAATAGCACCCAAGAAACACCTGGAGGTATTCCCGGAACCCAATCATGCATCCTTTGCCTCTGCCTTGGACAAAAAGATGGGTTTCCTATGATGATCCTGTGGGGTGATCGACTTTATCTGGTATACCCTCCCCTCCCATTACACCTTATTATAATCCATACAAATAAAGATATCTTTGTACAGCTGTTTATTTTATTTTATTTTTATTGTGTTGTGACTAACCCATAAAAGTCTATAAAGGAATCCAATAGCTATAGTTTAACAAAAAAAGGGTTTAAAGAGTAGTGATTAATAGGAAGGGGGGGTGAAACAATACAAAACCAACAAATCTATGCTATGTAAAAAAAAAAAAAGACAAGAAGAAGGGGGGGACAAAGGTGTATGTGAAGGGTAAAAAAAACAAACAAAACAAATATCTATCTATTGGTCGGTAGGTGCCTTGTAAGAGTAATCCCAACCTTGTGCAGAGGGAGTTTCAGTTGGAATCTTGGCTTGTTTAGGATAAGTGACATGACGGCTCTTGACAATGGCACCTTTGAATAATCGGTCGCTAGTTTTTTCCAATTCGGTCATGGCTTGGTGTAAAGATCGGAATTGTTTTTCAAGAGTGCGTTGTTTTCGTTCACGTTCGCGCATCACATGCAATTTCCAGGCTCGTTCAATGGTATTGTGTTGTTCTAGAGCTTCACCTTCCAAAGGAATCATCGTAGGAGGTCGTTGTGGTGATTCAAACAAAACTCGACGAATGACTTCGATACGATTGTCGCCATTGTTATGACTGGTGGTAGTAGTCGATGGTTGTGTGCTAACAAGACGAACGATTTGTTTGGTGGTGGTGTTCAAAAGTCGAGGGCGAAGAGGTGAGAGCATGGTCGTATAATGTGTGTGTGTCTAGAAAAAAAAAAAGAGAGAGAAACGAGGGGGGTCCCCACTTTTCAAAATTCCCAAGCCACTATGCCTACACTTTTTAAATCCCGCCGTTGTAAGGTGATAGTTATATAATTTATTAAAAAAGGGGTAAAAAGTACATTTTGACAAGAGGTAAAAAAGAATAAGATTACAACAAATACAGTGCATGAATAAGTAAGGGAAATGGGTAAATAATAAGCTGCTGTTAATGATGTGAAGCGTAAGTAGGAGGAGGAGAAGTATGATGAGGAAGAGTAGATAATTCTATATGCTGGTCAGGGGATGATGAATTGCCACTATAGTCTGGAGGTGAAGGATAGGCGTAAGATGGATGTGGTGAATCATCACCAAGATCGCGATCTTCATTGGGATGACGATCCTCCGATGGGCCAATATCCAATACCACATCTTCTACCGCTGCATTATAGGAAGGTAGTACCATATCCACTTCATTCGCCATGTGAGCATCTTCAGGATCGATTTGAATGACTTCGATAACCACCACTACTTGCCATCGACCTAAAGGACCAGGTAACCCTAATAATGCCGCCGTATCATCTTCCCGTAACCGACGATATTGCCATTTGATTTGATGTGTTGTATCTACCGAATTGAATTCCTTGAGACATTTCTGTAAAAGTTCGTTAAACTAGGATAAATAAAAATGATACAAAAAAGGAAGAATGAGTTGTTGGTGTGATCATAAGGAGGGCCAAACTTACGTTTTTCAATTTGACATAATAAGTGGCTCTTCGTCTAGAGGTCCAAAAAGCAATAAACACAGGGACAGCCAGGATTAAGAGAGGGTACCATAGTTTGTCTCGTTGACTTGCCGTTGCTTGTAATCCAATAGAGAAGGCAGCCGCTAGTAAGACAAAACCAATGGCTGTAAAAAAGAGGATAGAATCAATCCAAACTTGGGGGTATGAAGTGCGTACAAGTTTACTAATGGTGATGAGTCGAGTATCCAATACATCTAGAGCTATCTTTATTAAAAAAGTAAAGGTCAAGATGAGAATTAGTATTACTGTTTTCTATATACCCAAATGTTGTTGTTCTTACATATTCTAGTAGACCAGTATATTCTTCAGTCTTCTTGTGTACAAGTGTAGCAGGTTTCCATTTTCTAGATATGAGGGCGAACTCTGCCAACCCCATGATGTATAATACAACCCCTTTTAGAAGAATTAGAAAGATGTGAAAAAGACAGTGTGAAAATCAAATTTATGAATGAAAACGAGGGTTTCAAGTCCCGACAATTGATTTCTTTCCCTTCTTATCTCAACATTACTAATCTATGCCATTGTCGATAACTTCCCTATTCTTCTTCTTCTAACGGTAACAAAGGAAAAAAAATATATATATACTTGGTCTTCTTCAACTGTACCTTTTTTATTGTTGTTGTTGTATGGTTCTGGTAATCTTATCCTTTTCTTTTTAGGTAACTTTCTTTGTCCATGAAGAAAACGGCGTCATACCAACAAGCTAAGCACACCTGATACGAATCACCTCGACTGACACCATCTCTCAATTTACCTTTTGTGGAAGGACAGTATCGACATTTCCAAAATGGATCAACTCTTTCTTAGTCATACAAACCCAACATTAAACCACTTTCGTCCATCGATCTTAAAGCTCAACACTATTACCACCAGCACGTTCTTTTTCTCTCTCTCTAAAACAACCATGACAGCTACCCATTAGATGGACAACCATCTTGTGGCCTTGTACTCGACATTAACTCATGGAACAGACTATCTATCAAACATGTGAATGGCGTCGTTGCTGGAAATCAGTAACTGTAGTAGGAACTGGTCGCACTGGTAATGCCAAGGCAATAACATGGTCCCCATTAGATTAGAATTAGATATAAGCTATTGGTTATTTATTTGTTACTCTCTTTTATATAATAAAACTGCCTTTAATCATGCGCCTCTTGTCTCTTGATGGAAATTAGGTTGTTACTCTCTTTTATATAATGAAACTGTCTTTTCATATTGACCATGCACCACTGGCCTCTATTAGTCGGGGATCATTTTTTAAAAGCCAGCGATGTTATTCATGCACATTCAAAACCCGACACCAAATGATTATCTTTATTTGATTCGATTGGGTAACTTTACCACTGTTCGAATCCCGACATCAAGCTGATTATTTTCACTTAAGTTGGGTGTTTTCAAGAATGGATCTTGAGGACGGGAACGCGTAAGTAACCACTGAAAAAAGATTCCTACGAACTTAATGTCCGCTTAAATTAACATATCCGATGTTAAAATGTTCACTGAAGGATCTAATCTCAGGCACTCGGCAACTATAATTATATTTGACTCAGTTCAAAATATAAAGTTGTGGTAAAATTTCGAAAAAGACGTTCAAAACTCCATCCTTCATAGCAGTAATCAACAACGACAACAAAAAAGAGGCCTCTGGTCTTGTGATCCCCCCCAAAAAAAGATCGCCCCCTTTGTCCCATTACCAAATAAATATATGCGGAGTCTGTCATTTATAATTACAACTCGGTATCGAGAAACATGCTACATGAAGGAAATAGGAGAAGTTATACTGTGCAGACGGCTCTGGAATTTTCCACACCTATGTTTTTTTTTTTTTTACTCCTACTCTTTTCCCCTTTGCATCTCCTCAGTTTTTCTTTTTATTTAAACAATTAGCTTCTTTACCCCCTTTTTTTCTTTGATATCATACGAAAGAAAGATAGTGTAAGAGAGAGCATACACTCCTCCTTTCAATGATCCTCCCTTTGATCTTTTATTCAAAACCCGACAGTCTTTCATGCTAAAGGCCTTTTTACCCCTTGGCTTTCCCTCCACTTCTATTCCCCTACTCTGTCTTGATTTGATAGTTTAGCTTTTTTATTTTACCCCTGCCTTCCTACTTTTTTTTTTCTTCTCTCGTTTTTTTATTATTGTGTATCGTTTTTTTTATTATTACGCTTTTGCTTTTCCTCTTGATCTTTACCATACACACACATTCCTTCCATCCCACACATTGACATCATAATATACATAACAGGTATATAAACAAAGAGGGACAACTTTATTAATAAAAGAAATATGTACTAACTAATAAAATGGACCTTCATCAAGGCATTACCACCATCATCATCGTCACCAGTGTATCACTATTATGCCAGCATTGCCATTGTGGGGTATCGTTGTTCTTGCCATAGTTGTTGCAATAGTCATCATCGGTCTACTGGTTTGTTTGTTTCGATGTCGCCGGTTTCCTGGGTCGACTGTTGATCCTGCAGAATATTCAGCCAAGAAGCAAGGATTCCATTCTATCGTCACCGAAGCCACATCCACCAGTAATAGTTCCACCCACGAAGAAAAGATCGCCATGCGTCCGACCACACCATCACCAACCACTACTACAGTCAGCAGCAGCAGCAGTCAACCATGTACACCAACTACCTCTTCCTGCAGTCCTTCGTCGGCGGCCCATGCATATTCTGACAAGCCATTATCGGAAACACATCACGAGTTTGTTGATCGTCCTATAAAGTCCAATGCCCCTACCAGCCATCAAAAAGAAGAACAAGAAGAGGAATGTCAGCAACCAAGTCATCAATTACATATATCCTTACCATCCACATCCTCTTTCTTTACCGACAAGATGCCACCTGATGATGAAGCCAAACGAATGTCGGAGCTTTACACACTCGGTAATAAAGAGGAGTTCATTTCGATCGATTTGTCCGCCAGTCAAGGAGATACGCCAGCATTCTACAACACCATCAGTCACCTTCAGCTTAAAACCACAGGCACCGTCAAAAGTACCACCTATCGTCAATCCCTTGGTCGACAAAAATCACCTACAAAGAAGATAAATATTAATCAGTTGTTTGATACCACTGACGGATTATTGCCTTTATCACCCACCCAGCAGAATTCTTCTTCTTCTTCCTTACCCCCTGCACCACACAAACCAGCTTGTGTTGAGGAGAATGCCACATCGTCAAACCTTGATAATGATGAGGGTAAACCTAATATGTCGTTATCGTTACCTCCTATTTACCAATCAATCGACGACGACGTACATAACCAAGCGTCAAATCCAAATGTCACGGATACGATACGGACAGTCGAATCACAAAAGATACTTGAATACACCATTGACAGTATGTTTGCATGGCCATCTACCGAAGAAGAAGACGATGATGATAATCGACAATCCATTAGTTCGATCATTCAAGGTGATACAATGTCCATCACATCAGGGTCCGTCCATCGTCTGGTTCGAGATAGTACTGTCATTGATACCGATCACCGATCTTTAGCTGCTCGATCAGTTGCCAATAGTGTCCGCCCGAGTCTTCATGATATGGCTAGTTGGTGGTCTAAAGAGAATCAATCTGTTGATCAAATGTCGAATACTGATTGTCGTCCCTTGTCACCGTCGTCAAAGCAACCGAGTAGCCACCATTCGTCCATGTCTATAAGTACCACCAAGAGCAGTAGCATCACCACATCCAAAGCATCCATTTATACATCATCACCAAAATCCACCTTTAGTCGAGCCACCTTGAATAAGTTTCGAATAGCACTTGCGAATGAAGAATCAGATGATGAAGTTGAGGCCACAGAGATACAGACAGCACCATTGACTTTTTGTGATACCACAACAGAATCAACACCACCACCAATATCACCAGTATCAACCGAATCACCAATATCACCAGAATCACCATCAACCGAGCCACATGAAGAAGAAGAAGAAGAAGAGAACGATCATACGTCCATGATAAAATCAAGACCATCATCGACTGTCAGTACCGTATCCAGTCAACATTTAAGAATCATATCACCCATTCCAGAATTCACATCAGTAGAGTCACCCACCATTCGATCCAGTCCCAGAAATAGTACCATTGGTCACTGTGGTCTTGGTAATACTGATAGTATGCGTCGTATATTAAACAGGAATACCAATCGATTATCTGACCAAGGATCCATAGCCAGTGCCAGGACAGCATTATCACAAGGAATGTCGCCACCAGGAAGTGTGAATCCACGTCAATTGAATCAACATCTTGCATCATTATCTATACAGTCCCGCCTTCAAAACCGGCCAGGACTACCTACAGGATTCATGAGTGAAGATTTGTTAGTTCCTAATGGACCCACTCCCACTGTATCGTTTTCTTCTTCTACTGTACGTACCATGATTCCAGAGAATGATCCAATAGAGAGTCATGTGGGTAAAAAGAAGACAACAACACAAGCCAAACCAAAGCAGACCATCAACAAACCACCAGTAAAACCAAAGTCTGTTGCAACAAAAGAGAATAATAACAGTAATAACATCAATAACAAACAGACGTTTGGTACGATGAGGACTGGTCGACAACAAAGAGGATCCATGCCTTGGAATACAGAAGCAGCTACCAAGTCGAATACAACAAACAAGAAAACACCAGCACAAAAAGAGCGTGATCGGTATCTACAGTCATTAAAAAGTTAAAGAGAAGCAAAACGCTCTTCTTTTTTTTTTTACCTAGATTTTTTAATCCCAAAGCGGCATTTGAATTCAAATCCCGATTTTACATCCAAATAAAGTGTCAAATGAGTAATATAAAGAGGTGTGTTTTATTAATATCAAGATCTTTAAAAAAGAAAGTATGTATACAATGGTTATCTATCCTAAGGAAGGAAAGGACACTTTCCACCAGTGGAAGCGGACTTTTCTTCAGTTTGATCGCCGTTCTTCTTGTATTTTGACAGTTGAATCATCAAATCGTTGGGGTCATAGAAGGTTTCAAGCTATAGCAAATGACGAAGAGATGGTTTAATACAATGTAACATTCAATGTTCAAATTACCTTTTCCACTTGGAATTTGTCATTGACATGAGCGACTGTGACACCAAATGATTCTACTACTTCGTTCGAGGCAGTTGCTTGTAACTTTTTGCCGTCTCCAAGGGTCACATTCAAGTCACCCACCATCGTGCCCCAATGACTAAGTACAAAAAAAAAAAAAAGAAAGTTAGCTTGATCGATTCCCCATAACCTTTTACTTACCGCCACTTGAAAGCAACCACAGGAGGACCACTGTAAACTTCTATGCATTCCCAAGAAAAGGTACGAAGACAACGCTTGAACAGTTTGTGGGATTCACTGAAATCGAGTTCACTGGCCTTGTAGAGTTCAGTATCACCAATAAGAGCATTATAAGTGCCGATCTAAAAAAAAAAAAAAGTCGTCAACATCGGCCCATTTTTTTTTTCAACTCGCGATGCTTACCTTTAACATTTCTTCCACAGTATGGAATTCATGTCCATTCACAGAGAACTTGTACTTTTCAGGATTGATAGTACGGATTTGATCAGCTCGAAGCTTGTAAGACATTTCCTTTTCCCAGTTCTATATATTATGTAATAAAAGGTGGATTAGTCAATTATAGCTTTTTTTTTAAAATCCCCCAAACGGTAAATTTCAAATCCCGATATCCCCCCTACCTTGACCAAGTTAGAAACCAACCAACCCAAGGATCCTTCTTCATGGGTAACTGTTTTTTCTATATATAAACAAACCGAGTAAGAGTATATGTTAGAAAGAGATGGATTGGAGTAGAGAATAAACAGTAAACATGATCTTACCCAATTCGAAGGCTTCATTGACTTTCTTGTAATCAGGGACACGGCCATAGCGCCATTCATGGTCAACGTCATTCAAGACGGCATTAGGGTCGGTCATAAAGTCAGGAAGATCAGCCATAGTGTTGGTATAAAAAGTAATGTAAGAGTGAAAGAAGAAGGAAAACAAAAAAAACAAAAAAAAAGAAGAGGGGGAAGAAAAAAAAAGTTGCTTTATATAGATTTGAAACATGGGCCCTGAAAGACATTTCTTTTATGGTTAAACAAACTGCAGTTCAGTTCCGACAACTGAAGGTGCTTGTGTAACAAAGCGCTCGTTGGATAGATATAAACTTTCTTCTCTGTGAAAACCAATTAACCCTGTATCATGCTGATATGTAGGTTTGCATACCTTCGATTTCCTTTTGAGAAGTTAAATTCCCGCCACTATCCATGATTCCAAACGTTATAAACAACATCAACGTTGTACATATATATATTACCCAGTACAACATGTCAAAACAAAAAAAAAGTATGTATTTATAAATGATATATGTTTATTATGATAATGTAGAATGTAGTAAGAAGAATGGGGTGAACTATACAGATAAATAACAAGTGAGGTGTAGGGAAGGGGATACTAAAAGTATTGCATAGGTGAGTTGGAAGTGGAGTTACTATGTAAGGTAGAATGGTAATTTGGATGAGGTGATTGTGTTTGTGATGAGGGTTGTGATGATGATGATGATGATGATTTCTTGACATAGTGATCCAGGTAGTAAGCAAGTATCTCTGCCGCCAATTCTACAAGTTAAAAGTAAAAACAAAATAGGTAGTCAGTACCCTTTTACATTGTTCTATATATGCCCTTCTTACCATGTATCAATGAGCCATCAAGATTTACACGATCCCACCATCCTTCTTCTAGAGGTTCACTAGATAGGTGACTTGCTAATGATAAAACTGCCCCAGCAATGATATTTGGTTGATAAAGGATACAAAGAGGAGAGCCACAGCTATTTTTATATATGTATACAATAATCAGTTAATAATCCTTCCAATGTAGTTACCACTTTATCATCATATATTGATTTGGTACAAACCATTGATATAACATCATCCAAGCTTTCCTGAGCATTGACCCTGGAACTAAATATATGTAGTTAATATCATGCCTATTCCTTATATTTTATTCCTTTCCTCCATACTTACTATTTAGCTGATCCTCCATTTCCAATAAATGGGTATGTGGGTGTTCAACAGTCAGATCGAAGCATAAGGTTTCCATTAAGACTACTTCATTACACAGCATCGTATCCTTCCACTTGATAAAGTCCTATTATCCCCCCCAAGAAAACAGCTGCTTGTTAATCCCAGTTTCTTTTGTCATCCTTCATTTGATTTACCTTTGAGTCTTCGTTCAACCTGAGTTTATCATTCTTGGATGCTTTTTGAGCACAAGCGACAACAAAGTCTTTAATCCTACGAGTACTTTCTTCCACCTTTGTGGCAACATACAAGCAGGTGGCCGCCATATCCTAAATATTCCCCCCCCAGAAAATGTCGAGTCAGTATACAGTGCAAGCCGCAAGTTGGACTGGATTAACTTGCATAAATGTGGAAGCGTTTCATTGACTGGCGCATATAGAATCGGTGGAAGAATGTAGTGGCAGTGGCAATGACAAGTTGAGGTCTATTGATAAAGTGATTAGGTTATTAACCGCGTCTGTCTACCTTCTTTTTCCCTTTCTATACTTACAAGTTGAGTCGAGCAGCAACAGCCAAAAGATAATGACAACCTTTGGTGCGGTCCATCTGTTCTTGTTCAAAAGTGATGCCATCGGCGATGCTTGGGGTATCAAGGAGTTCGTCTTTTGAATAAAGCCACTAGAGGGATGATCAGGAAAACAATACAAAAGTAAGTTTTTTTTTGTTTTTTTTTGTTTTTTTCAACCCATCAAAGTATATAACACATTGGTTAGTATTTTGAGAATAAATGATTTTATGTATTGTCTTTTGTGTATACCTGATCGATCATAGTGGCCTTCTAATTATGAAAGCACAAAAGAAAGAGGGAGAGACAAAAGATTTTTCACCAATGACGAGGAGCGGACTATAAATTATATTTCTGCGAGCGGCATTCGAAAATTATCCTTTTTCATGTTGGCCCATCCGCTAATTTCCTTTTTCCCATTTCTTTCACTTTTTTTTTATTTTTATCACCAATCAGTAGCCATTACATTCATTATTTTTTAAAACTCTAGTATATCTGTTAGTCATTTCCCTATACTTGATAACTACACACTCATTCACACATTAATACTTCTTGCTCCCCCATTCTATAATGTCACCCAAGACGGTCTCACAAACTGTGGAGGTCTATACCAACGGGGTTAAAGCATGGTTTACAGACGAAGAACAAGCCTGGGTTTCAGCTACTTGCATCTCAAAAGAACTCGACGACGATTCCATTAAACTAATGTTTAAAGGCGATACTAATCAAAAGGTAAACAATGTAAATTGAAAAAGAAACTCGTCTTCAACCTCGGTTGTATGTTTCAGACCAATGCAGGAAAAAATATGACCATTTTACTGACAATACTTTTAAATTTATCATACACAGGATTATATTTATGAATCTACTCTTGCTGATATTGAAAAAACCAATGGTGCCAACTTGCCGCCTTTACGAAATCCTCCCAAGTTAGAATTTAACGATGACTTGACCAATCTAAGCTACCTCAATGAACCTGGAGGTAAGTGGGATTGACCAAAAAATAAAGGGGGGGGGAAGGTGAGAACGATACTAATATCTTATTTTTCTTTTTACTATTATATACTATCTAGTACTTAATACCATCCGAACAAGATATATGCAACGACTGATTTACACTTACTCTGGTATTGTCTTGATCGCAGTGAACCCATTTGATCGTGTGTCTCTATACGATCTTGATATCGTCCAACAGTATTCCGGGAAACGACGTGGTGAATTGGAACCTCATTTGTTTGCCATTGCTGAAGACGCCTATCGATGTATGATCCGGGAGCATTCTAATCAAACCATTGTCGTGTCTGGTGAAAGGTAACATACAGATTACAAAAAAAAAAAAAAAAAAAAAAAAAAAAAAAAAAAAAAAAAAAAAAAAAAAAAAGAAGAAGAAAAAGGAGAATATTGACTGCCTATCTCTAGTGGTGCAGGCAAAACAGTTAGTGCCAAGTATATTATGCGGTATTTTGCTACTGCTGATGATCAAGAATCCACTGGTAAACGAAAAAAAGTGGATGGACCGATGACTGAAGTGGAACAACAGATCTTGGGTAAGTAAATCTCGACAAAAGAATAACACACATGGGGACAGACGGGATAACCATGACAAATTTTATAATTCATTGATATTAGCAACAAATCCTATCATGGAAGCCTTTGGAAATGCCAAAACAACAAGAAATGACAATAGCTCTCGATTCGGAAAATACATTGAAATCCAATTTGATGATGGTGCCAATATCATCGGTGCCAAGATCAGAACTTACCTCTTGGAACGGTCTCGACTCATCTTCCAGCCAAAAACTGAACGCAATTATCACATCTTTTATCAGGTAAACCACTTTATAGGAAAAGGAACTCAACATACTCATACTTCTTTTGATTTCCTATTCTAGTTATGTGCCGGTGCCCCTTCCTCTGAAAAGAAAAAGTTTGAACTCGGTGCCTACAGTGACTTTTACTATCTCAAACAATGTGGAACTATACCTGGTGTCGACGATCAGGAGGAATTCGAAATCACTCGACATGCATTATCAACAGTCGGTCTCTCTGTGGAACTACAATGGAACATCTTTCGGGTCTTGGCGGCCTTGTTACATGTGGGTAATATTCAAATCACAGGTCGTGGAGATGCCATGGTGTCGGAGACTGACCCTGCCTTGTTAACTGCTACTCGCCTTCTTGGTATTAAATCAGTCGAATTCCGGAAATGGATCGTCCGCAAGCAAATCATCACTCGGTCCGAAAAGATTGTCACCAACCTCAGCCCTACTCAAGCAACTGTGGTCAGGGACTCGGTGGCAAAATATGTGTATTCCCACTTGTTTGATTGGCTGGTGGGCATCATTAACGAAACTCTGTCATGCAACAATCCTGATTTGGTGTCTAGTTTTATTGGTGTGCTCGATATCTATGGGTTTGAACATTTTGATAAAAACTCGTTTGAACAGTTTTGTATCAACTATGCAAATGAAAAACTACAACAGCAGGTAATACCCCACACACAGTATATATATATATATAATATCATTAACCGTCATTCTTTTCTTCTTCTTCTTTACTCTATAGTTCAACCAACATGTCTTCAAACTGGAACAAGAAGAATACATACGGGAAAACATCAATTGGACCTTTATCGACTTTAGCGACAACCAAAAGTGCATTGACCTGATTGAAGGAAAACTGGGCATCTTGTCATTACTGGATGAAGCAAGTCAAACATAACCATAACTGGAAATAATGACTCTAAATCCAATCCTAATGTCTTTTTTTTTTTTTTTTTTTTTTTTTTTTTTTTTTTTTTTTTTTTTTTTTTTTTTTTTTACTTTACATGATAGGAATCACGCTTACCAGCAGGTACTGATCAAGGCTTTACCCAAAAGTTATACAACAACTTTGACAAGATAGAATTCAAGGACTACTTTAAGAAACCTCGATTCTCAAACAACGCCTTCATCATCAGTCATTATGCCCTTGACGTACAATATGAAGATGAAAACTTTTTGGACAAGAACAAGGACTCAGTACCCGACGAACATATGGAACTACTACAATCAACAGAATTCGACTTTTTAAAAGAAGTATTGGACAAGATTGAAAGTGATGGTGTCCCTGCACAAACGGTATATATGTGAAAAGTTGCATGTAATCATACTCGAATCTATCTTCTAACCTCTTTTTTTAATAATCACTTGTAGCCTCAACCAAGTAAACGGATCAGCATGAATGCAAGAAAACCAACCCTTGGCTCTATATTCAAGGTAACAATTTGCACAATGGTGGTAATGTTATTTGAACTCTCCTAATCTTCTTCCTCTTTTCTCTCCCTCAAGTTATCTTTGATTAATCTTATGGATACAATCGGCAACACTAATGTTCATTACATTCGGTGTATCAAGCCTAATGAAGCCAAGGTAGCCTGGGAATTCGAGCCGAACATGGTGTTATCTCAACTTCGTGCCTGTGGTGTACTGGAAACTATACGTATCAGTTGCGCTGGATATCCATCTCGGTGGACCTTTGAAGAATTTGCTGATCGCTATTATGCATTGGTGCCATCTAAACATTGGGATTCCAAATCATCTTCTTTTGACGTCCATGAACTTTGCTCTACCATAGTACACAGCTCTATACAAGGAGAAGACAAATATCAAGTCGGTACAACCAAGATCTTCTTCCGTGCTGGTCAGGTAAGAAATAGAAATAGAAAAGATTATGGGATACTAACGTAAAATTGATTTTTTTTTTTTTTTTAATAGCTCGCCTATCTCGAAAAACTACGATCTGACCGGTATTCTGAATATGCCACCTTGCTTCAAAAACACATGCGACGATTTGTTTGTAGGACTCGGTATATACGTACGCGGGAATTGGCTCTTCGGCTCCAATGTGTTACGCGAACCAAAATGGCACGGTCTCAACTTGAACATCTTCAACAAGAAAAGGCTGCCATCATCCTTCAGAAGCACTGGCGACGATATATCACACGGAAGGACTTTCTTGTCAAGAAGACTTTTATATACAATTTACAAACAGGTAATAATGCCTTTATTTTTATTATTGGTATTAGAAATTAACTTTATGATTCTATTGATAGTCATCCTTGGCCATATTGCTCGTCGAAACTTTTTGGTTGCCAGGAAAACATCGGCGGCGATTCAAATACAACGTGCTATTCGAGGATGGTAAGTGAAATAAAGAAGAGTACCATTCAACTACTGACATGTATTCCCTATCATTTAGGTTTGCTCGGCGGTATGTAAGAACCCGGTTGGACTGCATCACTCTTCTACAATCATGCATTAGACGACGCATGGCACAAAAACAACTGGTGGACCTACGTGTGGAAGCAAGATCTGTCAATCACCTTAAAGAAGTCTCCTACAAACTGGAAAACAAGGTGGTAGAACTAACTCAATTGGTCACTAGCTTGAATCAAGACAAGAAGACTCTGAATGATCGTACTCTACAGCTGGAAACTCAAATCAAATCATGGGCCGATAAGTATGATAAACTGAACAAGAAGAACAGGACTCTCGAGATGAAATTACAGCAACAACAGCAACCTCAACAAGAATGGACAGCATTACAACACGACAAGGTCTCTCTTTCTAAAGAAAACCAATCGGCAAAGGCCAGGTTTGATACTCAAGAACATGAATTGGAAAAGGTGATGTCTGCTCTTGCTGCCGAGAAAAAGAAAAATGGTGATCTATTATCAGCACTTGAAGGATCTCGACAGGTAAATGATCGACAAACAGAAGTGGTGGAATTGAAAACTCAGATCGTTGGGCTTAAGTCTCAATTGGCTCAAGTTATGAACACTCGACAACACAACAATAACAACATTCGTGGTCTTTCGCCATCTGGACGTGATGCATCGTTATCTCCTAGAATACCATCTGTCTCACCAATGAAATATTGTGATAAAAGTAATCTTGATGGCTTTATCGATCGCAAAGCTCGTCGCCATAGCACTACCACCGATACTCGACTCAAATCATCTATAGACGACATTAAAAGAACGGAGCAACTGACCAAGAACCCTCGTCCTACCTCTCTGGCGTACTTTGGCTCTCTCATTAATAATAAGGCGGGTAGCACTTTGGAAGATATTGATCGGAATCCAGAGGAAGCGGTAAGTCGTGCATACATTTTGGTAGGTTAAAATGCTTAATCTCATCACCTTCCCTCTTCCTTTTATTTTTATTTTATGAATAGATACACAATGCTATACGAGATGAAGATAAATTACACGAAGAAGTGATTGAAGGTGTGATCAAGACGCTCAAGATCCCACCACCCAATCTTACATCGCCAGCACCGCAAAAAGAAATCTTCTCCCCTGCTCATGTTATTGGTACTATCGCCTCGGAAATGTGGAAGCACAATTATATCGACGAATCAGAACGTTTACTATTCTCGGTCATGCATACCATCCAAAAACAATGCATGGTAAATATATCACACTGCATAATACATTACTGTGTGTTAATTTTCCCCTTTTTGCTTTTATTTATATATATAGAACTATAATGATGAAGAAGCTATTGTGCCTTGCGCCTTTTGGTTGACCAATGTCCATGAACTCTACTCTTTGGTACACAATGCGGAGCAAGATCTTGAAACAAATCTACGGGGACGAGCTGACTGGCATGATTGGGAAAAAATGATAGGCACCATCAAATTCGAACTACAATGCCTCGAGGACAACATCTTCCATGCCTGGGTAAAGGAATCCAAGAAACGACTCTCCAAGATAGCAGTACCTGCATTAATCGAAAGTCAATCTTTACCTGGCTTTATCACCATCGATTCGGGACGATTCCTCAACAGGTTTTTGACAAAACCCTCTCAACCTGCCTTCTCCATGGACGAACTCTTACACTTTTTGAACCACATTTACAGAGCGGTGAAATGTTATTATCTGGAACCCTCCGTGTCGGCTCAAATCCTGACGGAAATGCTCAAGATGATTGGCGTATCGGCATTCAACGACTTGCTCATGCGAAAGAACTTTGCATCTTGGAAAAGGGGTAAGGAAGAGCGGGGATTGACTGGGATTTTGGGAAAAATTAACAGGTTGTCTCTCTCTCTCTTTTTTTTTTCAAAGCTATGCAAATCCAATACAATATCACACGGATTGAAGAATGGTGTAAAACGCATGACATACCTGAAGGAACACTCCAGCTGGAACATCTAATGCAGTCTACAAAGCTACTGCAATTCAAAAAGGTAAAAATCACCATGAATTTGAAATACATAAACAAACTAATTCTGTCTCTTTTTTCTTCCAGAACACATTGGAAGATATTGACAACATTTATGATGTTTGCTGGATATTATCACCAACTCAAATTCAAAAGCTTATATCTAACTATCATGTCGCCGATTATGAAGTAAGTTGAAAAAAAGAAAAGAAATCAAAACTTGGCACTTTGGGTTACTTACTTGGTTTGATGTTCCAATAGAACCCCATCAGTCCTGACTTGTTGAGATCTGTAGCCGATCATATTGTCAGTGGGGATCAAAGCGATGTACTACTACTTGACTCGATCACCATAGATAATACAACCAATCCATTTGAACTGCCTGTCCCTCGTCAAACAACACCACAAAAGTATCTACCACCATGGCTCAACTTGCAACCATTCCAGCGATTGACTTTGTTACTTGACAAACCTTGACCACCTTTAGTACATAACTTATACACACCATCCTTTTATAATTGTATCAATAATAAATATTTTTATGCATTGTCTATTTTTGGTCGCAGCTTTTATATCAGGTCGACTTTTTGTGATACGATGACGTTTAGACCTGCGCCGATAAAAAGGCGGCATTTGAATTTTTATTTTCTCTCTCTCCCTCTCTCCTCATTCTTCTTCTTCGTCATTTAGATTATTTGAAAAAATGTCTCTTGATAAACTCCCACCTGCAACTGACTTTGTTGCCACTTGGTATTACTTGGAAGATGGTCTTGATCAAATCATGAACCGTTTCGATGAAGGTCTTACTAGTGTACGATACACTTTACTCTACAGGTAAACTACGAGGCGTATCAATCATGGGGTTGTTTCTTTTTAAAATATTAACATCATCTCACTCGCTATTTATTTTTATAGTGCTGTCCATAACTATTGTGCTAGAAGTCACAGTGCCATAACGCCTGCTTCATCGTTTGGTTCTCCCAATTCTCAACGTAGTAAGTTGAAAAAACTCCCAAAGACGTTTTTGATCCATCATTTTCTTTCTTTCTTTCTTTCTAACACTTTTTATTTTTGAATAGCATCGGCCAACTTGATTGGTGCCGAGCTTTACAGTAGTTTGACTCGATACTTGGAAGCTCATTTGCAAAATATTCGCCAGGTAACTTGTACATTGACAACTTGAGTATAATACAACACTAATATCTCTTTATAGGAATCTGAACAATATATGGATGAAGACTTGTTGCAATACTACACGAAACAATGGATCCGGTATACAACAGCTGCTCGAGTAATCAACAACATCTTTATGTATATCAACAGATACTGGGTGAAACGCGAAATTGATGAAGACAAGAAACACGATGTCTATGATATCTTTACGGTAAAGTACTACTGCCTCCTTTATAAATGATAAAAACTCACTTTTTGTTTATTATGTTTTGGTGTAGTTAACCTTGGTTACCTGGAAGAGAATTCTATTTAAGTATGTCCATCATAATGTTATCTCTGCTGTCTTGAAATTGATTGAACGTCAACGAAATGGTGAATCGATTGAAACTGGTCTGATCAAGAGCGTGGTGGAATCCTTTGGTAATCACAAATAACATTGAATATAACAGTTACTAACATGATGATTATTACTACTTGGATATAGTTGCTCTCGGTCTTGATTCGAAGGATACAACCAAATCCAACTTCTCTGTCTATAGAGAATACTTTGAAACGCCATTCATTGAAGCAACAGAAGTTTATTATAAAACTGAATCCGAAAAATTCATCAGTGAAAACAGCGTTCCTGATTATTTGAAGAAGGTAAACAGGGTGATATGAATTAACATGACACTTTATACTCACTACACACTCTCTTTAGGCTGAATCTCGATTGGCCGAAGAAGAAAACCGTGTTGAAATGTACTTGCATCCATCTACTCATAAAGTCGTAAGTACTATCTAATGGTTTATTGTACATGTCTACTCACCTCTCTTGTTTTTATGTTTTAGCTTATCTCCAAATGTGAAATTGTATTGGTCAAAAATCACGCCGAAGTTATTTCTGATGGATTCCAACAACTTTTAAACCTGGACAAACAAGAAGGTAAACCATCATCTGTCTTTTTTTTTATATATTTATATCAAAAGAAGCCCTGAAAACTTATATAGTTGTTTGACTATTCTATAGATCTTCATCGAATGTATATTCTATTGGCTCGTATTTCTGATGGATTGGACCCTCTTCGTGTCAGTTTCGAAGGTCATGTGCGCAAGGCAGGTCTTGGTGCTGTTGAACGTATTGGACAACAAGAAAAGGAAGCTATGGTAAGTGTTTTTTAATGATTATGCAATATTGACTCACTGTTTTTTTTTTAATGATAGGACCCTAAAACATATGTAGAAGCCCTTTTAGAAGTACACAAGCAATATAACGATTTGGTACAAACGGCCTTTAATGGTGAAGCTGGATTTGTAGCCTCTTTGGACAAGGCATGCAGTGAATTCGTCAATAGAAACAAAGTCTGCCGAACATCAACATCGAAATCACCCGAACTACTTGCAAGATTCTGTGACTCCTTGCTCAAGAAAAGTGCCAAGAATCCTGAAGAAAATGAACTGGAAGATGTTTTGAACAGTGTGGTAAGGGAAAAAAAAAAGACATGATTGATGTAGATTGATACTTATTCCAATTTTATATTGTATAGATGACGGTATTCAAGTATGTAGAAGACAAGGACGTCTTCCAAAAGTTTTATTCCAAGATGTTGGCGAAACGATTGGTGAATGGAACCTCGGCATCGGATGACGCAGAAGGCAGCATGATCTCGAAATTGAAGGAAGCTTGTGGTTTTGAATATACATCTAAACTGCAACGTATGGTTACAGATATGTCTCTCAGCAAGGAACTGAATGATGCATTCAAGGATGATCCACAAACTGAAACAACGGGTAACAATGGTAAGTCATGAAAAAGATGGATCATTACTGGTTTACTAATGATTATGCATGTCTGACTTTTAATTAGCCGACTTTAATGTCCTCGTCCTCGGTGCTGGTTCCTGGCCCTTGAATCCTCCTACAACCAACTTCAATATCCCTGACGACGTAAGTGAAACCATATATAAATATACATATAACTGAACTAATAAAGTACATTCAAACTCTTTTGTTTGTGCATTTGTAGATTGTGAAAATGTATGATATCTTCCAGAAGTTTTATCATAAAAAGCATGCTGGACGCAAATTGAACTGGCTCTTCCAATTATCAAAAGCTGAATTGAAAACCAACTATCTCAAGGCAAGCAAAGCTGGATATACCCTACAGGTAAGCAAGAAAAAAAAAAGATATGTGTATGTGTAATGACTAATAAATTGTGTGTAATAGGTGTCTGCTTATCAAATGAGTATACTATTGCAATATAACAACAACACTACTTATACTTATCAAGAACTCCATCAAAACACAGCTCTCTCACCAGATGCTATGAATCCTGCTCTTGGTATTCTTATCAAGGCTCGTGTACTTCTTTTGTCTGGTGGTGAAAAGGTCGGTGATGAAAACTCACGCTACGATCTCAACTTTGATTTTAAAAGGTAAACATCATAAACAACCAGGCATTAGCATCAGATTACTCACTTTTTTGTTTAATAGCAAGAAAATCAGAGTCAATCTGAACATCAATCTGAAGACTGAACAAAAGTTAGAATCGGACGAAACTCACAAGACCATTGAAGAAGACCGTAAATATTTGATGCAGGTACTGTCATAATATAATATGCGACTTTTTTTTTTTGTACTAATCAATATCATCAACTAGGCGGCCATTGTTAGAATCATGAAAACAAGAAAGGTCATGAAGCATGTTGCCCTTATTGAAGAAGTGATCACTCAATTGCAATCAAGATTCAAGCCCAAGGTACCGGATATTAAGAAATGCATAGACATTTTGTTGGTAAGCCAGAAAAGAAAAGAAAAAAAAAGATGTTTATTGGACATATTTAGACATAATCACTCACCTTTATTTTATTTTTTTGTATTGTAGGAAAAGGAATTCATCGAACGGGCAGAAGGTCAAAATGATATGTATAGTTACGTTGCCTAATAGAGGCTTCTCCCCTCTCCCCTCTAGTTTACTTTTTATTTTATTTTATATACTCTCTCTCTCTCTCTCTCTCTATCTTACTTGTCTCCCTTAACTCACAATACCGTATTCTACCCGCTAGTCCAGACTACACCGAATTGACTTTATTTGTGCTACCCGGCTGTACGGCAGTAATAAAAAATTAAATTGATTTGTCCCGCCTCTTTTTTTACTTCTTGTTTTTTTTACTTTTTGTTTTTTTTTTTAACTTCTTTAGAAAGCAATCCATGAAGCTTTGATTGTCTTTCCTCTTCCCCACCTTTTACACTCGTTTTACATCCACCTTCACGGCCATTTTTACCACATACTCATCTACCCGAATTCAAATCCCGACACGATCTTTTTTTATATATATATACAAAAATGGTGAAATATTATTTTTCTTCTTCCTTCCTTATTCTTCTTACTTTTTTAAATCATGTATCAACAGCAGCAACCGACAATTATATCCTCGTCTTCAGACATGGTACCCCTAAATCTGATATGAAGGAACATATTCAACTCATGTACAATCAAGTCAACACTCACGCCAACAAGACAACCAATACCACCACTACACTCAAAACGTTGAATTCAAAAGTATCTTCTATCGGCAACTTCCATTGGTATACCGGTGCTTTCCCTACTGAATCATTCGAAACTCTATACGCCTCCTATCAACATTCTTCAAGTCCTACTCCGGATGGTGATGATATTCTCCAATATTGGGTGAAGGATGTTGATTTTACGGTGCAAGAAATGGTGCAAAAGAATCCTCCCAGTTGGGTAAGTTTTCATGAAAAATACACTGTATACTAATCATGTCTAATGTAATGTAGGGTCTGGATAGAATCGATCAACGTCAAGGACTAGATGGACTCTACGAATTCTCTTCCAAACAAGGTCAAGGTGTGACGGTGTACATCTTGGATACGGGTGTGATGGAAGATCACGAAGATTTAGCCGGCCGAGTGACCATTGGCGAAACCATTGTGGGTGATGATCCTTCTGACACTGATGGTCATGGTACGTTTGTCGCTGGTGTGTGTTGTGGATCAAACTATGGTGTAGCAAAAGCAGCTTCGATCGTCTCGGTGAAAACGTTGGATAATGATGGAAATGGTCGATTGTCGGATCTATTGAAAGGACTGGATTGGGTTGTACAACAGCATAATTTTACAACAGATACAACTACGACAGTCTTGGAACCCACTTCATCTACCGACGCTGTCGCTACCGCCACTACTACTACTATCATGCTTTTCAATGATAAATTTGTAAACCAACATCATCATACTACCAATTCATCTCGTTACCACCATCCTTCATCATCACCTGGTCATAATAAGAAAACTACTACATGTCATCACCAAAAAGGAAAACCTACCACCACTCACAAATCAGCATCATCAAAGTCATCGAAACCAAAGGCTTTGTCAACCACAACTTCTCATCAACACCAGTCTTCTCATCATGTATTATCAAAACCTGTTGCATTATCATCACCATCATCACCATCACCATCATCATCATCATCATCATCATCATCATCATCATCATCATCATCATCATCATCTATATTGCCATCGATCAGTCCTTCTTCAGCATACTCACCATCTACACAAGGCAAGACAAAAAGTATCATCAATCTCTCTTTGGGTGCGCTATATAACCAAGTAGCCAATGACGCGGTGGAACAAGTCATTCAACTCGGGATTCATGTCGTCGTGGCTGCCGGAAACTATGGTGAAGATGCATGTCTCTATTCTCCCGGATCAAGTCCAGGGGTTATTACTGTAGGTGCCATTGATCGTGATGATTCCATTGCTTACTACTCCAACTTTGGAAAATGCGTAGATATGTAAGTCATTCCCTCTCTTCTTCTTCTTCTCATGTATATATACTTACTTGACTCCCCTTTTTTTTTTTTCCTCTTTGGGGATCATCATCCCATACATAGGTTTGCCCCAGGAACTGATATCAAATCCATAACAAGTGATAGTGATACAGCTACCAAGACTTTAACTGGTACATCAATGGCTGCCCCTCGTAAGTTTTTTTTTTAATTATGCTAAAAAAAAAAAAAAAAAAAAAAAAAAAAAAAAAAAAAAAAAAAAAAAAAAAAAAAAAAAAAGAATCTAGACAAAACGACCAAAACTAACCCTTGTCTCCATTTGGAAATACAGATGTGGCAGGCAGTATGGCGCTTTTTTTAGCACAAGCTGATTACACACCCTTCGAATTGTCTAACTATATGAAAAACATATCAACATTGATCTATTTGGACTTTGCCATTAATGACACCGATGGCAATACTAACAAATCGATCTTGGATAATGCCATTCATCAAGGATTCCAAGTCCCACTAAATGACGATTCTGGTACACCCGTCAATATCCTTTATACTCAACCTCAAGATGGTCAACCTCTATGGATCTTTGGTGGCGGGCAATTTACAAGTCAGGCGGCTTCTAGTTTTATAGTATCATCCCCTTTACCTTCACTCCTTCTCCTCCTCCTCTTCATTTTTGCTGTTATACCCTAGCCCCCTTTACTTTTGTTAATCTATATTAATCCCCTCTAGTATCTATGCTTAATAAAGAAATAACATTTTAGATCCATATGTTTATCAATCATAACATTCATGTTTTATTTTCAAAGTTTTATTAAAGTTTTATATAATAACAGATAAAGGGTGGGGGTAAACTAAATCCAATGTTGCATTGATTTGTCACTGGATGTTGCTAGGCCGCACTATTCAGATTTGACAAAAGTCAAACATCACACCACTATTCAAATAAAAAAAGATACATTAGTACTAAAGATGACTATGATGATGATAAAGCTGGGTGTCAAATATCTTACCTTGTTGCACACTACCAAACCGTGAGGGAAGACCGTGTCAATCATAGCCAATAATAGTCAAAGTGATGGTGTGAAGATGGTGTTCGATATAGTCGCTACCTATCAAATAAAAATAAAAAATGCATTAGTGTCAAAAATGAATATGAATGATGATAAAACCATATACTAATCGATTTATCTTGTGTAAACCATCTAAGCATACCAAAATAAGTCCTATCAGAAGAAAAGAAATCTAAACGCTAGGAAACCCCCAAACCAACGCGGAATTTGAAAATATAAAATGCCCTGCAGGGTTTTTTGTTTTCTTTGCCTCTTTTTACCCCTCATTATTCAAAATTGGGTACAGACGACTATTTCCATCCATATACCGGCAATGATAACTATTTGCAAATGCTTTCTTCGACACCTTCATCAAAACTCTTGATGGCGCGTACCGCCAAAGCCTGGCGAGAATACAAGATAGCAAGACAACACCTTCCTACATCAAAGAACGTACTAACCTCCTGGTAAATTGAATATATATATATATATATATATTGACGCTTAAAATAAAAGGTAATAATAAGTCCATTCTTCTCTCTTTCTTCGTAGCTTGAAACGACGAAAAAACCCTCAATAGCACAGCCAGTAGTAAGACACAGCACCAGTTTAACATTAAATCAACAGCAGCAGCAACAATAACAACATGACAAAGGAACTAAAGAACACTTCTCCCACTCTACAACAAACATCGCAGGAACAACAATGCGAAAGTGATAAATCAATCGAAGAATCGCTGACCGACGACGTTGATATTGATGTGAAGGTAGGTAAAATGGAATTATATCTCTGCCCCAGACAGAAACTAACGCTGAGGGGTATTTATTTATACACTATTCTCATTAGAATACCAATGCGAGTTGTATGTGATGAACAACGGGAACAACACCAATACCATCAGCAACATATGGAAACCCCAATTTAGTGTAGCCATTTTTTGTTTATGTTTGCATTTAGTTTAGTTTAGTTTATTCCACCCAATAAAGAAAACTTTGATTGAAACCCCATCTCCTTCTTTCTCTGTCTGTATGATCTGTCCACACCTTTCAGGTCCCGTTTTTACTTCTTTTTCAAATCTCGCAATCTTTGAAAAAGCCTACGCGCGAAATCCCTAGAGGTGAACATGATTAGGTGGGCCGTGTAGGTAGAGGTGAAATTGCATGAATATGGATTGGAATCTGCATAATCAGGGGTCATTGTACGGGCTATGGAAGCCATGTCATGATGAAAAGACTCTGGATTTTTTTTTAAAACGTAAATTGCTCTTCTCCAAGAATATCCTTGACAACGACACTTGGTTTGCTGGATTGGGAAATTCATGCAGAATCGGGATCTAAAATTAAAATACCGCCTTCATTTGCATGAATCAAATTTCGTTACCCTGTGAGCCTATCATCAGTACCAGGTGCAGGGGGGTGGAATGATTAGGTGGGCCATAGAAGACATGCTATAGAAGTTATGAACTCGACTATAGACTATGTTTTGTGGAGATTTTCGTTACTCATGCTAAATCCAAACCCCGATTATCTCCCCTGCGTCGTTCACACAGTGAAACAAAAAAAAGCGACGTTTTGACTAAAAAGATAATGATCTTTATTCCTCTTCTTTTCTTTCTTTTTATAACTATCAACTCTGCGACGATAAACAAAAGGTAAAGGTATCGAAAGAAGGATGAGAAAAGACTTGTCTAACAACCTATTCTATGTATTCATTTTATGTATTCAATCCCCGCTCTGGATGCCAAAGAGGTGCTGTTAAGACATGGATGATGACAACTTGACGCCAAAGTTGCAAAGTGTTTTATGCTGTCCTGTCTGTAACATATTTCGGCGACGAAGTGTTCATGCGACTAGAAACATTCGGTCTCTAGCCCTGTTCTCTGTGCTTGGATTCGTGCCTTCTGTGCTTACCCATAACCATGCTGCTGCTGATTTTTCCTCCGATTCTCTTGCTCCTGCTTCTGATAACAATTCTCTACTCACAACATCTGGGTTATGAAAACCCGTTGGACGCAATGATTCTCTTGCTATAATGACCCCAACTTGAATAATCCGGGTAGTAAAACCCCGTCTGACGTATAAACCGTAAGTGGCACCTCCTTTTCTTTTTCTTTTCTAATCCTTTTTTTCTATCTTGTAGGTTATGGACTTTTGTCTGGTTTATTGTTTTAATTTAGTGTCATTGTTATTCTACTCATTGTCATCATCATCATCATTCTTCTTATAATAAACATTACCATTGATAATCCTATTGTCCCATGAATTTATTGCCTCTCACTTTTTTTTTTTTTTTTTTTTTTTTTTTTTTGGTACTCTTTATGAAAAGACCGTGCACTGAGGGAGGGAGTTGAAAACAAAAACGTGGCCTCCACGTGGCTTTCCACTTTTGCGCTCAAGCAAACACGGTTCAAATCCCGCCAATCGACACACTCACCGGTCGGCCCCAGAATTTGCCGTAGGATTACTAGCGAAACTATTTCTAACTACTTGATCAATGCCATATGTATTCTACGATGTATACTTTATAGTCAAATTTTCAAACCCCTTATGTCAGTCAGGTCAATGTTTGAGATTCGCCACCAAAGCGGAGTTTATCGGGTGAACTTGGTTTTTGTTCATCGAATGATCACAGATGGTATCTCCAAGCTATATGGTGTTTCCACTATTAGCTGTTGCATATCTAAAGTCAGATATTGAATTTTTGAAAACGAATTCATGTAGTTGTATTTTTGGATCTGACTTGTCATTAACCCCCCCCCAAAGGTAACGGATGCGATCAAGTCTTAGCAGGATATAAAAGACATGATTTAAAGTATCACAGGGTAAAGAAGACAGGTTTTATTTATTATCATAAAAGGAGGTAAAAACAAACAATAGTTATCCACAGAATATATACAACATAGTAATAGTAATATCAACAGCCAGAACCACCGCCACAGGATCATCATTCTTCGTCATCGTCGTCATCGTCGTCGTCTTCCAGAGACTGCAACTTTCTTTTCTTGACACGAGAGGTCGAGGGAGTAAAAAATACAAATGGCGGTGGGGCCACATTATTCAATGGTTGACTATGAGTAACACCTAGAAGCCGCTTGTTCATTTCATGGTCCAGCATCTTGGTCTTGAGCTCCTTGCACATGGTAACCATAAAGTTCTATATCCCCCCCCCGACCCGCAGCGCCAGCAACAACAACAAAAGGTTAGTAACCATTATCTATCCATTTTATTTAAAACATTCGTCCCTCTACTTTACCTTGAGCAAAAAAAGATGGTCGAGGGTGGCTTTCACTTGAGGGAGGTTAGCTGCTTCTTTGGGAATCATCAAGGTGTGGATAAACGAGGAAAAAAATACATCATCATGTTTTTCCAGCATATAGAGGTATCCAATATGTCCTATCAAAATATAACGTTAGTACGCAAAGGCATTTACACATTTTTGCATTGATGATGATATTTCTTACCAGTCCAGTCCATTGCCATGAGATTTTTGAATCCCCCGCCATATTGTTCATTCAATGATGACAAGATAGCAGTGTTAATCCGTAAGTTCTTGCATTGCTGCTTGATCATCAAGTTTGGTGACACGTTCGATTTCTTCCATTCATTGGAGCAAAGTTCTACACGGTTAGCACCATCATACTTCATCAGCAAATCGATTTTCCTACCATACGTTGCAGAAGATTCGGTCGTTTGGAAGAGAGCCTTATTCAGTTCAATAGCAGGTTTAGTCGAGATGCAGCCCGTTTCACCACTACCAGCAATAATATATATATATAAGAGTGAGTACGTATATATTTTGATGATCCGTTTTTCAAATGCATCCACTTACTCCGCCAGTTCGATTTCTGTGTCTTTGAAAAGAATGTCAAGAAGAGAGGCAAATCGTCGGTAAAAGGTGATTTCTGATTCATGATCATTCTTGTGCCATAAGCCAATATTGTCGATTCTAAAAAAAATAACACATTGTAAAAAAAATAAAAATAAAAAGGAAAGTTGTTAGTAAATGGAAATGACACTTTTTTTTCCTGGTGCTTACAGTTGTTCCAATAAAGACAACATTTGGAAGACCTGTGATCGCCGTTGAGATCGATGAATGAGATCAGCCTTGGTGGTCAATATAAAAGCCAGCATTGCGTCGGTGTTATCTGTCCCATCATTAAATGCCATAACTTGATCAAATACATCAGATGATTCCACACCAAGTCCGGACTCAGTTGTTAGTCCAAAATTTACATTTTTGACTTGTAAGCGCATACTGGGGTCCATTTGATCCATAATGATAGCCTTGATGGTTGGATTGATAAAGTTCATGATGCTTGACAATGAAGACCTGGTAAAGAGGAAGAGAAAAAAACACCAGTAAGTAAAAGCATACCCAACTTTTGTGCACATGAGATATCATCACTTACTTTATGATGCTTTCGTCCACAGTTAACAAGGTTTCTTTCTGTAATGTTTTGGCGGCAATTATCATCAGGATATTTTTGAAGAGAGTAGTAGCGTTGTTGTTGTTGATCCTTCCTAGTATGCGTTTTTCTTTTCCATTCAAAGAGCTTCCAGACAACTGATGGATTAAAAAAGAAGGTGATCATATTAGTGAGAATATATATATACACGCACAATCGTAGTTACCTTTTTATAAGCGACGGTATGTAAGAACTGTTCAACAGTACCAAGATCCAAGGAGCAGTTTTCTGACATAGATGCTTGTACTGGTAGAGCCTGGTGAGAATGGCGATGTTGTTCTTGCCGAGGGTGATTCGCTGTGCTTGATTGGCTTGCGTTTTGGGACACGTCAACTTCTTGCTGTGATTCTTGAGACCGTTGTTGTAAAACTTTGGTGATTTGTACTGACGCTAAAAACGACGCTTCACCAATAGCCTTGACGGTATCCTTTCGAACGGACAATGTTGCACAAACCTACGCGTTTAAAGAAAAAGAAGAGTATACCAGAGTCAATTCAGCGGACAAAGCTTCATAACGGTTTACCAATTCATCCACAGTTTCCTTGATCAAATTCCATTTTGTTGAGTTAAATTTGAGATGGCTATATTAAAAAGGAATAAATAGAGTTGTGAGTATCCATGATTGAATAAGACTTGAAGGCCTTTACCTTGTCACTAAACTTCCCCTTCGGTTGCAGTTTTTGAGTTCCAATACAAATCGTTTTTTCCAGAGTCCATATAAAGCACCAGCTTCCAGGTTGGACGAATCAATAGACCAACGAGGAATACCGTCCAACAAATGTTGAGCCACAAACGAATTAAAGGACGGATTGGGTGTATTGAGAATGTACGCGCGCAGTTCTAACAAAGAGTGTACAATGATTGTGAAGAAATCAAGGACCATAAAAGGACAAGACAGTTCATACATTGTGAATACTTTGTCATCAACAGGTTTACCTGTTGCTCCAGGAAAAGACATCAATGATTGTTAATTAGTTAAACAAACGAAAGAAAGGAGTAAAATAAGATCTTGCATTGAAAAAGCGGAATTGGTATGATATCGTAGCTTAATCTTCTATTCTCCGCTATCGACGTGACTCCTCTCATTTATTTATTTTTTTGCCGAAAACCTTTTCTTTCTCTTTCTCATCTTAAAAAACAACAACACACACACACATTCATCATGGGCTCACCTAGTGTTTTGCGCCTTGAACTCATCAATTATTTGCTCTGACGAGGGAATCTGCTGGTCTCTGCAATGCTTCGACTTGACAGTATGCTGAACACAAGTAGGCGACCCAAGTGAGGTGGTAAAGTCCATATAACGATATTATCGCGATATGGGTTACTGCTGTTAGCGCATGTTGGACAGAATGCTTGGTGGTGGCTCTTTGGATGTATGCGTCTTTTGGTAAGTCAAAAAAAAAAAGAAAGATCTTTACCTTGATAGTATAACTAATCACTTCCTTTTTTTGTTTTATTTCGAGTTATTGCTCAACTACACGCACAATAGACAAGCCATCACCAGTATGCTGCTCTGATGAGGGAATCTGCTGGTCTCTGCAATGCTTCGACTTGACAGTATGCTGAACACAAGTAGGCGACCCAAGTGAGGTGGTAAAGTCCATATAACGATATTATCGCGATATGGGTTACTGCTGTTAGCGCATGTTGGACAGAATGCTTGGTGGTGGCTCCTCGGATATATATGTTTTTTAGTAGTGTCTTTTAGTGGTTTAGGTATAATAATTTATTATCTCCATTAAACACTATTTTTATTATGCATATTTTTTTATTGTGTCTTTTTTGATTAATTGGGTGTTAAAGGGGGTGAATGGTAATATTGCTGTAGGGAACAGTGGGTGGTAGGGTAAACAACAGTGGCAGTCTAAATGGATTCATAGTCATTATGACATGTAGTATCACTAATTCGAATCCCCTGACGTTTTATTTTTAGAGACCAACTTTTACTTTTTTCAAAAGCAACATCAATTTCCAAAAATAAGGCGACAGCTAATTGTGGAAACACTACACGCCCATTGACGTTAGAGGGACAGATATTAATGTTTGCATTTGTTTGAGGGTCAAGAAAGGTCAACTGCTGTATCAATAGGTCGGGTTGATGCTTATCATGTTTCGAGTATACAAAGTTGTTTTTGTTACCCCTTTAGCATAGTGTGGGCCATTTTTTCCCATTGCACCATCGCCAATGCCTTCATTCTCTGTGTCTTCATCGCCACCAATGCTGTCGGCAGAGTTTTCATAACGTGCATCCCCTTGATCAATTTCTTTGTCATTGCCAAAGGAATACTTGGAGTAAAACGTATTTACAAAGTCAGAGATGGTGTCAATACCCACAAAATTATCAGAGACTTGTTCTTTACAGTCCATAAGACCACCAGATTCGCCAGAGTTCCGCGACATTTGCGAGACTTGAACCGAAATATTCAAACCCCGGTTTTTATACCGTTGAATAGTCGAGAGTCGTGCGAACGAAATCGGGTTTTCAATATTCAAATGCAGATCTGCATGAATTTCCGGGTCTGGCAAGCCAACTTTGATAGTGCTACGTGGTCTACCGAAGAAGATATTCGAGTTTTAAAAAAAAATCCAAGGAAGAAAATACTGAAACAGCCGCCAAGTATAGTACTTGTTAATAATACCAGGGGGATTACGAGGGAAAGTAAAAAAAATAAGAATCTACTCATGATTATCATAAATTTCTTTTCAATTGGGTTGCTTAATGGTGTAATTCTGCCCAGCATAAACATCCTTTATGTTCGAGTAGTTTGGAATCACCTACGGGAATTGAGGTACCAAAATGTCGGAATTTCAAGAATCTGTTCTTTTGTTGAAGATGAGCTCCATCACTAGTTGGCAACATCTTGAACTTGATCTGACAGACACAAAGGTCTGAGCACTTGGTTTATTAAGCAAAAATTGTTGGGTATAAGATTCAATACCAGTATAGCTACTTTAATCATTAGCATCGAATGGCAGAAAAGTGAGAATAAGGCTTTTCATATTTGGCTGTGACAGGCTTACGGGTAACTTGAATTTTTCGTCGAATAAGCGGAGGATGAAATATCAGTTAATATTATGTGGGAAGTATGTGGTTTCCTTTTATTTTTCACTTACCATTGGCCGAAGCCCCGTACCCTTCCCTCTCAAAGGAGGGGTGCCAGCCATATTCTCATCCAAGAATTGACTGACAAGTTGTTGTTGTTTGTTAAAGGGGTGAGCATCCCCAAGGAAAGTTGAAAAGAATTTAAAAAGCTCTTTTATATGGTGTGAAAAAGAAAAAATCAGATGACCAAAACCCATGTATGGTCAAATTATAACAATCTTATACAGGACATTAACCTTCATAGTTCGCATAAATGAGATGAAGCTTATAGGAAGCCACTCGGGCTAAGGTTTACTTTAATCGACGAAAAATTAAATTTACTCCAGGCTTACGACAGCGGGTTTTTAATTTTGGAACAACGGTGTTTTGATAATGAAGTGGTCCATGTCCTCCTGGCCACTGGTTTTTTCATAAACACACTCTCCAAAGTATGTGTACTAATGATATATATATATATATATATGTTTCAGCTATTTAGTATCTAAAATCAATGGAAAAAAAAAGAGAGAGAGAGAGAGATCTACCGAGAATCAACCATAGTATATAAACCCTTGAATGTAAATATGGCAAAAAATTGATTTTGACGCACAAAGCAAAGAAGCTTGACGTTGTGAATGTTTATTTTATAATAATGACAATAATAAAATACCCAGTTGATATAAGTACAGTGTTAAAACAATACAAAGGGGATAAACTAATACAAACTAATACTATAAATGCTATTATAACTATTTATCTAGAGTGCCCGTTTGAGTATTACCAGTAGGAGTTGACCCAGTAGGAGGAGGTGATACCTGGCCAGCAGAAGAATGGATGATGGTATCAGTGGCTGTGGTAGATGCTGTTGTTGATGTTGTTGTAGTAGGCACATCAGAGACCAAAGATGATGATGAAGGAGAAGTGACATCGTTTGATTCAATCGCTTGCGTTTGCCGTTGTTGTTTCTGTAGTCGAATTTCTTCAGCCCGTTCCTGTTTCCTTTGCTCCTGAGCCCGTTTTCGTATTTGAGGAGGTACGACTGTTCCATTTTCATAAAACCAAAAGCTTGATAAAAATTTGGTTTTCAGTTCATCCACCAATCTTGATTTTTCACTGCCCCAGAATACAGTGCTGTCGTCGCCATCGTCATCCCAATGCACTGTCTCGTCCCATTTGCCTATAAAAAGCCCACCAATGAATTCATCCCACTCGCTATTGGTAAAAGTCAAATGGAGCTTGGACCCACTGAGTTCCTTGGTCATTAGTAAAACACCTTGGCCCACCACTTTGGTCAGAAGCACCATCCGTTCGCCCACCACAATGTTCCGCCTGAAGGCTGCCCAGTTCGTTTCCGTCAGTAAAGGTTCGATCCAGCCCCGGTAAGCCTTCATGTTCATATTCCTGTCCCGATCCCGATCTCGCTCTGACATGGCCGAGACGTTGGGGGCATGACAAGAAGGAGGTAGTGGAATAGCCAAAGGATCGTATTCGTCATCACCATCACCAGTGCAAACAATGTTACGGATCTTGACCACCTCTTGAGGAAATAATGTGGCAAACACCTTTTGGAATTGTATAAAGGCCAGATAAAGACGGTAATAATCGCTATTGTAGTAAATCCCGTTTTGATTCATGCCATTGTCCAAGTGAGGTTTCATGTTGGAATGTAATGTCAAGATACGAAGAGAGGGTTCCAATAGTTCGGCGGCATCTTCAGGTGTGATTGAGGAAACTTGAAGATCAAGAGGTAGATCGGCTTGTTCGATTGCTAATGTTGAATCATGCGCCAGTCGTTGTGATTTTTGTTCCAGGTCCATCATTGTTATACTTCGCATCCGATGAATAATGTCGTCACCTACATATACACAGATATATATATATATATATATAAAGGGGGGGATGATTGTCATCAAGTCTATCGATGAAGTATTACAAAAGATGCCTACTTACGTCGTTGTTCGAATTCGCCATGACGATGTGGTATCTTTGGTTTCTTGGCAGGTGCAGGCAATGTGGTCAAGACATAAGGATTTTCAGAATCAGAGCATTGTCGTTTTCGTTTCCGCAAGAGAGAAGCTTGAGTCAAAACACCTTGTTCAGCAAAACGACGCAATAGAGGAGGTTCACGATCGATACGGCCATATTGATAATAAAAGCCACGTTGTTTTGGTTCCATGACAATTTGATCAGTAGCTGGATCAGGTTGAATTCTGGTATTTGTCATTGGGCCATGAAGCATCGAGTTGAGTTGTTGATATCGTGCCACATTAGGAGAGATGGTGGCTGTTGCTGGTGATATTGGTGAAGGTCGAATAGGTTGTAGAGGCTGTGATGATGGTGGTTCACGAACATGTTGGTGGGTATAATCAATCGATTCATGGCGTTCATCAAATCGTACCTGATCGAGAGAGTATAATGGTCGAAAGTGAGAGTAAGGTCGTACTGCTGTATCGTGGTCAGAGTTGATGATGATATCGTTTGTGGTGGTTTGTGGTGTGTGATCGAGTAACATTAATCCTGAAGGAGATGTATTTGACATGAAAGGATTGAGGATAGGGTCTGTTGGTATGTTGTGGTTATCGTTGTTGTTATTGTTATTGTTGGTTGAAAGAAAATGATGATTGTCCGAAGACTGAGTTGACAAGTTATCATTGTTGCCCATAATAGTGGTCGATGGTGATTTTGGTGAAGAGCTGGTCAAATACGAAACAGACAGTGGTTTCGGTGTATCAGTACTAATGTCCTTCCAATGTTGTCCCATAGTTGATTCTTCGGTTGTTGTTGCTGTTGTTGTTTGTTGTGTTGGTGTAATATCACAACAACTTGGATTGTGAGAAACTCGGACAGCATTGAGTGTAGCCCCAGGGTTGAGATCATCCCTAAAGATAATAGTGTCGTCATGAGCAGGTCGATAGCATTTGACATGATCTCCCAAAGAATAAAATATACAAAAGACCACCTTCGCCATCCGTTCCGCATCAGGACGCCTACGTATGATTTGTTTGATAATACGGAAGAGTTCCAAGAGTTCTTCATCACTTAAAATGTCCTCCGCACGTGGTTGGAATAATCGAGTGTCAGGTTTGGGTTGAAGGAGACAGGAAGGTCGTAAATCCATGACAGATACAAGCTTATTTGACAGAGAATTCTTCCAATAGAGAGTAGATATGTAACAAATTATTAAGATATATATTTATATATAATGCAAATCAAAAGGTGTAAATGGAGAGTGAGAAAAGAAAAGAGTAAAAATGTTATTATTTCAGGCAGTTCACACAAAATTATATTTTAAATCCCGACATTAAACCAAGAAAAAATCTGCTTCTCTTATTGGCTAAATAGAGACAGCGCTAGTGTCAGGTACCGCCTTATCAATCCTTTTATCTTTGCAATTCATATTATCAACATGATTGTACTTGGAGCAGTGATGCCATTGTAGTAACTCAGATTACGCTTTGTTTTTTTTTAATACAAAGCTTTGACTCCAAAAAAAAAAAGTGATGGACCAATTTTCAAATCCCGATTTTCCATCCACCCGCCTGAGCGTTGATTCTTTTATTTTTCCCTCTCTTTCTCCCTCTTTCAATTTGGCAATCTTGATTATAGACTCGCAATGTCGTTAAATGGCCCAACAGGTAACTGAAGAAACAGGATTCACAAAATAAAGGTATTAATGCTCTTCTTGAAACCCTTTTTCGCATCTATGCAAAACTTTTCTTGTAGGCTTTTATAATGCGCCTGTTACCAAACTACTTGTTGTGTCAATAGGTGCTACATCGATTCTTGGCGCCATCTTAAAACTAAAGCCCTACTATCACTTACAACTTATACCACACATTACCATTTACCACCAGGTAAGTCATAAGGGAATACAATAAAAACGATGAACAGGGAAACGATGATTAACCAGCTGATCTTGTGCATACGAACAAAATGTTATCCATATAGTTTTGGCGACTACTTACTTGTCAAATGACTTTTGCTAATACGGGTGATGTCTTCTTTGGTACGATGATTATATACTCGATGCGAATCATAGAGCGTCAATTTGGCAGCTCAAAATATGCTGTATGTTTTTTGTTTTTTTTTGTTTTTTTACTTGGTAGGGTATGATTCAAAGAACCTTTGTATACTCACTCTCCACACCCCCACTTTATCATTTTAATTAGGCTTTTGTATTCGTCATAATCAGTTTGGCGACTCTGATGCAAATTGGTGCTTTGGTAACTGGTATCAAGTTGGGTTTTAGATACATCCCTGGTGGACCGTAAGTAGGATATAATACAAATAATGGGATTCTAATACTTCTTCTCATAGATACGCTCTTCTTTTTGCCATGATCTATCAATATCATCGGCTGGTACCAAGTCTATACCGATTCCGTCTATCCAGTCTGACACTCAACAACAAGATTTTTTTATATATACTCTGTTTCCAGGTAACATCTTGACAAACAAAATGAATGAACAAAATGAACTCAACCTGCATGATTCCCCTCCTTCTTTTTTTAGATTTTTATATCCCAGGGAATGAATACAATGGTACCATGTATCTGTGGATTATTAGCCGGTGCCTTTTATCGATCTGATGTGGCAAGTATCAAACAATGGCGATTCCCTGATCGATTACAAACTTTCAGTATACATTACATACAACCCATTCTCGCCACACCTCCTTTGCCTCGACCCAATAATGTACTTCCGATTCAACGACCCACACCTTCTTTTGGCATGGAAGGATTAGTAGCTTCGGCAACAGGGATAGGATTAAACACGGACAATCAACAACAACAACAACAACAACAACAACAACAACAACAACAACAACGAACTGAAGACGCACCAAGACACAATGGTGATGATGATAATAATAACGATGATACACTATCCATCAATAGTACAGCGACCACTTCTTCCTCAATTTCTTCACAACATAGAACGCAAATAGGCAATAGGGTATCGATGCGGGAATATCTAGATGCTCTTACTGGACGTGCACCCTTAACAAGCGACGAAATCCGACCACCATCACAAGAACATATGGCTGTTTTGGTATCCATGTTTCCTGATCATTCAAGGGAATCCATTACCAATGCATTGTCTGCTGCTCACAACAACATCAACCGCGCTGTAGAAATCATGCTCCATACCCCGATCCCAAGCACTAGCGGTCATTAGTAGATAGTTAAGCATTACTCCATCACATTCTTTTTATCACCATCTAGTATAGAATACAATCAATCATATAAAAATTGTTTATTGTCTTTTTATGTAAAATAAAGAATTTTTTTATAATAAATCATTCCAATATTGTCCTATTCTATAACTAAACTATATAGATATCTTGGTGTTAATCCTGTGGGTTTACTTGGTGTACTTGATAAAGTCCTTCTTAAAGTTGTTGCTCCAAAGTTGCCAATAGAAAGAAGTTACCGTGCTTGACCATAAAGTAAAAATCTACAACAGAACAAAAAGACAATGTGAGTGATGAATCTGTGCACCCTATATTTTGTCTTTTTTTCACTTACTTCACCATTTTTATTCTTATACCAAGAGTTACAGTGGGTGGACCAGACAGTCTTTTCCAGCGATTTCTTCAGTTGATCCATAAACCTTTCTTGTGCTTTCTCCGTAGGTTCGATGGCCTTCACTTTGGGACCGAGCTGTTTAATACATTGGATGGCATTATTGACTTGACTACATATGGGATAATATAAAGAGTATCAATAGTTAATAAGGGTAAAGAATTAATGTTCGCCTTACATTTCCGCCATGACCACCACGGAGTTATGTCCAAGAACGGAGCCTATTTTTTAAAATAAAAAAAGGGTCGTATTAGTACCAGATGTAACCTTCCAATGATCACGTACCTGGGCTGATTTCCAAAAAAGGGATTCATTGAGAAAGAGCGTGCATAGTTAGTATTCATTGCTCCACCTTCCCCTCCCCTTACTTTTTTTTTTCTTACCCAAGCAGCATGAAGAAGTTCGGGAATTCGTGAATGGCAATGGATTTATAAGTTTTGATGTTATTCCCACCATCCCAAAGGCTGTTGAGATTTCGATTGTTTCGTCCGTTGACTACAAAAAAAAACAAGAGAGAGAGAGAAAGAGAGGGAAAGAGAGGTGAATACAGAGCACAAAATACATACATGTCCTACTTACTTTGTAAATTCCCAAGAAATCCGCCAACATTGTAACCAGTAGCCAAAACCAAGATATCACATTCAAACGAGTTACCATCTACAGTAGTAATAGTACGACCTTGAGTAGACGCAATGGCTGCTCGTTCCACCGTGACATTATCTTCAGCCAAAGCTTCCAAATAATTTTCAGAAAAAGTGAATCGGCGACATCCCAATCTATAGTCAGGCGTGAGCTTTTCCACCAGGTCAGGTCGTCCTTTTGCAATCAAACGTTGGGCCATTTCTTGTTTTGTAAACTTGGTAGCAAATCTTCCTATGAATGTGTCAAAGAATCCAAAGACCAGATAAAACATTTCAAGCTATTTCATAAGGTTAGTATATGTTATCCATTATTTTTGTTTTGATCAACTTACCCTGACAAAGATGGAGTATCGATACAACTTTAACAAAAAAGGCACCCATGAAAAGAGGAATTTGACAAACGAAGAATATTTGTATTGGTTACGGAAGCCACACCATGCTGGACTTCGTTGATAACTTGTCATATGTTTCACAATTGGTTGTAGTTTAGGTATCATTTGGATGGCGCTACAAAAGAGAGGTTAGAAAGTCATTGGATTCCTTTCCCCACCCCTTTTTTTTCCCCCTTTACCTTGCTCCACTGCCAACTATTGCCACGGATTTATCAGTAAAATCAATAGAATTATCCCAAAAGGCAGAATGGACAATGGTACCTTCAAAAGATTTGAATTCTTTGGGATAATTAGGCACACGCAAAGGACCCAATCCGGCAAAACTATGAGGGAATACAATAATTAAAATCATTATTTTTTTCTTCTTCATATGTTTATCAACCTACATCACATCAAAGTACATCACGCGAGTCACATCATTTTCCCGCACCGTCAGTTTCCACTTGCATTGATCTTGGATCCAGTCCGCCTGCACCACTTCTGTGTTGAAGAGGGTGCGGTCGTACAAACCGTACTTCCTAGCCACCCCACGCAAATATTCGAGAATTTCAGCTTGAGGTGAGAATTTGCTAGACCAATCTATACGACGACAGCAAAAAAGATTAGTACCGTGTCCAATCTACATGAAGTGTCGATACTTACTTGGATTAGGAGCAAATGAGAGACTGTATAGATGAGAGGAGACATCACAAGCACATCCAGGATAATAGTTATATTTCCAAGTGCCACCAACATCATTAGAAGATTCAAAGATAGTGGGCTTGATACCTAGTTGTTTTTCAACCTGGACCGCAGCGCATATGCCACTAAAACTAAAAAAGATATTGAAAAGTCATTAGTGAGCCGGAGTCAATTATGGTAGTCTACATTCTTTATTAGGTTTTCTAAACTTACCCGGAACCAATAATACCAACAGTAATTGGAGGAGACATACGTGGGATAAAAATAAAAACAAAAAGAGAGAGAATTGAGTTCCCTTTTCAAGACCAAAAAAGCTTTTGTAACTTTTCTCGATCGGGACTTGAATATTCATAAAATCAAGTGAACCGTTTTTTTTAATTTTAGTTCAATCAAGAAGGGTGAGAATAAGTTGACTAATACAGGCATGAACAATCGGTATGACAAAAAAAAATAGCCATTGCACATACGATTACTCCTTAATACCAGCTGAGAACACAACTACAACTTTCAACCGCCACTTTGAAATAAGAACCCTACTTCACTGACACCGGAAAGATGTCGGTGAAAAACCTGGTATTCCAAGCTTCTTGTTCTGATGACAAGGCTCCGAAATGACTGACAGCAAGTCAATTGATATGTTCTGACCTGAACTTTTAAAGAAATACTTGTGTCCAGCTGATAGTTTGACATCTTTTACCTCCTTCCTATACATATATTCTTCTATGTGTAAGTGATGATGCATGGATCATGTATAAAACTTTATGTTTAGATAATGCATGATATGCTGATTACAACGTTGTCTTCCCCTGAATCCATTTAGTATAACTTTTGGCTGTTTCTATTTTCAAATTCCGATATCCAAATTGGGACCTCTTTTTGCATATTCTCTTTTTTAACAAGAAAAACATAAAAGATTGAGCCTTATACAAAATATTCTAGAGCTCATTACTTTTAGTACATACAAGACAATCTATCTGAACCTAAGGTGTTTTTACATCTACTAGATCTAGCCGTATCAGGCGTGTCCAACCTAATGCTTTTTGACTTGACTTGGACCAGTTTCTCAATTTTTCAAACCTCGAATTGTAGGTTGACACTGCAGCTATAGTGCGCTTTTGGTACTATTACCAAATCTATCTTTATTACGCGTTTTTTGACTGGAACCATTATACATTCTTGGACACTGTGCCAATTGTTGTCTTTGGTTACCCTTAACCATGACACTAATGTCAGATCTATCTTTTGACTCGAGCCATTGACACCCATTTACTTTCTACCAAGACCTGTCCTTGGTTACACCTAACCATTGTCTACCCATTTACTTGGTACCATATCTATCCCTTGACACTAGGTCAATATCTATCTTTTAGTATAACTTACCCCTGAATTCACAATTAGTATAAATATCACATCTTGTCAATTGAATTCATTTTTTTCTTCAATTTTATCAAGTTTCTCTTTTGATAAAAAACTTCAAAACAAAACATAAGGTCTTTATTACAAGCTACCTCTCTTATTATCAAGTTACTTAACAAGTGTAACTATTGTCTTTATTGCTCATTCTTTGGAACAAAAGCCTTTTTTTATTTTATTTTCAAATCCCGACTTACCTCGGTCGATCTTTTTCTTTTCCTCTCAAATTACCAAGTACATCTTAAAGGTTAAATCTTACTGAAAAGATTCTGGTGCTCACTACATATTATACAAACAAAACATACTTCTACTACCCTTGTTGCCATAACACATACCTGTTATAGCCGTATCAGCCGTAATAAAAGACTGCATGAATATTTCAATAGTGGAAGGGATCAGGTCGTAAAAGATATTTGGATTAAGACTGAGTTGGTCCTTTTTCTTTATTTTTGTAAAAGTAGATAACATATATATATAACATAATAAAATACTAGAATATTTTAGACTACACTAATGATATAATATGATTAATAAAATATAAAGGATAGGATAGATGGAATAAACTAGAAGGATGTAAAGTAAAAGTAAAAAAGGAAAGGAGTACAAAAAGAAATAATGCGAGTGGAGTTCAAAAACCAAGAACCGATACCGACAAATATTGTCGGAGATAAAAAGTGATTTTCTCTGGAAAAATAGATATCAATCTGGAAATTTCTTTTTGTCTCTTTCTCCTTTCTCTTCTTTCTCTCTCGATAAATCTTTTAACATCTAGATGCTTCGATATAACCAATTCAGCCATAGACTCCGATAATAGAATAGTATATATATATGTGTACTTTACTTTTAATAAAAACCTTATTCTTCACCTGATATATAAAAGGAATACTCGTCTTATAGTTCAAACGACAATATCATTTGAAATCCCGACGCTCAAAAGAGGCAAAAATATGCTCACTACAGGGGTCGAACCTGTGACCTTGGCGTTATTAGCACCACGCTCTAACCAACTGAGCTAAGCGAGCTCCGATGGAGAAAAAATTAATATGTGCTATATAAATCTCAACGTCGGAATTCAAAAATAAATGGATGTGATTGGGTGCGGGTTTTGAAACGTTTCTTTTTTTGGCATTTTCAGTTTTTGGCCAACGGTGTTTCTTTTGTATGCCCATTCTGCACCTTTTTTAATTTTTTAATAAATAAGAAAAAGAACAACCCCCTTTATAAAGACAAGACAAAATAGAATGTAGTATGAATAATGATTCTTTTTATTGTTTTAAACAAAGTTAATAAACAGTTATAATATGTGTGTGTGCGTGTGGGATGTATTATATATATGTAGGGGGAGGGGGGACACAGTATAAAATTATATTGAATCTACCCATAGAAGCGTTGGACCCAATCACGGACAAAGATACTAACCTTCATCATTCGCTTGGAAGACCATTTTTTGAAGAAGGATCCATCATCACCAGGTTGTGACAAATAATCCAAGATTAATTCCACCACAGGTTTGATTTCATTTACTCCATATCCCGAGGCTTCAATTAGTTCAGGCGTCTATACATAAAAAATCAGTCAATCAGTCAGTCTTTTTTTTTTTTTTTTTTTTTTTTTTTTTTTTTTTTTTTTTTTTTTTTTTTTTTTGTATGTAATGTAAACAGTACTTACCCAAGTTCCTTTACAAAGCATTTTCAAAGATAACCATAAAGCAGAAGCGGCCACCAAAGAAGGAGGAGTGCCCAAGAATCTATGATCAATAAAAGTGATTTCCATAAAGTATTTCGCCAAGAGTCGGACATGGATATCAAAGTCTCTTGTCATTGTACTCTTGCGCAAAAAGTGTAATGGATTAGGGTAACATAGCTTGAAGTCCAAGATTTGTAAGATATAACGTTCGGATTTGAGGAGATCTTCTTCAGTCACGGCGTCGCCAGTCATATAGATGAATTGTTTCAGAGGAGGAGTGACAGTTTCTTCGAATTTGGTCGCCACAAATAAAGATGCAATTGCCACCAGTTGTAATTTAGAGATGGATACGTCGCGTTTGGCCAGGAACCGATCAATGATGTTCACCGTCAAGAAGAGAGTTTCGGGTAGGAGGTGGAACATGTAATGGACTTCGGTCACCCAGTCGATAAGGACATCACGCATACGCCAAGTGACTTCGTGTTGAATTGTGATATAAGATGGATCAACCATGGTATCTTCCTATTTAGTAGAATATAATATATAAAGAGTGAGTCCAAGTGAATGAGTGTATTGGTATAAAAAGATCAACTTACTTCTGTTGCCCGTAAGTAAGCGAAGATATCTTCAGCATATTCGGCCACCAACATTGGATCATTCGAGTAATCATCATCGTCGTAACCGTCCCTGTATCTGCTTTTATGGTGAGTTTGATTGTCTTTTAGGAGATTTTGCTGTGCCCGTTGTTCTTGGTCTTGTTCTAGTTTCTTTGCTTCATTATAAGTTTCTTGATCAACAGGTAAATCAGTTTTTTCATGTTTAGCCGATTCAATAGATTCAAAGGTAGGTGTTTTGCTTTTTTTGTTGTAATGTGATGATGATGATGATGATGATGTTGTTGTTGTTGTAGATACTTTAGATGGTTGTTGCTGTGTTAAGAGTGATTTAACATTTCCTTGGGCAGATGGACCATGGTTGTGAGATTTTTGTCGTTTAAGAGTGGCGAGTAAATGTTCCCCTCGTTTGTACATGTTTTCGTAAGATCGTTTTGAGCTGCTGAGATACTTTTCGCGTAATATTGTCTTCATACGATCGGGGACAATGATAGGCAGCACAGGTGTTGGTTTCATAGCTGACTTGGACTTGGTATCACTAGCATTCGATTTGTATCTTCGTTTGTTGTCATCGAAAAACGCCTGCAGTTGATCGGCCTTTGCCGCTGCTTCTGCTGCTGTTTGATCTTGCGCCAATGATGTTGATTTAGTGTCTAGGTCGTTTTGTTGCTGTTTTTCAGTGAGGGTGGGTTTATCTTCAGTTGCTGTTGATAAGGGTCGTTTATGCTGGTCTTGTTCCGGTAAAATAGTATGTCGTTGCTTGTCCATGGGTACACAGTTTTCCTTGTCCATATTAGCCGTTATTGTAGAAGTGGATATCTATTAAAAAAAAAGGAGAAAGGTTTAGTTATTGAAGTAGAGTCCATCAAGCAGACATACACACATACACACACACACACACAAAACAACTTACCGATGGAAGTTGATTAAAGCGATTGCTTTTATCATTCAGCGAGTATCGTTTGGATTCTCCAAGTACGGTGGTTTTATTAGCATTGATTGTTGACTGAAGAGGATGTTTCCGTATATCGCCAGTGTTGCTGACTGTTTGCCCTTTAACTAGATTTGCTGCATTATTGGTGGTATTTTCGTCCTCTACTACACCACTAGTCTTCGAATTCTTCCCGAGTGCCTATATAAGAAACATAAAACCATGATAATTAAGTTCATGGTGATATATAAGAGTATATATTGGTTAGTATTTTGTAAGTATCACAAGCATTTTCATCTTTCCTTCCGATAGTGATAACACCCCACCTATTTTTACACAGCCACCCCCCATTCCCTTGATTCCAACCATGGAAATATATTTACTTACACGTTGGAGTTCACTACCATAAAGCATGAGAAGAATACAAGAGGAATTAAAAAAAAAAAAAAAAAAAAAAAAGGAAAGAGAGAGAAAGAAAGAGATTTTTCAGGGAGACAAATTTGTTTTTTTGTGTGAAAAAATATTACAACCCCGCCTACCCGCCTCACGTCTATAGGACGCGCTTGAGCAATCAAAGGGAGAGATGCTAGACTTAACAAACCCAATCCAGTCCATGTAATTGGTTCCAAGTGTACTACATCAAACATAATTCCAATCCAATCGAGCCAACTTGAAAAGACCAAGTGTGTGATTGTGTTTCTTTATTGAGTATGTTACCAAAAGTAACTTGTGTAAATAACTATTATACAATACATCGACTAAACATTATATATAACAATAGGGGGAGGGGTAAAGTATATCTAAATGGGTAAAATGGATGCCGCCCTTCTTCCAATATAAGCCGATCCATACCGTAAAGTAGATACACCACCGGGAATATAAGATCCAATATACCTAAAAACAAACAAACAAACAAGAATGGGATCAGTCATAAGAATGATCATCCTCTTTATATATAATACTTTACCATGCCAAAGCCAAAATTTGAATGATCGCAAACACAATCGTTAGGATATAATTTCTAGCCTAATAACAACAACATGAGATGAGATACACAAAAAAGTCACTTTTTATTAATGCTTACCCCTAATGATGCATAGAGTGTCAATGCCATTGATCCAACATAGGAGACGGTAAAAGGAAGGCGTTCCATAGAAATCATATGTTTGATATGTGCCATAGGACCACGAAGCATAGCAATACTGACCAAAAGTAGAATGCTACCCACTGCAAAAAAAAGTGATTTAGTATTTTCGATCCATGTATATATATATATATATATATATAAATATATATTGGATACTTACAAGTAAATGTGGCGGCAAACTTGCCAGGAGAGATGGGAATCAAAAACAAAAACAAAGAAAAGGCCTAAAGAGATGGAATGGTTCATTAGTATTATGATGCATAGCAATAGTCAGTCCTTTTCACTTGCCAAGAAGAAGCACAGGATGCCAAGACCTAGACACAGGGCAAAAGCCATGACCCGCTATATAAAAGAGTGTTAGTTATACATTGGACATCATTTTGTAAAAACTTACTTCTACCCGAGATAATTGATACCAAGCTTCTTCTTCTTCTTCTTCACCACCATTCAATGGCAAGTAACCTTGCACCGAAGAGGATACATTGGTAAATAGATTACTAGCCGAGTCCCGAAACGAGGCAAATGGTGTCGTTGGTTCCGTTGGAGTGGTTGAAGTGGGTAAAGCTATAGGTGAGGAAGTTCGTGTCAGGTTAAAGTTGCGCAATGAGTTTCGAAACGAGTTTTCTGTTGTGTTGGACATGATGAGGCGATCAAATCTATTGTAGAAAGAATGGAAGAGGAGGGAAAGAAAAAAAAAAAAAAAAAAAAAAAAACTTGAACGTGGAGAAAAAAAAAAAAATATGAAAAGTTGAAACCCCGCATGTGCCAATCAAATCTTGGATGTTCACGTCCCACTCGCCTGAGCCAATCCTTTACAGTTCTGGCCCACCTTTAAACTATTATAAAAAGTGTGTATGTATGGACAGTAGATGCGACGACAAGGAGAGAACCCAGGAAATCAGAATGATGCGTTCAACTTTAAATGAAGTTGTTTGCAAGGGAAAAAAAAGGGAGAAGGCGTACACTCGTGCATGAATCGGCATCAATTTTCAAATGCCGACATATCGGCTTGGAGATTATAAAAAGAGAACCCTTTTTTTTTCACATTCATTTTTCATTTCTTTCTTTTTTCCCACTTTATTAAAAACAATGTTCTCAAGCCACTCCAACCCTGAAGGTGTTCTACATGTTACCGTTGGTAAGAATAAGAAGAAGAAGAAGAAGACTGACTAGCCTGATGAACTTGACCCTTTTGTGTCTTTATAGTTGAAGCCCGCAAATTGAAGGATGAAGATCTTGTCGGAAAGGTATGTGAACAAAGACACTATTATCCAACTCTCATTTTCCCTCATACTTTATTGTAGAATGATCCTTATGTGTAAGTCAAACCCCTTTTGTTTTTAAGGTGGGTAATCAGATTAACACAAAAAGTGTTTATAAATAGTGAATTCTGGCTGGACAGCAAGTACAAGCAACGAACCAAGGAACTCTCTAATACAAACAATCCTGTCTTCAATGTAAGTATGTACATAAAACACCCTGCTTGATATGAAACAACTCAACATGCATGATGCACTATTTTATTTTTATTTTTATATATAGCAAACATTCACTTTCCCTTTGGAGAAAGGATCCAGTCATCATAAACTTCATTTTGAGGTTTATGATAAAGATACCGTGGGATCAGACAAGGTGGGTGAAGTCACTGTGGATTTTGCTGATGTGATCAAACAAAACCGTCCTCGGGATGAATGGTATAAATTGTCTGGCAAGATTGGTCTTCGCAGTCATGGTGAACTACGTTTGGCCATCTCCTTTGTCCGTCATTGAAAAATCTTTGGTGACCTATCTACATTATAGTTGGTCTATTATAATAAAAAAAATTATCTTCTTTTTTGTTCAAATAAATGAAATAATTTGTCTTTATTGATTGGTCATAAAAATAGGGATTATGTGTCTAGGGGATCTAAGCCGAGATAAAACTATTAGGTATATTCGTTTGCCCAGTATGTTTTCCATCCTTGTTAAATGCCATATTATTCACAATAACAAGTGCACCTTCCTTCTAAACAATATATATATAAAATGATGATGAGGATACAGGATTATGTAATGTTGTGTTTACGAGTAGGTGTTCGAGAAGGACGATTTTATAAAAACCATAGTTAGACGGTCTGTTTTTTACACCCCCTCCTCCTTTACTAACGTTTCAATATCCAAACGTACGAGCCATTTTATCCTATCCAGGTCTATCGAAAATAAAAATAACACATTAATAAGAAGTCTTGTTTATACCAACTCGACTTTACCTTTAATGAATTGTATTTAAAGGCATGGTCACCCTGATTCCAATACATCTGAATCTTTTTTTTTCCAGTAAAGATACTTATTCAACTAACGAGCACCAAGAAGAGTCGGGAGTGGTCAGTCATCCATTTGACAAGTCGATTAAAAGAAAGAAGAGCTTTCTCCCTAATTTTGGATCGCCGAAAAAAAGCTTAATTTTTCAAATCCCCGCTGATTTTTCCAAACTACTTTGTCTTCTTCTCTCTCTCTTATTTCTGCATGGCCCACATTAACCCCGATCGACCTCTTCTTGTTGGTCCAGAAGTACCCATCGCACCATTCCCTTTCAAGATTACTGGCACTGTTATCAAAGGGTATGGACGAGGCTCTCGAGAACTCGGGATTCCAACAGGTAATATAATAGGCAACAACAAGTGACAGATAGATTGGAACTCACCGTTATGATTTATCAGCCAATTTGTCAGATAGTGCTCTAGGTATGTTTCCTTCCGAATGCAACACTGGTGTTTACTATGGATTTGTCCAAATCGATGCTCCTCAATCTACTGTATACCCTATGGTCATGAGTCTTGGATGGAATCCTTATTATCAAAATGACAAACGGTCGGCGGTAAATAGTAGTATGGAAGGTATCCTGGTCATTACTAACTTTTTATTTAATTTTATTGAATACTATAGGAGGTCCATGTGATTCATGAATTCCCAGAAGACTTTTATGGTGTAGATATTCGTGTTTTGGTACTGGGTTTCATTCGACCTGAACAAAACTATTCTTCTCTAGGTAAACAACATATAATGGATGGTTTTGGTTTTATTAACACGCCTTTTTATTATCTCTAGCTGAACTTATCCGGGATATCAAGACGGACGTAGAGGTGGCCAAGCATTCTTTGAAACGACCAGCCTATGATCAATTACAACAAGACGAATTATTTACTTTACCTACTATTGAATAACATCATACATAGAATAGGCTTCTTTTATTATTATTATTATTATTATTATTATTATTATTATTATTATTATTATAAAACCAATAAAGCATAATGAAGTCAATCTTAACCTTTAGAAAAACATGTGAATTACATATAACCAATAGATAAAGAGGGATTTTTTTTTTATTGGGGTCAAATGTATAAAAACGGGGATAAAAAAGTATTATATACAAAAACAAAAGAATAATAGGATCTAAAAAAAAAACAAAAGAATAATACTAAACTATGCATCGGATCCAACTACTCTTTGTTTATAAGCAATCAAATCCTTGATAGTGATCATCTTGATACCATGTCGGTTAGCAAAGGCAAAACAATCATCCCGCCGAGCCATATTCCCTTGCAGATCATCTTCTTTCACCAATTCACCAATACAAGCAACCGGTGGCAAACCAGCCAATACACACAGATCCACTGCGGCTTCTGTATGTCCAAATCGTTTAAAGACACCACCAGGTACTGATCTTAATGGTAGAATATGTCCTGGTCGTGAAAAATCGTCAGGTCGTGAGGTCGGATCCGCTAGTTTCCGAGACGTCAACGCGCGATCATGGGCTGAGATACCTGTTGTTGTTCCATGAGCATAATCCACTGATATCGTATATGCAGTCCGCATCAATTCCGTATTCTTGTTCACCATCAAGGGCAACGAGAGTTCGTCTAGGCGTTCACCAGTGGTTGGTACACAAATATAGCCACTAATTGGAAAAAAATAAAAAAAGAGGTCCATTAGTTCTTTTTTTTTACCAATGTCCATCCCCCCCTCTTTTTTTTTAAAACCTACCTTGAGTACTTGATCATAAAAGCCATTTGTTCGGTAGTCACCTTTTCAGCAGCAATAATCAAATCACCTTCGTTTTCCCGGTCTTCATTATCCATTACAAGTACAAACTTGTTGTCCGCTACATCCAATGCCCACAAAATTATAACAATTAGACTTGACACAACGTCATTTCTTGTTATTAGAATCCAAACAAACTTACCAAAATCCTTTAGCGCATCTTCTACCGAGTTGAATTCTGTATCCATCTGCTTTTGAGGCATGGTTGAGTAAAAGAAAGAGCGAAAAAAAAAGTGACACTTTTTTTGATGACACAGACGAAATCGACAGCGGAATTTAAAAAATTTGTCTGATTTTCATTGGCTGGTAAAGTTTCTCATTGTAAAAAGATCATGCATGGCTTCAGCCCGGCAGAGCCCACATTAATCAGCAGCTTGTATTCCGTGAAAACCCTTTTACTGGACTACTTTACTACGGTTAAAGTCCTTTTACCGGTCCATGGTCTGTGTGACCCTTTCGGGATATGAACTACTCATTGATCAACAAAAAGTGGGACAAGTCATGGGTAGTCATATAATGAAAACGAGAGTATATAATAAGAAATCCTCTGCATTTAGAAATATTCGAAAACATACTATAAAGTGTTAGACTAACTGTCAAAAAAAAAGTGGGGTACTGTATTACAATGAGCATCAAAAAAACGCCAAGGTTATAAAATACGCCTGTCTCCCTCTTCCTTTCTCCTCCATTATTCATCATGTTCGACCTCTCTAAAACAAATATCAACAGCCAACATCAAGTGATGTTGGCATCTGCTGCTGCTTTGGCAACTGGGATTACCGTATTCTATGCAGCATCAAAAAAACAACAGAAAAAAGCTGTATACAAGTCGATCCCCATGCCAGGCTCACGACTGCCTTATTTTGGTAAGAGGGGGTAGTTGATTGGCTGGTTTTTATGCGGACGGGGATTGAATATAAAGGCACTCACTTCATTTCTCTCTTCTTCTTTTCCTTTCAGGTCACCTTCTCTCTCTTGGTGAATTACCAGGAGCAACATTAACTAAATGGAACCAGGAACTTGGTAAAGTACAAGACAAAGAAAACAATACGCCCATTGCTGAACGCTTTTGTAATTATAGGACCTCTCATTCAACTCAAAATGGGAAACCAAAACTGGGTGGTCATCGCTGATCCCTATATTGCTCATGACATCTTTATGACTAATGGTGCGGTGACTTCCGATAGACCTGTTCACACCTTTTTTGAATATTACAGTCACCAAGGAAAGTAAGTATTTATATTAATACCACCATATTGTGTGAAACTAACTGCAAACCCATTCGCTAGGGGTGTCACTAGCGCCAACGCCAACAAGAAATGGAAACAAGCCCGTATTGTCTCTTTAAAAATCTTGGCTCCACAACGTGTCAAGGAACTTGATGGTCTTGTGTTAAAGGAAGCCGACAATCTGGTCAATCAATTTATCACTGATACTGGTCGTCATGGTCAAATCGATCCTATCTCTTATTTGCAATCTTTTTCGTTAAATGTGATCTTGACAACAAACTTTGGTAAACGTGTCACCTCCATTGAAGATCCTCTATTCAAGGTAAAAAGTGGTTTCAGGTCACACACACTTGGACTCACTCTTTTATATAGGAAATCATGCACAATGTAGAATTAGGCATGAAGTACGGTGAAGCAGAAGGTGATCTATCTCAATTCCTACCAGCAGTGAAGCGCTTGAGCTTCCTTAATGGAAAACAACGTATATTCGACGACTTTATCACCAATCAACGCGACCCTCTCATCAAGCGACTTATTAAAGAAGCCTTGGAAAGTGATGCCGACTGCTTGGTCAAAAACGTTGTGGCACTTCAAGAAGAGTATGAACTGGATGAAAAAGATATTATTGTGATTATGTGTAAGTAAAAAGTAGAAAAGGTCGTTACATCTCATATACTCACATAGCTTTTTTTGTGCTGATTAGCTGATCTTCTTGCTGCTGGTTCGGATACTGTCTCCGTCTCCCTCAATTGGACGATTGCCGTTCTCTCTCACCATCCTAAAGTCCAAAAGAAGATTCAAGCTGAAATCGATGGTTTTGTGCAAGTCCATGGTCGTCTCCCTGCCTTTGAAGAACGTGATCATTTGCCCTATTTGATCTCGGTACAAAAAGAATGCAAGTCAACTTGAAATAGTTTACTCATTTCCATTGTACTCATCATCAATCCTTTTTAAACTCTATTCACATAGGTATCCGATTCCGATCTGCCGTCCCTTTGGGTCTTCTTCATGTATCAACTGAAGACAGTAAGTAAGATGAATACTTTGTTAAACGCAATCTCACTCCCTCTCTTTCTTTTTTTGATAGTTGTTGTACGGGACTATTTGATTCCCAAGGGAACCGTATTAGTTGGCAACACGGTTGGTATGCACATGAACCCTGACGTCTATACTGATCCTGAAATATTCAACCCTGACCGATTTTTGGATAACACTCGAACAATGTCATCTTCCGCAAATGGTACCATCAATCAACGCGACATGTATCTTTTTGGCTGGGGAAGGTAAAACAAAAATGAATTATGCGGAACTACATTAAATATGTACTATGTATTAACCATTGACTCTTTCTTTTAACGTGTGTGTTGACAATATAGACGCCTCTGCCCTGGGATCCACTTGGTAAAGGAAGCTTATTTGCTAATCCATACCATGTATTAACTCGATCCCCCTCTTTTTTTTTTTTTTTTTTTTTTTTTTAATCTCATAGGCTGAAGTGGAAATGTTTCATGTTTGCACAAGATTATTTGCCAAAAGTACCATCGCACCACCTTTGGACAAGACTGGAAAAGAAGCACCCATTGACTTGTTTGCTGCTGAAAATGCTGGTCTCGTGACTCAACCTCAATCTTATCAAGTCAGATTTATTCCTCGACCTGATTCTATCCATCTGAACCCCTAGTTTAGTGTTTAACTTGACATGATTACTTTTTTTAATCAACTAAATAATCATAAATAAAACAGGCATTTTTTTTTTAATTGTCTATCTGTAGCACTCGTGCGGGTTTAGTTGGGAAACCGATGTCCCAAAATAAAATCGGCATAGGCGAGGATGGATCACCTTTGCATGAAGTTGGCCATGAATCTCGGGCCAAATTGGGCGAAAAGACTTTGATTTTTTTTTCAAGCGCAAATTGCTCGTCATGTAGACCACCTCTGACCGTGAAAGGGGGTTCGTCTAATCAAGAAATTCATGCAGAATCTGGCTCTGAAATTCAAACCTCGACCTTTGGCGTAGAAATCAGGCCAACTAAGGAAAAAAAGGTTAAGCAGAGAATTTGGGTGTGAGTTGGAGCCAGATATATGTACTGCATGAATTATAAGAATAAAATAGTAGATTCATCCATGTTTTTATGATCCCCCCGATATTCAAATCCCGGCCCATCTGTCATTGATCCTGGTGGGCGAAATTGAGTCAATAGTGTGTCAACAGGAGCTTGTATCTTTTGGAAAAAAAGTCAAAACGTATGGATTCAGCGTATCCAGCGATAGTGTTTCTACTATGTAAACTCCCACTCCCAATATTGGAGGCGGTGTTGCTGGTGTTGTTGTTCATTTTGAATTGGCATCAAATTATAAAAAAGTGATAGAGAGAGAGAGATAGAGTTCGAATGGGAGAAAGAAAGCACATGAGTCTCCATTGGATTATTTGGAAATTAAAGCGGGAACCCCGATCCGCGTATTCAGGTAATAATCCACTGTGTAATATTCGGTTCGATAATAACCCTTTACCGGTTCAAGGTCAGTGCGATCCTTCTACCTGTCGGGATTTAAACCATTCATTGATCAACGAGGGTGGGAGAAAAAAAAGAGGGGCAGATGATGAGTTCATTTAATGAAAAGATCAACTGATACTATTATTTGGCTTATCATTGGATTAGATACTGAGCAATTTTAGTTTCTTTTATGGTTAAAGCTGAGCCATGTCTCACAACGAGAAGTGAGACTATAAAATGTCTATAGAATAACTCCTGTCCAAATCCTTTCTTCTCTTTCATCTTGTTTCATCATGTTCGATCTCTCCAAGACAAGTATTAATAGCCAACATCAAGTGATTTTAGCATCTGCTGCTGCATTGGCAGCTGGAATCAGTGTATACTATGCAACTTCAAAGAAACAACAGAAAGAGTATGGTATCGAAGGTGCATACAAGCCGATTCCCATGCCAGGCTCACGACTTCCTTATGTTGGTAAGAATCAGGTGTACTGATTGGCTGGATTTTTATGAGGGCGGGGATTAAATATAAAGGCGCTCATTTTTTCATTCCGCCCTCTCTCTTCTCCTTTAGGTCACCTTCTCTCTCTTGGTGAATTACCAGCAGTAACATTAACTAAATGGAACCAGGAACTTGGTAAAACACATGATATAGTCAACAATACGGAAACAAACAGTTTATGCTTCGCTCATTGTTAATCACTTTCCCCCCTCTTTTCAAATATAGGGCCACTCATTCAACTCAAAATGGGAAACCAAAACTGGGTGGTCATCTCTGATCCCTATATTGCCCATGAGATCTTTATGACTAATGGCGTAGTGGCGTCCGATAGACCGGCTCACATTTTCTTTGATTATTACAGCCACCTTGGAAGGTAATTAATCAATATATATCAATATATATTAGTGTGGCACTAACTACAAACCATTCAATAGGGGTATCGCTTGCGCCAACGCCAACAAGAAATGGAAACAAGCCCGTATTGTCTCTTTAAAAATCTTGGCTCCACAACGTGTCAAGGAGCTCGATGGCCTCGTGGTAAAGGAGGCCGACAATCTGGTCAATCAACTTATTGCTGATACTGCTCGTGATGGTCAAATCAACGCTACCTCTTACTTGCAATCTTCTGCATTAAATGTGGTCCTGGTAACAAACTTTGGTAAACGTGTCTCCTCCATTGAAGATCCTCTATTCAAGGTAAAAAGTGATTTTGGGTCTCACACACACACACACACACACACACACTTGGACTTACTTTATTTTTATATATATAGGATATCATGTACTGTGTCGAAAAAAGCTTGAAGTATGCTGAACCAGACTGTGATCTATCTCAATTCTTACCGGCAGCAAAGTATCTGGACTTTCTCATTGGGAAAAAACATCTATTTGACGACTTGATCAACAATTACCGCGATCCTCTTTTCAAGCGTCTTATTAAAGAAGCATTGGAAAGTGATTCTGATTGTCTTATCAAAAGCGTTGTGGCACTTCAAGAAGAATATGAACTGGATGAAAAAGATATTATTGTGATTATGGGTAAATAGAAAGTCGAGAATGTCTTTTTCGTCTCGTATACTCTCACTTACCTTTTTTTTTTTTTTTTTTTTTTTTTTTTTTTTTTGATTAGCTGATCTTATTGGTGGCGGTTCGGATACCACCTCAGTCTCTCTCAATTGGTTGATTGTCATCCTCTCCCACCATCCTCAAATCCAAAAAAGACTTCAAGCTGAAATCGATGGTTTTATACAAGCCCATGGTCGTCTTCCTACATTTGAAGAACGTGATCAACTGCCCTATCTGATCTCGGTGCAAAAAGAAAGTAAAGTAAATACGGAATAATTTACTCTTTATCATTGTACTCATTATCTTTTTTAAATTCTATTCACATAGGTATCCGATTCCGTTCCACCGCCCCCTTGGGTGTTCCTCATGTGACAACTAAAAACAGTAAGTAAAGCTAAGACTTTGTCAAGACTCAATCTCACTCTTTCTTCTCTTCCTTATTATTAGTTGTTGTACGGGATTATCTGATTCCTAAGGGAACCGCGTTGATTGCCAACTCGGTTGGTATGCATATGAACCCTGACGTCTATACTGATCCTGAAACATTCAATCCTGACCGATTCATGGACAACACTCGAACAATGTCATCTTCTGCAAATGGTAGCATCAATCAACGTGACATGTATATATTTGGCTGGGGAAGGTAAGACAAACAAAGGGCTATGCGGAAATACATTAGGTATGTACTATGTATTAATCTTTGATCTTTTTTAAACATGTGTGTTAACGACATAGACGCCTCTGCCCTGGGATTCACTTGGTAAAGGAAACTTATTTGCTAATCCATATCATGTATTAACTCGATCTTTTTTTTTTTTTTTTTTTTTTTTTTTTTTTTTTTTTTTTATATCTCATAGGCCGAAGTGGAAATGTTCCATGTTTGCACAAGATTATTTGCCAAATGTATTATCGCACCACCTTTGGACAAGAATGGAAAAGAAGTACCCATTGACTTGTTTGCTGCTAAAAATGCTGGTCTCGTGATGCAGCCTCAACCTTATCAAGTCAGATTTATTCCTCGACCTGATTCTATCCATCTGAACCCCTAGTTTAGTGTTTAACTTGACATGATTACTTTTTTTAATCAACTAACTCATCATAAATAAAACAGGCATTTTTTTTTAATTGTCTATCTGTAGCACTCATGTGGGTTATGTTTCGCCTAATCATGACATTCATGCTGCCTGATTTTATTTTTTCAAATCCAGTCCAAGCCCCCATTGTTGACATGCGCATCCTTTTTCCCTTTTCTTCATGGCTCTTCCCGATAAAAATCACATTTTCTCGGCGGCTGGGGAAAATACGCCCCCCCCCCCAATGCACAAACAATCTCACATGGTCGTGCGTCTCAACAGTCACCTTCACCAAGCTTTGCAGACATAACAAGATCCAATATTCCAACAACTACTTCTCAACAAACAACCAAAACGATCCAATCTCGCATCTGGCGAACTGGTCAAAGCAAAAATGCCCTCCTCTTTGATGTTACTGCTCTTCCTCAATCTCTTACTCACCAATGGTTTATGAAAACGATGGCTCCTCAAACTAACGCCGTCCATACTGTCCTCATGAAAAAAGCACATCAACAAAGGTATTTAGAAGTCTATTTTAAAAACCGGGTGGAGCATAACCTGCTAACTGAAGGTTTATCTTCCCCGTCGGCAAAGAAGTGTACAAGGTTATTCCATGCGTTGCTCTCACTGATGATCGTGACATTGTCAGGGTCTCTTTCACTTCCTTACCAGTATACGATGAAGAAGAATTGTTACCGGGGCTCGCAACTAGTCTTCGTCGATTTGGTATAATGCATCATCTGGAACTCTTCAAGGATCCGGCGTCTGGTTTTAGAATGGGTACTGGGTATGCTATCATTCACAAAACTCTATCTGAAGGCCAAACTCTCCTTGCTCCTTTGACACACAAGATTGAATATTTGGAAACCAGCGAATTCTTCCATGCGACTTGGGCTGATATGTCTATGTGGTGCCGTTACTGTCACGAAGAAAACCATACCAAGTTTAACTGCGCACAGGCTCTTGCTGCGATCACCTGTTACCAATGTCATCAACAAGGATACCGTGCTGCTCAATGTCCTATGCTGACTCACAAGAAACCAAGGAAAACATCTTTTGGTCAATCTTCACCTCCATCAAAGGAACCTGTCACTCATACACCTACAGCAACAACTAATTCCTTTGCGGTGCTGGCCTCGGGGACTAACCACAACACCGACACTATGGAATCCACGTCGGTGATCACCAAACCTTCATTCTCTGTCACTCCACCATCCACCAGTAAGGCTGCTGAAGTCCCTGTCACTACTAGTTCTCGACATCTCTACAACACGCGGGCTAGATCGAAATGGGCACCGTCTAACCAGGATGTAACCGATATCAACTCTCAATCAATTACACCACCAGGACCCCAAGAATCAACACAATCTACAACAGCTACACCTCAATACACCGAAGATATGGAAACACAACCAGATAACTCAGTAACAAACGAAGAAAATGGAACTAACGAAGATTTGGATATGAATGACAACGATATGGGATCTCAGTCAGCTCAAGGTCTCACGCCTCAGGCTCATCAACAGGAATCTGTGCACCATCGTACCACTTCGGCAATCACACCTCAGGCTAATCATAATGTACCTGTGGGTCAACAACAGCAACAATACTATTCATAAATATGCAGAGTAAACCTATACCTCTACATATTCATTCATTAAACGCCAACAGTTTAGTGAAAACCTCATCAAAACAAATCCAATCATCATATCTTCGCTATCTTCGACAACAACATTCCACTATCGTCACTCTTCAAGAAACTCATACCAAGCTCACCATCACTTCGGCGAACATTCTTTGGGGAAATTCATCAACTCATTCAAGAATACTCCAACAATTACACTATTACTCTCGACCGATTGATTATCACAGGGGATTTTAACTATTCTCTAGCACGACTACCTCTCTCTAGCTACACACATACAGGCTGGGTGAATTATCTTGACTCATACTTCTTCAACACTATGACGATTAACAATTGTCACCAACTGCCGACATTTAAACGATCTCATGGGGTGTTGTCGACAATTGATTACATCTATGTGGGGGACTCTTTCAGAAACATGGTACAAGACAGTAACATCGAATGGGTCAAGTCAGACTGGTCCGATCATTCAATTTTGTCTACTACAATCCAGGTGGGCTTTACCAACTTTGGTCCTGGTCTATGGCGGGCAAATCCAATCTATGTGCATAATCCTGACTTCCAGGCCCAGTTAAATAATATGCTCGATGACTTTATACGAAATATCCCTGCGGATACGTCTCCTCAAACACTATGGGATGATTTGAAGCGGAAGATATCGATTGGTGAAGAATTTTGGCATGGCATATGTACCTGGGCGGATCAAGACTTTGAAATCATTACAACGACGCCGGAATCGATTCTTACGAAGTAAACCATCATATGCACTACTGTCTCCTGTCTTACCTTCAATAGACAACATGATTGGGCAATTTCAACAAGAGGTGACTACAATAGCAGCAATAAAATCAGGCATCACTTGGCGGGAACACAGCGAACGATCGGCGGGTTATCTGAAGCGTTTTCACCAACAGCGACAGGGACAACAATATCTCACAGCTTTGGCGAAAGACAACTCTCAGGATCAACCATATTATGGCGCGGCAGAAAAAGAATCTATTGCTCATGATTTCTACCAGAAGCTCTATTCAACTTCTCCGGTAGCAACATCCATGATTGACGATTATCTAGCATCAACTCGTTTTACTCAAACCGTATCAACAACTGATACATCGAGGATCTGCAAACTCAAGCTAATCGGATGACTAAAAGCAGCAGTCCCGGTGAAGATGGTCTAGGTTATCCTTACTGGTCTTTGGTCTTTCAACACAAAGCGGCTCATTCTTTGATCGGTCAAGTATATAATCAAGCTCTACAAGAAGGTCTTTTCCCCAGGTCGTGGCAAGAAATCTGGATCCGAGTGCTTCCGAAGAAAGGGCAACTGACTACTCTAAAGAATTGGCGACCTATATCTCTGATCAACTGTGATGCAAAAATCTTCACCAGAATCATCACCAAACGACTGGCTCCGGTACTTAACAAATTGATACATCCGCATCAAACAGGATTCTTACCGGGGCGTTTTATTGCAGAAGATGGTCTTGCTTTACAACTTATCATGGAACAAGCTCAGATGCAACAAAGAACTGGCATTGGACTTCTCGATCAAGAAAAAGTCTACGACCGGGTCCACCCTGAATATTTAACAAGAACTCTGGCGGCAATGGGCTTTCCGATCTCCTTTGTACATACAATCAAGGTTCTCTTCTTCAACAACAAGGTACAAATTAACATCAACGGGAACTTCACGTCAAGCATTATACAACAACGGGGCTTAAGGCAGGGAGTTCCTTTGTCTCCTCTTTTGTTTAATGCGGCACTCGAACCGTTTCTGTTATCTGTCACACAAGATCAAGACTTCCAGGGATATCAATTCTCGGCGACTAACACGGCTCTTATGGATTACACTCCCTCGGCTCTTAAATGCATGGCCTACGCTGATGATGTATGCGTCTTTCTCTTATCTCAGGACGACTTTACTAGGCTTCAACATCATATCAGGGAATACACCAAAGTGTCTAACGCTCAATTCAATCAGCACAAGACCGAAGCTTTTGCCCTTAATGGACGACGGCAAGATGAATGGCTGGATCTTTTACAAGCGAACTCCATCACTCAATACCATCATCGGTTATCGCCTTTGGCTTTTCGATATCTAGGTTTCCACATGTGCTATACACCTCAACAACGTCAATTAGTCCTTCAACACCTGTTGACAACGGTAAAACAGCAAATCAACATGTACTCACAAAGGCACCTCTCTATCAAAGGGCGGACGACAATTATGAATAGCCTGATCATGTCTAAAATTTGGTATACTCTTCGGGTATTGGTGGCACCGGTGTCTTTCTTCAAGTCTTTATCCAAAATGATGGCAGATTTTGTCGGGGCTGGCAAATTCCCTCGGTTCTCTTTAACTCAAATGTGTCAACCGATGGCTAATGGTGGTCTTGGTCTCTTACATCCTTCTACTCAGCAAAAAACGACGCAACTTCGTTGGATTCATCATTTACTCTTCCCTCAACATTGTCACTCCTTCTTGGCACCGATACTGCTTCACCACCTGGCGCTATTTCAGGATGACCTGATGGATCCTCGCCAAGCTCTCTTCTTTCCGGAAATGCGACAAGGGGTACTATGTGACAGGTCAAAGACGGCACACCTATGGTTCTTGGCTATGGATTCACTCCCAATGACTCTTTCTTTAGCAAATCTCAAGATAGCTACATGTCTTTCCATCCCTCTTCATCGGTTACTGCTTCTCCCATCAGATTCTTGGTTACTTCGGGGTAAATACAAACGACTTCCAGGCTCATCTCTTTTCTTATATGACGAACAACAAGCCAGTTTACGACCAAAGATTCCTTCTGAACTAACTCAACCACGATATCTTCTTCGACAACTGTACCGACAGCTGATATCTCCAACCTGCCACCAAGTAGACATGCAACCATGGATGTGAAGCTTCATCACAGATCAAACACCACTCACCTCCTCGGATCCTTCACTGGAAACAGCGATTAATGTCCTGGCCTCTGATCCCATCTGGTCAAATCATTCCATTCTACGATCCTACCAAATAGCCGGTAGTCTTCCGCCGTTCAAACATGCTGTCAAGACCATCAAGTCCTTCTGGTCGGCGCCAATGCGTCCTCATGCCTGGACGATTTGGTATCGAGTCTTATCTAGCAAACTTCCTCTCCAACATCTCCTGGCCAAGGCCCATACTCAAGATCCTCATTGTATCCACTGTCACCGACATGAAGATGTCGCTCATTTTGTCTACTATTGTCCTGTCAAACGACATATCTGGGATACGGTTCTAGCTCGACACCTACCTCTCCACCTTATTCAACACCAAGATTATACTGACTTTATCCTATATCTTCAGGCTCCTCCCCCTCATCTTCCTTTAGTCAAGGCTTTTACCATCTTCTCTGAGGTCCTGGTCGGCATTTGGTCAAACCACTGGTCCTACAAACTCCACTCCATTCCTTCCGACGAACATCGGATAGTTAGATCCATTAATACATCAATTATCTCTCTTTTATCCTTGTAGTCTAGTGACCCCTCTCGTCCCTTAACTTAGACCTTTTATCTTTACTCTCTCTCATTAGTCTATCTATACTTATTTGATTCCGAACCCCGTCCCTCAATTGACACGTGGCTCAATTTTATAAATAAAAATTACCTTTACAAAAAAAAAACCCCTTTCTTATTTACAATTCACCTAACCTAACCTAACCAAACGGAAGCGGCAGTTATGATGCGCTACTTGTTGAATCATTGGTCTGATGGTAATCACTGCCGCCTTCAAGCCATGGTGAAAAATTTAAAACGAATCAACTTCAAAGCGTTACGACAGAAGCTCCGTGCGACACCAGAAGAAAAAAGATGGGGCGATTTGGACACGACTGACAAATTCCAAGAAGAAGCGGTGGCCAAAGGGACACCACTAAACTGTTGCGAAATAAATGGTTTTGCTTGGAACAACTCAGACGACAATGGCAGAATGTACACGACTACCAGAAACATGGCAAGACAAAAAGCAGTACACAAAAGGTAAGAACAGCTATCAACTTGAACTCGCCGATTTTATTATTAGCGGCCCGTTCCTGGAACAAGGTACAGTTATAAAAAAAAAGAAAGGAGAGACATCATGACATTTGGAATGATATTATTTTGTTTTACTTTTATTATAGCACAATTCCAACAACAACTTTTCCAACAAGTACAATGTCAACAACAGCAATACCAACTGGAGAAAATGATAGGTACGTACTTTTTTTTATTTGGAATTTATAAAATGATACTTACTCACACTTTATCACTTTCACAGGCCTTCAATATCAACAACAGTACCAACGGGGTCAAGCGATAGGTACGTATTTTTTTTGGAGGGTATCTAAACAAACAAGCCATACTTACTCACACTTCTTTATCCTTTATACAGCACCTAATCATCACCGACCAGCACTGACCCTGCGGGAAGATAGCTCCAGAAGCAACTAAATACATGGCATCGTGCTAACCAAAATACTTTATCCCTTTTTAGATATCTTAGCCGAACGTCATTTCAGTTCGTTTACGAAGGTGCAAAACGACGCCGTTGTAATGATCCCAAGTCCCATTCGGTATTTACTGGTGGCATTTATTATGTAATGTATATATTTAGCAATATAATAGTAATAGTATATAAGCAATAATGCAATGTTAACGGTCCATGATGACCAACCAATAAATTATATCATATCATATCACTTGTTTTTATGTATTTCTGGCGGCATGATGTTTTAAAACGGTGATTATACCGAAAAAGACGTTATGCAAGATATCTCTGAAACTCCCGATATCATTTCCCGTAGTGGAGAGAAACAGAAAGTGGGGTAGGTCACGAGTATTCATATAATGAAAGCAAGAGTATCAAAACAAATAAGAAGAGTTTTATGCATTGAGTAATATTAAAAAGCATACTATAAAATGACAAAAGCTCAACGAGAATCGAAAACATTGAGAATATAAAAAACACCTGTCTCTTCTCTTTCTTCTTTTTACATCATGCTCGATCTCTCCAAGACAAATATCAATGGTCAACATCAAGTGATTTTAGCATCTGCTGCTGCATTGGCAACTGGAATCATTATATACTATGCAGCTTCAAAGAAACAACAGAAAGAGTATGGTATCGAAGGTGCATACAAGCCGATTCCCATGCCAGGTTCACGACTTCCTTATGTTGGTAAGAATCAGGTGTATTGATTGGCTGGATTTTTATGCAGGCGGGGATTAAATATAAAGGCACTCATTTTTTCATTTCTCCCCTCTCTCTTCTCCTTTAGGTCACCTTTTCTCTCTTGGTAAATCACCAGCAGTAACATTAACTAAATGGAACCAGGAACTTGGTAAAACACATAATATAGACAACAATACGGAAGCAAGTCGTTTATGATTCGCTCGTTGTTGATCACTTTTCCCCCTCTTTTTTAATACAGGACCTCTCATTCAACTCAAAATGGGAAACCAAAACTGGGTGATTATCGCTGATCCCTATATTGCTCATGACATCTTCATGACTAATGGTGCGGTGACTTCCGATAGACCTGTTCACACCTTTTTTGATTATCGCAGCCACTTTGGAAGGTAAGTAGTCAATATCAATATATCTTAGTGTGGAACTAATACAACCATTCGATAGAGGTATCGCTTGCGCCAACGCCAACAAGAAATGGAAACAAGCCCGTATTATCTCTTTGAAAATCTTGGCTCCACAACGTGTCAAGGAACTTGATGGTCTTGTGTTAAAGGAAGCCGATTATCTGGTCAATCAATTTATCACTGATGCTGGTCGTCATGGTCAAATCGATCCTATCTCTTATTTGCAATCTTTTTCGTTAAATGTGATCTTGACAACAAACTTTGGTAAACGTGTCTCCTCCATTAAAGATCCTCTATTCAAGGTAAAAAGTGATTTCGGGTCACACGCACTTGGACTCACTCTTTTATATAGGAAATCATGCACAATGTAGAATCAAGCATGAAGTATGGTGAAGCAGAAGGCGATCTATCTCAATTCTTACCGGCAGTGAAGTACCTGGACTTCCTCATTGGGAAAAAACACCTATTTGACGACCTGATCACCAACCACCGCGATCCTCTCTACAAGCGACTCATTAAAGAAGCCTTGGAAAGTGATGCCGACTGCTTGGTCAAAAACGTTGTGGCACTTCAAGAAGAATATGAACTGGATGAAAAAGATATTATTGTAATTATGGGTAAGTAGAAAATGATGTTTGCGTCTCATATATTCACCTACCTTTTTTGTGTGTGTGTGTATGTGTGTGTGTGTGTGTGTGTGTTGATTAGCTGATCTTATCTCTGGTGGATCAGACACTGTCTCCGTCTCTCTCGCTTGGATGTTTGCCATTCTCTCTCATCATCCTCAAATCCAACAAAAGATTCAGGCTGAAATCGATGGTTTTGTACAAGTCCATGGTCGTCTCCCTGCCTTTGAAGAACGTGATCATTTGCCCTATTTGATCTCGGTACAAAAAGAATGCAAGTCAACTTGAAATAATTTACTCATTATCATTGTACTCATCATCAATCCTTTTTAAACTCTATTTACATAGGTATCCGATTCCGATCTGCCGCCCCTTTAGGTCTTCCTCATGTATCAACTGAGGACAGTAAGTAGAATGAATACTTTGTCAAGACTCATTCACTCTCCTCCTCCTTTTTTTGATAGTTGTTGTTCGTGATTATTTGATTCCCAAAGGATCTGTATTAGTTGGCAACACGATTGGTATGCACATGAATCCTGACGTTTATAGTGATCCTGAAATATTCAATCCTGACCGATTCATGGACAACACTCGAACAATGTCATCTTCTGCAAATGGTACCATCAATAAACGCGACACGTATCTTTTTGGCTGGGGAAGGTAAAACAACAATGGATTATGCGGAACTACATTAAATATGTACTATGTATTAAACCTTGACTCTTTCTTTTAACGTGTGTGTTGACAATATAGACGCATCTGTCCTGGGATCCACTTGGTAAAGGAAGCTTATTTGCTAATCCATATCATGTATTGACTCGATTCCTCTATTTTTTTTTATCTCATAGGCCGAAGTGGAAATGTTCCATGTTTGCACAAGATTATTTGCCAAATGTATTATCGCACCACCTTTGGACAAGACTGGAAAAGAAGTACCCATTGACTTGTTGGCTGCTAAAAATGCTGGTCTCGTGACTCAACCTCAGTCTTATCAAATCAGATTCATTCCTCGACCTGACTCTCCTTTGAATTGATCAATCCATCTGGAGCCCCTAATATAGTGTTTATCTTGACATGTCTCCTTTATTTGTATTTTTATCAACATCATAAATAAAACAAACATCTTTTTTTATGCCCCCAATTGTCTATTTGTAGCACTCATTTAGAATCTGACATCTCAAAATGAAATTGCCACATGCGAGGATGGATCACTTCTGCAAGATTTCCCACGAACCCTTGGCATTTCCCAAAAAATAGTGGATGTTCAGACCCCGACTTGGGTTGTGCTGAAAGTCGGGATATACATTCCAAACATAGATTCTGCATGAATGTCCTGATTAGGCGAACCCTTTTTCACAGTCAGAGCTAGTCTACACGACGAGCTATTCACGTTTGAACCCCCCCCCCGAAGTTTTTTTGCCAGAATTGGTATGATTTCTACGCCCAACTTCTCGTCCAACCTTTTCTCGCCCGAAATGGCCTGAAATTTACGGCCAACTTCATGCAAAGGTGATCCATCCTCGCTTATGTCGATTTTATATTGGGACATCGGTTTCCCAACATAATTTACATAATTGCTACAGATAGACAATCAAAAATAGATGTTTGTTTTATTCATGATGGGTTATTTTATATAAAAAAGGTAATCATGCCAAGTCAAACACTAAACTAGAGGTCCAGATGGATAGAATCAGGTCGAGGAATGAATCTGATTTGATAAGGTTGAGGTTGAGTCACAATACCAGCATTTTTAGCAGCCAACAAGTCAATGGGTACTTCTTTTCCAGTCTTGTCCAAAGGTGGTGCGATAATACATTTGGCAAATAATCTTGTGCAAACATGGAACATTTCCACTTCGGCCTATGAGATAAAAATAAAAATAAAAATAAAAATAAAAATAAAAATAAAAATAAAAATAAAAATAAAAAAAAGAGAGAGAGAGAGAGAGGGATCGAGTTAATACATAATTTGGATTAGCAAAAAGTTTCCTTTACCAAATGAATCCCAGGACAGATGCGTCTATATTGTCAACACACACGTTAAAAGAAAGAGTCAAGGTTTAATACATTGTACATATTTAATGTAGTTCCGCATAATCCATTTTTGTTTTACCTTCCCCAGCCAAAAAGATACATGTCGCGTTGATTGATGGTACCATTTGCGGAAGATGACATTGTTCGAGTGTTGTCCATGAATCGATCAGGGTTAAATGTTTCAGGATCAGTATAAACGTCAGGGTTCATGTGCATACCAATCGTGTTGCCAACTAATACGGATCCTTTGGGAATCAAATAATCACGAACAACAACTATCAAAAAAAAGGAGGAGGAGAGTGAATGAGTCTTGACAAAGTATTCATTCTACTTACTGTCCTCAGTTGATACATGAGGAAGACCTAAAGGGACGGAGGATCGGAATCGTATACCTGTGTGAATAGAAGTTAAAAGGAGGATTAATGAGTACAATGATAAAAATTAGACTGTTCCAAGTTGACTTTACTTTCTTTTTGTACCGAGATCAAATAGGGCAGATGATCACGTTCTTCAAAGGTAGGAAGACGACCATGGGCTTGTACAAAACCATCGATTTCAGCCTGAATCTTTTTTTGGATTTGAGGATGATGAGAGAGAATGGCAAACATCCAAGCGAGAGAGACGGAGACAGTGTCTGAGCCAGCAGCGATAAGATCAGCTAATCAACACACACACACACACACACACACACACACACAAAAATAAAATAAAAGTAGGTGAATATATGAGACGCAAACATCATTTTCTACTTACCCATAATTACAATAATATCTTTTTCATCCAGTTCATATTCTTCTTGAAGTGCCACAACGTTTTTGAGAAGACAATCAGTATCACTTTCCAAGGCTTCTTTAATGAGTCGCTTGTAGAGAGGATCGCGGTGGTTGGTGATCAGGTCGTCAAATAGGTGTTTTTTCCCAATGAGGAAGTCCAGGTGCTTCACTGCCGGTAAGAATTGAGATAGATCACCTTCTGCTTCACCGTACTTCATACCTAGATCTACACAGTGCATGATTTCCTATATATTTATATATTTATATATATAAGGGTGAGTCCAAGTGTGTGAGTGAGATCCAAAATCACTTTTTTTTTTACCTTGAATAGAGGATCTTCAATGGAGGAGACACGTTTACCAAAGTTTGTTGTCAGGACCACATTTAATGCAGAAGATTGCAAGTAAGAGATAGGATTGATGTGACCATCGCGAGCAGTGATAGTGATGAGTTGATTGACCAGATTGTCGGCCTCCTTTACCACAAGACCATTAAGCTCCCTAACTCGTTGTGGAGCCAAAATTTTCAAAGAGACAATACGGGCTTGTTTCCATTTCTTGTTAGCGTTGGCGCAAGAGATACCCCTAGTGAATGGTTGCATTAGTTCCACACTAACACATATTGATATTGATTACTTACCTTCCAAAGTGGCTGTAATAATCGAAAAAGGTATGAACAGGTCTATCAGAAGCCACCGCACCATTAGTCATAAAGATGTCATGAGCAATATAGGGATCAGCGATAATCACCCAGTTTTGGTTTCCCATTTTGAGTTGAATGAGAGGTCCTGTATTAAAAAAGAGGGGGAAAAGTGATCAACAACGAGCGAATCATAAACGACTTGCTTCCGTATTGTTGTCTATAATATGTGCTTTACCAAATTCCTGGTTCCATTTAGTTAATGTCGATCCTGGTAATTCACCAAGAGAGAGAAGGTGACCTAAAGGAGAAGAGAGAGGGCGGAATGAAAAAATGAGTGCCTTTATATTTAATCCCCGCCTGCATAAAAATCCAGCCAATCAATACACCTGATTCTTACCAACATAAGGAAGTCGTGAGCCTGGCATGGGAATCGGCTTGTATGCACCTTCGATACCATATTCTTTCTGTTGTTTCTTTGAAGTTGCATAGTATACACTAATCCCAGCTGCCAGTGCAGCAGCAGATGCCAAAATTACTTGATGTTGACTATTGATATTTGTCTTGGAGAGATCGAACATGATGCAAAAAGAAGAAAGAGGAGAAAGAATGGGGGAGTTGTTTTTTATAGTCTGAATGTTTTTTCGATTTTCGTGATACATTAATTTAATTTTTTTTTTTAATCTTTTGACAGTTAAATTATAGCATTTTATAGTATGCTTTCGAAGCATAAAACTTCTTCTTATTTGTTCTGATACTCTTGTTTTCATTGTATGAATACTCGTGGCCTGCCCCACTTGATGTTTCTCTCGCTCTTCGCAAATCAATGACTATTTAAAATCCCGCCAAACGAAAGGGTCACACAGACAAGAAGTTGCTGATTAAGCTTTTTCCAAGGTTGAGGTAGGCCAGGGCTGAAGCATGTACCAAAAAAAAAGTGGCCATGCATGATCTTCACCACGAGAAACTTTACCAGCGAATAAAAACTGGTCAAAATTTTAAATCCCGATATCAATTTCATCGAGTAAATTTAATTTTTCGTCGATCGAGGTAAACTTTAGCCCGAGTGGCTTCCTATAGGCTTCATCTCATTAATGCGAATTATAATTTGACAATACATGGGCTTTGAACATCTGATTTTTTCTTTTTCACACCATATAAAAGAGCTTTTTTAAATTCTTTTCAACTTTCCTTGGGGATACCCACCTCTTTAACAAACAACAACTTGTCAGTCAATTCTTGGATGAGAATATGGCTGGCATCCCTCCTTTGAGAGGGATGGGTACGGGCCTTCGGCCAACGGTAAGTGAAAAAATAAAAGGAAACCACATACCTCCCACATAATATTCACTGATATTTCATCCTCCGCTTATTCGACGAAAAATTCGAGTTATTCAATTTCATCACCTTTTTTTGCTCTTTCTTTCACCACAACATACAAAAAACAATTTGACCTTGCAAATGGATACAGAATTCAACTCGGTAGAAGATGCGCTAAAGTACTTTGGTAAGTTTGTTTGGATTCTAATAACAAGAAGTGGCGTTGTGTCAGGTCTAATTATTATTATTTTGTGGGGATTGGTTGTAGCTAACAACAAGTTTGTACTTGTAATGGATAATGGGGACCGGGATATGGATTACTGCTGCTGAAAAGGTGACTACCGAACAAATGGCTTTTATGATCAAGTACTCAAGGTAGGTAAAAAGGGAAATGTAAACTGGTAAAAGAATTAATGGTCTTTTAGTTAGTGCGCCAAATATCCACAATGACAGCAATCAAATACCAATGCGTTACTATCCAAACATGACAAATCGACTCTATGCATACATGCGTATTATCACGGTACGACACTTTTATACCTTTGGCACATGTCTTATTGTACTGTCTTATTGGCCTGTTCTTGGGTACGCCGGCTGGAATAACATCATTCGAACCTCAGGCGAAACATGAATTGTGATTCATTCTGTAGGGCGGCAACAAAGGCTATCAACTCTGGCAACAGTATATGACTGGTGAACGATTAGACGAACTCTCGTTACTATGATGGTGAACAAGATATCTGTGGATTATACTTATGGAACAATGACCGGTATCTCGAACTATAACTTCATCTTTTGTTCTTTTATATCAGTACCCCGATCATTAAAACACCTCAAGATTGACACCTCCAAACACGACGATCACGACGACTTGACTATATCTGATGGAAAACAAATCTGCCATGCAGGAGGCATTATTCTGTCATATACTGGAAGGTAACCAAAAAAAAAAATGTGATGGCACTTGTTTTACTCACTTGTGATTCTCTTTTCAGAATACTCAAATGATACCACTATTGATGTGTTTGTACGGGATTGTGCCATTGCTACTCATCTAAATGCCGAAAAAGCTCATCAATGGATCAACAAGTTACAGAATCAAGATATCATGACTGTAGGTGACCTCCGTGATTTACATGACGAAGATTGGACTGGGATCGGATTGACGGTATTTGCTTTACGGGCTCTCAAAAACATGCTCAAGGGAAAGAAATCAACATCCTCTAATGCTACTCCTGCTGATACTTCCTATTCTCCTCCAGACTCGGCAAACCCTTCTCCTATCTAGATAAATAACGCAAGATTGTGCTGGTCCTCTATCTTGGTTTGTTATATACTTTATATCACTTTTTTTTTCAACATCCCTGTAACTGAATATAGATTCTTTACTTTTATTATTTATTACTATTTATTATTGATGGGTTGTCTTCCTATCATGCTCTACAATAAATTCGCTCCCTTAACTTTGTTAATAAACTATCTTATGTATGTATATAGAAATGCTGCCATATATCCTCTTTGTTTACATGTTAGGAAGAAGGGAAGTGATACTTTGATTGAGAGTTTACATAGTAGAATCACTGTCGCTGGATAGGTTGAATCCAAATGCCCTGACTCTTTCCCAAAAACACACACTTATACACCATATTAACTCAGCTCCTTCGCCCACCAGGATCAATTGATCATCACGCCGGATGGATCGGGATTTGCATATCGGGTGGAAATCATAAAAAAACATTGATGGAACTACTAACTCCAATGTTTTATGATGGATAATTTATGCAACACCCATATATGACCCTGATTCCACGTCCAAAGTCTACACCCAAAGCCTACACCCAACCTTCCCCCCCCCCGAATTGGCCTGATTTCTACGCCCAACAAACACCTTCAAGTCGGGATTTAAATTTCAAATCAGATTCTGCATGAATTTCTTGATTAGGCGAACCCCCTTTCATGCTCAAGGCAAGTCTACACAACGAGCAATCCACGATTGAAAAAAAAATTCAAAGTCTTTTCACCGTAATACACAAGGCAAAAAAGCTATTTGTTTTATTTATGATATATCTAAAAAAGTAAACATGTCAAGTGAAACGCTAAACTAAAGATCCAGTTGGATAGAATCAGGTCGAGGAATGAGTCTGACTTGATAAGACTGAGGTTGAGTCACGAGACCAGCATTTTTAGCAGCAAACAAGTCAATGGGTACTTCTTTTCCAGTCTTGTCCAAAGGTGGTGCGATAATACATTTGGCAAATAATCTTGTGCAAACATGGAACATTTCCACTTCGGCCTATGAGATAAAAAAAAAAAAAAAAAAAAAAAAAAAAAAAAAAAGAGAGAGAGAGGGATCGAGTTAATACATAATTTGGATTAGCAAAAAGTTTCCTTTACCAAATGAATCCCAGGACAGATGCGTCTATATTGTCAACACACACGTTAAAAGAAAGAGTCAAGGGTTAATACATAGTGCATATTTAATGTAGTTCCGCATAATCCATTGTTTGTTTTACCTTCCCCAGCCAAAAAGATACATGTCGCGTTGATTGATGGTACCATTTGCGGAAGATGACATTGTTTGAGTGTTGTCCATGAATCGATCAGGGTTAAATGTTTCAGGATCAGTATAAACGTCAGGGTTCATGTGCATACCGATCGTGTTGCCAACTAATACGGATCCTTTGGGAATCAAATAATCACGAACAACAACTATCAAAAAAAGAAAGAGAGGGAGTGAGATTGCGTTTAACAAATATTCATCTTACTTACTGTCTTCAGTTGATACATGAAGAAGACCCAAAGGGGCGGCAGATCGGAATCGGATACCTATGTAAATAGAGTTTAAAAAGGATTGATGATGAGTACAATGATAATGAGTAAATTATTTCAAGTTGACTTGCATTCTTTTTGTACCGAGATCAAATAGGGCAAATGATCACGTTCTTCAAAGGCAGGGAGACGACCATGGACTTGTACAAAACCATCGATTTCAGCCTGAATCTTTTGTTGGATTTGAGGATGATGAGAGAGAATGGCAAACATCCAAGCGAGAGAGACGGAGACAGTATCTGAGCCACCAGAGATAAGATCAGCTAATCAACACACACACACACACACACAAAAAAAAAAAAGGTAGGTGAATATATGAGACGCAAACATCATTTTCTACTTACCCATAATTACAATAATATCTTTTTCATCCAGTTCATACTCTTCTTGAAGTGCCACAACGTTTTTGACCAAGCAGTCGGCATCACTTTCCAAGGCTTCTTTAATGAGTCGCTTGTAGAGAGGATCGCGGTGGTTGGTGATCAGGTCGTCAAATAGGTGTTTTTTCCCAATGAGGAAGTCCAGGTACTTCATTGCCGGTAAGAATTGAGATAGATCGCCTTCTGCTTCACCATACTTCATACCTAGATCTACACAGTGCATGATTTCCTATGTATTTATATATATAAGGGTGAGTCCAAGTGTGTGTTTGTGATCCAAAATCACTTTTTACCTTGAATAGAGGATCTTCAATGGAGGAGACACGTTTACCAAAGTTTGTTGTCAGGACCACATTTAATGCAGAAGATTGCAAGTAAGAGATAGGATTGATGTGACCATCGCGAGCAGTGATAGTGATGAGTTGATTGACCAGATTGTCGGCCTCCTTTACCACAAGACCATTAAGCTCCCTAACTCGTTGTGGAGCCAAAATTTTCAAAGAGACAATACGGGCTTGTTTCCATTTCTTGTTGGCGTTGGCGCCAGCGATACCCCTATTGAATGGTTGTATTAGTTCCACACTAAGATATATTGATATTGACTACTTACCTTCCAAAGTGGCTGCGATAATCAAAAAAGGTGTGAACAGGTCTATCGGAAGTCACCGCACCATTAGTCATGAAGCTGTCTTGAGCAATATAGGGATCAGAGATGACCACCCAGTTTTGGTTTCCCATTTTGAGTTGAATGAGTGGCCCTATATTTGAAAAGAGGGGGGAAAGTGATTAACAATGAGCGAAGCATAAACTGTTTGTTTCCGTATTGTTGATTATATTATGTGTTTTACCAAGTTCCTGGTTCCATTTAGTTAATGTTACTGCTGGTGATTTACCAAGAGAGAGAAGGTGACCTAAAGGAGAAGAGAGAGGGGAGAAATGAAAAAAATGAGTGCCTTTATATTTAATCCCCGCCTGCATAAAAATCCAGCCAATCAATACCCCTGATTCTTACCAACATAAGGAAGTCGTGAACCTGGCATGGGAATCGGCTTGTATGCACCTTCTATACCATACTCTTTCTGTTGTTTCTTTGAAGCTGCATAGTATATAATGATTCCAGTTGCCAATGCAGCAGCAGATGCTAAAATCACTTGATGTTGACCATTGATATTTGTCTTGGAGAGATCGAGCATGATGTAAAAAGAAGAAAGAGAAGAGACAGGTGTTTTTTATAGTCTCAATGTTTTTCGATTCTCGTTGAGCTTTTGTCATTTTATAGTATGCTTTTTAATATTACTCAATGCATAAAACTCTTCTTATTTGTTTTGATACTTTTGCTTTCATTATATGAATACTCGTGACCTACCCCACTTTTTGTTTCTCTCCACTACGGGGAATGATATCGGGAGTTTCAGAGAGATCTTGTATAACGTCTTTTTCGGTATAATCACCGTTTTAAAACATCATGCAACCAGAAATACATAAAAACAAGTGATATGATATAATATAATTTATTGGTTGGTCATCATGGACCGTTAACACTGCATTATATCCTATATACTATTGCTATTATATTGCTAAATATCTACATTACATAGTAAATGCCACCAGTAAATAACGACTGGGACTTGGGATCATTACAACGGCGTCGTTTTGCACCTTCGTAAACGAACTGAAATGAAGTTCGGCTAAGATATCTAAGAAGGGATAAATTATTTTAATTAGCACGATGCTATGTATTTAGTTGCTTCTGGAGCTATCTTTCCGCAGGGTCAGTGTTGGTCGGTGATGATTAGGTGCTGTATAAAGGATAAAGAAGTGTGAGTAAGTATGGCTTGTTTGTTTAGATACCCTCCAAAAAAAAATACGTACCTATCGCTTGACCCCGTTGGTACTGTTGTTGATATTGAAGGCCTGTGAAAGTGATAAAGTGTGAGTAAGTATCATTTTATAAATTCCAAATAAAAAAAAGTACGTACCTATCATTTTCTCCAGTTGGTATTGCTGTTGTTGACATTGTACTTGTTGGAAAAGTTGTTGTTGGAATTGTGCTATAATAAAAGTAAAACAAAATAATATCATTCCAAATGTCATGATGTCTCTCCTTTCTTTTTTTTTATAACTGTACCTTGTTCCAGGAACGGGCCGCTAATAATAAAATCGGCGAGTTCAAGTTGATAGCTGTTCTTACCTTTTGTGTACTGCTTTTTGTCTTGCCATGTTTCTGGTAGTCGTGTACATTCTGCCATTGTCGTCTGAGTTGTTCCAAGCAAAACCATTTATTTCGCAACAGTTTAGTGGTGTCCCTTTGGCCACCGCTTCTTCTTGGAATTTGTCAGCCGTGTCCAAATCGCCCCATCTTTTTTCTTCTGGTGTCGCATGGAGCTTCTGTCGTAACGCTTTGAAGTTATTTTGTTTTAAATTTTTCACCAAGGCTTGAAGGCGGCAGTGATTACCACCAGACCAATGATTCAACAAGTAGCGCATCACAACTGCCGTTTCCTTTTGGTTAGGTTAGGTGATTTGTAGGAAAAAGGATGCGCATGTCAACAACGGGAGCTTGGACTGGATTTGAAAAAATATAGCATTGTGCGGGAAGTGAAATAGATTTAAAATCACGACATGGGGAAGTCGAATCAATATGGTGTGAACAGGAGCTTTTATTTTTTGACGAAGAGTCAAGACATTTGGATTCAACCTATCCAGCGACAGTGATTCTACTATGTAAACTCTCAATCAAAGTATCACTTCCCTTCTTCCTAACATGTAAACAAAGAGGATATATGGCAGCATTTCTATATACATACATAAGATAGTTTATTAACAAAGTTAAGGGAACGAATTTATTGTAGAGCATGATAGGAAGACAACCCATCAATAATAAATAGTAATAAATAATAAAAGTAAAGAATCTATATTCAGTTACAGGGATGTTAAAAAAAAAGTGATATAAAGTATATAACAAACCAAGATAGAGGACCAGCACAATCTTGCGTTATTTATCTAGATAGGAGAAGGGTTTGCCGAGTCTGGAGGAGAATAGGAAGTATCAGCAGGAGTAGCATTAGAGGATGTTGATTTCTTTCCCTTGAGCATGTTTTTGAGAGCCCGTAAAGCAAATACCGTCAATCCGATCCCAGTCCAATCTTCGTCATGTAAATCACGGAGGTCACCTACAGTCATGATATCTTGATTCTGTAACTTGTTGATCCATTGATGAGCTTTTTCGGCATTTCGATGAGTAGCAATGGCACAATCCCGTACAAACACATCAATAGTGGTATCATTTGAGTATTCTGAAAAGAGAATCACAAGTGAGTAAAACAAGTACCATCACATTTTTTTGGTTACCTTCCAGTATATGAGAGAATAATGCCTCCCGCATGGCTAAGTTGTTTTCATCTGACTTTCCATCAGGTACAGGTAAATCGTCATAGCCGTCGTGTTTCGAGGTGTCAATCTTGAGATGTTTTAATGATCGAGGTGCTGATGTTATTGATGTTGCTGCCGTTGTCTCTGATGATGTTGTTGATGATGAAGAGGTAGAGGGTGGCGGCTTGGTATCAGTAGTCGTTTCATCCATTCGAGTGTCCACATCTTCCAAATCCCGCAAGGCCCGCATAGCTTCTTGACACTTTACTTCCGCTGCCCGCGCCCTTGATTCATAGTCGTCACATCGATGTTCAATGTTTACCATTCGGTTTGTTGCCATGTCCAGTTCTTGTCGAGCACGTTCCAATTCTGATCGGATATCATTTTCACGCCGCCACACCGATTGTCGAGTTTGTTCATCTTGTTCAGATTCCATGTCCCGTAGAATACGATTGATCTCTTTGGTGATATGGTATTGGTATCGTTCAGGTAACACTTGTTCTTCAATCTATCAAAGACAAATGAAAAAAAGAATGGTGAGTTTTCATCCTGTTTCCCCATATCATTTTCCTTACCATTTCACTGACAACTTGCTCAGCTGTATCAGCTTCCACGTTAAAGTCGAATTTCACCGAGAGTTTATCCATTCCTTTAAAGACCACTTGTAAAGTCAAATGCACACGAGATGGATCAGTAGTTAAGAGGACAACATCTGGTTCTACAGCAAGGAAGGTGTGTTCCAAAATCCCTTGCGCAGACATCCTACAAGATATATAAAAGAGTTGGAGTTTTGTGTGGATGATCTATATTATATTATCTTACCTTTCATCTTCTGGTCCAATGCAATTTTCAATCACTTTCAGGATTTCATCATTTTGGATCTGTTCAAGACATGCAGGTTTGACACCCTATATCATTAAAAAAGAAAAAGGGCAACATTAGTAATCAGATCATTTGTAGGAAGGGGCAAAGTAACATTTTACCGAAGACACCTTTCGATAGATTTGAGCAGCATTTCGACATTCACCATAAGGGTATTCACCAGTGACCATTTCCAAAAGACACATCCCAAAAGCATAGATATCCACCTTTTCGCTGTAACCCAATTCTTCATACATTTCGGGTGCCATGAATTCCGGAGTGCCAATTAAAGTATACTTCTTGCCCATTTTCATTTCCGCTGTGCCCATATCGCCGATTTTGACTTCACCATGAGCACCATTGATAAAGATATTGTCGCATTTGATGTCACGGTGAATGATGGGAGGTGTATAGTTATGGAGATAAGCCAACCCTTTAAGGATTTGTCGTGACCAGCGCTTGACAATCTTTACGTTGGGAAGAGGAGACAGTCGAAGCCATTCACGCAATGTTCCCGAAGTCATGAATTCAGTGATAAACACAAACCCATTCTTGGTATACCAGGCATCATGAAAGGCAATCACATTAGGATGACGGACAGATTTTAATATTTCTATTTCACGTTCCATGTCGACGTTTTCAGGTGAATGATGACCCTACAAGATTATATATAAAAGATGGATCAGTCATAAAAATCATTCCTCCCCCCTTCCTATTGTCTTTTACATTTACCATCATAGAGTTCCATGCTACTTCATATCCCTCTATTCATCATTTTATAAAAGGACACAAGATGAGGTTCATCGTAGTATTGGTTTGTTGCACTTACCTTCACGATCGATGGCCTTGTAGACAACCTTGTATGCACCTTTTCCAAGTAGAGTGTTGAGTCGAACATACCGTTCGTTGGGAGAGACTTCAATGACCTTTTCAGAATCCAAACATTCGGATCGATCGTTAATATCGTTTGGTTGGGACATGTGTAAAGTTCAATATTTAAGTAAATGTGAAGTAAAATAGATAAGACCAAAACCAAAAAAAAAAAAAAAAAAAAAAAAAAAAAAAAAAAAAAGGAATCGAGGATTAACTATAGAATGTATAGGTCCTCTAAATACTCCTTGATGGATTATAAATAGTAGTGAGAGATAAATATAAAAAAAGTGGACAACTAAAATAAAATGGGGGAAGGGGGAGATATAAGGAAAAAAAAAGAAAAATCCACAAAAAACATTTCAGCGTGGGGAAGATAGTGAGTACAGTAGTTTACCAACCATTTCAATCGGCGTTTTAAACGATACTTTCTAATGGGTCCACAGGAGGTTTCTAACGCCACCTGGCATGAATAAGCATCAGTCATCAATAGGTGGTCTTTACTAAGCAATCATGGTTGAGTCAATCATCTTCACCCTTTATTTTGATGGTGCCCATAAAAGAGGAAATGATGTTTTTTTTTAAAAAAAAAAAAGAGCCAGGGCGCTATTTGAAAATGATAACCCCACCTGTCAAACTTTTCCATCCACACTGAATGAACAAGAGTAAGTCCTTTTTTGCATGTTATGGTAGAGGAACATCAACAATCGAACGTCATTTCCTCTCCAAGCACCACGATCAACAAAATTGGATCATATGAACTCAACACTGTTTTTTGATCAGTAGCTACTTATTTAAAAACGCTATATGCGTTTAAGGTAATAACGCAAATGTCATTGGCGAGAAGTTTGTCATGGTCCTTTTTGATTTTGGTTGGCCAGACTAGTATGTACTCATCATCTGCAGGAATCAGGACATTACTGCCCTGAGCCACGGATTCAAATACCGCCATGCCAGGGGTGCTCAAGTCACTTTTTCTTCTTCCTCGGTCCACTGGTTGGATTGTATTTTTCAAATCCCGCTTTTCTCCAAAGCAAAAAAAAAAAACATTTTCTCTATCTTTTTCTTCCCTTGCACCCCTCTCTCTCCCACATTGTCATGTTAAGAAACGCTACTCGTCTCGCTCGTCCTACTTTGACTGCCTTCACCCGCACCACTGCTGTATGTATAAAATAACAACCTTCACAACCCTGCCACTCATCTTTTATTTTATTTATTCATGATACACCACATAGTTCCGTCCTACTGTCAGCGCTGCTGCCAACATCTTCCGTACCTACGCCACTGCTAAACCATCCACCTCCGAAGTCTCATCCATCCTCGAAGAACGTATTTTGGGCTCATCTTCTGAAGCCAATCTTCAAGAGACTGGTCGTGTCTTGTCCATTGGTGATGGTATTGCTCGTGTCTATGGTTTGAAGAATGTCCAAGCCGAAGAAATGGTTGAATTCTCCAGCGGTCTCAAGGTAAGCAAGCAAGAAAGAAAAAGAGGATAATTGTATGTAATCAAATATGGGGCAATGAACGACTAACTTTTTCTTTTTTGGGGTGTATAGGGTATGGCTCTTAACTTGGAAGCTGATAACGTCGGTATTGTGGTGTTCGGTAACGATCGTTTGATCAAGGAAGGTGATACTGTCAAGCGTACTGGTGCCATTGTCGATGTCCCTGTTGGTCCTGGTATCTTGGGCCGTGTGGTCGATGCTCTCGGTAACCCCATCGATGGTAAAGGTCCCTTAGAAACCACTGGTCGCTCTCGTGTCCAAGTCAAGGCCCCCGGTATCTTGCCCCGTCACTCTGTCAACGAACCTATGCAAACTGGTATCAAGTCTGTCGATTCTATGGTGCCCATTGGTCGTGGCCAGCGTGAATTGATCATTGGTGATCGTCAAACTGGTAAGACCGCTGTGGCTCTCGACACTATTCTCAACCAAAAGAACTGGAATAATGGATCTGATGAAGCCAAGAAGTTATACTGTATCTATGTTGCTGTTGGTCAAAAGCGTTCCACTGTCGCTCAATTGGTCCGTACTTTGGAAGAAAACGATGCTATGAAGTACACCATTGTCGTTGCTGCTACTGCCTCTGAAGCTGCTCCTCTCCAATACCTTGCTCCTTTCTCTGGTGCTGCCTTTGGTGAATGGTTCCGTGACAATGGTCGTCACTCTTTGATTATCTATGACGATTTGTCCAAGCAAGCTGTTGCTTACCGTCAAATGTCTCTTTTGCTCCGTCGTCCTCCTGGTCGTGAAGCTTACCCTGGTGATGTCTTCTACCTTCACTCTCGTTTGTTGGAACGTGCTGCCAAAATGAACAAGGACTTCGGTTATGGTTCCATGACTGCTTTGCCCATCATTGAAACTCAAGGCGGGTAAGTTATTATTATCAACTAAATCGATAACAATAACAATGAACTGATCCTCTCTCTTTTTTTTTTCCTTCCTAATCTAATCTACTTGTAGTGATGTGTCTGCTTATATTCCCACCAACGTTATCTCTATCACTGATGGTCAAATCTTCTTGGAAGCCGAACTCTTCTTCAAGGGTATTCGTCCTTCCATCAATGTTGGTCTCTCTGTGTCTCGTGTCGGATCTGCTGCTCAAACCAAGGCCATGAAACAAGTCGCTGGTTCTCTCAAGCTCTTCTTGGCCCAATACCGTGAAGTCGCTGCCTTTGCTCAATTCGGTTCTGATTTGGATGCCTCCACTCAATTCTTGTTGAACCGTGGTGCCCGTTTGACTGAATTGTTGAAGCAACCTCAATACTCTCCCTTGTCCATCCAAGTCCAAGTGCCTATTGTTTTTGCTGGTGTCAATGGTTTCCTCGACAAAATCCCTGTCCAAAAGGTGGTTGACTGGGAAAAGGACTTTATCTCTTACATCTCTGCTGAACACAAGGACGTCCTCGAAGAAATCCGCTCTCAAGGTGTGCTCTCCAAGGATTTGGAAGGCAAGCTCCGTGACATTTGCGACACCCACACCAAGTCCTTCATTGCTTAGATTTGTTTATCATCCCCCTCACTTGTCTTTTATATATGTCCTATCTCCATTCTTTTTTATTTTTTACTTATAGTTTATACTGTTGTATTTGTGTTTTTATAATAAAATGATGTCGAATGCTTTATTCATGCAAAAAACGTTGATTTATTTTTGGCTTCCTGTAAGCCACATGGCGGGAATTAAAAATATTGAATGTTGATACACTATGAAAAAAAAAAAAAAAAGTTATTCCACTCTTTCTTTCCGTTCCTTATCACTCCTTACAACAATGGTCACACCTAGACAAAGAAGAACACAAAAGTCCGGAAAGAAGAACACTAGACGAACAGCAGACAAAAGAAGAAAGATAACCTTCAAGGTGAGTAAATCATCTATTGTAATCTAATTGTGACTAACTGATCTTGGGGTTTTATTAGGGTAACGAATACGTCAAGGCCAATTGGAACAAGAAGGAAACTCTTATTCAAAAGTAAGCAGGTGGTTTTGGGGTTTGTATAGATACTAATATCTTTCTTTTACCTTGGCAGTTACCGGCGACTTGGTCTGCTGACCAATCTCAATGGCAAATCAGCAGGTGGTGTAGAAGTGTTTTATCCTGAAAAGAAAACGGAACCTATCGAACAAGACGAAGACATGACACCAACTGATCTCAAGGAATTGACAGAAGCTGATATTGAGCAACTCAAAAAGACATTGCGACCGGACGAAGGTTTGATTCAACGTGATGATGAAGGCAACATTATCCAAATCATTACTGGTGAACGACCTGTAAGTAAAAAAAAACAGGGGGAAATCTCGTATATATAAATACTGACCTCTTTTTTTTTATTTTTGCCATAGTCACATAATGATATTTTGGATGCACCTATTGTCCCTGTTGAAGCTAAAACAGATTTTGTACGGGGATTGGAAGCACAGGCAAATGTGGTACGCAAAGGCGATCGTCATGTCGCCTCTTCTGAACAAAAATGGTTGGAACAATTGACGGAAAAACATGGTGATGATTATCAAGCTATGTTTTGGGATCAAAAGCTCAATACGAATCAATTGACCGTGGCTCAAATCAAGAAACGATTCAAGAACTATGAAAAGACAATGGCGGCAAAAAACAATTAGAATAGTATTCATCTCCTATAACATAATCATTCCCTTATTTTTATTGTATCACTCTTTGCTTGTATAGACATATCATTCTCTCACATTCTTTGCCATCACACATATATATTATTTACTTTGTTATTATCATCATAAAATACTACTGGGGCAGGAATGCCTCGCTTTATGCAATCATTTTGGAGAGTGTTGTGTTGTTTATGGGTGGATATGCTGTGATTTATGAAACCAGCGCTGATTGATCATTTATGCATATAGACGATGTGGCTCTATATGCTATCATCAAGCTGTCGGCTACCAAAAAGACAGACATATTGAAACGCCGACATAATTCATGCATACAAACTTCATCTGTGGGTTCCCTTTTCTTGGTCGTAAAAAAGCTCCATCAATATAATTGGTTGATATTGTGAATAGTAATAAGATATAGTAAGGGACAAGTCTTCATTGAAGCAAACTTTAAGGGAGATCGAAAAAGCGCTTCTTTCTAAAATTTATCCAGAGCCATGTTACCAAAAAGTTGTCTTTTTCAGGAAACGGGGTACTTACACTGCCGGGGTGTGAAAATCCCATCAGGTATGACAAGGAAGACTCGAGGGAAATCAAGCCTTCTCATATGCTCACAAAGAGAATGGGAAAAAGTTTACACAAAAGGTATCACAAGTCAAACACAGTATAAAACTCTGTAGTTTTTTTTTTGTCATCTTGTTTTTCATCTATACCTTTTTTCATCATGTTCGATTTCACCAAAACAAGCATCAATAGCCAACATCAAGTCGTCATGGCAACTGCCGCTGCGCTGACAGCTGGGATCAGTGTATACTATTTAACTTCAAAGAAAAAGACTGATTATGATACTAAAGGTGCCTACAAAGAGATTCCTATGCCTGGTTCTAAACTTCCTTATGTTGGTAAGGAAAAAGAAGGATTGTGATTGCCGGGATTTAAAAGATATGGGTCTTGATTTTTCTTCCTTCTCTTCTTCTTTTCCTTTAGGTCATCTTCTCTCTCTTGGCGAATTACCAGGAACAACATTAACTCAATGGAACAAAGAACTTGGTAAAGAACATGATATAGAAAACAAGACCTCCGTGATTAACAACCCCCCTTTTCTATTTTTAGGACCTCTTCTTCGACTCAAGATGGGGAACCAGAACTGGGTCGTTATTGCTGATCCCTATATTGCCCACGAAATCTTTGTCACTAATGGTGCAGTAACCTCTGATAGACCCATTCACACCTACTTTGATTATTACAGTCACAATGGAAGGCAAGTACTATTAAAAAAAGTTTGGGGGAATCGATTACTTGACTAATTGTATTCTTTTAGGGGAATCGCTTGCGCAAATATCACCAAACAATGGAGACAAGCACGCATGGTCGCTTTTAAGGTCCTGGCTCCTCAACGTGTGAAAGATTTGACGGGTCTAATAGTGAAGGAAGCCAATTATCTCATCAACTCATTCATCACTGATACCACTCGTGAAGGTCAAATCGATCCGGCCTCCTATTTGCAATCCACCTCTCTAAATGTGATCATGACAACTTGCTTGGGAAAACGTGTCACTGGTATTGACGATCCTTTGTTCAAGGTAAGGTTAATCCGCCACAGGTATCCTTCACTAACTATCTCTCTCTCTTATAGGAAGTCATGGACTATGTCGAAAAAAGTATGAAGTATGGTGAAGCAGAAGGCGATCTATCTCAATATTTACCGGTAGTGAAGTACCTGGACTTTCTTATCGGGAAAAAACATCTATTTGATGACTTGATTAACAACTACCGTGACCCTCTCTTCAAGCGACTTATTAAAGAAGCCTTGGAAAGTGATACTGATTGTCTAATCAAAACCATGGTGGCGCTCAAGGAAGAATATGGACTTGATGACACGGATATTATTGTGATTATGGGTAAGTAAAGAGTAGAAAATATCGTTTCCGTCTCGTATACTTACCTACCTTATATATTTTGATTAGCTGATCTTGTTGGTGGTGGCTCGGATACCCTCTCAGTCACTCTCTCTTGGATGTTTGCCATTCTCTCCCACCATCCTCAAGTCCAAAAAAGACTTCAAGCTGAAATCGATGGTTTTGTACAAGCTCATGGCCGTCTTCCTACATTTGAAGAACGTGATCAATTGCCTCTTTTGATCTCGGTGCAAAAAGAATGTAAGTGAAAATAAAATAAAAAAGCATTGCACAGAAATTAAACTTTATCATTTTATTTTACTCTCTGATATAGGTATACGATACCGATCTACCGGTGCCTTTGGTCTTCCTCACAGATCAACGGAAGATAGTAAGAAACACAAATGATCAAGACTCAGTATCACTTACTCTCTTTGTTTAAATAGTCGTTGTTAGGGATTACTTGATTCCCAAGGGAACTGTGTTGCTTCCTAATATGATTGGTATGCATATGAACCCTGACATTTACCCTGATCCTGAAACATTCAACCCCGACCGATTCTTGGATAACACTCGAACAATGTCATCATCTGCCAATGGTAACATCAATCAACGTGACATGTACATATTTGGCTGGGGAAGGTAAAACAAGAAGAAGAAAAAAAGTTAAGATTGTAGTAACCTTAACTTTTATTTGTGTGGGGGAGGGGAATAGACGGATTTGTCCAGGTATTCATCTGGTAAGACGAACAATTTCTGTTAATCCAATCCATTATATTCATACTAACTTCATATATCATATAGGCTGAAGTGGAAATGTTCCTTATTTCCTCAACACTATTTGCCAACGCTATGATTGCACCACCTCTTGACAAGAATGGAAAAGAAACACCTGTGGATTTGGATGCGGCTATTAATGCTGGCGCTGTACTTAGACCCGCGCCCTTCCAAGTTCGATTCATCCCTCGACCTGACTCTCCCTTAAAATAGTATACTTTGTAGTATAGCTATATGTTGTTGTTTTTTATTTACACTATTATATATAACAATGGTTGGCAAAATGGACGGATAAATATGGTGGTTTCCTTCCCTTCTTCTTTTTGCCTACTTTTATATATATATTGTGCTACTTTGTATAGACATATCATTCTTTCATGTTCTTTGGTTACCACATACATGTGCTTTTTACTTTTTTGTTATCATCATCAATAAAGACTAGGACAGTTTATGCCTCGATTTAATTTATACATGGTGGACATGTGCTGCTTTATGGGCGGATATGTTGCAGAGATTCATCTGACTTTTTTAATTGCCAATCGATTCTGCATAGATGGTGTGGGCTGACTTGTCTTGCTTTCAGCACACCAAATGAAACGAGGCAGACAGTATTGAAACGCCGACATAATTCATGCATACAAACTTCATCTGTGGGGGATATCATCCATTCCCTTTTCCTGGTCCAAAGCTCCAATCAATATAATTAGTTGATATTGTGAATAGTAATTATAGATAGTAAGGGACAAGTCTTCATTGAAGCAAACTTTAAGGGAGATCGAAAAAGCGCTTCTTTCTAAACTTTATCTAGAGCCGTGTTACCAAAAAGTTGTCCTTATCTCGAGTAAGATAGTCTTTGTCTGTCTGAAGATAATAATAAGTTAGCAGATACTTTTGACAACTAGGACTCTCTCCTTTCTTGATAGTCCCCCACGATCTATTTCAGGAAACGGGGTATTGACACTGTCGGGGTGTGAAAATTCCATCAGGTATGACCAGCAAGAATTCAAGCACACAAAGAGATGATTGAGAAAAAGTTTTCACAAAAGGTATCACAAGTCAAACACAGTATAAAACTCTGTATTTTATTTTATTTTTTTGGCCATCTTGTTTTTCATCTATACCTTTTTTCATCATGTTCGATTTCACCAAAACAAGCATCAATAGCCAACATCAAGTCGTCATGGCAACTGCCGCTGCGCTGACAGCTGGGATCAGTGTATACTATTTAACTTCAAAGAAAAAGACTGATTATGATACTAAAGGTGCCTACAAAGAGATTCCTATGCCTGGTTCTAAACTTCCCTATGTTGGTAAGGAAAAAGTTGAGCACTTGATTGGTTAGATTGACATTGGCGGAATTTAAATATGCGTCCGTTCGGACTTTTCTTTTTCTTCCTCTTTCTTTTCCCTTTAGGACACCTTCTCTCTCTCGGTGAACTACCAGGAATAACAGTGAATCAATGGACAAAAGAGCTTGGTAAAGAATATAATATAGAAAAACACTAAATAAACAAGCCATTTAAGGTTGACTGTTCTCTGTTTTATTTTACTTTTAGGACCTCTTATTCAACTCAAAATGGGAACTCAAACCTGGGTCATTATCTCGGATCCTTATATCGCCCATGACATCTTTGTCACTAATGGTGCGGTAACTTCCGACAGACCTATTCACACCTGGTTTGAATATTACAGCCACAATGGAAGGTAAGTATTAATAAAGAACCCTAGCGGAAGGGAATCAACCATGCTTACCAGGTTGTATTTTTTTTTAGAAGGGGAATTGTTTGCACGAACCCCGGCAAACGTTGGAAGCAAGCACGTACAGTGGCGATGAAGGTTCTAGCTCCTCAACGTGTGAATGAATTGTCCAACGTATTGGTGAAGGAAGCCAACCATCTCGTCAACTTACTTGTTACTGAAACAGCTCGTAATGGTCAAATTGATCCGGTCTCCTACTTGCTATCCGGCTCTTTGAATGTGATCTTGACAACCTGCTTAGGGAAACGTGTCACTGGTATTGACGATCCTTTGTTTAAGGTAAGGCGGGGGCACAAAAAATAATGAAAACTCATACTCTCTCTTTCTCTTATAGGAAATCACACACTTTGTCAAAACAAGTATGAAATACGGTGGAGCAGAAGGCGATCTATCACAATTCTTACCTATCTTCAATCGTTTCGACTTTTTGACTGGGAAAAAACGAGAATTTGTCAACTTTATCAACAATTACCGTGATCCTCTTTTTGCTCGACTTATTAAAGAAGCTTGTGAAGGTGATGCCGACTGCTTGATCAAAACCGTGGTGGCACTCAAGGAAGAATATGAATTGGATGACACGGACGTTATTGTACTTATGGGTGAGTAAAGGATGCTACGAAAAGGAACTTGTGTATGATCTCACACTATTACCATTTTATTTTTATTTTGATAGCTGATCTTATTGGTGCTGGCTCGGATACCATCCAAGTCACTCTCTCTTGGATGTTTGTCATTCTCTCCCATCATCCTCAAGTCCAAAAAAGGCTTCAAGCTGAAATCGATGGTTTTGTACAAGCTCATGGCCGTCTTCCTACATTTGAAGAACGTGATCAATTGCCTCTTTTGATCTCGGTGCAAAAAGAATGTAAGTCAAAATAAAATAAAAGCATTGCACAAAAAAGTTGAACTTTAATCTACCTTTATGATGTAGGTTCACGATATCGAGTAGCTGGTGCCTTTGGTATTCCTCATAAAGCAAAGGAAGATAGTAAGACACACAAATGATCAAGGCTTGATGTCACTTATTCTCTTTTGTTTTAATAGTTGTTGTCCGAGATTACTTGATTCCCAAGGGAACTGTGTTGCTTCCTAATATGATTGGTATGCATATGAACCCTGACATTTACCCTGATCCTGAAACATTCAACCCCGACCGATTCTTGGATAACACTCGAACAATGTCATCTTCTGCCAATGGTAACATCAATCAACGTGACATGTACATATTTGGCTGGGGAAGGTAAAAAGAAGACTTTTTTAAAAAAAAGAAATGGGTATTGATCTTTACTTTGTATATTTTATGGGGATTAGACGGATTTGCCCGGGCATTCATTTGGTAAGAAAATTTCCTCTTTGTTGATCACAATCGATACTAACGTTATATATTATATAGGCTGAAGTGGAAGTGTTTCTTGTCGCTACAAGACTGCTCACCATTGCTATGATCGCACCACCTCTTGACAAGAATGGAAAAGAAATCCCTGTGGATTTAGATGCTATTGTTAATGCAGGTGCTGTGCTGGCACCTGCACCCTATCAACTCCGATTTGTCTCTCGAACTGATTCTCCCTTAAAATAGTACACCTTGTAGTATAGTTATATATCTTATATTTACAATATTATATAATAAATAATAACCTTTTTACAAAACAAATGGTTGCAAATGCACCCTTGATGTGGTTTACATCAGATTAACTCACAAGTAGTTGGACAAGATAAAGTGAGACAATGGATGACGAATAATATCAACTAATAGAGGCCAAATTGATCACTAGATGTAAATTAGATTAGCATATATTAGTAGTTTAATAGTGTGGGTGTGGGTTCCTCATCTAATCTCGTCTTAATTAAATCAACCAACTTGAACAAGATTATCATGGCATGGCTTCCATAACCCACCCAACCCCTGATTATGCAGATTTATCTCTACCCACACGGCCCACCTAATCATATTTATCCCCACACCTGGCCCTAACTCTACCTTTGCCTATTCGACCGGCTGGTTCATGCAAGTAAATGCGGTGTTTTAATTTCAGGTCCCGATTCTGCATGGATTTCCCAATCCGGCAACCTGAGTGTCGTTGTCAGGGGTAGTCTAGGAGAGGAGCAAATTACGTTTGAAAAAAAAAATCCAGAGTCTTTTCATCATGCCATGGCTCCCATAGTCCACCCAATTCCCGATTATGCAGATTCAAATCCAGATTCATGCAATTTCATTTTTACCCATATGGCCCACCTAATCATACCCCCCCCTACAACTGGCCCAACTCTACGCCCGCGGGGTGGTGAGATTTGATTCGTAGGGGTTTCGTACGTAGACTTTTTCAAAGATTGCGGGTTTTGAAAAATGGGATAAAAGGGGGACCTGAAAAGTGTGGATAGATCATGCAGAGAGAGAAAAAAAGAAAGAGAGAGATTGCTCCCACAAAGAGGGGGTACAAATTTCAAACTCCAGATTTAGATTACGTATAACGAAGTTTCGACTGACAATACTTTCACACCCCTCCATGATCATGCCCCCAAATCCACAAAAAAAAAGTAGTCTATAGATTAATAAACTTCGTCTTTGTCTTCGCCCTGGGGCTCGGATCAATACCAGCTGTCAATACCTAATCAATACCAATACCTTATCAAAAGCAACACCATTTACTATTGGTGTTGATCAATACCAAGTATTGAGTTGTTTTTCTCAATAGTTTATTAATATCAATACTAAATGCCGAGATCTACCCACTTTAGAACTTCAATACCACTTCTAATGCCAAAACCAATGCCTACACTATATCAACGCCCGACATGGTCCAATCATTAAAAGACGCCAGCTAGAGCCCAACAATTCATTTTTATTTTTGATATTGGTAATATCTAACAAATGATTGACTAAAAACTATATATATTTATATAACAAACTACAGTGTAAGATGGAATGACAAAGGGATATATAAATGGTGAAGTATCAATAAAACTGTAGGTGAAGATCGGGTTGGGTGAGCCTTCAGTAGGCGCGCCTGGTAATACATTGGCGTTTATTGCTTGTGGTTTTTTCCATGATACCGTCGAATTCAGGCGTGAGTAATGTTGATGGTTTTCATACGTTTGCATTTATTGATTTCTTTACGAGCCATTTGGACACAATGCATTCCGAAGACATTCAAAATACAGTACAAATCATCAAAATAGCATGACAATGTCTCGATTTGATAGATCGATCCAAGTGCATGGAATTTTCAAGCTCATACATGATATATCAGCCATCGGTTTCACGATATGGAAAGTTACGCTTCGTCCTAAATATACATGTAAAGATAATGGTGAGTATTGTGGTCCACTCTTCTTTTCCTCTCCCCCCCCCCAGAAACAAACTATCAAACTTACCAACTGCCTGGAAGGTCAAGACACCATTCATGTTGTTGACATCAATTGAATTCTTAGCAAATACGCCAAGTCGTACATACCCCATTACCACAGAGTCAGTTGTTTCGTCATCGCTTTCGTTCATCTTCGCCAACCATCGTGAGTTTCATATTTGTGATGAAGTTGAGTAATCGTTGTAAGTGGTGCCAGATCCTTGCCAATGCTTGCTGGATTATTCATATAAGCTTGACTCTTCACTTTCCCAAATCCACAACTATATTGATTACAAAAACCATCAAGTGCTGTAATGGAGCTATCCGGGCGATGTCGGAAGATTGCTGCTTTTGTTTTGCTTGATTCTTCGTTCTTCACATCGTGCCTTTTTTTTTTTTTAAAAAAAAAAAAAAAAAAAGTCATTTTCATATAAACACACATCAGCATCAACATCATCATTTACCATCGGAAGAGGATACCATTCTTTGGGTTGCCAAAGAGTGGGAGAAGGAAGGCATTCAAATACCATGATAGGAGTTCGAGTCCTCATTTAACACACCATCCGGTAGTGTTTCGATCCTAGAACACAATATCAATTACAATAGAAGTTGCTAGTTACATTACACATTTTCGGTCAATAAAGGTTTCTTTTTCTTTTTCTTTTTTTTTTTTTTTTTTTTTAGCCATAACTTACATCAGCTTGATAGACTTGATCACCTTGATGTTCCGCTTTTTCCATGACCAGGCGCCTAGTTGAGGATGGTTAGCATTCACAAAGGCAAATTTCCAAATCTTGATAACAAATAATACCATCAATCTTTCTTCCAAAGATGCCATTTTTTAAAGGTATGACCAACCAGAATGTCAGCGCCTTTACTGAATGGATGCCCTAATTCCACGATATCCAGATTTGAGGCAAGTAGTACACTTATTGGTTCCATGGAGCACCGAATGTTCAAATGTTGTGAGGGGAAGGATTGTGTCAAGGCGAGAGGTATGCGGTTGCCAGAGGAAGGTATAGCTGCAGAATCATTCCCCAAAAAAGATTGACATTCACACCATTGGCTGCAGATCGATGCTTCAAGAGAAAATGATCCATATTCATAGGTGAAGCCTGGGTCACGATTGTGGTTGTCCATCACTGTTTTAACCGATTCACCAATAGACCGGTAAAGCTGTTGATCTTTTTACTATTCCATGTTGCACGAGCCAGATCTAAGTTATGTAATCAGATGTGATCAGACTATCTTGTTAGTGACCTGCTACCCCACCCCAAATGATTTTGTACATATTTTACCTTGACTATCGTTGCCGACGATAGTACCACCCCCGATCCACTTGGAGGTTGTCAAAGTCTTCCTTGTAGAGTGGTGTCATTTTGTCCTTGAAGCTTCGTCGAATCAATTGGCGAATATGCGAATCCTTGGTGGTGTATGCCGTATGTATTGTTGCCATATCAGTGTTGGTAATGAGGTTAACAAAGTCAAAGTTGTCAAATGCCGAGCCATATTGTGTGAATTGGACGTCCCGGTGGCAAGGATCCAAGTGATGTGAAAACTATTGATGCATTGGTGTTTCCGAGTTGATTTGATCTGATACTTGGACTTGATTGGTTGAAGCAGGTGAATTGGTCAACGAGCAATGGATAGTCGAGACAAAACAAGAATGTGTTGGTAATGGAAGACCAAGGTTGATACCGATGAATTGGATGGGTGACCGAATATACAATACAAGCCTGGGAAGGAGCAAGTCGTACCTTGATGCAATGTGATACGATGTTGCGTTTGGTGGAATATCCAGTTTAGGTAGCCTGGTCTACAGAAAGATGTGAAGAACTGGTTAATTAATAACAGGTCAAGAATGCCAAGGCCTCCAAGCATGTTATGACTATACCTGATTTATTCGGTAGGTGGCACCTAGACCTCATTGGCCAAGCTCGTGGTGGTACTGTCTATCGTATAAAGTCGCAAGCTGATGAGGACTCGGATTGTTGAGGCGTCGTTACAAGTCATGTTAACTTCAAATGTTAGTGAATTGGTGTTGCTTCGCATAGAGTGAAAGGCTGGTCTAGAGATGAATTGACAAGATCAATACAGGATGTTGTAGAAGAATGCCGAGACCAAAGTTAACTGGTTGGTGGTGTGGTGAAGATTGACTGCAAACACGTCGACCGATGGAAGAAGACTGCATCTTTGGATAACCTGCCACTGGTTTTTAGTTGCGGCTTCCCGTGCACAATGGGCTGCTGGACCACTTTTGTGATGCTACTATAAAGAATTAATTGTCATTACACCTTTGGATTCACAGAAAGCTAGTCAAGAATTACCTGTAGACAAGATTGTTGCCAAATAATATGCCAATCAAGACGTTGTGGCCAACGAATGACTGGAACGTGCTGTTGAATTGGTTGGTGAAGCATTTTTTTTTTGTAGAAGGTATGAGTTTATTAAACGCTGGTTGGTGATGTCAAGATGTGGATGAGTAAAAGAAGAAAGAAAAGAAAGAAACCGCTTTTTCAATTAATAGAAAAAAAAAAAAAGAAAAACTAATTTTCATTGTCAAGTGCCTGATAATAAATCCCAAACTCCGATCGTGAGTGACTTTTCTTCGGCTCCTCCGCTCTTGATGGTGGACCTTAATGAAGACAATGTGGACATGAAAACTTTTACTATACCTACTCTGGAATTAGATACATCGCAAGAAGGAGATGTATGTGAGCATACAATAGGCAAGAGAGCGGGGGGGGTGAGACCCGATACTTTAATTTTTAAAGCGAGCCCAAAACGTAACTGAAGCGAGATTTCAACAAAAAAAAACCCCGAAGTCTTCAAAATCAATTAATCTGTGTGTATTACTTTGATTATTGTCTTTTCGAATTGATTAAAGTATAAATATTAAATGGGTTATGCAAACGTTAATGCCTGAAGAATAATAAACCACCCAAAGAGCCATCAGAATAAAAAAACAATTCAACTTCCGCACCAATCCGACGCGATCGGTCTTTTAATTATTCAAGTCTGATTTATATAATACATTATAAATTTTATCTTTGTCAGAATCGACACATCTGAAGACATACGATTCGACGATCGCGGAGTCACAATGGTCAGAAGAACTGGATTAAAGCGGCGAAAGAAACGGAGATCCTCTTTCACATTTAAAGCCCGCCTCTCTGGATAGTTCTACAGCATTCTATTATACTTTCACTTCCCCAAATCATAGACTAGTTAGTAATGGAACCCTGGAGACAGGTAGAAGTATCCAGAAGACATATAATAGTATAAATACATGTTTACTTTTATTCAAATAAATATTATGGATCATTTTAATTATCAATCGCTATTTTACATTTATAAACCCCGACCAATCTGCTATATATACTACATAGAGACTGAACTCTTAGTTATGGTGAGATGGCCGAGTTGGTCTAAGGCGTCACGTTAAGGCCGTGATCTCTTCGGAGGCGTGGGTTCAAATCCCACTCTCATCACACTTTTTGAAGTTTTTTGTCCGCGCCGGAGTATGAATTACATTTTGGCGGTGTTTGGATTTTATTAACAAAACTCCTGAACTTTCGAAAAGAAACAAAAAATCAAAAAAGGGGATTTCACATTCCGATTATTTTTTTTGGTGTGTGTAGAATACAGAGCGACAATAATAAAACTATAGCCAAGTAATAATTCATTCAACCATCACCATGTAGAGGTAAAGCTATATTGATGCTCATTCCTTCCGAGGGGCTCAACCACTGGACAGTGCTCCTTTTTCACCTAATAATGACTAGAACAATTGAAACTCCGACGTTGTGCTTTATATAAAACATTGCAATTTTTTTTCAACAAGTCCCATATGGTCTAGTGGCTAGGATCCGGCGCTTTCACCGCCGTGGCCGGGGTTCGATTCCCCGTGTGGGAACATACCTTTTGCATATTATTTTTGCCAGCCGGAGTAGCGGGGAATGAATATTTTCCTGATACGGCTAAATCTGGTAGATGTTAGAGTATCTTTTGGTTCAAAAAGTTTAATTTGTATGTATTAAGTAGTGAATCTTTTTGATTTAGATTTAACCTTTGAGATGTACTTGCAAATGTAAGAGAAAAAATCCCAATTTGGAAAGCGGGATTTAAAAGTAAAAATAGATGCAGATCTTGCACCAAAGTAAGATCACAAAGACAAAGTAAAAGAGAAAAGCTCTTGTCAAGTTTTTTTTGTTATGAGAAACTTATCTTTTTGTTTGTCTTTGTTTTTTTTGTTCGTATACCACGAATGAAGCTGGCCGTTATATATCTCTTTTTATCATGCTCTCATTTATGCGAAACTTAATTGTCCGTATGCCGCTTTTAGAGCAATCAAGGTAAAATATTTGAAATCCCGACATAATGGACAGTTTTTTTTTTTTTTTTCCTTTCTTCCTTTTTACTTTTATACTTTGCCAATGGAAAATGTTTTAAATAAATATGAAGACCGTAAAAAAGCTTCTACTGAAAAGTTTAGGTCATCCGACGTGGCAGCAAACAGATTGGTGGCCATGGCAAAGGTGACTGACCTTGTGGGAAACGGTTTAGGACATCGACCTTACGCTAAGATCTGTATGATGCGAACAAAGGCACGCTAATGTGGTTGGATGGATTAGGTATACCCAACTCTTCCTGATGGACATCCGTTAAAGTCTCATATGAATGATCCTTTCCACAAGAAGACTTTTACAGTTGGTAAGTCCACTTACCCACATAAAAAAATAAACTAATCACTGCTACCTTTTTTGTTAGACGTGTGGCTTCTGTATGCTTTGGAAACCGCACAAACAAGTTGTGGACGTGTAGAGGATAACCTACAAGTGAGCACACTTATAGGACACCTACGTAATACAATGCTGGTTGTAAGTGTGCCTTGAACGATTACCAAATTGCAAACTAACTTTTTATACTTTCCCTTTATCTCATTATAGCCTGAAGTAAAGTGTCTGAAACTTCACAAAGGGTTTCAGGAAGAATACAGAAATGGTTTACTACAATTGTCTAATGATGGTTTGCTCTCTAAGACTGGCAAGAAGAAAACTGGGGTAGGACACTTATCGGTGGCAAAAGTTATCGAATCATCCATGGTTGGCCCTTTCGCAAGGATCCCGCTTCTGATATCAAAATAATTCTATACAGGCTTTTGTTACTCTACTCTGGTATGCGACCTAGTTTTATTTCAAGTCCGGAAAAGCATCTTGATGATGAATGGGACTTTTTTACGCTGGAAGGTAATAATAATAATAACAATAGTAATAATAAAAAGTACTAACTCACCTGGGCATGACTATTGAAAATTACTCGATCAGGTACCGACCAATACGAACATACCATTGCCATTCAAGTGGAACTACAACACATGAAAGCAAAACAAAACTCAGTGTCTGTGAATGCCCTCCAAAACCTTCCAGTCAAAAGACGATCTCAACTTGGACTTGCCTATGTACTTGATTGTTAATGGTCTTATACACAATAGTTTTGAAATCGAATCATTCCAAAGATACCTGCAAGGACTGGCCTATCTTCTCACAAAAGTCAGACGTACATACGGACAGGTAAACTTGGACCAACATACTGATGGTAGATATTGATCTGTCTTGATGAATAGTGATTTGGAATCAAAATGCATCAGCCCTCGCACCATGAATGATAAAATGAAGCGGTTGTTCAAAAATGCTCGTAAGTAAATGCCTTTTTTTTACTTGTCATATAATTAACTCTCTCTCTCTCTCTCTCTTACATAGTAAATGTGTCAAGTGACTCATTTCGATACAATCATCTTCAAAAGATGCCTTTGTTAACCTCATGACCAACGCTGAAACTGTGGACATTATTGCTTTGAATCCATACTTGAAGGGTTTGAAGTCCACCATCTCTGACCCGGCTATTTTTCGACCAACTCGTATAAAACTTTGACTTTTGGCATCAAGAAGAAAGAAGGCGGCAAAATCATCTCCATCATTGACGGTTGAAAGGTAAAATTTGGTACAAGGAAGATTATGAAAATATACAGGTGGATGAAAACGGTAAATCAAATGAAGGTAAACATGTACAAAATCAAATGGGATGGGGTAGCAAGTCATTAATAAAATGGACTGACCTCATTTGATTATATAACGTATAACTTGGATTAAGACAATGTCCTGGAATTGGCTGATATTGATCTTACTGCTACTGTTATTCATGCATCTCGTCTTGACATCATTCTTCATCTCACATCATTGAAATATTCTGTACTCCATGGAACGAACGTATGCGACGAAACGCTAACCTCAGAAAGTATCAAATCTGGCTACTGTTACCATTTAGCAACTGCTCAAGATATTTACAATAATATAGTATGTAGTATAGCCTCTTTGTATTTATCATCCAAATAAAAGAACTGTTTAAAACGTATCCTTTACTATGTGAAGCAACGTGTGGAGTACAAAATAAAGGTACCTGTAACATCCTTATTGACATGTCAACACAACACATTGTTATCCCCCTTTTTACGTTATAGAATTAGTATATTTATTGTATCAATTCTTTTTCTTTATACTACTTGCGTTCGTGACCAACAAGGTCCCATCTCATATTCAAATCCCGTTAGTCCCCTTTGTACATTCGCATGCTAGTAATCTGAATATCTTTCTTGAAGATTTCCTTATCGGCTTCACTGAGTGGCCAGGAAGCATTATAGATGGCCATGTTATCCAGTGGAGGGGTTGTTGTTGTTATATATACATATGTCCCCTTTTTTAAAGCCCGAAAAGTTCGGTACCCATTTTGATTCCAGATTACATCAGGTAATGGGTACAACTTGACTCGATGCACTGAATTCGTGTATGTTTCTTTTCCTAACGCTTAATATACATGTCAAGCCTTTTGCCCATTACCGCTTTTCGTGTAACCTTGGACTTTTTGAGCGCATGAATCTCGATAGCTGGATCAAAGTAGTCTTCGTTATCAGCCTCCTTTCAGCTCTCATCCAATTCAAGTACTTGTTTCATGTAAAGACCGTATCAAGATATGAAGCGGGGTAATGTTGTAGATTCTTAAAAGTACGAAAAGATCAGTTCCCATATATTGTAGAGATTCTAGAAACTTTTTGTTTTGTTTGTTGTAAAAGTAGACGATTTACACTCTGATGGACTGTGATATACCAATCATCTTCCATGTTCATTGACACAATGCTTTGTCATCTACCTGTGATCAGTACCTGGGGTGTATAGTTCTGAATACCAAGAGAAAAAGTAAATCCACCCAAATTAGGGACCGGGATTTGAAAACGGATTTCAAGTTTTTGCATAAGGGGTAGATGGGATATTTATACAAGATAAATGATACGCCCACTTCACTAAGGATACCTCGTGTAAAAACCCAACCATCAATCATGTGTGTGTGTGTGTGTGTTTATTTTTTTTTTATTTTATTTTAAAAAAAACGACTTTATTTTATTATCAAAGGGATCTATATACTGGGAATACTATTCTAACCATTGATTATACATTTTCAACAGTGTCCTTTGTCCACTACCTTTCCCACCTTGACCTTCCCTTTCCAAAGCAAAGATAGCATCCACGACGGTGACCTGTCGATCTTGATTAGTGTCATCATCATTGACCGGATAAGTACCCTTTTTATTTGTGAGTGTCCAAGAACTCGGTCTAGCCGTTGTTGTCATGGGCCGTCCATCGAGTTTTTCCAATGCCATGAGAGTTTGTTTCTGATGTGTTTTTACCAAGACCTTGTATAGAGGATACCCACTATTATGAAGAGGAGGAGGTCGTTGAAAAGGAGATCTTTGTTTGATTCGATGTTTAGACGCCTTGACCATATCTTCCACCAATCCCCGGAGTCGATCTTGAGTGGCCAAAGACAAGTAAGCCACCACATCCGGATCGACATGAGCAATCGTTAATGGCTTTGCCAATTTATCCACCACTTGTTGCAATAATCGTGCATTCATAAAATCTTGACTTTTGGATCGATCCACGCTGTCTGTTGTTAAGGTGTCACCACCACCATCTTTCATTATAAAGTGTTCGGCTTCTTCCTTGAGATCCACACCGGCGTATCCCATCACGTCCGTAATGGCATCATAGTCGATCCGATTGTCTCCACCACTTGATGTTGCTGGTGTTGGTTGTTTTCTACAAGAGTCAAAAGACAAGGAGGAAGTATGAGTGCCTAGATATATCTTGTATGGGACTTACATTGATGGTGTGGATTGAGGTGGTGGTACACCTTGAGATTGTTTCGATTCCAGTGTTTGTGATGGTGTGGCAATAGATGGAGGGGTGGCGATGTTCAAATTGGATGATGATTTGGAGGTGCTTCGTGGATCCAATTTGGGTCGTTTCATTTGAAATACACCACTATAATAAAGCCGAGGTAAGTATTCCTTTTTTTTTTTAAAATTGTAACTCAAACCTTTTACCTAGAGGATGATCGTGGGGAATCTTCTTGACGTAGTTGAGAGATGGATAAAGATCGTTTTGGTTGTTGTTGTTGTTCAGGAATTGCTAGTGGGGTTGGTCTGGCGGATGTTTGGTCGTCATTCCCTTGTGGTGTCTGGCTTTTCAAGTTTTCCAACATTTGATATCCCCTTTCATCAAGCAAGTATTTTGCCTGTGACAAAAAGTGTTCTGCCGAGATGGTGTTTTTCTATAAAAAATCAACGTGTGGTCAGTACATTGGTCCTTTATATATATATATATATATTTCGTTTGTACCTGTAGTTCGACAAAGAGTTGATTGAATTTGGCCTTGCGTTCGAGAGGTAGTTGTACTGTAATTGAATCCAATAGAGTCATTGTCCCTAAACATCAACAAAAAGACACTTGGGTCTGTTAGTACCATAATACCTGGAACAGAAGTTCCATCTTGTCTTTTTACCTGTTGACGATGAAGACTGTTGTCCAGTTGGTCTTTGTGTTGGTTGTGTCGGCATGGGTTGATACGGTTTTTGTAAAGTGGTGGACTGATTATTATTATTATTATTATTATTATTATTATTATTATTAAATGGTAAAGTTTGTTTCGGCATACTGAACATGGACTGTTGTTGATACTGTGGTTGTTGTGAATGAAGTGGTGCAATGGAGCTCAATGGTAGATCTTGAGGATTGTCCTTCCACATGTTGATAAAGTCAGTTGTTTCAGTGGTCAAGTCCATGTGAGGAGCATTTTGAGAGAGTACATCGTCTGTATCGTTATCAAATAAGTGTTGCAGTTCTGTTGGCATATTGAACTGAGTTGGTGTTTGATCTTCGTTGCGCATGGTTTGGACAAGTGACTGGAAGGATGGACCACTGGTAAATAGAGACGAGTCATCAAATAGATTGCCGATATATAAATCATCATTGGTTTGTTGAGACTTTTTGGCAGAGTCTTGTTCTTTATCCGCCATGTTGGTTATTCAAAAAGAAGAAGGGAAAGAAAGAAAAATATGAATCGTAAAAAAAAAAAAAAAAAAAAAAAAAAGGCGGGATTCGAAAAATTGGATACGTCAAAAGAACCACTTATTAACATGAATGAGGGTACATAGTCGTTCACAAACCACCATGTAAAGTACATCCTATTCACCCATCTAAAACTATGTTCTCATGTCCTTTTATTGATTTGATATACTCTTTAATGTAGGGCGAGCCCACATAAGAAAAAAGCCACAAAGTACTTTTTCCTCCTCAGTAAAAAATAGTATCACCAATGCATTATCATCTAGTTGACTTTAATGGGTTGACTTGATGTTAAAAGTCTTTTAAGTGGATAAACAGGATGTATCTGATCTAATCTCTGCTTCTTCAAATACCAGTGTCGAGACTAAAAGGACGGGTATAGCGGGGTTTGAACAACTGTTTTCTGGGGGAAATTTAAAAAGTTTTCCCTCTCGAATTTACCTTTTTCTTTCTTCTTCTTCCACCCACTTTAATAGAATATCCTAAATCATCTATTCCAGTATTATTATTATTATTATTACACAATCTTCATCACCTTTTATTAACATATATACAACTGATCCTCATTTATATACAACTTTAACAACACATTATTATTATTATTATTATTATACACTAGCCATACCATTATCACAACCCACCTTTCTTTTTCGTATATTCAACAATACAATAGCAACTCTGTAGCGGCACAAGTTAAAGAACAAACAACATCAACAACAAGAACCAAAAAAAAAAAAAGTAAATAACAACAAAAACAATACCATCAGCCTCAACAAGAATAGACTTCCATCACAACAACAACAACAACAACAAGAACAACCATGTCTGATATTGAAGAACACCCAATGCACCAACAACAAGACCAAACAACAAACTCAACATCTGTTATTCGCTATTCTAAAGATGTATTATTATCATTACACGATAGTCCACTTGTATCCAAACCCGACACTATGCCCTCCCTTTCTTCCTGGTTCAGGTAAACAAACAAATAATGAGGAATTGGGCCATATTACTTAACATCCCCCTTCTTTTTTTTTTTTTTTTTTTTTGACAGCGAAGAAACTGGATCTCCTGCTGTTTCTAAAAACATATTAAACGGCAGCACCTCTACAAAATCTTCAGGTAAAGAAAGACATTGGTACCTCTTTTTTATAGTTTAATCACATTTGTTTAATAGATAAAAGTATCATTTTGGGGCCTCCAAAAACCAATTTTGCATCATCACTCTATGGCGGCTTGAAGCATACAACAGATACCAATGCATCAAAACTATCCTCGTCTTCACGTCTTCGGCAGGTAAAAAGAAATCAAAGACTTTATTGTAACCCAGAAACTAATCGAGTCAACTTTTTATCCTAGTCGGAAGATTCTACACGCATACATAATAATAATCGTATGCCTCGAGGTCCGAACTATGTAGGTGAAAAGGGCTTCCATCATTATCATTACAACAATAATTCCAATGGTACCAGGCAAGAAAAATCTGGTCTAGAACGTCGCACATCTAATTCTTATGGATCCTCACATAACAACAACAAACGATATAATCATTCAGATCATCATGCTGAACGACAGTCTATAAATGGTGGTCGTAGAGAATGTAAGTTTTTGTATTTATTTATTTATTTAAACGAATCAAAAAAATATAGAGATCCATATTCATCTTCTTTATATAGTCAATCGTGAACAACGTCCTAACAATCGACTCGGTCAAACGGAAGAACGGAATCAAGAACGTGTACCAGAATGGATGGATTACAACCCTGATGCAAAAAAGGTGGTAGACGAACAACAACCTGGTGAAGGTGAATTCGCTAATGATTTGGAAGCTTGGAAGTCCAGTATGAAGAAGAAGGAAGGATTGCCTGAAACGATAGAAAAACAATCTCCTCCGTCTGTCCAAGGTAATAATAATAATAAAAAAAAAAAATGCATGATTACCTGTTGTTGTATATATACTCATCCATCTTCCCTTTAGATCATCCACCACAGACTAATGAAAAACAAAACGATGCCATGGACAAGATACTTGGATTAGGATCATTAGATTTGAATTCGACGACCTTTTTCGACTCTACCCCATCATCTGACCTTCCGACGAAACGAGGATCTCGATTTGCAAAGTTTTTTGCGAAACGTGAAGAAGCTGCTCAAGTCATACCTGCGACACAAGACTCACAACCAAGATCCATCAGTGTGAATGATCTTTTCGGCAACTCTACCAACCAAGTCCCTCCTCCTCCTCCTCCTATGCGTATGTTATCTGAAGAGGATGTCCTCCAAAGTATTGGTGCCAAAAAAACCATATCTCCTACCTCTGAACAACAACCTATTGACTCTGACAAGAATGCTATTGGGTTTAACAAAGTACTACAAATACTCTCTCAATCAAAGGTAATAAAGAAAATAGTAGTTACCCTTTTACATACTAATACAATTTTTTTTATTTTTATAGCCAACAGTGCCACCTGACACATCGGATCAAGAAAAGACAATGGATACAAGTAATGGAGTCATCACCGACTCTGTCAAAGAAACACCACCTAACGAAACGACTTTACCACCACCCAATAAAAAAGTTAGCAATCTATTTGGCAACAATCTTCCCACCTCGGTATTACGACAAATGAGTGCACGATCCGAAGGCCGCTCACCCTCCAAATCCAACAACCATCGATTCAGTAGTCATTCAGCCACCAACTCTCAAAATGGATCACCTCTTATTGCTAATGCTTCACCAGTACACATACAACAACAATCACCTTCTAATTATGGGTATCAACAAGGATATCCGCTTCGAACTTACCCACCTTATCCACCACCACCTGATATGGAAGAAATGATGTTGATGAATCCGAATTACGATATGATGTATGGTAGTGACACTCGACCACCCACGATGAATCGAATCATGTCACCTAAATTTACTCCACAACAGTTTATGAATCCACCACCACCACCACCACCACCACAAATGATGGGTATGCCAGGTGCTCACCCAATGATGTCTCCTCATATGTCGATGCGCGGCGGGAATGTCCCACCTCCATTCATGCAACAACCCCTTATGCCTGGAATGCCCCCGCCTCCTCCAAATATGGGTATGTCCCAACAACAACAACAACAAATGTATACCAACAAGAATCATGGATGGAATCGTCAATAGTTAGTTAGTTTGTTAGTTTCCTCTTTTTTTTTTTTTTTTTTTTTTTTTTTTTTTTTTTTTTTTTTAGTTATATATATATATATATATAAACTCTAATCAAACAATAAAAATGATCATTTATATATTGTGGAATCAATTATAATGTGTTTTTTATTATTATTATGTAATGGGGGGGGGATTAATTTAATTAATGAATCTAATCTAAAAGAGGGGTAGGTAATGGTTCAAATGCTACAGTACAAATTTTAGATCCAGTGTGACCACCAAAAGAGAAGGTAGGATACTTAACATGAGAAGTATACTTGAAGTCTATAATAAAAGAAAAATGAGTAAAGTGACCCTATTAATATAAAGATACTTACATTGTTTAAAGTGATTGATTAATTCATCCATGGTCCAATTACAACTAGTGATCAAAAATGACCCCTTCTTGTTCATCAAGTGATACACCGAGCTCACATAAGCTTCACGAGGACCACCTTGCGACTTGTTATTATCAGGATGCAGTGAGATGGCATCAAATGTTCCCTTGTCCAGTACGAGATCAAACAACTTGTTCGGTGTCCACCCGCCCTGAACGAAATCCACCGTGTCGTACACAATATCATGTTTCCCTTTGGCCACCGATCGAGCCAAGGTGATGGCCGATTCAGAGTAATCAATGCCCGTGAGATCCTTAAACCCTTCGTCTGCCAATGCCAATAACAGGTGACCATTCCCACAACCTAGATCGAGTACGGATGTGTCGCGGTGTTGATTATGCTCCACCACCCAATCCACCATACGTTCCACACTGTCTTCCCCAAACCATACTTCGCCAATATCACCCATTTCCTTAAAATTGACATTTTCACGATCGTAGACAGTATCCCAACTAGGTTAAAAAGAAGAGTTAGTAGCTTCACACACACGTGGTTTTCAGTTGATCACTTACTATGATTTTGTACCCAAGGCGGACGCTTCAAAATCTTGAGGATCAGGTCTGTCCATTTTTTTTTTTTTTTTTGATGTGTGAGAAAGAAGAGGGAAAAAAAATAAAAAAAAAAAATAAGACTGGGGGAACCTTAAAATATAGATTCACGTCCCGCATCAGTCAGAAACGAGTCAGTGAACATAGTCTTACTGAGGATATCTATATATATATATAGATGTGTATCAGTTCTTTTTAAGGTCATGAAAGCATCTACATTGTCGACTTTTTACTGATCCCAAGACGGGGGTAAACCAATAAAAAGGGGATTGGCGGTAATTCTAATTTATACATTCATGGTGGGACCGAACTTTTTTGTTTTATTTATATTTTTTTTTTCCGCGATTCGATTTTAATTGTCTTTCTCTCCCCCCCTTTTTTTTTTCTTTCTTTCTTCACTTGATTGAATCTCTCTTCCATGACAAAAAACTCACCCATCATTACTATTAAACCCGACCCTGATACTCTTAAAGAAGAACAAGACGATCTCATCTTGTCTTACTTGAACACTGATTATGTATCGACGGACATGGACGACGAGTTGGCACCACCTTGTTCTCCTTATTCGACATCATCAGCCTCAACCGATGCAGGTCATTCTTCATTGGATACATTGGATCAACAACAACAACAACAATCACTTTATATTCAAGATCCCTTTTTATTCCATTTACAAACAACATTCCAAGAACAAGGTTTGCCGTTACCCTGGCCCGCGCTTCCCCCTTTCCCAGGAGGTAATGACTTGTCGTGTTTAATGAATATCCATCCTCTCTATATTCCTCCTCAACAACAACCAATGACGCCTCCTCGGTCTTCCTCTTGCTCATCGTCTGATTCTGAACAGTCCAAAAAGAAACGCGGGGGACGCAAAAAACGACAAGTCTCGATTGCACCAGCACCTATCAAACCCCTGACTCGGATCTTACCGGCAGCCAACATTCCAACACCACCACCAAAAGAAGACGTACAACAACAAGATATAGTCAAGGTGGAATCTTCTATGGAGTGTGATAATAAATCACCTGCTGAAATCGCTTATGCTAAACGACAAGAACGACTCATCAAGAATAGGGCCGCCGCTTTATTATCAAGAAAACGGAAACGGGAACATTTGACAACACTGGAAGATGAACGACAACAATTGGTGAATGAAAACCAACAATTACATTCAAAAGTATCAAGTCTAGAAGCTCAGGTGATGTCTCTGGAACAAGAAAATATGGAACTCAAACGGAAATTATCATCATCAAGTCAACATAAACATCATCATCATCATCATCATACTTCTTTGGCGACACCCAAACATGCTAAAACGACGGGAATGGTATTTATGGTAAGTTGTAGTTAAACAATAACATGTAAACTCATCCCCTTTATTAGATCATTCTCTTCTCTTTTGCTTTGTTTACATTGCCATCATCACATTCATCAGACCAACTGACAGTAGGAGGAGGCACATTGGAAAAATCACCCATTCCTTTGATTGGGTCAAGGTAAATAGAAAGGGTCAAAAATAACCAAATGGGGAAACTGGCTCTCATAATTACAATTTTAGAATGCCCGATATCAGATTAGATACGGTCCCAACTAGTGGTACCACAACCAGCAATACAGATGATACAACCAGCAGCAATACTACCACCGATCTGATGCTCATTGATCATGTACGACCTGACGATTTACAATCTTGGATCAAAGCGAAACTTGGACAACAACAACAGGATCTTGTTCCATGGCGGGGACAACAACATCTCTACCTGTATGCGGACCATTTCTCTCAGGCAGCTCCATTACTTGAACAAGACACCACAATGATACCAGCACTGGAATCGACTCTATCTATTCTTTGTCCACTCAACACAACTTCATGCGAACAACCGTCTTACCTTCAAATTGATGTCCAAGTCTTGGGGTCACGTGTACTGGAAGGTGAAATGAAACACCGGCAACAAGAGGATACCGTCATGTTTGATTCTGGTAAACGTCGCCGGCATGAAAGGCGACGATTCTCACGTGTGGTTTTAGAATAGTCTTCTCTCTCTCTTTGATTGTATATCCCCTTCCCTTCACTCACTCTACACACATCTATACATACGTATCCATTTATACACACATACTATTTAGTTATTTTTAAAAAGTTTATTGATTTGAAATAAAAGGAATACTGGTTTATTTTTTTTTAAAAAAAAATATCACATGGGTCTGGGAAGGATTATGCAAAACCTATCCACCTTTGGTGTTGTTCTAGTGCGTTTTAGGCTAATCAATGCAGCCACCCAATGTGAATATGTATAAATAAAAAGACTGGACATATACTCTTTCACTCCATTACTAAAACATAATGCGTCCTAACGATACTGAACAAAAGATTGGTAAGTATGATCCTATATATTAGATCTATCAATGGAGTTGACCTTTTTATTTTATTTTATTACAAGCCCAAATGCATGAACAACTGGTCCACATTGCCCAGAACTGTTCACAAACGGCTCATTCCAATTACTCTGCGGATGATATCCGGAAGTTACAAAACAAGTTGCATCATATTGATGAAAAGTACCAAGAAGGTGTACTTCATGCTCAGGAAGATCCCTATGAAGTCCCTGGTGAGGCCCAAATTGCCAATGAACTATCCATTGTTCATGATGCTATCACATCCATGCTACAGCACATTGAATGAATAAATAAATAAAACTTAAAAAAAAAAAGAGTTGAACACGTGCGAATGTTCATTGGATGATCGGGGGTTCAAGTCCCATTGTACAGTTTCCCAGCAAAAGTTTGTTGGTCCTCGAGATCATGTTCGTTTGACTCATTGGACCTTCGGATTTACATTTCCGCTTTTAAATCCCGACGTAATGTTAGTTACATTTTAAGATAGCCTAACTGGCCACGAAATTTTTGGGGTGTGGCTTTTCGTGGGTCGGGTTTTTAATTTAGTGAGAAACTCAGAAAAGTTCACGGTGGCGCACTCCTTAAAAAATCATTTACAGTATCTTCTTTTCTAAACTGCAACCACACGATCTCTTCTCACAATCTGGTGACGGTGACTTCTACAGTGAATTCTTCGATAACGATTTGGAAGATCAAGCCATGGCTATTGCAATGGCGATTTCAAAAAGAAAACGGAAAGCGGTAACTCCTGTCAAGCAAAAGCGCACGTACAAGTACAGAAACAGCACCTTGGCATATCTAACACTCTGGGACGATTACTTCTGCAGTAACCCCGTATATAATGAAAGGGACTTCAAAAATTGCTTTCAGAATGGAGAAGGCTCTTTTTTTGCGTATTGTGGAACGATACGACGCCGCTGGTCTTCCTGTGACTTTTGCCATCAAGCAATGGGTGAAAGCTCTGACGCCTTTGACGACTACTTGAAGATCGGCCAGACTACGCAGCTAGAGTGTCTCTGTAAATGTTGTGATGCTTGGGTGGTGGTTTATGGTGAAGAACACTTGCGGAAACCAACGGTGGAAGAGCTGGAGCGACTTTTGCAAGAAGGCTCAGACTTGGGATTCCCTGGCATGATGGGCTCCATCGACTGTATGCACTGGGAATGGAAGAACTGTCCCACTGCTTGGCATGGACAGTACCAAGCACGTTACAAGAAACCAACGCTCATCCTGGAACCGGTAGCCTCAAACGACATGTGGATCTGGCATCACTTTTTTGGGTCTCCCTGGATCTCTTAACGACATCAACGTCCTGGATCGCTCGCCCCTCTTTCGGGAAATCATGGATTGCACTGCGCCGGTTGTCAACTACACCATCAATGGTCAGGAATACAACCATGGATACTATCTGGGAGATGGAATCTACCCTCCTTACTCAGCCTTTGTCAAGACCATTCCCAATCCTCAAACAGAGAAGGAAAAGGTAAGTAAATACATACACATATAGAGAAATGCTTGACTTTTTTTTTTATTTTTTTTTGGTAAAGGTCTTTGCTGCTAAACAAGAAGCATGTCGGAAGGCGGTCGAACGAGCCTTTGGAAACCTTCAAATCAAATTCCATCTTCTTTTTTCCTCCGGTAGACTTTGGAAAATCGATTATCTTAGTAAGGTGATGACGGCGCGCATCATCTTACATAACATGATAATTCAAGCACGGCGAAACGCACCATCATCACCATCGATGGTAACATTAATGCCTGTATCGTCGTCTGCCGTTATGCCCGTGCATCTCGAGCCATCATTCGAAATGAAACGATACACAACCAACTACAACAAAACTTGGTCGAACATATCTGGCATGAGTACGGCAACAGGAACCAGTAAAACCCAGTATATATCAAAGGATGGATACAAGCAATGATAGATTAGTCAAACATTATTTATTTACTTTACTTGATAATAATAATAAAATGGATAAAATATAAACTAAAAATAAAACTATACTAATCGTTGTTGATGTTGGTGGTAGTGGTGGGCAAAAAAAAAGAGTTATCCCTAATGCTTGCTTGTAGGTCTTCTAGCCATTTTCGGTTCAGATCATTACAAGTGGCCGTCGCATCAATTGCCATTATTTTGGCGGCCTCGGCGGTTTTTTGTACCCGAATCAATTCCGCCTCCACAGCAACTTTTGCCTGAAGCTGTTCACGATCAAAGGCCATCTTTTCCTTGAGCAAGCGGTTCCTTTCGATACCCACTTGCTTCATGTGCTCTAGATGTGCCAACATAGTGTCGTCGTCGGCGGTACGCTTCCTTGCCAAAGCTTTTGCCTGCTTTCGGCCAATCGGTCGGATCGTTTCGTTATCGGCAGGAGTAGTAGAAGGAAAAGGACCAGCAGAGGAAGCAGCAGCTCTTGACCTGGTGATGAGTTTCGTAACGTATCGTTGAATCCATTTCGGGTGACTTGACAAAATCTTGAAGCAGTGCATCAAGTTGAAATGACAGTTCTTCACCCGAAGAAACATTGCCTTGGCCACTTGTTCCTATTAAACAAGCAAGTTGGTTAGTCATGTTTTAATGTAATGGCACGGTAAAAACATACGTCAGATTCGTCGTTGGAGCCACCGTGTCGAGCATTGCGGACTTGGGTCAGGCAAGCAGAAAAGTAACTGCATTTCGGATTGATGACATTTGTCCAGCGGTTTGACAGGGCAGTGCTGGTACGCTTGCCTTTCAAAGTGGCGGGGATCTTACTATTGTAATCCGTGTGGACCCGTTCCCAAAGCATCTTCGAAGCCTGGTCCGTGCCCCTGATGCGATCGAAAGACACCACCAAGTACGAATTACAGAGCTGTATGTCTTCTGGTTCGGTGAATTTGGTTGCCCTGAGTGTTGTTTCGTCGCAAGGGCCGGATTCAATGATGGTGGTGGCGGTGGTAATGTCACTGTCATTGCTGTTGTTGTTGTTGTTGTTATTGTTGGTCATGTTAACTGGTGTCAGAATTGAAAGAAAGAAAGAAAGAAAAAATCCCACCAGCGTTAGTAGGGGAGTTGGTGGACCACTGTGGGACCAATTTTTTCAAATCCAACTAAATTTTAGTGGAGTGGGAAATGCTAGTGGACCACTGTGGATGCCCTTGGCGAATCCCAAAAAATCGCAGATGTTCAGACCCCGAAAATGTCAAGGCCAGTTAGGCTATCTTAAATTGTAATTGATATTGGCCTAACTGCCCTATCAGTTTGCACAGTTCCATCCACATCCATCCAAAAAAGGGCTTTTAATTATAAAACGGCGCCAAGTGCGGGATCGCAAAGTTTAGACCCATCAATAAATGCATTTGACCTGCTGTGCTTACTACATGTGGTTTTTATATCTGGTACTTAAAATGAGCCATCCCTCATCATCATGGTCTTTGGTATCAGAGCATAAATGTAATGTAAGGTGATTAGCCGTGTTTGAGACTGGTAATGGGATGGATATGGATGAAACTGTGCAAACTGATAGGACAGTTAGGCCAATATCAGTTACAATTTAAGATAGCTTAACTGGCCTTGACATTTTCGGGGTCTGAACATCTGCGATTTTTTGGGAAACGCTCAGGGCTCGTGGGATACCGTGGGTAAAGTGTTTATTTTCAATTCCAGTTGATAAAAAAAAAGATTTCGGCTAAAACCCCTCCATGGAAACAAACGCAAGAACGAGTTCATTAGTCTGACTCCATTAATAGAGAAGAATAGACGCCTGATTATCTTCCCAACCTTTCCCGAAGGTCAACTACTCATTGTAATGGAGTAGAACACAGGATAGAGGCGGGTAATATAAAAAAGACAAATTCAAAAAAGACTAAATGTAGTTTATAGGTTGAAAAACATATTCAATCTCTTTTTATTATTATTCATAACATCTATGACTATGTAGAGAAGGAAGAGGGGGGATGGGAAACCGAGCCTTTTTATAGACAAATATGTGGCTTTGTCCTGTGTTTTGACCGGCGCATGAATCTTAGGTATTTCAAATCCCGAAAAAGGAAACTGGAAAAACGTTTTTGATGCGCCCCCATGTGAATGAATGTCATTTAAACATCATGATGATTACTTAGCAACAAAAGAGGGTCGTGCTTATAAGAAGTATTAGGTAAAGCCGTACCACCCTATAATTAAACGAAATTTGATTTTTTCTTCTTCTTCTTCTTTTCTCTATTAATATGATGATGGATGTAAAGAAACTGACTTATGGTATTGCTCTTTGGCTTTTCAATATCTTGGTTGATTTGTTCTTTCGAGAGATTCGAGCCAGAGGTGCTTACCGTATACCCACAGAAGGACCTGTGATTTTTGTAGTTGGACCTCATGCAAACCAGGTAAAAAAAAAAAAAAGATGATCGACGAGTGGCTCACCTCTTATGCTTCAGTTTGTAGATCCTATCATGGTGATGAGAGAATGTAAACGACAAGTCTCTTTTCTTATTGCTGAAAAATCAATGCATCAAAAAGGGATTGGGTTTTTTGCAAGAATGGTCAATGCTAGTAAGGATCGTCGGGGGGTGAAAACGACACGTTTTTATCAGTGTAGGATTTAAAAAACCTCACACACTCTTCTTTCTTTTCTTTTGAAAAAACTCACTGACCAGTTCCTGTTATTCGACCTCAAGATTTGGCGGTGAAAGGGACGGGCACGATACGACTATTGGATCGCAAATTAGAACCTCTTTGCATTGTAGGTGACGGTACACGATTCCTTGACCAATTGGCCCCTCATCATCAAATCGTCTTACCCAACAAGGGCGGCCAAGCTGAAGTGGTTCAAGTCATCTCTGATACCAAACTGATTATCAAAAAGGAATTCAAGGATCTCAAGGCTCTCTCTTTATTGACGGAAGGAACCCCATTCAAGTGTATTCCTCATGTGGATCAAGATGCGGTGTATCGTTGTGTCCATGACCAATTGAACCAAAACCAATGCATTACCATCTTTCCCGAAGGTGGTAGCCATGATCGTGCGGAATTGTTACCTCTAAAAGGTAAAAACTACTACTACTCTAGGTGGGAAATATGAACTGACTCTTATTTCTGCTAAATAGCTGGTGTCACTTTAATGGCGTTGGGTGCTATGGCCAAATACCCTGGTTTGGATGTCAAGATTGTTCCTTGTGGTAAGTTGTCTCTCACTCTTTCATTCATCCTTCATACTCACTCTTTTATCTATAGGTCTTAATTATTTCCATGCGCATCGATTCCGATCTCGTGCTGTCATTGAATTTGGTACACCTATCACCATCCAACAAGATCTGGTCGACAAGTACCGTCAAGGTGGACTTGAAAAACGCGAAGCATGTGGAAAATTACTGGATACGATATACGATGCTTTGAAAAGTGTCACTGTCAATGCTGGAAGCTATGAAACGCTGATGGTAAAATGGGATCCAATCAAACAAACAGGGTGGGACTAACTTGCTGTTATAGATGATTCAAGCAGCACGACGACTTTATAAACCTGCGCATCGTAAATTGCATATCTCTCAAGTAGTGGATTTGAATCGCCGGTTCTTGATTGGGTATAATCTCTTTAAACAGGAACCAAGGGTCAAGGAATTACATCAACGTGTATTGGCTTATAATCAATTATTAAAGTATCATGGTATTCGTGATCATCAGGTATCCAAAACTGATTTGGGTGGTAAACATACTTTGGTGTTACTACTGAAACGATGTCTCATATTGACGTTGATTTCTCTTTGTGGATTCCCTGGGTAAAAACATATGGTTAGGTTGTTTTACTTGTTACTAATCTCTCTCTCTCTCTTTCTATGACATAGAACCATTTTAAATCTACCTGTTATCATTATTGCCAAAGTGATCAGTCAAAAGAAAGCAGACGGTAGGAAAAGCAATCTCCCCTCCCATCACATTGACACTGTATTGACTTTTTATATAAATAGCGGCATTGAAGGGATCTAGTGTCAAAATCGCTGGTCGGGATGTATTGGCTACTTGGAAATTACTGGTTGGTTTGGTCTTGATCCCCACCTTGTATGGATTTTATGGCTTTCTTGTCTTTATAAGTCTGGTACAAACGAATCTCGAACTGAAATGGAAACTAATCATTCCTTTGGCCTCTGTGGTGTTTATCTGTGCCATGTCCTATGCATGTCTACTCTTTGGTGAAATCGGTATGGATATTGCAAGGTAATGTCATCACTCTCTCCTCTTCTTTCTTGTCACTGACCCCTTTTTTATGGTAGATCTCTGAAACCTTTGGTGATGGCATTAGTGGACCCTGAAAGTGTCCAGATACTTTGTCAAAACCGCAACAAACTCTCTCGTGACATCACGGATGTGATCAATGACTATGGTCCTCAGGCATTCCCTGATTTTGATGGTAAGTTGTGTTTGAGCCAAGAAACTGATCACTTGATTTATCCTTCTTCTTTTTTTTTTTTTGTAGCGGATTACATTAGTCGAACAATGACATCAAGTCCAACTCCCAGTAAAAGTACCAGTCATTTTAATCTAACCGCCATGCGAAATCGACTTCCTCGTTTGAATAGCGGATTCTTCCACCAAGCCGCTCGAATGGAATGGTTGGACGATAAAAACATCTTTAATTGGGGTGGCAAGAGCAACAAAACAAGCAGTCAAGATTCGTTGGATGTAGAAGATGGTGGTTACTTTTGGAATAGGTTTATCAGTCGCAGTGGGTCGGAAAGCAGTACACCTTTCCGTAGTCGATCCAACAGCTTTACTATGGAGACCACCGGTTTAACAATGACAACCGCCACTACCAGGGAAACTACTTGTACAACTACTACTTATGATAAAGACGAGCTTGGTACGCCTACCTTCAAAATACAAGACATGGATGCAGAGGATGATCAAGGCTTGGAACTCAAGAAAAGGAAATAAATTAGATTAATCCTTCCCCTTTTTTTTAGTTTTATTATTTGATTTTCTAGCTGTCTAATTTGTATATCTTTTTATCCTTATCAATACCCAACTAACTAACATTGGAAATAAAAAAGCACATTGTTTTAATAATGCATAGGATACTTGGAAGGAAGAATTTTGAAACAGCGAAATAGTTGAAATCCCGCCGCGAAAAGTTGAAATTCTCCCTCTTGTTTTCTTTTTATGGTCTCTCTTTATCAATCATTATACTTTATACACCAATGACCAAGCCTGATCCTTCTCCTTGTGAAAGAATAAAGATTGTATGCCGAATACGTCCATTCCTGGACCACGAAACGGATAAAACAGTAGTCCGAGTCAACGACAAGAATTCCATCGTTTTGGACAACAAGAAGGATCCTACGAAACAATTCGTCTACAACAGGTAAAATAACAACATCAACAACAACTACATTCCAGTTTACTAATCCCCCAACCCCCTTATGGTAGCTTTTCTTTTTGTTATCCACCAACTGCCACTCAGACTGATATTTTTGATCAAGATGTCCAACCACTGATTGATCGAGCCTTGGAAGGTTATGTAAGTAACAATATGGAACGCTCCTCTGTTTGGTACCAAGACTTTTATCATGTAGGACACGACCATCTTTGCATACGGAGTGACGGGATCTGGAAAAACGTACACGATGGAAGGGATTCAACAAGAACCGGGTATTATTCCTAAAGTAGTGGATTATCTCTTTACCAAAAAACAATCCGATCATTCGGTTCGAATCACCATGTCTTATATGCAAATCCTCAAGGAAACAGTATACGATATGTTGGTGCCTAAACACAAGGTAAAAAAAAAAAAAAAAAAAAGTTGGATCATATTAATAAAATGGTGACTAACATGATATATTCATCAATCAAAAGACTAGAGGTCTGGAAATACGGGAAGATAGCGATCGGAATGTATTTGTGGATGATTTGACACAGGTAAAAGAAAGAAAGAGAGAGAAAAAAGATATCATGATGGGAATACTCATCTTGTATTGATACGTAGAAACCCATTGATACATACAGTGACTTTAAAAGGTTATTCAGGTAAGGAAATGATATATATACATATACATGTTTTACTAATGATGATTCTTTTTCTAGTGCGGCTAATAAAAACAGATCAACAGCAAGCACCAACCTTAATGCAGTATCCAGTCGGTCTCATGCTATCCTTACACTCAACGTTGAAACATCAAGAGTGGGACAAACAGTGGTGGGCAAGATCAATCTAATTGATTTGGCAGGATCAGAAGATAATCGGAAATCAGGCAATGGAAAGGTACGAATAGCTGAAAGTGCGGCAATCAACAAGAGTCTCTTTGTCCTTGGCCAAGTGGTGGAAGCTCTCAATAGTGGATCGGTAAGTCATCAAAAAAAGGGCTTTTGAGTCAAACACCCAACCTCCCCCCCCTTTTTTTTTTTTAGATGCGTGTCCCTTTTCGGGATTCGAAAATGACAAGAATATTACAGGTAACTGGGATTCGTATTTTTTGCATGAATGATACTTACTTATATATAGCCAACTCTTCGTGGAAATGCTCTTGCCATGATGATCATTAACCTCGCACCTGGATATGTAAGAATAATAATAATGGAATGATCAAAAGCTAACTTTTTTTAATATCCAACTTGTTTAGAGCTTGATCAACGATACCACAAAGTAAGTCAAAAAACAAACAAACGCTCTTTTATCGATCATCTACCAACACTTTTCTCTCAAATGTAGTACTCTTAATTTTGCTCATCGAACAAAAGGAATTGTGAATACACCAAAAGCCAATGTTGTCAAACGAACGAGACCAATCAACAACCATCCACGCCACCCCGTACCATCGAATCACCCACCAGTAGAAACAACTCAACGTCGACGATCAATAGTACACAAACGACAATCTACGACCTATGCTCTTCCAGTTACACCACCGCCTTTTAAAAAACAGAAATTTATTCTATCCTCACCAGCAAAAAGCCCAGCCAACTCACCATCTTGGACTTATACTTCTTCGCCTTGCTTGTCATCACCAGTACGTATATTAGGTCACTACCGCAATGAATCGCCATCCATGTACAGACGATCGCTTCGGGATGCTTTTCCGACTGGCCATGATACAACGACCAGCTTTACTTCAACAGAAGAAGAAACGGTGACGATGACAAGACGGGAATTGGATCGGCTACGTGACCAATGGATGGCTCAAGGCAAACAAGAGTTATTATCAAGGATGTATGGATCATCTTAATGGCGACCCCTCCTCTAGTATAGTCGTTTGTAGTTTGTAGTTTGTAGTTTTTAGTGTAATATACTTCCCCTTATACCCTTTATTGACCAATTCCTCCACTGTAATAATAAAATGATGATGATGCCATGTCTACTTTGTGTATATAAATTGGTTTACATAGTGTGTCAATGTATATCCAGGGGAATCCATAAAGCCGAGCCGCGGTAGATTGGTTTTATTTGTGATCCCATTAGGTAATACACATATATATGGCCATAAGGTTCGTGCATAGACAGGTGGGTCACAATGAAGACAATCACATTATATTATATCATCTTTATTAACAATAAAACTAATCTATCACTACAGAGTATCAATCCAGGTGGGTTCCCTAGTTGTTTTTTTTTTTCTAAAAAGTTGGAGATTAAGTCATACTTTGGACCTGACCCCTTCGTTGCTTACCACATTGATCATGCAGGGCTAAACCAAACTTGAGTATACAACACATGAGCGATTTCTATATACAAAAAACCCATGACAACCATGCCTGATTGATTCGTGATGATAATTTAATACAGCAAGGGTTCAGGTTTGATCGTTGTATACCAGGATCGTAATGGTACCTGCGTAACATACATAATTAAATATAAAAAAAAAAAAAAAAGATAGAGTTAGCCAATGTGTGTGTGTTTTTACCTGATTCGTTCTTCAGGGCAATTATACTATTCGAAAGCAATTACAAAAAAAAAAAAAAAAAAAAAAAAAAAAGTTATTAAGAGGTGATGAGGTAATGGCAACACATAATAATACGACACGGTGGAGTGATACACAAAGGAACTTACCAAAGGATCCAAAAGGGGGAGGATTTCTTCAGCATTCATATGTTTTATTACGACAACAAAAAGAGGCAGTACTTGCTCATATGGAATGTCAATAAAAAGGAGACAAGAGAGAAGAAAAAGTGCGGAGCTCAGCATTGCTTCCATTTCAAACGGTATATGAAACCACCTAATAAAGTTCATCCTCATTATGCCAAAGACCCTTTATCTAATTAAACTCTCTGTGATTACTATATTCATCTTATGTAAAGAAGAAGACGCGGTGATCATGCGACTCGAGAATATACCCTCTTATCAAAGCAATTAAAAGAAAGTGTGCTAATCATCAAAACCTTGGGGTATAAATACAAGGCAAAGAACATTGGACTTTTATATTTCTCTTCTTCATCTTTTACCCTTCACTTTTTTTTTAAAAAATATATATAATGAAAGTTTTATCTTTGGCATTGATTGCTACTATAACCACATTGGTCCATGGTTTTGAAGTAAGTGATGAAAAAAAAAAAATAGATACACCATACTCATAGGGGTTGCTTTTGTCTCTATAGAATGATTGTAATGACAATTTGGCAGTGTGTAAGTAAAAACAGGGTCCTTTGTACCTGAACCCTTTGATCGGGATTTGAAACTAATTAAAAAAGAGCAACTCTATAGACTGGGGTCAAAACTCTTATGGAGCCGCTAATGGAAAAGATCCTGCTAATTGGCAACAACCTATTCGTCAATACTGTCAAGATGCTACTATTGATATCATTCCCATGGCGTTTGTCACTCAATTCTTTGGTACAGGCGGTCTTCCTGTCATCAATTTGGCCAATGTAACCCCCCCGCCATTTATAAACCCCGCCATTTTTTTTTAACTTTTCTTTCCTTTTAGATCTGTAACAATGTGGATAACAGTACCTTCCCTGGCACCTCTTTAGCGAATTGTGCAGCGTTGGCTGATGATATCAAGTTTTGTCAAAGTAAAGGCAAGGCGGTGACTCTCTCTTTGGGTGGTGCGACCGGTGGTGCAGGTTTCCAATCGGATAGTCAAGCGTCTACTTTTGCTGATAATGTTTGGAATCTCTTCCTTGGTGGTTCTTCTTCAACAAGACCTTTTGGTGATGCTATATTGGATGGTGTTGATCTTGATATTGAAGGTGGTGGATCCAACTGTAAGTTTATTATATATATGTATATAAGGAGAAACTCACACCTCTTCTCTCTCTTTTTTTTTTTAAGACTATGGCACATTCTTGACCAAACTACGATCCTACTTTAACAGTGCTAACAAAAAGTACTATGTGACAGCTGCTCCTCAATGTGTTTATCCTGATGCCAATTTGGGCACCACCATTAGTCAAAACTCCATTGATGCCCTCTATGTCCAATTCTGTAAGTTGAAAAAAAAGGGGGGGGGTAGCAGATATTTTGACTCACGTATGCTTCTAATAGATAACAATCCTTGTGGTCTTCAGACATGGGGTACTAGTGGTTGGAATTATGGTGTATGGGATTACTGGGCAAAGAATATCTCTCCTAATAAGAATATCAAGGTCTATATCGGTGCGCCGGCAAGTCCAACTGCGGCTGGTGGTGGTTATGTCCCTTTGAATACTCTCTCTACGATCGCTCTCACCACTCGTCAATCCTTCCCTAGTTTTGGTGGTGTGATGTTTTGGGGTAAGTGGACTATAAAAGAAGACAAACAAACAAACTAAGCTCTTTATTTTTTTAGATGCTTCTCAAGCTGTTGCCAATGGTCATATTGATCAAGGTATCAAACAAGCCTTGTCTGTTGGTGGATCTTGTGGAAAAGCATTTGATTACCCTGCTTGCTCGGCGCCTCCTTATCAAGCAGGTGGAAATTATCCCGGTGGTTCCAAAGTGTCGAAAGAGTAAAGTAGTGAAAACGAAAAAAAAAAAAAAAAAGGATTGTGTAGATGGACTTGCTAATGATTTATGCTATAGTGGATACATTTGGCAAGCAATGTGGTATGCTTCAGGTGCTCCTGATGGAAGCTTCCAAACATGGATTCCAAGTATGATACAAAAAAAAGGGGGTCATCCAATCTATACTAATCTGTACCGCTTTATTTTTATTTTATTTTTTTTAAAAAAAACTAGTCAGTGCATGTTCTGGATCTACGACAACGACACCAGCCACGACATCAAGCTCCACTTCTAAAGGACCGACTACTACTACTACTTCCTCGGCACCTTCTCCTACGAACGGTAGTGGATCATGCGGCGCTGTTACTGTCTGGTCAAATACTGCTATTTACAAGGCCGGTGATCAAGTAGCTTATAACAACAAGATCTACAAGGCAGGGTGGTGGACTTTGGGTGATACTCCAGGTGGATCTGCTGGTGTGTGGACTGTGGTTGGTAATTGCTCTCCCAATTCAAGAGTAGGTCTTCCCTCTGTCAAGCGCGAAAGTAAGTAAAAAAAAAACTAACCTCTCCCCCCCAAAAAAAACAAAGAGGAATGGGTCTATAATGTCTTTCTCTCTATGTTAGTCTCGTCTTCTTCATGCAAGGATGTTACTCAATGGAGACCAAGTGTCGAATATCAAAAAGGTACCAAAGTTATCCACGGGTAAGTGAATAGGCTAAAGGATCAACTCTGTTTACTGACTTTATATCTATAGTGGCCACATTTATACTTCCTCTTTGACTAATATGGTAAGTGAACACCTCTCTTGTTCCTTGTTTGTTGTCTGACTAGATCATTCTATTATAGAACGAAGAACCTTCTGTACAAGTTTCCTGGAAACTTGACACTGTTTGCAACTCGGCCGTCATCAAACGTGAAAACAAGATCATGTACTCTCGTAAGTTGATTCAAGCATTGTATTACAAACAAGAAAATTGATGATATTTTTTTTTTTTTTTTTTTTTTTTTTTTTTTTTTTTTTTTTTAGGTGCTTGCAAGCGCAACTGGTCTGCCGAAGAATCCTATTATGAACAAAATATGGTTGCTCGAGGTAGGATATTCCCCCCTCTCCTCTTTATATCTTTACTAACCAAGTTTACAATAGATGGGAAATTGTATCAAGCCAAGGTTAGATCTAATGGTCAGGCACCTGAAGACAATGCTTCGTAAGTATAAATCATTATGGTAGATCACGACTCACTCTTTTTTGATATCTTTTTAGTATTTGGTCCTTGGTATCCGAATGTGCTTAAATCCACTCCATACAGTAGGATAGCATATCACTCTCTCTTTTTTTTTTTATAATGTTATAGTCTTTAACAATTTATTATCAGTACCCCTTTATATTTATCCAATAAAAATTTTGACTTTATTTTTAAAAAAAACATGTTTGCTCTTGTAAAGGTAACTAATGCATATAGGGTACAGCAGATTATAGACGGATAATCCCAGTCCAACCCTATACATGGTACAATGTTGTATACATAACCGCCCCTATTTTTATTTTCATATAAATGAGACAACCGCTAAACTATTACTATCCTATTTACAATATCGATCCGCCTTCATCAAAGCCCGTCGATCCAACATGGCTTCATTGATTCGTCCTTCGGATTTAGCCTTCTTGAGTCGTTTAGAGTCTTCACGCGTCATATGTAATTTCCCTCCACCCCAAGATTGATTCTTCTTCCTATTTAAAAGAGAGCGAGAGAGAGCGAGTGAGTATATTACCACTAAGAGACCCTCCCCTGGTTACTTACACATTATCCAATTCCGCCTGATCCGCATCGAATTTCGCCTTGGTTTCCTTTTTCCGCTTGTTCTTGAATTTAGCCTGACAATACACTCGGAATGTTTCACAAAACCCAATATCATCAGCGTCCGCCCGAATTTTAAACCCTACAACAACAAAGTGGTGAGTTCCCTATCCCATTCAGCATCATGTACTTTTTTTTTTACCACCGTCAGCGACTTGATCGACCATGAGGAATGTACCATGCGTACTTTGAAATGCCACCCCCGCGTCCGTGACCACCGGTTCCCATTCTTCCAATCCACTAATGGCTTCCCGATCACAACTGGTGACGCCAATCTTGTCACTGCTGAGGTACTTGCCGCGATACGATTTAAAGGTGAATCGACTGGTGGACCCCAACAGTCGTGAGCCGACAAACACTTGGTTGACAATCATGGGTTCGGAAGTAGACATGTGGTCGGCGAGTGGGTAGGCGAAAAATCGATCGTTTTCATCGACAGTGAGACAAATGGTGGGATCGCTTGGGTGGGTGATATAGATAGGGCCGACAAGATCGTCCAGAGCATCCACACGAACCCAGCCTATATATAACTGTTTTAGTATAGGTTTTAAAGCATCATGTTTGGGGTGGTTTTACCATCTTCAAGGAGTTGGGCTTGGTCGCGGGATTCATCGTCATCACGATTCTTTCTTTTCCTTTTCCTAATAAGATGGGATGGTTTAGATTCCTTTTATTAGGGGTTGCCTTCATCCTACTTACTTTTCCTTCTTTTCACCTTTGAAAGAGAGTTTCCCTTTCTTTGGAGGTTTATCAGCAGGCATTGTAAAAAAAAAAAAAAGTGAAGGAAAGAAGAGAAAAAAGTGCGCCCTACACCTAATGGACGTTATTTCAAACACCGCTTAGCGGCACCTACTTGTAAGCACCCCATTCAATTTTTTTTCTTCCCTCCTCTCCCTCATTATCCATTGACAAAGATGAAGCAAGTAGCCATCCATCCATCCATCCATCCACCCATACTAATCGATTTTTATAATAGGCTCGAGATTTGCGCTTTCTCAGGTTTCAAGATCTACCCTGCTCGTGGTAAGACTTACGTCCGTATTGACAGCAGGTAATGCCAATGACACAATACAATGACATGCCGCTCACTAATTATCTTTTTATTTATAGAGTACGTATTATGAACAGGAAAAAAAAAAAGGGGGGGGAATGCAGACAACATGACCAGGGATGTAACAAAGAACATGACACTCATTTTTTTTATCATCATCATCATGTAGACCTTCCGATTCATCAATGGTAAGGCCGAATCTTACTTTCTCCAACGCTTGAACCCTCGCAAGATCCGATGGACCACCATTTACCGTCGTTTGAACAAGAAGGGTGTTACCGAAGAAGTGGCCAAGAAGCGATCTCGTCGTACTGTCAAGCATGAACGTGCTATTGCTGGTGCCTCTTGGGATGCTATCCGTGCCAAGCGTAACCAAAAGCCTGATGCCCGTGCTGCTGCTCGTCAAGCTGCTATTGCCAAGTCCAAGGAATCCAAGAAGGCTGCTCAAGCTGCTAAGAAGGCTTAAATCTCCCCCTCCCTCTAGTTTAGTATCATCATCATCATCCTTTTTTTGTTTTAATAAAGAATAGACAAATAAATGACAGGTCCTTTTTTTTAATATCCTATTGTCTTTGCTTTTTTTATTTTTTATTATAGGTACCATTTACAGGCGACACATCATGTTTTAAAACACCGGCAACGCCCTAAAGACTATCATGCATAAATGTGATAACCCCACCAAGACAAAGATTCATGCAATCCATATGTTACTTTTTTTTTTTTAAAAAAAAAAAAAAAGATCCTAGTAGTTTTTATTAGCCCACACGTACAAATTAAAAGTATCTAAACTAGGGGGGTATACTATGAGTAACCGACCGATAAATCATTCAAAGCCACACATACAGCTGCCTTGTTATGTCCATTGTACTGTCTAATCGTTTCCCCTTGAGATAATTCCCATAATCTTGATACATGATCCGATGAGGCTATATCACACAATCGTTAGTTCACATTTCCCTCTTTTTCCATGTTTTACCTGAAACCAAGTAGGCTGAATCGGCGGAAAAGGCACAATCCCATACCCATCGTTGATGACCAGTAAGTGTCATTTCCAACTTGAATTTCTTTTCAGCGTTCCAAATCTTGATGGTTTTATCAGCAGAGCATGTGGCTAAAAGCCTTGATAAAGAGAGATGAGTCTTGATCCGAAACGCAGCTTTTTTTATATATTATTACTTACTTTGTATCAGGACTTAGAACACATCGTAAAATATAATCATTATGAGCCTGCCATTTGAATAGTGGTTCCACATCAGATAGTTCAGATGTACTATTTGACATTTTCCATACATAACAATATCCCTAATATAAAAAGGTTAGACAGAAAGAGAGAAAAGAGAGAGAGAGAGAGAGGGATTACCTTGTTGTTTACCGCCACCAGCATGGATCCATCCGACGCAATACTAACAGACCGTAAAGGAACGCCTTCTTCAGGGACCTATAAAGTAATAATAATAAAAAGAAAAAGATTACCATGTCATGGTTCTTTTCCCCTGGAACTTACCAGTTGATGAGTACAAGCATGTGCTGTCAAATCCCAGATTTTCACCACCCCATTTTGATCACAGGTAATCAATTCACCTTGATTGGCATGCATCACTGCATCATTAATGGGCGCCCCATTATCGAAATTCCGAGTCAAGACAGGATTCCTTCCTGATCGTGTATCCCAGATTTTCAAATGTCCATCTTCACTGGCCGTAAACATCCACCGTCCTTCCCCATGGAATCCCGTCGCCGTAATATTACCCGTGTGTTCACCAAACACAACCAACTAGACAGAGGGTAAGAAAAGCGACATCTTGAAGTTTTATTTTTTTTTTTTACTTACAGGATTACCATTGGAGCTACTGATATCGTAAAGTCGGACATTATGATTACCTACCAAAAAAACAAACAAACAATGAAGGTGAGGTCAATGATGGGAAGAGGGGTTTTTACCTGCTGCTGCCAAAATAGTCTTGTCAGGGGAGATACATAACCTATTGACTTGCTATATAAAACCAGTTAATTACAGGATAAAGGGTTTTTTTTATCATAAAGTTACCGAGTCAGCATGTTGGATAGTACGAGAACAGATCCCAGAAAGTGCTTCCCAAAACCGAATAGTATTATCATAGCCTGCGGTCACTAGAATCACAGAATGACTATCATTTTGTAGAGATTGTTGATATTGTTGCATTTGCGCATAGTTTTGTTGTTCTTGTGAAGAAGATGGAGAGCTGTCAGACATGAATGGAATAGATGTGGAGAAGAAAGACGATAAGAGTGTCCCCACTTTTTTTTTTTTCTGATAAAATAAAAAGGCGGCGTTTTAAAATGTCGATGCTATTGGGGAACATTCATGCCCCCCCTCCATTTTATTACAACATGAGTGATACACTATAATAACTATTGAATATAAACTACAGGATAATGGACCATGGCCAAACCAGTACCACCCTTGATAGTCAATGCTTGAGTTTCAGGCAATCGATTACGAAGATTAGTAAATGCCGGCAATTCACCACGAGTCCAATCGTCATAGAGACAAGATAATTGTACCGTCAAGTTGTGATGGTCTTTTTCCACTTCAATGTCCCATCGGACGGGATGCCCGGCTTGGTTTACATACGTCATGATCGCTTGCATGTCATCACCATTGGGAAGGATAGGTTCACCATTGACTTGGGCCTTTAGGATGGGTGTATTCATCTTGAGTTGACACAAATGACTATGCTGGACAGTGGTGGTGATTTGGAGCCGTTGGCCGTCATGATCGTTAATGTCCAGCTTGGTTTCGTCTCGATGATGGGCGTACATGGGCACATCTTTGGTTTGATAAGTACAGGTCATTTGGTAGTCGTCTTGGTCGCACCACAGAGTGGCCGCTTCTTCGGCAGTGAGGTAGTGTGCCAGGGTGTTATCCAGTCCACGACCCGTTACCAAGCGCACGGTGGCAGTAGATTCGATCTGATCATATTCTTGATAAAACACGATTCGATTAGGTGAGTTTTGTCGGTTAAAAGGACTGAGGAGGAGACAGCTGATGAAGACCACTACCAGAGCTAAAGTAAACACACCCACTGGTTGGCGCTTGTCGCCCGAGACATGGATCCATGGTAACAAATGCAATGTGATGAGAATAATAGGTGTGGCAACAATCACGTAAACTATGCAAGGGGGTTTGTGTTAGTCAAGAGTTTACAGATATATATATATATATATAAATATATACTTACTAGAGAGTTCAGGGGTACCATCGGCAGTGGTATGACGAAGGGCATCCAGAGACAAGAAGCAAAATTCAGTCATGAGAATGACAGGTAATGCCATTTGTACAACAAACACACCAAAGAGTTTCGCCTTGAGGTAAAACATGGCCAAGAGATGAGACACAATGATGGCAGCGATCCCACTTGTCAAAAAAAAGATGGCGAAATAACCACCTGCAACCTCGGTGGATCCCATCACCGTCGCACCCACAAGTATCCCCCACCATACCGCGACCAATCCATATAATGAGGTATTTAATTGAAGAAGAGCACGATGCATACGTTTAATTCTCGTCAATACTAATTGTGAAAGAGTCAAACCCAAGAGAGAGGCCAATACCAGATAAAAGGCAACAATATAAGCATTACCATAAGTCAACTATACACACACATAAAAAAAAAACATGAGTTTCATCAATCACACCTACTAGAGATATCTTACCAAGGGTTTCAATTGTAAGAGGGCATAGATGGCCAATGCATCGACACCAATAATAAGCACGATGGCAATCAAGACAGCAGCCAGACCCTGACTAAACGTCATCAACGCCTCCAACCAGAATTTCTTCTTGTTGTCATGATCACGGGAAAGAATCGCCAACCAGATCAAGGCGACCAAAGGCGTACTGACAAGCATAAAGATATTCATCGCCTGACTTGTCGTAAAAGAGTAAACGAGCATGATGCGACCGAGAATATCAAAATAGATAAACTTTTCCATTGGTGGATCGTCAATATCATCCTCGTCCAGGGCCCGCACCACACCTAGTGCCATTTGTCCCATGTATTGAAGGGAAGAAGGCGTGGTATGGACCAGGTCATCCCGTTGTGTATGATAATGTGCCCTGGGTGTATAAAACGCAATGTCCAAACCGGGAACTCCTTTTCCAGTAAATGTCGTGTAATCCGTGTCACTATGAAAGAAAAGTGTGTCAATAAAGGGGATAATGATAAATCCATTCTATTTTACCTTCGTATCAATTTAGACTTGAGCATGTCATTGCCGAAAGGAGATCCATGTAAGAGATGAGCCCGAGACGAAGCCAATTTCTTGACAGCATCGAGGTTACTACTTCTAAACAAAAGACTTCGACCACCACTACCCGTTCCCTCTTTTAAAACAAGTTAAAACATCAACCTTATTTTGTTTGAGACCCCATTTGTCTTACCAAGATTGACAAAGAGTTTGATGGTGGAAAACCAAGGATGATGGATAAAGGATTGAGCACCGATCAGACCACCTTCTTCATAGTTGTTGAATAAAAAGATCATTGTGTTTCGAGGTGGATGTTGGCTAAAGTAGTTTAATAATTCCAATGCTGTGGCTGTTCCCATCCCGTTATCCGTGACACCATGGCTAGTGGATACACTGTCTATTAAAAAAGAAAAAAGTGAGTAAAAAGTCAAATGTGTAGGAGAAGAGACAATTACCATAGTGAGCGTTGACAAGAAGAGCATTGTCAATAGACCCTTGTTGTCCATGTAACCTAATCATGACGTTACGTGATTCCACATACCAGTATTCACCTACCCATTAAAAAAAAAGAATGTCAAGATGGATAGCCACAGCAAAAGGTTGACTTACCTTGACTGTACCTGTCCCGTTTAACCACCAAACGAGTAGTATCGTTCGTGATAAGATCGACCTTGATATCATTTTGTTGAGCGACCTTTGCAAACTGTTCCAATTCGTTACTGATCCAATGATACATTTCGGTATTCCCTTGTTGATTGGCAGAATGAGGGGTATTAAAGTGAGAGAGATATTGGTTGTAACTGTGCAGACCGGAGAAGTCGTCTTGCTCCATGGCTTCGACTTGTGATAAAGGTCGTGGTAATGTCAATCGATAGTTATAGATAAAGGATACCAAGAGAGCAAGACTGCCAAAGATCCAAAAGTAGGCATTCCATGGATGACGAATAGGTCGGACAATGGGTGGTTCCTCATCTTGACGAGTTGCCAACAATGGAGTGTTTTCTGTTACAGATGTCATGAGTGTGGGAGAACAGAAAGAAGGTAGACAAGAAAAAAAAAAAAAAAAAGGCCGCCTTTTTTTCCCACAGACGTCGACATGTTTAAACCCCGATTGATTCGGGATGTTGGCAGGAAAAAAAAATGCATCACTTCATACTTAATGTTTGAAAATCTTCTAGAAATACAGATTGATAAAAATGAGGAATGAAACTATTTTCAACATTGCTAGAAGAAAAAGAACACTTTTAAAATATACCATAAACAGTAAATACCTTATCTATGGCGGGGGTTTAATATGTTTCATGCGGATCCGAGACGTCTGGTCTGGCATAAACGATTCATGTAGGATATACCGAGAATGTGATATCATGAGCAAAAAGATGTTTTTTTTATTTCGAAGGGTATTCTTTATTATGCAAGATGACTGTGTATTATGTACAAGGGGGACTATAATCTAAGAGGATGAGATGGATAAGAATGGGGAAGTAAAAGGTCGGGGTAATAAGCTACAAGAAGTAGCAGAGCAACATTCCTTTTTCAACCCACGGTGTTGCTTTTGTTGAATACGTTCTTGTAAACGTATGATTTGTTGCCTTGAGATAATATCCAATGTATCCGGGTTGAAGAGATTGCAGTTACACACCAGAGCTGTCGGTGTCAAATAGCCATCCTGTTCCAGTTTTCCTTTCATCGACCATTGTCCTTGTCGTTCGATCGTCCAACAAGACGTCAAGTCCAGTGAAATCGGTTGTTGGTAAGTAATACCATAATGTTTCCGCTCTTTGCCATGAATGATGATGGTGCACCCATCAAAGTAGATGGGTTTGTTGGGATTGAATCGAATGGCCTGATGGTGGTTGAAGCCAAAATGGGCGGCAAGAGGATAACAAGGTTGTTGGTATTCAAAGTCGATAGGGGTATGAGCCATAGTGCCGGGTTGATGCATCCATAATCGAATAGATACATGTTGAATATGATTATGGTAGAGGTGTTTTTTGCTCAAGAGGCGGAGCACACGGGAGACATGACCTAGTTCGTAAAGGCAAGATGCATCTACAAACGTTATGATATGATCAATGATTTCAAGAGGCAGGTCAGTCATATTGTATATATATATAAAAAGTGCCAAATGTTTTATTTTTTAAAAAAAAAAAACGAGGAAGAGAATGGAATGAAGGGTTTTATATAGAGATGCATTGACGGAGATTTAAAAAATGAGTGGATGATAATGGATATTTTGATCAAGATAGGGAAAGGGAGTATGTCTGTACCGCATTAATAGGGGGGGGGGAAAGGATGATGACCTTACTATATACGACAATTGTTATCGATAGGAAAGATATGCCTAAACCAAGACCCGTACTGGGGAAGCCCCAAAGGTGAGATTGACAGGAAGTTGACATCATATATACAGCCTTCTTATCTATTTCGATTTACTTTGTAGTCCTTTGCAAAATAATCCTTTTCATTATTATGAAGGAATCTATATTAAAATGAGGTCAAGTTATTGACATATACAAAATAAACAAATAAGAAACTTACGTCAGAATATCCATAAATGTAATTTGTAATTGTTCCAATGTATCGGTATCCAGTTTGGCTTCCATCATAATAGCTGATAATTCCACTAAAAAGAAAGAAAGAAAAAGTGAGTGGGGTTGATAAAGACATACCCTTTACTTACCAAAGAGTCTTAACAAATGTTCAGCACCATAGATATCCACCACATTCTTATTCGATCTAAGCAAGTCAATATATTGTTCCCTTTCAGATCGATAGAGTAACATGTTGCCCAAGAGATGACGGAAATAGAGTTTAATGCCTTGAATCGTCTGATTCAGTCTATCATCATTCCTATATAAAAGTTTGTCAGTTCAAATCAAGTCATAATCAATCTTTACCCTTTATGTTGTGAGTGATAATACTGATCCAATATATCCGACACTGTGGTTTTGGCTGGCAAATTGACAAGCTAAAGAAGGTTTTACATTTTGGTTAGTCTGTTATATACATACACACATAAATATGTACTTACAAGTCCTTCTTTGGTAATATTTTCCCAATCTTCAATTAGTATCCCCTTTAACGATGATGGCATGTCGAGTTGTAAGTCTAGTCTTGGTGTATCATTGTCGTCCTAAAGTAAAAAACAAAACGAAACAAACAAACAAAGAATAGTTTCCAAGTGAGTGACAAAAAAAAAAAAAAAAAAAAAAAGAGTATTCTCTTACCCTACCATTGTATCTGTCGTCATATCTCTGGCTCGTTTCCGTCCACCATCATGAGCTTTACTTGATTTTCGTTTGAGTTGCATTGTTACTTTTTATTGTTCATTTATTTGTAAAATATATATATATATTCAAGTAGGATCAATCATTGACAGTCTGTTCCCAAGTAAATATGAGAAAAGAGAGAGAGAGAGAGAGACTAGGTATTTTTTTATTTGCCGCGTCGATTTCATTTCATCAAGGTATCACTGACCCCGATTATTTTAAATCCCGCTCAGTCTATTGTTTAAAACAGTGACAAATGGCTGACTGAGATTTGATCACAAACAATGATATACGTATATATAAAACTTTATCAAAAACGTTCCAAAAGATAGAAAGAATCGGATATTGAATGTATGACGCTGATATGACCAAAGATAGTAGTACACTTTCTCTTTTTTTTTTTCATTATCGATAAAAAGTAGTACAGTTATATAAACCTTTTTGTTCTTGCCATCATCAACGCTAATGCAAGGAAGAAAGAAAAAAAAAAAAAAACTAGTTAAAAAGATGTCATCAGGGGAAAATGGTTACTGATAGCGGGATCTTCAAAACAACCCTGTTGTGTGTTGTGATCATTTCAAATTCCGCTTATCTCTAGTTGATCCTCGATTTTATAAAGGTTGAATTTTTTCCGCTCTCTTTTTTTTCTTTCCTTTTTTTCCTTTCTCTATACACTAATCCTTCACTTTACATATATATATATATAATGTCACAACACTACTTGATGTTCCAACAAGCCAGTCTTGATCGACAGGTCGTTTATTGCGAACAAGATGAACACTATTTATCTTCACCACTGATACCCACTCTAGAAACATTCCTTTTGGATTATCCCCAATGGCAACATCATGTGGCTATTGCATTCTCTTCTTTATCGACCAAACCTCTATCTGTCTCCAAGGTACCTTTTTATCATCTTGACAAACCTGATGCTTCCTTGCTGGCTCGAGCCGATATTTGTATCTTATTAATGAACCCTGACAAACAACACTCATGGTTAAAAGAAGCCCATCATCATGGCTCTACTCCTCCCATGGCAAAACATATTATTCTCATTGATCCTTCCAAACCATTGTTACCTCCTTCTCCTCCTTTATTACCTGTGGACGAATACAAAGTGACAACAATTCAGCATGTCGATCAACTCTCTTCACTACTTGATTCTATCTTGACCAACATTCATGGTCCTGTGACACCGGTAGGTTAGAATGGGATGGATGGGATTGTTTTTTTTTTACTGACTCTTTTGATGTATAGGTACCTTCTCATCCTCAACCATTAATAGTCAAACAAGTCATTCAAGCATACCAAGGGGCGAAAAAGCAACGGTTGTTTTTATTTGATTACGATGTAAGTGTGGTACGCCGCCACCAATGGGATAAAACAACTCACTCTTTTTTTTTTTTTATAGGGCACATTGACTCCCATTGTCAGTCGACCTGAAATGGCACTTCCTACTCGTTCCTTATTGGACCATCTCACCACATTATGCAGGGATCCTCTGAATACGGTATGGATTATCTCTGGTCGGGATCAAAAGTTTTTACACGATTGTTTTGGTCATTTACATGGTCTTGGGTTATCTGCCGAACATGGTTCGTTTATGAAAATGCCTGGTGATACCAATTGGATCGATATGCTCAAGGATGCCGTTTTGCCATGGAAACCTCAAGCGTTGGCGATTTTTACTCGTTTCACTGATGGATTACCTGGCACCGAAATCGAACAAAAGAAATCATCCATCACTTGGCATTACAGGAATGCGCTTGATTTAGACACTGCGTAAGTTGGTTTATGATATATATATATATATATATATACTCACATATCTCTCTCTTTTTTTTTTGTAGAACGAGGAAATCGGATGAATGTCATCAGGCTCTTAAAGATTTACCTGGTGTAGATATTCTCGTGGGCAAAATGAATTTGGAGGTCCGCTCGGTACTGGTCAACAAGGGCAACGTGGTGAAACGTATTCGACAACAACAAGAGGCTGATTTTGTGATTTGTGCTGGGGATGATCAAACAGATGAGGATATGTTTAGGGCCTTGTTCAACGATACCAAGACACATACCATTCTCGTTGGTCCTTCTACAAAACAAACATTGGCAAGATATTGTGTGGATACAAGTCAACAAGTCGTCGATCTGTTGGGTCAATTGGCATCTCATCCATCATCTTTATAAACTGGTTTAGAATTAGATAATGTTATTTATTGTACTTTTTGGTTATACATATATACATATAGATATTAACTAGTCTCCCACCTCACATATTCTTATTAGTATAGTCTTTGTACATCTCTCTCTCTTTACTTTAATGATACCGTATATATAATAATATATTGTCTTTTATCTCTACTCAATCATCGAACAGTGTTTGTACGCTCGTATGATCGTTCACTCGGCGTGGTTTGAATAATCGGGATTTGAAATTGGGATCATGCCAAAGATCATAAACGATAAGGCTGGATGATTCCACGGGAATTGAAGTTTTTTCTGCATAGAAAAAAAACAATCCTCATCGCAAAAGGACAGGTTAAAGTCATAGCAAGCTCGGATAGACTGACACAAGGGTCTTGGAGCTTGGCTTTTGTGGTGACTTTTGTTGAAAATATGTTATAGGATGGTCACTTTAATCATTAGCATCGGTTAACAATGAAGCGAGTAGTGCTCTTTCCAAATCTTAGTAGGGAATCAAGGGCGGTCGGGGTTTAAGAACGAAATGTGGTTTCCTCTTCTCTCTTACACAAATGGCAGGTAAAAGTCATCGCAAGCCTGAACATACTGACATAAGGGACTTGGGGCTTGGCTTTGGCGGTAAAGTATGTTGGAAATATACCATAGTGCCTACATGGCCACTTTAATCATTAGCATCGGTTGACAATTGAGTGACAAGTGCTCTTCCAAAATTCCGTGTGCCTAGCATTTTCCGATTCCACGGGGTCTATAGAAGAACAATTGGGCTTGATATTCGTAAAGATGATATTCATAGTGGATCTTAAGAATATATGTGTGCCTGAACGTAACTGTTTATGGGTACGTAGGTCTCATGCAAGACTAAGATCCAGGACTTGGGCTTGTTTGCAAACCCCGCTAGATCCTCCCCTATAGAAAGACAGAATCAGGTGGGTTTCAATTTCTACCTCTCTCTTCCACTAATTTTTTTTTTTTTTTAATTCACACAATCATCTCAGCAGCAACACCATCCCATGGTAGACTCTTATCTGGTACATTCACTTGTAATGATTCACCCTCAACCAACCATGAATGGACTCGATGCAAAAGAAGAAGACCAAGCTGGTAAGATACATGATAAAATGACTTGCTTATGGTCTGTTTGATGGAACCCCCCCCTCCTTCTCTAATAGGCGCCGATAGGAATCTGTATGACGACACTCGCGGGTAACCTTCTCAGTACATCTTCCCACTATCCAGGTAATATCAAAATAAAGAAAAATGAAAAACAAACCGATTATAACATTTTTTGTCTTTTAGATCGTCATCCAGTTGGGAAACATTGTCAGTGTAACCGAAACCAAAGGTGGGAAACGGGAAATCAATGTTATAGGGCGGGGTGGGCGATCGTGGGTGGGAGGGGGAAACTATAGATTAGCCTTTTTGTTTGATAGATTTGGATTGGCTCTTAAATAATAATAAAAACTATAGATGCTTATTGTACCCAATAAACAAGGGTCTTTTTAACATACTTGGCCTATCTTTTTGTTTTATATATATTACTTAAACATGGCGGGGTCATACAGCGTGATAGGGGCGTTTATGCGTTACCGCCGGGGTTTAAAGTGTCTAGCACGTCTGATCTATACACACCAGATAGAACCAATCATATCAGTTTGGTTGTAAAGTTTCAGCATGTTGATAAACATTACTGTGTTGTATACATTACGTTTTATTATATAAAAATTGATTTGGAAAAAAAAAAAAAAGCTAAACTAAAACATAAATCGGGGAAGAGTTATAACAAATTATACACATATAAAAATAAAAAAAAGACTACAAGGAAGGTATCATATATAAAAAGAGGGTGACTAATAATACAATGTGGGAAGGGGAAGAGAGAGAAAGATCACATTTGAAGCAAACGAAGAGCGATTTGCTGAGCATCATGGACATTTTGGGTCATATTGAGATTGAGGACTTGCCAGGTCAAGGTGTGTAAAGTATGATCATCCCAGGGATCTTTTGTTGGTTGTTGGTATGTAAATACGAGATGAGGTGTGGTCAAGGACGAGACAAAAGAAGCTTGATCGACCAAAGTGACCAAGACAGGACCTGGTCGAGTTGAAGGAGGCACAGTACATACCAAGGTCGTAGGACTCCAATACGCCGTCAATGCTTGTTGATCACCAAAATAACAAACCAGCCCCTCGTAAAAATTGGATCCCAATATCGTGATTTCTGTGCCGCCTTCCAAGGAGGCCACATCAGGAATCATACGTTCCACTTGAGGATGTTGGGTATGTAGTAATGGTGATGTAAAGGTAGATGTGATGGTGAGTGGTGATGGTGGTGAAGAACCTGTGGTGGGCGAGGAAGAAGGCGATGACCAGAGTGAGAGTGAGTGGAGATCAGGAGGTGATTTGAGGGTGGGGAAAAACAGAGTAGGGTCCAGATAACTTGCTGAGTCGGTAGGTGGCAGAGATGTAGCCGCCATTGAGATGAAAGAATCCATACTTTTGATGATATCCTCGTCGTTATCCAAGCCGGTGGGTGATATATGATCTTCTAGTTTTACCATTTGTTGTTGTTGCCCAGTGATATCATCAAATGTTGCCAATGTATCTTCTTCAGGTGTAGGTAGAGATTCAACAATAGGAGACACAGACTTTCTCTTTCTTCGGCGCCGGCGCTTGTCACCTAGTTTTGCCAAATTCTTGTGGTCATCGGTTATCATGACGGGAGGAGATGTACCTGTTGCCACCAATTTGCCTTGGTGATCATACATTGTAAAAGTGATTCTATATAAAGTAAAAAGGATTAAGTATATGCTTTTCCCTATTTATTTATTTATTTATTTACCTAAACCCTTGTCGTTCATCATGATGTCGAGAATAACAGGTGATCCGAGTGGGTAAGACACATTCCCCTTCATGGAAAGCCAAGAGTGGATCACTATTAAACAATAGGATGCGTTGCCTTTCCCGTTCCATTAGTGTTTCATCGTAAACAGTGGCACCCAGTCTTCTTCCCGCCTTCTTTCGATCAGCGCGCTTCCACTACCATAGTAAAAAAAAAAAAAAAAACACAGATTAGCTTTTACTTGATCCCCGGTATATTTTATACTTTTTTTTTTTTTTTTTTTTTTTTTTTTTACCTCACGCCACACACATCGTTGACACATTTTGACTTTTCTAGTAGTATCACTTTCACAAATCACCGACGCCCGAAGATGGAGAATGGTATCTTGAGGAATATCAGCAGCATCCAATGGTTGTTGTTCCCCTCGTTTTCTGTTGGTGATAAGAGTCGAGGTGGATGCATTTCGTCGTTTGAGTGTCAGTAGAGGATCAGGCAGTCGTACATGGGACCAGTCTTGTACCTTTTCACCGTGATGATTGATCAATTCCAGATTGAGTCGAATTTGAGTTTCCACGCGAGACTTGGCTCCTTGTTCCGCAATCCCAAGTACACGAATATGATAAGGTGTGTTGGTATCATTGTCAGTACTATATTAAGAAGAAATGGTTAGGTCAGTGCATTAGATTAGGGTGGAATGAAGTATCATGGTACCGTGAGAATCCTGTCATGATAAACAGTACACGCACAATGCCATGACCCTTTTTTTGTGTTTTATACTATTAGTGTTGTTTTATAAATGTACCTGTAAGGCGAAATCGGTGTGGTGGTTGTCGCGTTACATTTATCCTCGGCATAATCATGTTCGTGTTGGTCTATAAAAGATGTGGTTGGTTGACATGCATCTTGATAAGTGGTCATCACAGGTAAAAAGTAATAATAATAAAAAAAGAGGAAGTATATAATTCTATATATATATAAAAGAGTGTAACAAAGAAGCAGAAGAAAGAAAAAGAAGAAGAAAGAAAGAAGAAAAAAAAAAAGAGGTGGGGGAAAAGATATGCGGCAATTCAAGTGGAAAGAGCGGTAAATGGCGGGTTGTGACTTTTCCAAGTTTTAATCGATTATCGATCACCTCTTTCAAGCTGATAATAAAAATTTCCCTCTTGCCAAAAAAGGGATGATTCCCATCTTGTGAAAAAACGTGGCCAAGATGGCATCAAGACCCTTCTATTGGGTTATGATAAGAGTCGACAAGGTTCAAATAAGAACAATGATAGGCACATTGCACTCTTTGCGGGGCTTGAAATCGAAACTTTACGTGCCCATGAAGATTGGCTGATGGACCTAATAGTTTATCTTTTTTATCTTTACCAATCAATGCAAAGAATCTTTTGGTGAATGTGGTACTTTGTATCACCTTTTGGCATTGATATCTTTTGACCTGTCACACTTTTTTTATGTAATGCTACATATCATCATCATAGATTGATCAAAGGGGGGGGGTAAAAGAAGAATCGGGGGAGAAGGTTCCTTTGATAGTATGTTTCATCCCCACCACTTGTAAATAAAAAAGATCATGAATTGCATAGAAGGGACATTTTCTCGGGCTTTTTTTATTTTTATTTTATTTTTTGCTTCTGTTTTACCTTGTGGTATTGTCACACAACCCTGAATGTTAAAACATTAGATATCATCACCCTGACTACATAACATCTTGTTAGAGAGGACATGATGGAAACTGATGAAAATGGGATCTTTCTTTAAGAGAAATATTCATGCTGAAAGAGATGGAGAAAAAAGTAACAATTCAAGCGCCGATTGAACATTGTCAGGTCAGCATGAATGAATGTTCCATATTTGTAAATATGGGCTAAACATGAATATTTCCAAGTCATGTCATGTAAGTGGATGTAAAATGCTTTAAAAACAAACGTATAATGTGTTTCAAACATGACAAAGATAAATACTTTCTTTTTTGTGAGACTAGACCAAGTAGGATAAAAGCGAGGGAGTGGTTGTTTTTTATTATTACTGCATACATATATATCAATGACAAGATCTTTTGTTGTAATCCCGATCATTATCATCATCAAATCTTCGTTTATATCCACTCCAAGGTGGTGGGGAAGGATAGTCTTGAATATAATAACAACAAGTATGAATCGTCAAGAGCGGCTGATAAAAATAAGGCTGACGATAAAGGTAAGACTGTAACAATGTGTACCAATGATCAAATGTGGGTTTGCTGATATACAGATTATAATTGATCAGTTTCAAAAAAGTGATTTCGGCGGCATTGATTTCCGGTAACGCCAGGCCACTAAGACGAGACCATGCTCGGTTTCTATAATTCTTGTCCTGGAGGAACTTGGCCGCGACCATGAGCGAGGCCAAAAACATGCGCCGACCACAACTAATTATACTGTCCTTGATGGGTCGTTGTAAATGCATCAGGACCGCCTTTTTCACTCGGAACAGATAAAATAAGCATACTTGGAGATTGGAATAGGTGGTTTTTGATCTCCGCAGGATTTCTTGGATGAAAGCGCGGGTGCTGACCAGTTTGATTGGCGCTGGTTCGGTCCAGATGGAATCAATAATCTCTGTGGATGTATCTAGAAGAGGGTATGAGTTGGATAAAGACAGAGCCATTCACAACTTACCGACAAGACGATCGATGAAATCTATTCGTTTTTGTTGAGCAATGCAATACCGACAAGGTCGAGGAGGCGGAGTTTCAAAAAAGGAGGTCGTGAGAGGTAAGGGCAGGGTCATATCAGTTTAGATGGCCATGAGTTGGAAAGACTACTCTTGAAGAAGAAGAAGAAGGAAGAAAAAAATAAATAAAAAAGAAGAGATGGGAACTTTATACTACCCGATCACCTGTTTATCCCATCTTCTCCCTTATACATGCTGCGCACTAGGTGGATATTCTATACTCACCCCCCTCATAAATCATAAGGGATATCATCTCTGTTTGTGTAATCGATAGATTGTTTTTTTGCCACTTGCGATGTTGCAACACTTTTTTTTATTTTATTTTTACGCCGATTGTGTGTCATCAAGTAAGCAGCATGGCGAACGGGGTTTGATTTTTTCGATTTCTCACAGCCCTCCCCACAAAAAAAAAAAAAAAAACGCCCTTATCGCCCTTTCTTTCTTTTCTCTTCTTTCATTCACATCACATATATCCAAATATACCAAAAGTTTCACAATGACTAAACATCAAGGTAATGTATCCATTCAAAGGGATAAATAAACAGGTGTTAACGCTACCTATTTTTTTAAAAAAATGTATATATGTATATATTTGAAACAGGGAAACACTTTATGAATAATCCCGCAACGGTAAGAATGAAGTATCACACGTTTTATCCATCTCAACTGACCTATTCTTTATATAATGTTATAGATTGTGTCTGACAGTATCAAAGGATTCTGTTACGCTAATCCTCATGTACGTTATATTCCTGAACATAAAGGTAAAGAGGAAGAAATCGGGACGGGGGCACATATGCAAAATAATCATGTTTACCTTTTTTTTTTTTTTTTTTTTATGTACACACTCCTAGTTGTTTATCATGCAAAGGTGGATCAACTAGCCGAACTACAGGTGACGTTGATATCTGGAGGTGGATCAGGCCATGACCCGGCCCATGTGGGGTATGTAGGTGATGGGATGTTGACAGCTGCTGTATGTGGCCATGTGTTTGCATCTCCTTCGGCAAGTCAAGTTTTGGCGGCAATCAAGCGCATCCAATCACCTCATGGTACATTGGTCATTGTGAAAAACTATACAGGTGATTGCTTAAATTTTGGTGTGGCGGTGGAACGGGCCAAGGCACAAGGGATCAAGGTCGCCATGCTCATTGTGGGTGATGATATTGCCATTGGACGGAAAAAAGGTGACAAGGTTGGTCGGAGAGGATTGGCCATGGTTGCTTTGGTTAGCAAATGCTGTGGTGCTTTGGCTGCAAAAGGGTAAAGAATAAATCAATCAAATGGGTGGAAATGACTAATATACTCTTTGTGATAGGGCATCGTTGGAACAAGTGGCTGGTATGGGGCAATACGTGATTGATCACAGTGCAACGTTGGGCATGGCATTGGATCATTGTCATGTTCCTTCTCTTGATGCACATTCTTTAGGACCAAATGAAACCGAACTTGGTTTGGGGATTCATAATGAACCTGGATTGACAAAATTACCATTGATGGATGCTAAAGGTGTGGTGAAACAGGTGGTGGATAAACTCGTAGACCAAGATGATGATGATCGTGCCTACTTGAATTTACCTACGGACGGTACCATGCCAGTGGTGCTTGTCGTCAATAACCTCGGTGGTACACCAAGTCTGGAATTCAATGTGATTGTCAAGGAAGCAGTCGAGGCAATCACTAACCTGCCCCATTTACATTTGGAACGTGTGTTGTCAGGGTCCTTTGTCACAAGTCTCGATATGCCCGGCTTTTCTCTTAGTCTCTTGACTTTGAACGACAATAGGGAGCTCATACTGGAATTATTGGATCATCCTGTCCATTGTGTTGGTTGGTCTCCTCTATGTCGATCCACATTTACCTATCAAGAGGAAGAACATGTACCTGAAAAGAAACTGGATATATCATCGGAGGATGTTGGTAAGAAGAAGAAGAAGGGTATAACAAATGACACTCATCATCTTTTGTGTATATTGTAGCCAGCAGTCAAGGGACATTCCCAAAAGTGATTCACAATGTTATTCAAGCCATCATACAAGCTGAACCTACGGTAACATCTTATGACACCATTTTGGGGGATGGGGATTGTGGTCATACCTTAAAGTCCGCAGCCCAAGGTAAAAAGTCCCAAAGTCAACTCATAAACTCACCCACTATTTCTTGATAGCTATTGAAAAGGCTTTGCCTACTTATCCCTTCTCATCCACATCAAATACCCTGGTGGCATTGGCTGATACAATAGATCATAATGCAGGTGGTACTTGCGCAGCCATCTACTGTATCTTTTTAAATGCTCTAGCAAACAATGCTAAAGAACAAATGAATGATTTGCAGACATGGGGAAAAGGTAACATGAATGGATTGGAAAAAAAAAAAAACAAAAAACTCAACACACTTTTTTTTAGCCGGTGCCAATGCCTTGGTAACTTTACAAACATATACCCGGGCTCGTGTAGGTGATCGAACGATGATGGATGTGCTGATTCCGTTTATTGATACTCTAAATCAACAAGGTGCTACTCTGTCTTTGGCGGTGGAAGCGGCTCGACATGGGTTGGAGGCAACACGAAAACAAAGAGCTCAATTAGGTCGGGCTTCTTACTTGGATGACAAGGATGTCCAGGCTTCGGGTATTCCTGATGCCGGTGCGTTTGGCTTGATGGCGATCCTCGATGGTATTTATTCCACCTTTGTCTAGTAATAGTTGGTTAATTAATTGTATTTCATAAATAAAAAATTATTCTTCCTTTTATTATTATGTGCGGGGACAGTAATGGCATCATGTGGGATGTTTAATGATACAAGTAGTGTGAATATACATATCCCTAGTTTGGATTACAACGCTGGGCAGACTATGTATTGGACAATAAAGAATCATATAGATATGTAAGTTTATTTGGTATTGTATATAAAAAAAAGAATGTACAAGAGGAAAGACTATAACTAGAGACAAAATGGATCAATCAGTTTTGTATTTCGATGGGTAAAAAGTTACCAACAATGATGGTCTACAAACAAACATGTTAGTCTTATCAATTCCATTGTTTCTATTCTTCTTTTTTTTTTTTTTTTTTTTTTTTTTTTTTTTTTGAACTTACCGGTCTATGATCCCCCCCATTCGATATTAAAACAAGTAGTAGTTAGTAATATAGTCATTGTTGTAAATACACTTACATATTGTACTTGTCACGCCGAACGGTAAAGGAGAAACAACATGACATGACCATGGGTTTCTTTTGATGCCGTATTAAACAAGAAGTCAACACAGCTTTTTGCCGAGCATCAAATCCTATATTGCCATATTTCTAAAAACAGACATCAATTTTACTCCTCCCATTGTGATTCCACTACTTACTTCCCAGTAATTAACGGTAGATTCTTCGGCCATGATTTCATAAATACATAATCGTCCCTACAAAAAAAAAAAAATAGAGTGAGTGACATTTCCCCCTTTGATTGGTCCTTTATTTTTACATCACGTAAATCATCCACAGAGACATCGATCAACGTAGCGAATTCCTTATTTCCTTTATATATTTCCCCTGTTCGACGCCATAGACAAGCAGGAATAGCCATAGCAGTGAACACTCGATCATAATCCTAAAAGAGAGAGAGAGAGAGAGAGAATTAGCGGAGCATTAAAAAATAGATCTACTTACCAATAAGAGTCGTTCAAATGCTTCTTCCACCAAGATGAGATCCACATCAGTCAATGATTGTGCAACATCTCTAAAGGTCGGTCTGAATGTTCCCATGACGTTCAGAATACGTTGCCTACTATCTGGTGACATGCTATATATATATATATAAAGTGTGAATCATCCTATAGAATGCGATTATTTGACTTACTATTTATCCATGTAGCGTTGTAGTCTTGCATATCCATTCACATAATTGTAGGGCTTGAGAAACCCCGCTTCGTATTTCGCATTAATGACTTCGTTCAACCGATCTTCTAATTTTCCATCCTTGGGATCAGCTGCCGTTAAAAAAAACTTGTCCCGAGTATCTTGTTTAGTTATTTGTTGAGATACATCTTCCAAAAAGTCACTACAAGAAAAAGAAGGTTAGTTTCATGTATCATCATCATCATCATCAACCTATACTTACTTTAATACATCCATTTCATTGTCTATACTGGTAAAGGAATTGCCTAATAAACAAATAATAAAAGAGTCAAATGAGAATTCCCACCTATAATACCTCCTTCATTCCCACGCATACCCCAATCTATATCTTCTAACAAAGTACTTGGTGGAGTCGGTAAAGGAGTGGTATCGGTAGCCATAGTTAGAATAGGTGGGCTGGATGATTTCTTCCTTCCAATAGGGTTGTCGTGACACATATCGCTAATATTACGTTTAATACATCGTTGGCAAGGTCGTCCTACAATAAAAAGAGAGAAAAGAGTTGACTAGGTGATTTTCTTGCTTTTTTTTTTTTTTTTTTTTGGCTATACCTTCATCGCAAGTCATGTGTGATCGTCGACAAAATACACAAGCTAAAATGGGAATGAGTCATAACCAACGAATAGAATGTATTTTGTTTTTATAGTTGTGAGCTTTTTTCTTTACCCAAGGAGACCTTTTTCCGTTTACGTTTCAAAGTAGCGTCGTTCGTTGAATCCGTCATGCTGGATGAGATGGAAAAGAAAGAGAGAGAGAGAGAAAAAAAAGAAGGGGGGATGCTTTTTCTTTCTTCTTCCCCCACAATACCGGAGTTTCAAAAAGGGCGAAGCGTACGACCTTGTAATTAAAGGCACCCACCTAAAAATATCATCTCCACGTAGGTAAAAAAAAAAAAAAAAAGACAAATTTCCCCCATCTGACAACACTAGATGTTACACAACGCTCGAACCAATACACGAAGAAGAATTAAGAAAAAATTAGACCTTTATTAAAATGTATGTACACTATATCTAAAGGGAAGTATTATAAGACACCAAGAGGAGATCGTCCGTGCTGTGCTGATGACGCTATTTTCCCACGAAGAGAATCCATTCTTGTCAGATGACCATTGATGCCGTCCTATACAAAGAGAGACCCACGACGGCAAGTTGAAGCCAAAAGGAAGAAGAAAATGTTGTCCTTGACCCAAGTTAGTATAAATAAGAATCCTAGTTTGATGGTTAGATTAATCGTCTCCATCTTTTCTCTTTTCCTACTTGCCATCGAGTCAGTGAGATGGTGAGATGTAGGCGTGGCTGTTTTGCTTTTAATGAGTATCAAGATTTGAGTGTGTAGTTGATCATCATTGGCCTTGAGTGAGACAAGCTGGAGTAAGGTATCGAATGGAATAGTTAAGAAAAAAAAGGTTGGTGGGAAAGAAAAAGAAGTGATTCTTCTTTTTATCCGCCAACCAACGATTTCAAATCCCGCTACACTTGTCCCAGTATGAAAATCTTCAAGTTGATAGCATTCATTTTGTAAAAAGAGAAAATGGGATTGAAATACAAAAACATCATGATTGGGGATAAAGACTTGGGAACTTGATGAAAAAGATAATGCACAAACAAGGGGATGTGTTAGATCAGATGAGAAAGGGGGGGGGGTTTGCATCTCGTATCTGATTGCCAACTAACCAATCAATCATCAGCCATGTTCAAAAAACAAAAAAATCTGATAATTAATTTAAAGCCCGCTTGTTCATTTGTAAACAGCCTTTCTTTTTTTTTTTCCTCCTCCTCCTATCTTCCATTCATCAAACCAATACCCCGTTGTCATTCATATCAAACTCTACCAATGTTACCCAATCTACTGGGTGGGAAACTCTTAACAGGTGTACTTCCTCCCGACAGACATGATCACGTTGAACCATGGCTTCCTTCTCATTCACCCATTGTCGATATTGAATCCTGTATTGATGACCCTTCTCTTGCCCCGTTGGGAGGCCACATTCGACAAGTCAAACGACAATGCAAAAGGGAACAACAACACCAAGTCAAGATTCGGAGGAAACAACACAACTTGCTCTCCAAAGATGGCCTTCTCATGTTACGACGCAAACACCTTACGACAGTGGAACTGGGACAACAACTCGTATCGGTGGAAGTGTTCACGAGTCTAGTGGAATTGGATATCTCTCGCAACAAGCTATCGTCTCTCCCCGACGAAATCACCCAGTTGGTCCACCTACGCACTCTCAACGCATCGTCCAATCTGCTGACTCGACTACCTACCGAACTCTACCACCTGACTGGATTAGAGGTGTTACTGGTGGCTCAAAATCAACTCGTTACCATACCGGATCAACTGCCCCTCCAACTCCCTGGCCTCGTCACTCTGTCGGTTGCTGGCAATCGCATTGATTATTTGACTCCTAATATCTCTCGGTGGAAACACATGCGTCATTTACAGCTGGGGTCAGTATATGGTGGTAATTGTCTGACAAGGATACCGGATTCGATTGTGGAGATGCCCCGATTAGAGGAACTGGATGTGTCGTGTAACCAACTGTGTGCGTTGCCTGGGAACATGTCGATCCCCTCCTTGGTCCATCTCAATGTGTCGCGGAACCAACTCGAGTCGCTGCCGATCAGTATTGGTGGATGTGGTGGATTGAAAACGTTGAATGTCAGCAAGAATCATTTGACCACTTTGCCGGCAACGTTGGTGGAATTGGTCAACTTGGAATTATTTGATATTTCGGAAAACTTGTTATGTATCATGCCGGCGGATATACTGGAAAGGATGAATACGACAACGTTATTGATCACGGGTAATCCTATGACTCGGCCTGGTCATGGTCCATCGGATGCGTATGCTCAATTGTTGAAACGAATGACGATGCGGGCGTTACCAATGATGACCTCTTCGTCTTCTTCGACCTCGACCTCTTCCTCTTCCTCTTCTTCCTCTCGACTTTTACATCATCAATGTGGTCCTCAAGGTAATGGATGCTTATCAATACGATCATCACCATCTCAACAAAATGATTCATCACCATGTAATTTTGCAACAAGTCCATTATCTATACCCACTACCACATACTTGGCAACCCCGATACCCACACCAAGCACTTCCTCCACTATACCACTCTTATTACACGAGGATGACGATGATGCGGTGATTGATCGAGAATTGTCCCTTTTGGCACAACAATTAAATGTACAAGGATCAAGACAAACCATCAGTCCACCGCTGTCTGATGACTCTGACGTGTCACGATCCCTCTTGATGGCCGAAGAAGAAAAGGACGGACAAGCTTGCACCCTGATCGACACGGACGGCGACAATGTATCCATACTCCATTCGCTTCGTGAATTGGCCACCCGGGTGATATTACAATCCAAACTCAACGTACCACTTCACATGATTCCTCCTCATCTCGCCAATGATCTGTGCACACATCGATGGTGCGCTACATGTCAACAACCCTTTGTGAACGAATGGTTAACCTCGGTTCAAGTGAAAAGTTATGGTGGTCATCCTGCCGTGGTCCGTCGGGTGAGGTTTTGCTCTACTCGGTGTTGGAAACGACATTTGGACAAGACATCAGTGGTGTGCGTGCATCAGGCGGAGACTCAACCTATTCTTCAGCAAAGTGCTGAGCAAGAAGAAACGAATTGGTGGGAAGCTTCCTCTTTGGCTGGCACCTAGTTTAGATTTAGTTAGTTAATTGATACCATAGTAATAGTTTCCCTTCTCCCCTTTTTTAATTAATGATACATAATAAATCTCATTGTCATTTTTACATTTTGGGTGTCCTTTTTATTTTTATACCGGGATTCCGACTTTTTTTTTTACCCAAATCAGGTTAAAAAAGTTGGTTAATGTCGTACACGAATGAAACAAGTGTGGTGGAACTAGTTTGTAGTGTGATGATATCGATGACATATGCAGCAACAAAGGCATTACCTGTATAAATCATTTGTCTTTCTGAATGGTTGATAAGAAAAGTGGGATACTGCTGCTGCCTGGGTTTGAATTATAGTGTAAGAGGTAAATAAAAAAAAAAAGTCGGTCGGACCCTCTCTTTCTCTCTTTTCCTTACTTTTTTTTTTTTTTTTTCTTCCATGAATCCATACGCACCACCACAACCTTCTCATTATCCTTCTGCTCAAGGATATGGTGCTCCTGATCAAGGCTATGGCTCACCTAATGATCTGACTCTGGAACAAATGAATCTCTCTCATCAACAACAATACCCCCAAGGCGGCAGTTTCCATCTCGGCCATCATCAAATCCACCGACCTCATCTCCATGATATAAAAGAACAAGTCCTCCATCCTCAACATGGTCCTACTCAAGTAGTGTGTGGTCCTCTGCTCCGGTACAGTGATATTGATTACCAAGCTCGTGTCTGGCGCGGGTCGTGCCTGATCGTCTCGAATGAAACCCATGCCCCACCTCTACGTGTGGAACTCGCTCATCAAGTCCTGGAATGCCATGCCGAACGTCTGGATAGTTTCCGTCACCACTACCACTTTTGGCGCTACCCTCTTAATCTACCATTGACGACACAACCGCAACGGGTCCAGTACACACACCCTGCTCTACCACCTTTTACCTTTCACCTTCCGGCGATTCAAGATGCCATGCGGTTCATGTTTTACTCTTGTAATGGCTTCTCGGATATTCCTCAAGACATCAAGGATAAATTTGGGGGACTGGATCATCCACTTTGGCAAGATGTGCTGGATCGTCATCAAGTCATGCCGTTCCATGTATTGATTGGTGGTGGGGATCAATTGTATCAGGACAAGATCATCAAGGAGGAGTTTATGCAGCCTTGGAATAATGAAAAGGATCCAAAGAAACGGTTGGATATGACCTTGTCGTCTGATATGGTGGATGGGATGGAAAAGTTTTACTTTGATAACTATGTGGAAAACTTTGGGTAAGGCATTTTATTAATATATATAAAGAAAGACTAATTGATTTTTTTTCTTGTTATAGGAAGCAAAATCCTTGGGTGGCTAAAGCCTTTGCTGCGATTCCTTCGGTTAATATGTGGGATGATCATGTAAGTCATCTTTTATGATGGTAGATGGATCTAAACAGTCAAACTTTTTGTTTGTTTTAGGATATCATTGATGGGTATGGCTCTTATCCTACTGAAATGCAAAATGCCCATTGTTTTAAAAGTAAGTTGGACATTCAAACTAAACTCCTCGTCACTCACTTTTCTTTCTCTTTAGCTCTCTTTGGTAATGCTTGTCGATTCTATTATCTCTTCCAACATCATACGACGGTTGAATTGGCTGAACGACATGGTATGATCCGTGGTTCTAAACCTACTTGTAACAGCGTGGTGACTACTTTGGGACCTGATATTGGACTTTTACAACTGGATTGTCGTGGTGAACGTACCAAGCATGATATCTGTCATCCAAAGACATATGATATTGTCTTTCAAGCCATTCATAACAGATTGCCTAGTACTGTCAAGCATTTATTAGTGGCAACAGGTAAAGAGTGATCATTCAAACAAAGGCCAAGTGACTAATGACCCCCCCTTTTTTTTTATTCATTCATTCATAGGTGTGCCATTGATCTATCCTCGGTTGACACTATTTGAAAAGGCAATGGATGGTGCAGCTGGATTCAATTTGGCTACTTTGGCAGGCAAGACTGGGGCATTGGGTGATGTGATCACGGGTAGTTTGAACAAATGGAATGGTGATCCTGAACTCTTGGATGATATGAATGATCGTAAGTGTTTAAAGAAGGGGTAGGGGAAACTAGATGTGATTAACCTTTTTTTTTTTTTTTTGTTATTTAGATTGGACAGCAGGAAATCATTTGGTGGAACGAAAACGATTCATTGAAAACTTGCAACAGTATGCTCGCCATAAATCGATCCGTGTCTCCTTCTTGGGTGGTGATGTAGGTGCTAAAGAAGAAAGGACATGGTGATGACTAATCAACTCTTTCTTCTAGGTTCATTGTTGTGGTGCTGGTAAACTTTACTCGAAGGACATGAAGGAAAAGGAAGAAGGTGATCCTTACTTTATGGTCCAAATCATCTCCAGTGCCATTGTCAACGTGTAAGTCATCCGATATACAAAAAAAAAGAAGAAACTCATCCCTCTTTCTAGTCCTCCTCCTCAAGCTCTATTGACCATTTTGAACCAAAACTCATCTTATATCACATTTAATGGAAACACAGAAGAAAAAATGTACAACATTTTCAAGAAATCACCAAATGGAAACACGGTAAGTTCCCCCTATAAGGAAAAAAAAACAACAACTCATCTTCCCTCTTTTATAGCGACAAAACAAGAAATTGATGGGATGTCGTAACTATTGCGCTGGTTACTTTGATGAATCCACAGGCAAGATCAATTTTTGGATACAAGCAGAAAAGGAAGTCGGTAAAAAAGGCACCATGGGGTATTTGTTGGACGTGCCTAAATTGGTGTTTGGTCAAGCTGGGTATCATTTACATACTCAAGGTAAAGAACATCTCTTGTCGGCGAATGCTGGGTACCAATACAAGCAAACCTTCCCTGGGATTCAACGTCAGCCATCAGATCATCCTGGTGGTTTTATCATGCCTCAACCTTATTAGTATTATTTAGTATGTAGTTTTATATGTATACCAGAATTTAAATTGGTCTTTTTATTTTTTTAATTTATAAATAATAAATACTTGTCTTATTTATTCTTGTCATATCATACAGTCTAGACTATAGGGAATGGTTCATACCATTCGACAATCTTCACTTGCCATCGAAAAAAAAAAAAAAAAAACTGGCCAAAGATGACATTTACTTTTTTCAAACACTACTCTGGCCAAATGTGAATATGGACCGGGATTTGAATTTTCAGATAGTGCATGAAATGCTTGATTAGGTGCATCATGGTCAGGGGTGGCGTCCCAAACATCAAGGACGTTAGGTTCCGTCACGAGAGACTAATCATATCATTTGCATGAATATGCCCCTTCATTTGAATCCCGCCAATGTGGTTCGTTTACATACCCCAATCAAAAAGACCAAGTTTACTAACCCTGCCTCGTTCTAAATGGTTTGTAGTTGCAAATAACTTTATAAATTGTTGTCATATACAAAGGATATAATAATGTGTTTTTTTTTCTCTCTTCTTTTATTACAAAAAATGGAAGAGGCCCGGAATCCCCCCCCCAAAAAAAAATAGTGCTACCACGCCATGTCAACGATGTTAACGAAAATAGCCAACTTTACATCAACAAGAACAATTTTCTCTTGAAGACTTTAAGCCTGAAAACTATGTTTTTGAAGATCGTATCATTGGTCTCGATCTGGGCGAGAAAACGATGCTACTCGTGCCAAGACGGAGGAATAAAGATTTATTGATGTTAAAATCCACTTTTTGCAAACCCCGCAGTTCATGCAGCGATATTTCCAACCCCGCTTTCTCCCCCTCTTTTATACAATCAATCCCCAACCTGCTTTCATTATTGAAGCAGTTTATATAAGAGTCAGATGACTTGAGACATGATAAAGACTATTTATTACACATATATATATATTAAACTATACTAGCAGGGGGAAGGGACGTATCCAAAAACTGAGTGTCGAGACCATATGTAAAATCATAAATGACGATTTTTGACATGTTGGTACAGCAAATGATTTTAGCATAATCAAATTGTAGATTAAGAATTCTATATAAAAAGAGAGAATAAGTGTCATGATCAATAGATAAAGCCATCCACTTACCTTCCTTCCACTTTATCATTTAGACTTTTAATCAAAACACCCTTGTCCATATTCCAAATCTTGATACTACCATCATAACTTCCACTGACGATGCGATTCGAGTGTCGATCCATTTGTAACGTCCGTACCAGATCAGTATGACCGGCCATGGTCGTCAGACATTCCCCTGTCGCTTGATTCCATACCTTGATGGATTGATCACTTGAGCCAGAGACAATACATTGTCCATCGAATTCCACACATGCGATCCCACGACTATGAGAATCAAATGTCCGAAGCGAAACACCTGTTGCCTATAAAAGAAGAGTGAGTTTTTTCCCTCCTCCCGAAATAAAAACGTATGATCCTTTATACCGCATTCCATAATCGAATCGTTCGATCCCCAGAGGCAGATACCACCATATCGTCTTTGAATTGCACGGCATTGACAGCCGCCCGATGGCCCCGAAGCACCTGGGTCGTGGATCCCGTCCCCAAATCCCAGACCCGAATGGTACGATCTTTCGAAGAGCTGACCAACCGATTGCCGGCAAACCGTAAATTCAACACACTTTCATCGTGCCCCATCAATTTACGTATCCGTTTCGCACTAGTGACATCCCACATCACCATGGTGGCATCACTACTACCACTGATGATATACTTGTCGTCGAATTGGAGACATAACACACTGGCCTTGTGACCATACAGCGTATGTAGACAGGCCCCGGTATGAAGCGCCCAGATCTTGATGGTGCGATCTCGACTGCCGCTGATCAGGATCCGGTGGTTGAATTGTAAACAATAGATCCAGTCCGTATGGTGTTCTGACGAAGAGTCGACCATGTTGTGCATCCAGTATTGTCCATCTCGCCATCGTTTTTCAATTAGGTTGCGATTCCGGTACAGTCGACGCCAATTGATGAATCGTCGATCGTTTTCCTCTTGGTAATGATAGAGTGCTGTTTCGTCGTAATGGACATGTTGACGAGAGATGGGTCGGTTCTTGAAAGGTCGGCGTTCGATCACTCGGTGTTGAGTTACGTCGTCGTGTGGATGATTATTCAAGGTAGGCTTGAGTGTAGAAGAGACACTGATGCGAGTACAGGATGGTGTAGGATGTGATTTTCGGATGGTGCTGGGAACAGTGGATAAAGAAGGTATGGTCACTGGTAATTTTGAATCGACAAGGATGGGTCTATGGTGTTGTCGTCGATTGGTGTCAAACAAGAGTAATTTCGATCCACGTTTGGTAATGTCACTAGTAGTTGTGGGAGATGAAGGTGGTAAATCAGTGGGTGCAGGATCAGTTGACTGTGATGCAGTGGGTTCATTGACAAGCATCGATTCAAAGGATTGAATTGAAGTAGGTGAAGATGATGTGGGTGATGGTCGTCGTTGTCGAAGTCTTAAAAAGATATCACCAGGTCGACGTAATGTTCCAAGTCGACTTGAAGGTGCACCAGGCATGGTAGGTAAAGCCGCTGGATCATAACGTGTATCGTTCGTTATTGCCACAGGTGATCGAGAAGAAGAGGATGATGTTGGTATAGTAGAAATCTTGGTTTTCCCTTTGTTTGTTGATTCGTTGAGATAATTTGTGATTGCTTGTTGATCATATCGCCATCCTTTAAGCACAAAGAGTTGTTTCCATAAAGAAGGATCTTCACAAATGATTTTCCACCGCCTTGAGACTTGACTCATGTGTATCACAGTAAGGACATCCACATGACTAAGAATATAAACTGCCAATTCATAAGGTAACATCTAAACAATAACAAATAAGAATTCAATATCATTCCTTCTTGTATCTTTATTGTTGTCACTTACCGAGAAAAAATCACGATGTAATAATGGACCCAGTCGATCCACGACTTTGAGGGACCGGGATGTCGGAATGGATAACAGTAGTTGGTATGCAAATTCTATTTTTATAAAAGGAAACCCAAAATGATGATAATAAATGAGTAAAATAAACGACGCTCCCTATTTTCCACAATAATAATTACCTGCTTTTTGTTCTTCAGACCATTTTACCATAAAATCAGGTGCTTCAAACCTCTGTTCCACGTATCCTTCATCGCCATGTGAAGCATCACCATTTACATTATCAGTATGATTCATCATTAATACTATCTTGGAAGAAGAACAAGAGGTTTATATTAATTGAGAGCGTTTAAAAGTTTAATTGTTATTACCTTGTTCCGTCAAATCGATAGACAGAGTCAAGATATACAATTACAATATCAATTGTAAAAAAAAAAAAGAAAAAAAAAAAAGTTTAAAAAGGGAGAGGGAGAGAGAAAAAAAGGGTAACAATGTGGTTTCAAAAAAAAAAAAAGAGACGCCTTTTAAAAATGAGTCACCGGAGTTCCAAATCGGGCCATTGTTCAAAGATAGTTCAATTTCATTTTTATTATTACTTGTTTTTTTTAAAAAAAAAAAAAGGGGGGGGGGGAAGGGGAGTAAACAAATGATTCTATATGATTTAATAATAGTCTACCAACCAGTGAGTGCATATTTTTTGATCTTGTCAAACAGATTTTCTTGACCCACTTTAACTACAGGTTGACCCAACTTTGTCAATTCAGGTACTGGTTTAGATGGTTCTGACGAAGAGAAGATGCCAAGAATGCCATTGGAGGAGCTGGATGGTTTGAATATGGATGGATCGACGGGCGTGGAATTGTTGTTCTTGATAATGGTATTAGAAGGAGTACGATCAATGTCGGCTGGCAACAGACGAGTTACCCCGACCATGGTATTGTTAGGAAGCACCTTGCCATTTGCCTCTACTGCTTTTTGAGCTGCTTGAGGAGTTGTATAAGTGATCGTCACACAATTCTTTGCAGTTTCAGTGGTTGCCGAGATATCGCCAAATTGTTTAAAGTAGGTCAAGATGTCAGTGACCATTTCTGGTGGATAGCCAAATACACTAACAGTAGATGAGACACCGCCTGGGATATATTGATCATCCAAATCACTATATATAAAAGACATACAATCAAAATCAAGTCACTTTTTCCCTCTATCTCTATTTTACCTTATTCCTTTTGCTTCTTTTATCAAGTTGACCAGAGGAGCTATGAAACAAAGAAACAAAGTTAGTAAACATAATAAAAACCAAAATAGGATTCTTCTTACCTGGTTTAGTTTCAGTAGTGGGACCTGTATGAATATGCCATAAGGATAATACGGGTGGTGCATCATCATCATCATTATCAGGTTCCAATTTACCGAAACTTGTAGACCGATTGTTGAGTTGATTTCCAAAAATGCCTGTATATGTAGTTGATGAGGAGGATTTGGTCACTACTCGCCGACTATAACAAAAACAAAAAAAACAAAAGGGAGGATGAGTTGGAGAAAGAATCAAGAATCTATACTTTTTTTTTTATTTTTATTTTACCTCGAGTCATCATTATTATCCAAAGATCGTTTTTGTCCCGTTCTAGCATTTTCCGTAGTCTAAATGGTAATGGAATCAGGTGAGTTTTTTATTATTATTTACACCTCTTTCCCTTTCTTACCTGAGCAGAATAGCCTGTCAAAAACCCAGGAAGGACCTTTCGTTTGCCTGCATAATTTCGTTGTGTAGGAGAAGAAGCCGAACAAGTCGAGAGTTTACTTGATGATTTGTCTTCAGAATTGATGGATTCGGCAATCGTTGTTTCTTTCCCTTTATAATAAAAGGTGGCGTCCTTTGTAGTAGGTTTAGTGGATGTGGTTGACCGTTCGTTTAAAAAGAAGGAGGAAGGGAATGTCGTACGATTGATCCCATCAGGTCGGATGATAAAGTATGGCACATTGGTATCGGGAAAGGCTGCTTGTAAGCTTAGTAGTCCTTGTTGTTGTTGTTGTTGTTGATTATTGGTTCCAAAGGTGTTTGATCCAAAAGTAGAAGTTGTGGATCCTGGTGGTTTTTGTGTGTTGCCAAATCCAAAAGATGAAGTACCTCCTCCAAAAAGTGAAGTTGGTTGTTGTGTATTTGCTGCTGTCCCAAAAGTAGTATTGTTGGAAGTAGTGCCAAAGGAAGACGGCTGCTGTGTATTAGTATTGGTGCTTCCAAAGAGTGAAGTTGATGGCTGAGCATTTGAGGTGTTGGTCCCAAAGGTATTATTGTTGGTTGTAGTAGTAGTAGATCCAAACAAAGATGATGGTTGTGGCTGTTGTGTGTTGTTACCAAAAGTAGTGTTGTTGGTTGTAGTAGTAGATCCAAACGAAAATGGCTGTTTTTGCTGTGTATTGGCACCGAAAGTATTGCTGTTGGTTGTAGAAGTAGAGCCAAACAAAGATGATGGTTGCTGTTGTGTGTTGTTCCCAAAAGTATTGTTGTTGGTTGTAGAAGTAGAGCCAAACGAAAATGGCTGCTGTTGTTGTTGCTGTGTCCCAAAAGTACTACTGTTCGTTGTAGGCTGTGTAGTGTTTCCAAACAATGAAGGCGTCTGTTGGGTATTATCAGAAGCGGCGCTATCAAAACCAAAGAGAAGAGCATCGTTAACATTTGTCAGTGACCATATAATCCAGTTGGTACATACCCCCATCCAAACGGTTTAGTCTCGGGCTTTGGTGCAAACATGACAAGGACTTGATCAAAAAAAAAAAAAAAAAAAAAAAATACACAAGAGCGGAAGAAGAAAAAAGAAAAAAAAATCGTAATCAACAAGGTAACGGAAATTTTTTACCCAGTCACACGCCACTTTATTACCATACCTAATACAAGTACTACAAACTATACTACCTTTATAAACTAATATCTATACTAGGTTTCCTCATGGGATAAAAGTCATCATTTCGTAAGGATACTATGATGGTGGCCCATCCATCCTGATGGTGAGAGGGCTAAATAAAATAGTTTCAAATCCCGACATGTTGCCGTAATTCGAGAGAGAGAGTCTGTCATTAACAAAACCAGGAGAGAAACACATTACTTTTATCATTACCTTTTTGTACCATAAAGTCCGTATAGAAGGAAAAATGAAAAGATTTGCTTTTCGCAAGAATGACCACAGGATGTAAGAGATGCCCACTGTACCTATACAAAAGAGAATAATGAATGTAACTCGAGGGGGGGGAATCTATAAAAGAAGAGCGAGTTCGACTAATGGTCAGTGGTCATTTTCTTTCTTTCTTTCCTTCACACTTATCCTTTTACTGTGACCAAGTTAAGAACCAAAGTCTGTTTTCAACCAGATCCAAAGTCGATCAAATTATCAGTAAAAAGAAGAGAGAGAGAGAGAAAGAGAAGCCTAAACCCCGCCCACCTTTTATATTCAACCGCCGCCCATTTCAAACACAACCCGCATGAATGATAAAAATAAAAACAGTTTATTGAGCAATATTCAGTTTCCAGCCGAAAAAAAGATCAACCACTTTCTACAGTAAAGGAAGGAGGAGGAGGTATAGTGTAAAAGAGAAGAATAAAGTAAAAAAGCATAAAAAAGTATATGAAGATAAACTGTAATGTGGTATGGTATTAAAAGTAAAAAAAAAAAAAAAAGGAGGTCATACATAGTCAAGTGAGAATAAAGAGTGTAAAAAAAAAAAAAGATAGATTATATAAGAGGAGGGTATTAAAGAAAGTGAGATCAGATATAACCTTGGACATAACTGGCAAAGTGTTCCGGTGATTGGCGTTGAGTATTACTGCTAGGTTGTTGTTGTTGTTGTTGTTGTTGTTTGTCTAGTTTAGTTGGACCACCATTACTATGTCTATGGATCCGGATATGTTGATTCAAATTATCAGATCGAGAGAATCGTTTGTTACAGCTTTGATAAGGACATTCAAACGCTATATAATTATATAAAAAGTTGGTCAGTTTCCTCTTTCCCTTATTGAATATGTACTTACGTTTTTCCAAAGTATGAATGGATCGAATATGTCGTTTGAGATGTTCAGATCGTTTAAACACCTTACCACATCCATCCGCTTTGCATATAAACATACGAGAACCATTACTTGGTATATTAGAGACTCGACGGCCACGAGATCGTGGAGGTTTCTTGATAGTGGGTTTGTCTTCTTTACTGGGTTGAGGCGTATACATGGAGAGACAGGCATCATTCATTTGTTCCTTTTTAATTTGAGGTTTGCTGTTATAGATCATACCAGGTCGAGGTTGTTCGTACAGACTGAAACTATGATGTCGGTTGTTGTTATCATAAAGACAAGCCGAAGGGTGCTGAACAGTGGTGGCAATCGAATGACGATGTTGTTGTTGTTGTTGTTGATGGTAAGGAGGCTCGGCCACAGACGGAGTAGGTGAGCAAGTCAAGTTGAATCCATCTGTCAGTCCAGGTGGTGATGGTGAAGTTGAAAAGTGGACATGGTTCATGATGAATGATCCTGCCGAGTTGTCCATATAGTGAAGCTGATCATTGGTCGAACTGGTGGATGAATCACTGCTATGGGGATGGTGATAATCGTCACTGGCATTCGAAGGTGATGTCAAGGGCAAATAATAAGGGTCATTATTGTCATAAGAATTGGGACCAGAGGTTAACATGTCAGCATAACTGAAACGTCGAGGAGTATCCTTTTGCTTGGGTGAAGGCATGTAATAGTCATTGGGTCGATCAAGAGAATTGGGATTAACAAACCGTAATACATTGTTTGGAGATTCATGGACAAGAGAGCCCTGGAATGGTTGAATACAAGAAGACATGAAAAAAAAAAAAAAGTGTGGGAGTCCCGCTTTCTTTTAAGATAAAAAAAAAAAAAAAAAAAATAGAATCGGGGTTTTAATTTCGAAAAAGGCGATAAACGTCCAAGGTGAAGAGAGAAGAAGAATTTGATTTTATTCAAAAGGGTTTTATTTATACTTGTAAAAAAACATGATTGTAGAATAGAACATCATTAGATAGAAATGATGTCAACTATTATTGGTCCTTACCGAGGTTAAGGAGACAAGTCTGATTTAGAATGAAAAAGACCAAGTTCATGCGAACCAAAATGAGACTTGTTAAGCGAGGCAAAATATCAATTTAAGCAAAATAGAATATATATCTAATTCAACTATTGTGTCAATTATTGTGATGTGATCAAATCATTGACTTGTTTAGTAGGGAATATGCACTATAATAAAGTGTCAGGGACAAACACGAGTTAAATGAAAAAGGAGAGGAACGAGGATAAAGAGAACAAGGAAATGAAAAACGAAAGAACTATCTCGCTCCCCATTTTCAAATTACACGTTCTTTTTGTTTAGCTCCTTGAAGTCACTGTCATTTCTAAAACCACCCATTCTAGACTTGAACGTTCGGATAGAATTTCAATTGTTGTTTAAAAACGTCACAGTGTCGATTCAAACCCTGAATTCATGCAAAACTATTCCAACCCCGACCTTGGAGTGAAGGATCAAAAGGTAATATTGAACTTGCTACCCCTATGTCTGTGTCTTGTGCTGTTGTCCAAAAAAGTGGTAGATTCATTCTCTCCAGTAAATAAGGACTCCCTATGTCATTTTTGACAATTTCCCTAGCTTAAGCAACATGATGAGTATACTAAAGGAGACATGTCAACGCGCGTAAAAAAAAAGATTTTTTTTTTTTTTTTTTTTGCTCCACAGATGTTGAAACCCAACTTTTGTGACACCCCCTCGTATTAAATAGGGGCCCTCGGAATAGTAATGCCGCGGCGGGAATTGAATTACTAGGACCAAGGAGACGGGTATCTTGGAGATCCTGTGATGTGCCCAAATCGACGTTAATCTCTGCGTCATTTGATGTCGTTTCTCCATTCTGAGCTGTAGAGCCGATGATGGGGATTCAAACTCCTCTCTTTGAGGATGAGTTTGAAAAAAAAAAAAAAAAAGGTGATCATTTGATCAAAATGTAATCCCGTGGTAAACCATCGTGAATGCTCTCATGAATCACACATCGCAACCGATCGAAAAGTCTTGAAAGAATGATGAACTATGTAATTATCACAATGAATCATAGGTTCACATTCTTTATAACCGCCTTTTTTTTTTATGCAGGGAAGTTTTTTTTTTTTTTTCAAGTTTTTTTTTTTTTTTTCTAACGTGGCACATGGAGAGAGTCTTTTTTGTATGATCACATTTTTCTTTATTACAAGTTAACTATTCTTTATTTCAAGTCAAATATAAACACAACAACATAACCTAATGTAGTAAAGGGAAGAGTTAAAAAAAAAAAGTACAGAACTATTATAATGAAGGGGGATATAGTGGCAATAGAGAGTTATAGATACAAAGGGAAGAGAGAGGAAGGGGAGATCAAGATAATACATGTGATATTAATGATTGAGGTGGACTTGATTGCCAATCATTGATTCTTGTTGTATCATTGTCGATAGGTGGTGGTAAGATTCGAGCTAAATTGTGTTCAGAAGGAGGAGTTACCTGAGAATCCGACCAAGCATCAGGTTGCATGACCCTTGATAGTCGATACTTTACACCAAGATAAGACAAGTAGTTTGACTTTGGGAACACCCGGACCCTTTTCACCTTTGGAAAGTTGCTATCTTCAATATCAACAAAGGTGCCACCCAAATGTAATGTCTGTTCCAATTTACCTTGATTGTTGGCATCAAACGGTACCCATTTAGCATACATAAAGACAAGCCAGGTAAAGTAAGTTGTACCAGTCGATTTCACTTGTTGTTGTTGTTGTTGTTGATGCTTTTGTTGTTCAGTCAAGGTGAGCAATCCATTGGTGAAGGTGTCAATCGAAGACGTGGCTTGTAAGGCTTGTTCAAAGTGATAAGGATGATTACGGATATCTTTTTTCATGGTAAAGGTATAGAAGAAGAAAAAAGAAGGAAAGAGAAAAAAAAAAGAATGGAGGTAAGAAATAGACGATATGCGGGGTTTAAAAATCATCCATTGTTGCACTGAACAGACCACAGGCAGATGATACCAAAATGATCATGTTTTTTTGGGGGGGAAGAAGAGATCACACATTGTCATAGGGCAACAAAAGAGATCAACAATTTATTATTTCCAAATACTAAATGGGTGGTATGATTGAGTATCATGCTACACACTAAAACAATGGGGGAAAACCTTCCTTTTTTTTTTTTTTTTTTCGTCAACAACAGACTCAGCCTTATGGATACCTTGTTGAGTGCCATCGAATCTATCCTTTCAGCATAAAAAAGATGTCCCATTTGAAACTACCCGCCTTGCCCGCATATTCCAGCTCCGACTTCCTATTTTTTTTTTTTTTTTTTTTTTTTTTTTTTGCTCTCTTCTCTTCTTTTCTATTTTCCTTCTTTCTCTTTTACATTCTCAATTTGTTTCCCCCCCCTTTTTCCAAACTCGTGGAACAAGATGGAGAAAGGTAATAAAAGAAAAGTATAGGATGGAAATAAGGTGTAGGAATAGAATAACGATGCTTGTACTAATCAAACAATAATACTAATTCACACATCTTTCTTGATAATTAGCACCACAACGAACAGAAGAAGAAAACGAAAAACTCATCAATGAAGAATACAAACTATGGAAAAAAAACTCTCCCTTTTTATATGATCTTGTGATTACACACGCGTTGAAATGGCCTAGTTTGACCTGCCAATGGCTTCCTGACGTAGAAAGGTAAGACAAAAAAAAAAAAAAAAAAACAACAACAAGGAAACCAATCGACTCACTTTGTATACGATAAGTGTACCTGACAAGGGATACAAGATCCAACGACTTTTACTGGGCACCCACACCAATGATGAAGATCCTAATTACCTTCAAATTGTCTCAGTAAGGTCACCTGAAAACTTGAATGTAAAGAAATATGAAGAATCCATTAAAGGTAATATCTGTTGATAGATAACATGGAACATGGTACTGACTCGTCCTTTATGTATGTAGATCTGGATCCTAGTGACACACATATCAAGATCACGCAACGTATTTTACACGATGGGGAAGTTAATCGTGCTCGATACCAATTCGAACATCCTGATATTGTTGCCACAAAGTCAAGAAGTGGTGATGTGTATTTATTTGATTGCTCTACTTTTGGTGCTGAACCTGGTCCTGGTGAAACATTCAATCCTACTTTACGACTCAAAGGCCATGATAAAGAAGGGTAAAAATAAAGAATGAATCACACATAAACCACTCACTCTTTTTTTTTTTTGTTTTGTAGGTATGGTTTGGCATGGAATCCTGGTAAAGTCAATCATTTACTTAGTGCTGGCTTTGATTCCATTATTTGTGAATGGGATATCAATGCATCCCATCAAGATAACAAGGAATTACAACCATTACATGTTTACAAGGGACATACCGCAGGTGTAGAGGTAAATAAATAAAAAAAAGAGGGGGGAGGGGAAATAGGATAATTAATCTGTTTAGATAGGATGTTGCTTGGCATACTCAATATAATCATCTCTTTGCCTCTGTTGGTGATGATAAACGTTTGATGATGTAAGTATGGAGGGGGGGGGGCGAAATATAGGTGCTCACTAATATCTTTAATAGTTGGGATACAAGGAAGAATGGAAAGGAGAATCCTGTACATAATGTGGTAGCTCATGATGCTGAAGTCAATTGTGTGGCATTTGCACCTGGAAGTGAATGGACCCTTGCCACAGGATCAGGCGATCGAGTAAGTAGTATAGAAAAACTAGTTTGGTTTTTTACTGATATTCTTTTTTCTTTTTAATAGACAGCAGCAATTTGGGATTTGCGTAATCTCAATAATAAGATTCATACATTGACAAGTCATCAGTCGGAAATCCTTCAATTGGCATGGTCTCCTCATCATGAGACTGTATTGGCAACAGCTAGTAACGATCGACGAATACTCGTATGGGATATTGCCAATGTGGGTCAAGAACAAACACCAGAAGATGCTGAAGATGGACCTCCTGAATTGATGGTAAAGAAAGAGAAAGGAAGGAACAGATCAGAATGACTAACCCTTTCTTTTCTTTTCTTTCTTTCTAGTTTATGCATGGTGGTCATACAAATAAGATTTCTGATTTTGATTGGAATCCTTCTCAACCTTGGAACTTGGCCAGTACGGCTGAAGATAATATTGTCCAAGTGTGGCAAATGGTAAGTGGCGGACATATCATGATCAACACTCATTTTACTTTATTAGGCTAGTCACATTTATGCAACTGCTTCTTCTAACAAGATGGAAGAATGATGACTGCGATCAAGAAATTTTTAGTGCTAGAAAATTTTTGGAGTTATATATAAGGGATTCTTCTTTGTTTTATTTATTTATTTTTATATTCTATCCTCTAATAAAATGTGTGATTTAAACTGGTGTCCTTTTTGTGACAAGGCGATTGCTGCTCATTGTGTAAGGGCTTGTATATATGATTATCTTATGTCTAATCTCTCTCTTAATAGGACTCTTTGTATTGCTCTGAACAATGTATGCATTTAGATACAACAAATGGGTGTGGCCACCTGAATCAAATATGCGGGCTTTTAAAATCCAAACGGCTGGTAACTCATTCATCAAGCATGACAACTCACTGCCACTCTCCATCACCCATTAAAACTTGTTGCCATTCTCCATCACACATTGTACCTCATCGTCAATTAAAATAGTCTTTCTTTTATTTCTATTTTACCTATACCATCTATTACAAAATAAATCAATCTTCTTTTACCCCAGTGTCACACACGTGCACTTTTCTTCGTTGGCGGGAATTGAATTGCGTTTGTTTTAAGCTCACGCATGATTTTGCTTGCAGGAATTGTTTTTCGAGTCCCTCGGCACCTTTCTTACTTCATCTGCTGAATTATATCATATCTCACATAGGATCAGGGTAATGGGGTGATAGCAACTCTTTTTAAGTTTGGATGATGTTAATATGTAAAATCCTCTTTATAAATATCTTTTTAAATCATTCTTTTATATATGTGATGGGTGATATATAGGATTGCGAACAATGTTTTATGTATCTATTTAATCAGACAAGACATTCAACCTATGGCGGGATTTGAATCATATCATTTGCATGAATGATCCTGCTTGAAGAATCAAAAAGGAGCTATGGTATTTGTGTTTTAGGAAGAGGTCCATCCCTCTCAAAGGAGGGGTGCCAGCCATATTCTCATCCAAGAATTGACTGACAAGTTGTTGTTGTTTGTTAAAGAATTTAAAAAGCTCTTTTATATGGTGTGAAAAAGAAAAAATCAGATGATCAAAACCCATGCATTGTCAAATTATAACAATCTTATACAGGACATTGGCCATCATAGTTCGCATTGATGAGATGAAGCCTATAGGAAGCCACTTGGGCTAAAGTTTACCCTAATCGGCGAAAAATTAAATTTACTCGAGTGTCTTGAAGGCGGTGTTTCAATATTCTAGGTGGAAAAACGCACAACAATGGATGGTTTTATACTAATAAACAAGTTTATTTTATTATATAACAAAATGAAGATATCATCAAAGGAAGGAATATACTAATCAAGTGGAGGGGGGGATAACTAGGCTACAGGGGTTCAAGGTCCAGAAACTGTCAATTGGATGGGCGAAGAGTTGGTGTTGATAAGTGTACCTTGACAACACATGCATCGAGAGTATATACGCCTGGTCTAAGAAAAATATGTTCAACCAAGCTAACAAGACTTTATCCTATTGGAGCCGTTGAGATAAGATGCTAAACATTGTGCCAAAAAGACCCAAATGGTTCAATCACATCCTGATAAAAAATCCGAGGGAGCTACCACATAAAAGAGAGAGAAAGGGGTTAGTCAGCGGTGATAGATGTCCTTTTTCTTTTCTTTACCCATTCCTTGGCCGAGGTAGACTATTACAAATGTGACAGGGAGGACGATGGTTGTGTTGTTCGGTTGGTCTTTTTAGTATCGATAGGGGTCGACAGATAGTCGTCGATGAGTGTGGATTTCCGCCAGGATAAGTGCTGGTTTTATATAATAACACAAATGATGAGTATCATTTCTCCTCTATAAATCCACTTTTTGTCTTTACCTGCAAATTATAAGTGGAGATCATCGCCATAAGCAGGTAGTCGACCCAGGGCAAGGGAAAAAGGAATAACCAAGAGAGACCGTCGTAGGCACCAAGTAATAAAAAAATAAAAGCTAGTTTGTTTGAACTTTGAGTCAGTTACCTACCTTTTCTGTGATTAAACGTATTCCAAGTAGCGACGGTACAAGGTACGTTTAGATTGTTGATTGTCTCTATAAAGTCGGCATTATCATTCTATAGATTGAATAAAATAAATTTGTCTTGGTTTACATTATAAAAAGAACACCTACTTTTTTCTTCTTCTTCCTCTTACATGTGGTCTTGCTGGAGGCATGTCGCTTGATTCGTTGATGAATAAAGGGAAGAGAAGGAAACCCCCCGTCAAATTTATGAATGGTATTTCAAATCCCGCCATTCCTTTTTGAGAGGAGAGATGCATTGTATCAGCAAACAACCACTTTACTATACTAAAGAAACATATGACTTGCCTAGATCGACCCCACTATCCTTTACTATGGATTAGATGTAGATGCATATTAATCACCTTGATTAGGTATCCCCGCTTGTTGTTTTTCAAATAAAGACCTCCAATTGATCAGGTCATTTTATTATCTGCTATATGTAAATCCATCCATGTATATATATATATATAAATAAAAAAAGAGCATATATCACTTTATGTTTATTAAAAGACATACTACTACTAATAAATAAAAAGGGGAGGAATCTATTCTATGATAAAGTGTGTGGGGAAGAGAGATCTACAGAGAAGATCCAAAGATAGCCAGTTTCAATTGTGTATAAGCATGTTCTAAATCATCATTGATGATGATATGATCATAAGTGGAAGGTTCTTGAGCATAAGCCAATTCCGCCTTGGAAGCTTCCAAACGAGCCAGGACAGCTTCTTCTTTTTCGGTGCCTCGTCCTCGTAAACGTTGTTCCAAGATTTCCATGTTGGGAGGTTGGACAAAGATATACTTGGGATCCAAATCCGTGTTCTTGACCGCCTTGACACCTTGCATATCAATATCCAAAATACATACTTTGCCTACATCCACTACATCCTTCACGGCCTTGATCGAAGTACCTATCAACAGTTAACAGTGACTTGTCAATACCTGCTTTTGTTTTTTTTGATCAAGTAAATAAACACTTACCATACATGTTACCGGAGAATGTGGCACTTTCGATGAATTTGCCTTGAGCCACTTCAGATTCCATGAGTTCTTTGGTGACGAAATGGTAATCCACACCGTTTTCTTCTTTAGGTCGAGGTCCACGTGTAGTGTCTATGGTTAAATAAAAAAAACGGTTGGTTACATTCATAAGGAAGAGTGTGGTAATGAGGATGATGAGGATGTGACTTGCGTGAGATACTGAATCCAAAAGTACCGGGATAGTCATTGAATAGACGTTTTAACAAGGTAGATTTACCAGAGCCAGAAGGACCAGAGATGACAAAGATGTTGGCGACAGGTTGCATTATTGGTTTTGATATATAAAAAGTGGGAAAGAGAAACAAAATAAAATAAAAAAAATCCCCCTCCAAGCCCTCCCAAAAATTTTCCTCCTCACACTTCAAACCCCGACTCCTGCGACAAGTATGTAATCTTCAGGAACCCCTCAGAGATGATCTGTCGAAAGTACACTTTGCAATGCTAACAAGGCTAGAATGTCACGAACAAATAGGGTCGAGGGTTTTTCATCATTGATGTCATTGACGACGATGATCCATTCATAATACTTTTTTTTAAGGTTTCATTTGTTACCTCGACAGCAAATGAACAACAAGAATGAGTTTCAACTTTTACTGGAAGATCACTATTTTGTATGATGTCAGTCGAATCAGTAGAATTAAAATGTGACACCGATGGAGGAAAAAGACTATTTTGACATGTTTATATCTTTCAAAAAGTACTGACTAACAAACGTGTGCTGGGTATTAGTACTTTTTTGCATCTAGATCATATGAGTGATACTTCTTTAAAGCTAACATCCGAGGTTACCAAGACTTGTATATAATCAGAAAGTAGGACAACTAGCCATTTTTTCTCTCTTTCGGCGGGACATGAATATTGAAACTCAATTACTTTTCATTGGGGAGTGCTAAAGAAGCTAAGGACAGCATATAAAAAAGGTACAGTTTTGTTTTGCCCCTTTTTTCTTGTTTCTCCATCTTTTTTTTTTTTAACATATATCTTAATCACACTAATATGGTACCTTGCAATTCACGATTCACAGAGCATTTTGATATGAGTCCTTCTTTACATCAATACTCACAATGGTCACCCTCTAAATCATCAGTTGCTTCTTCAATGGAATCAAACCAAGATCAACTATCAAGTAGTAGTAGCAGCCATTCTGCCCCAAGTAGCCCGATAGACGATGATAAGGCTTCTAGATCAAAACTCAAGCGTTTCTTTCGATTGCAAAGAAAGTAAACCTCCCTTCCTTCCTGTAAATAGCTGATCATGTTCTTTTAGTATGTATCCCCTTTGTATTCCCCACTCAAATAATAATAAAAATGATGAACTCCGACACGTGGCAGAGACCTTGGGAAAAAACCATTGATCAGGTGCTTTTTTTTTCGTTTTTCCCCTGTCTTGACTGAACAGTGTCGTTTCAACTCCGATACCATGAACCTATCAAGTACCATTCAAACATAGAATGAAAGAATAATAGAAAAAAGATACATTCCAATCAACTGACGATGTTTTTTTTTTTATGTATGAAACATTAAGTTCATCATTGGTAAATGTTTTGGTGCCTGAATCCAATTCTCACCAATCACATTACTTTGATGCTTGATATAAAGTTTGTCGTGCCTTTAAGAAAAGCATGATCATGTAGAAAAAGAGGCGGGCCTTTTCGTGGAAATGGATCATCTCTATTCCTGGAGGAATACATTTGCTGATCTTCCTTATTAAGGAGGAAGGTATCTAATCGTACCATTTTTTTTTTTTTTTGAAAAAGAGATCACATTATATGTACTATTCACATCTCAGGGGTAAGATAGTTATGTACCATGTCAGTGCACATCCTGAGGCATCCGAGTTGATTAAAACCCCGCTTTTTTCTCTCACTTTTTGCATGATTCGTCAAATACCAGAAAGTTGATACCACGGCCCATTAACATGATGGTTAGAGCAGCGGGATTTCAATTTCAATTTCTGCATGAATGTCGGGGTGTAAATTGTTCCAAAAAGGATTTTCTGGGATGTTTTGGTCTTCCAAGCAGTTATTACATTGTTTCATCTGTTGATGGTATCGCACTGAACTATATTGACATGATAAGCTTGTCATTGCAATATGTGAATAACAAATTAGTGTATATACAACATAATACAAGGAGAAGACCACCCATCTCCGTTTTAATAAGGGATACTAAAAATGATATAATAGTGGCTTTTCAAATGGATCTCTCGAGAATCTTCTTACTCGTTCAAAGTCACTTGCACTAGCACATTTTCAAATTCCGCCAACCTTCAAAACTTTTAAGCGCTTTTTTCTCTCTCTCTCCTTTGCTTTCTTTTCATTTTTCTCCTTCATATTCCATATAATTCATAAAGTTATCATGTCTGTTGTGGTAAAGTCCGATACTTATAAACGAAAACAATCATAAACCTTAAAACTCACCACCACTTTTTTTTTTTGTTTGGCCGGTTGGTAATAATAGGGTATTGATTTAGGTAACCTCCAATCCGTCATTTCCGTTGCCCGAAACCGTGGTATCGACGTTATCTGTAACGAAGTCTCCAACCGTGCTACTCCGTAAGTTTAACGATTCATATGGGACTAGCGATAAATAATGGACTTGTTTGACGTGTAAAGGACTTTTTTATTTATTAACTAACCTGTACCTTTTTTTTTTTATAAAAAAAAAAAAATAGTTCTCTCGTCTCTTTTGGCACTCGTCAACGCTATCTGGGTGAAGCCGCCAAAACTCAAGAAGTCAGCAACTACAAGAACACTGTTGGTAGCTTGAAGCGTCTTGCTGGTCGTACACTCTCGGACCCTGATCTTCAAGAATTCGAAAAAAAGTACATTGCTGGTGAACTCGTTGATGTCGATGGTCAAGTGGGTGTCAAGGTAAGAAAAAAAAAAAAGGCGGGGGGGGGGAGTGATAACAGGTTATTGACATGCACTCTATTTAGGTCAACTATCTTGGTGAATCTCAATCCTTCTCCAACGTCCAATTGCTCGCCATGTACTTGTCCAAGCTCAAGGATATCACTGCCAATGAAATCAATGGTCCTGTCTCTGACTGTGTGATCACAGTCCCTGGATGGTTTACCGAAGTCCAACGCCGTGCCATCATGAGCGCCTCTCAAATTGCTGGATTAAATTGCTTGCGTTTGGTGAACGATTTGACTGCTGCTGCCCTTGGTTATGGTATCACCAAGACGGATTTGCCCGAAGACAAGCCTCGCAATGTCGCCTTTGTGGATGTCGGTCATTCTGATTACTCTGTGGCCATTGTATCATTTGTCAAGGGTCAATTGACGGTGCGTGGATCTGCATTTGACAAGCACTTTGGTGGTCGTAACTTTGACACTGTGATTGCCGAACATTTGGCTGCTGAATTCAAGGAAAAGTTCAAGATTGATGTCTATACCAACCAAAAGGCTCTTTTACGTCTCATGGTGGCTTCCGAACGATGCAAAAAGGTTTTATCTGCTAACCCTCAAGCTCCTGTCAACATTGAATCCATCATGGATGATCGTGATGTGCAAACCATCGTGAACCGTACCGACTTTGAAGAATGGGCTGCTCCTCTCTTTACTCGTACCGAAGATACACTCCGCAAGGCTTTGGAAAACGCTGGTATGACGGTGGATGAAATCGATGCGGTGGAAATGGTCGGTGGCTCTACTCGTATTCCTGCCATCAAGACAACCATCTCCAATTTCTTTGGCAAGCCCATCTCCACTACTTTGAACCAAGACGAAGCGGTGTCTCGTGGGGCTGCTCTTCAATGTGCCATGTTGTCTCCTGTCTTCAAGGTCCGTGATTTCCGTGTGGGTGATATCTGCAGCCATCCCATCAAGCTCGAATGGACAAAGTGCCCTGAAGACGACGATACCGACATTGTGGTGTTTGACAACAATAACAGCATTCCTTCCACCAAGATGTTAACTTTTTATCGCAGCGAACCTTTTACGTTGCAAGCCAAATACTCTGTCCCTGAAGCTTTACCTCGAGGCATCAATCCCTGGTTGGGTCAATACACGATCAAGGACGTCAAACCTGCATCCAACGGTGAACCTGCTCAAATCAAGGTCAAGGTCAGACTCAACATTCACGGCATCATGTCGGTGGAAAGCGCTCATACCGTGGAAGAAAAGGAAATGGAAGAAGAAATCACAAACAAGGACGGCGAAAAGGAAATCAAAAAGACCAAGAAACTCGTCAAGACCGGCGATCTCACTGTTATCAGCAGCACCACGTCTCTCCCCAAAAACCTCGTGGACCAATACACGGAAAAGGAAAGCCAAATGGTCGCCACGGACAAACTGATCATGGCCACGGAAGCAGCCAAGAACTCGTTGGAAGAATACGGCTACGACATGCGGGACAAGATCATGGGCCCCCTCAGCGACTATATTGATGCCGGTGTCAAGGACCAATTTGCCCAAGATTTGAATACGGTGGTGGACTGGATCTATGACGAAGGCGATGACCAGCCCAAGTCAGTGTATGTAGAAAAGTTGGACGCACTCAAGGTGATTGGTACCCCGGTGGTGGAACGATACCGTGAAGCGGAAGAACGTCCTCGGGCTGCCCAGTCGCTCCGGGACACCATCCAACGTGTGACTCAAGAAGCCATGAGTGGGGACGACAAGTATGCTCATATTCCTGCTCAAGACAAGCAAGATATTGTCGATCGTGGTGATCGTGCTCGTCGCTGGTTGGATGAACAAGTCGCGAAACAAGACAAGGTGCCCAAGCATGAAACTCCAGTCTTGTTTGCTCGTGATATTGCCAAGGAAGAAGAAGCCGTGGTGGCCTTTGCTACCCCAATCTTGAACAAGCCCAAACCTATTCCCCAGCCTGCTGCTGAAGAACCTACTGATTCTCCCATGACTGATGCTCAAGAAGAAGAAAACAAGGAAGAAAAGAAGGATGAAATGGATATTGATTAGATTACTTATTATTACACGTCATCATCATCATCATCATATATAGTTTATACTTTTTTTTATTTTTTTTTAACTTGCTGGTCCTTTTGTTTTATATATACATATCATTTCCCTAATAAAAACGTACAGTGTTTCCATTTCAAATCGTCGTTTGTGGAACATTCGCTTGTCACTTTGTGAATTTCCCTATCGGCTTTTAAAACTTGTTTGTCACTTGAATAATTGGGCAGCCGGTAATGCAGTCGACATTTTTGGTGGGGGTTTCCCCAAATTCCTGCTCACCTATTTTATTCTCAAATAAAAAAACAACTCTCTTCTTTTATCCACTTGATTTACTTGGACATGCATACCTTTTTTTACATTTGGTGACTCCAGGCGGAACCTAACTAGAACAAATCGTTTGACAAATAAAAATGAATGATTACTGTAAAGGTGACGACCCCGGAATCTGGTTGAAACTATTCGAAGCATACGCCAAAGTGGAAGAACGGGATGAAATTGGCGGTGGTACCTAACTTCTCCGACAAAGCGATGGTGGACTGGTTCTTTGGAAACGACTGTACAACATGGGTTTCGTTTACTAAAACTTTTTTTGGACGAATTTGGGACACCATTTCAATACTTCGGCGAGGTGCGGGGGAAACTATGGATTCGTATAAATTCTTGCTGTTTGTTTGCATGATATCGGGACGTGAATATAATAATATATTTAAATCCCGCTCCGACTTCGCTTGCATAAAGTCTGTCGTATCTCAACTAAAAACATACCATACCATACAACGTATGCTCAGTAATAAAATACACCATCACCAATGTCATAGACCCTTTCTCTTAAACATATATAAATTTTTCTTTCCTTTAATAAAGGACCATAACTTGGTCTCATTGTGTTTACGGACCGTTCATTTTTACTATATATATATATATATATATATTTATCAAAAACCTACATACAGCACATTTATACAACCAACTTTGAAAAATTGGATTGACCAAAATGAAACGAGCAATAGAAAGTGTACAGTATTTGCTTCCCGAAAAAGTATATTTTTAAACGCAAAGCTCTGTAATCATTTCATAATTGTTTGCAATCAATTTTTGAACACGACAAGACCTTAAAAAAAAAAACGACAAGCGATTTACTTGGGTGTGATGATTTGGTACTTGAATCATCAAATGAAGCACCGCTCTATTGAAGACGGCGCTTTCCCGGAACTTGTTCCGTCAAGCCGCAACGAAGAAAGAAAGACGATACCTCATCTAAGCATATCGTGGAACACGAAAATCAATACTATTACAACATCAAAATGAACAAAGTCGAAAACAAGCATTTCTTAAACCAAATGCAACACGGAAGATAGACAACTCAAATCCATGGTTTCACGACGGTGGATCATCGTTTTCCAAGGAGAGGGATGTTGACCTCGACTGGACAGGTCCTGCCGATCTTATTTTTAATCGGCGAACGAAAACCTAGTCTTCGCCAACAACTAGATGGTTATCCTTACAATTAGTACATCTTTTCAAGGAGCAACCGAATATCACTGAGGCATTGTAGCTACATAATTTCATGGAGCAACTTGATATCATACTCTAGCGATAATATAAAGGGGCGGAGGGAAACTATGCCATGGGTTTATGCTTTAGAGGATGTGAAAAAGTCCCCTTTTATCAAGTGACCTTTGTAGGATCTGATTGGCCAAATGTACCCCTCCTTTCACCTCCTTACATTTTTGAATTCCCGCTCTCGGTTGACGCGCGGTGCTTCCGGCCCTTTACCTCTTTTTTCTTTCACTCTTTTTAACAATCATGCGTGGCCTTTATTTTGGAGTAGCAACATTCTTTTGTCTACTGCATCTTATTTATGGGATCAGTATTGACATTCAACCTCACAGTGAAGATTGCTTTTTTGAAAACATGGAAATAGGAGACAGGCTCACTGTTTCCTTTCAAGTAAGTATTTACACTGATAAACTAATGAATGAAACTAATGCTTATTTATTCAGGTAGGCATAGGTGGTAATTCGGAAATCGATTTTATGGTAATGAACAAAACGTCAAAAAAAAAGATCCTAACTGCTCTTTATAGCTTAGGGATTCCGAAGATACCTTGATTGTAAGCGTAGCTCGGAAATCGAGTGGACATCATGTGGTGACGGCAAGTAAAAAAGGCAAATACACTTATTGCTTTAGCAATCGCATGTCTTCCATTCCTGCCAAATCTGTCAATTTCAATGTCCATGATATGGAACGGATTGAAGAAACAGCAAAAAGTAAGTGCCGCCCTCCTAATCATACACTAGATACTAAACGACCTTTTATGATAGCCCATATCGATCCTATTGAACGTGAAATTAGGGAGTTGGCCGAAAGTATCTTTGCCATCAAGGATGAACAAGAATACATTGTAGCCCGTGAACGTGAACATCGTAACAGTAAGTAGTTATGGAAGGAGGAGGGAGGGAGGGGGAAAAATTAAAACTAACTGTCCTTTTATTGGTTAGCTGCCGAAAGTACCAACGATCGGGTCAAATGGTGGTCGATTGGTCAACTCACTTTATTGGTGGCTGTATGCTTTTGGCAAGTGTTTTATTTGAAACGCTTCTTTGAAGTCAAACGTGTAGTATAGATCCCACTGTATTCCTCTTTATCCTAATCTATACTCTTTTTTATAACAATAAAAATAAACCTTTTGATAAAGCAAAGAAGCAAATACCGGGGGTTGAATATAGGTGTTACACAGTCACCATCATTTGATTGCATGAATCCATCCTGGGGAAAACCGTATAAAGTGCATCCATTATGTTGCATTAGTAAAAACCCATTGTTCTTTATTAATACTATCAAGTATTTATATATATATATATAAAAGACTAAATCTATGTGTGAGAGGGGGGGGGAAATTCTATAATAATAACTATTGAGCAAAGAGATCATCCTCTTCTTCATGTATAGGAGTGAGATGTTTAGGCCGATCGAGTAAATCCATTCTAAAACCACTATCATTTGGTTGAGATGTATCCACTGTGGTCGATCGTTTCACCCATTCGCTTTCCATCCTAAAAATAACCCAGATCCAACGACGCACCACTTCCAATAGTTCGACCAAAAAGACATTACCTTCGATTTGCTTGATATAGACGTGTGAACTGAATTTGAGTCCCCAGGTGATCCGTAAGATAAAATCAGCCATCATGGCCAAAAAGTAAATGGCAGTAGATGAAAAGTGAAGGTGACGTCGGAATCGAATCATTGGTGTCGGGTTCGTATTATGTTTTCCTGGTGTGTTGTAGGTTACTTGTAATAAATTCCAGTCCATTGAAATATCCCACCAGAATGAATACATTGAATTAATAAATACCGCCATCATCCTACCATAAAAAATAAAGATGAGTATGATATAGGGGGGGGGGAATTTCATGTTACTTTTTACCATAGTCGGAATAGGTTGGATTCATTGATCCACCATGTTGCTGGTATAGTTCCATTTTCAGTCAGATAGATCGACGCTTTTTTTTGTACAGCCGAAAGAATGATTACCGGGAACGCAGATGCATATTTAAGAGCATTGAATAAATGTCGTCGAGTGTCGCCACCAGATTCAATATATTCGGATACACATTGTCGTAGTCGTATAAAGTAAGGAAGACTAAAAAAAAAAAAAAGTGATGATTAGTATTCAATGATTCACCCCCCCTTTTTTTTTGTTATCTAGTCATGTTTTACCTGATGATCAATGGTACCAGAATATCACGATAATAAGCATTTTGAGTATTAGTTTCTAATTCCATATAATCTAAATGTGATTTCCCAGGCAAGATGATACAACTTGTCAAAAACATATCACCAAGTACATTAGAGAAGCTTGTCAACAGATCAGCAAAGATGATATCAGCAAAGTATACATTGGCAAACAAGTTGACAGATGTGACACGTCTTATCAATCTACGTTGGAGACAACACAAAATAGCTTGATAATTAAATGTTACAGCCAAATAATCAAATCAATTCCCCGCCCTCTCCCCTTTTTATTTACCTTATAAATCGAGTACGTTCCTTGACATAAAGAGTCTTGCCAGGCCATAACATCAAGACAATGGCAGAGAGATAAGCCAAGAGTGGTAACCAAGAAGCGTCTTCAGGAAGGACCCATTGAAGGTAAAACCAAAGATTGATCAAGACCATAAGTGAGAGACCACCTGCCAATACAAAGATGGGTTTGTACATGTGTTTGTCATTATTGTTATTAGTAGTAGTAGTAGTGGTGGTGGAAGGATGATGATGATGGAGTTGAAGTAGATAAGAAGGATCAATACGATGTCGGCATAGTAATAACAAGTCAAGCCCCCAGCCCCATAAACCTATACAAATTAGTATGATGGGTCGATATGATCCGGGTACCCAAGATGATTCCATATAAAGTGAGTGTGTAAAGCCAGTATAATAAATAAGATTAACTAGAGTCAAATAAAGGGGAAAGGGGGTATCAGATAGATGATCAATTGAAAAGAAGAAGGGACAAAAAAAAAAAAAAAAAAAAAAGAAAAGATTCACAAGAAATAGCGGGATTTGAATATTTATTTTTTTGACAATGTGGATATCATATCAGCTAAAGCAGGCAACGAGTGGCGACCCTCATGATGATCACCTGTGCTTCTACTACGCTGATCTAGTTGAGATTGATCTGACTGGTCCCTTCTAGTTAAAGACGACACAGCATCAAATAGGTCCATCATTATCTATACAGTGTCGAGTAAGGGAAATAAAACAAAGATTAGTGTGTCCTAACATGGATTCCCCTCCTTACTCAATTTTAACCTTTTCCTGTTGTCGGTGTTGTTCATGCAGATATTGGTTTTCCAATCTGATTTCTTCTTGTTGCCGTTCCATTTCATCCATGTGTTTTTCAAATTCCGATAGTAATGCTTCCACATGTTGATGCCATTCATCTGAAGAAGGGGTCAAGGAAGGTGCAGGGGCAATTTTACGATGAATTAAAACGAGATCGTGTTCACCGGTTTTGTAAAAATGTTGATGTTTAAATTGTCGGATGCTTTCTTGACCTAGAGAGAGAGAGAGAGACAAATAGATCAATCGGGATTTCAATTCCAGTCTATTTTTTTTTTTTTTTTTTTTTTTTTTTTTTTTTTTTTTTTTTTTTTTTTTTTTTTTTTTTTTTTTTTTTTTTTTTTTTTTTTTTTTTTTTTTTTTTTTGCATAATCACTTACGCCCAGCAACATAGTCAATGGATATATTGAAGTGATATACCTTTCGAAAACCATAGACTGGGAATGAGGGATGGGTCATCGGAGAATGTCAGTAACCTAATTCATGCACCGACAACTGGATTTTTTTTTTTTTTTTTTAATTGGATCCCCACTTACGGTTCAGTTGTCGAACAAAACTATGCCAATTGTTATGTTTAAAGTATTGTGGTAAGACAGTCTTGCAGAATGATATAGAATCCACTATACAAACAACAGTCCCTTGTTCTGTCCAATGTATAATGGATTCAAGTGTATTATCACTCATAATCCTGTAGATAAAGAAAATAACAGATGATTTAGTATGAAAAAGAGAGGATGCATAATAGACTAAATATCTTTACGTCCACATCTTTTTAATAAAAGGAGACAACCGCTTCGTACTTGACGTAACGGGCTCTTTCATAATTTATATAAAGTGATAAAGTAAGAAAAAGGAAAAAGAAGCGGAAGAATAAACTAAGAGAAAAAAAAAATCAAAGCAAGAGGAGAAAAGAAGAGAATAGAAGAGGAAAGAAAAAAAGAAGGTCATAGAATGATCTTCTTCCCTCTCTGTCCCTTTTGATAATACCAGTCTACTTTATATTCTGGAGAATGTTTGATGATTCGTTTTTTTTGGGTTGTTTTTTTTTTTTTTTTTAATTTACGAAAGAATTCGAAATGCCTTTTTTTGGGATGACATATACATAAGATCAAAGCCCATCATTGACAGGTCCCTCTCCCCCGTATGTCAATAACCGTCGCACCGATCCCCACCCACACCACACTAAACATAATAATACAAAGACAAATGGTTGGATACAAAGGCAAAAGTATACATATAATATCTTTATTATTTTATATATAATCTATGCAGCCCTATCGTAGTATATAGTCGAAGAAGTCGTTGTTGTTGTTGTTGTTGTTGTTGTTTAATGATACATTAAGAGGCCCGTTTATTGTTCGTACTTGTGCTTGATATCCTTCCATTGTTTCTACATTGAAAGAAGAGACAAATAAGATTTATATTTGGATCGTTTGCCATAAGGTTCTATCTACTTACACCCTTGTTGACCTTATCCCAAATGGTAGAGCTGGCAGTATCGTAGACAACTTCGAATGCAATAGCAGACACAAAGATGGAGGTGACAAAGACAGAGTTCTTCTTGAACAAGGTGTTGTAAATACCACGGGCAATACCAGAGGAAGCAGCAGCAGGCATGTTTGATAAAGTGTAATGTAAGTTGAAGAGAGAAGAGAAGAAAAAAATGTTTACGGGATTGTAAAAAAAAAAAAAAAAAAAAAATGAACCAGTGCCAGGGAGGCGGTCTCCAACGTCACAGGCCTTGAGCGGGATTTTAAATTATGTCGTTCTTCTTTCGGGGGTTCTTTATCTCTCTTTCATCACTACACAACACAGGAAAACACATTACCTGCAACTGAAAAGACGTTCAACTCAATTGGATAAAGGTAAATAGACAAAAACAATATATAAAAAAGGATTGGTTCTAATGACTGGTTTTATTTTATTAGTCGCGTGATGCATTGGATTTAGTTACCATCATGAGATAAGAACACAGAGGTTGAAGAAAGTGTACCTTGTCATTGCTTTACTTTCTTTTTTGAACTCTTTTAGTGCCATCTGCCTGATTCGACAATATACTGCAACAACCAAGAACAGGATCATTTGTCCCACGGATCCAATTGCATAGTAGTAACCCACTTGTTATATCCCATTAGTATAGTATCCCCTCCCCCTTTTTATAAATTTAATTATAACCTAATAAAGCTACTCTATTTTTTTTTTTTTTATAAAAACAAAAACTTGATCCCCATATATGTCGGATTTAACCCATAATGATTAGGCTCATACCTAGGCTGGTGTGAAAGACTTTATTCTTCTTCTTCTTCATGCATAAGAAAACATGCTTTTTCTCCCCTTGCATGGTAATAGGCTCCTTTTTTCTATGCTGAATGATAAAATGAAGGTTTCGTCCTTCCGCATGAATCGGGATTTCAAAAAAGTCGTTCATGCATACAATACTACATATAACATCCTTCACGAGCAAAAAGGCCAATCTAGTGAGTCATATAAAAAAGTAGTTTATTTTTGTATCATCAATTAAAAAAAAATCTAGACATCTAAAGGATATAAACAACGTACCAACCTAAACCAAAATGCTAATGTCCCAAAGATACTGTAAAGAGTTAGTATGACTGGATTGCCCCACGTCATAATAAATAATAATTGCATAGTATCTGAGCAAGTATAATAGATCAATTCGTCTGACGATTCCTTGTTTGTAGAGTTCCAGCCATTCACCTTTTCTGTTGTGGTTGTTGCCATGTCTGATACGATAGAGTACGTGTCGATGCCTATTAAAAGAAGAGAGATCATGTCTTTTTTTTATTTTATTTTATTGCAACTTGCATTCTTGAAAGAGCAATCAGACCAGAGAGCATAGCAAGATGATGAGTTTCATTGATTTGTTGTCAAATCGTGGGATGTATTGTATTGACATTGTCAATGGTAAACTGTTTGCTGCAAGTGTAGGTAAGATAAAAGAGACAATTTGAAAGAAGAGCCATTCTTTTAGGCGCATTAAAGATTTATTAAAAAAAAAGACATTATTAAGGAAAACTAATTATATGCAGATTTAAACCCCGCTATTGAACGAGATACCAGGCTATCTTTGAAAGTGTGATTCTGAGGAGTAAAGTGGAGCCTTGCCTTTACGGTCATCACCCAAAAGATTGACAATGGAGGGTAGCCGTACGGAGGGAGTTTGAATCGGAGGTGGTACCATACGATACTCAGGGGCGGCCTGCTTGTCTGTCACAAAAAGATATATTCATTTCTGGGTCAATCATTACATGGTCTAATTACCTCTGTTTTGTTTGGCTTCCCGACTCGCTCGAGCTCTTCGATTTTGAAACCTGTGATAAAGCAATAAGGTTCAGCAATCCATGTAAGGCTGAGGCAGAACATACCAAAAATGCACATTATCATCTGTCATACCGGTATCAAGGGCGATCCGATGTTTTTCACTTTTACTGGGTTTAGGGTTGTTTATGTATTCAGATTCCAATTTGGCTTTTAGTTCAGGCTTGATTCTTGCTCTTCTTTGAGCAGTTGTTTTCAACTGGATATGAGGAGGTGGTGGGGTTCGAAAATGAGAACACATCTTTTGAGAGAGAGAGAGAGAGAAAAGGAAGAAGGGAAAAACAAAACTATCTTTTTATCATACGAAACGAAACTAATGATTAATAAGTGATTGAAACTAGTTTACCTTACTGCGCGCTTTTCGTCCACTTGAGATCAACGTAGGGATTTCAAATCCCGATTTGCTATTTTTATTTTTTTTTCTCAAATCGTCACTTGTCCTCTCTCTTTATTGCCACTACTACTTTTTTTTTTTAAAAAAAAAAATGGGTGCTACGGATAGCAAGCTTGCCTTTAGAAAAGGTGTATTCCGACTATTTGAAGAACGTGTAAGTAGAACTCTTCCCTCTTGTCACAACTCCCTGATACTAAAATCAACTCGTCTTGTCCATCTGGTTAGCATATTCCACCTTTGGCTGATGATTACTGGTCTTGTGTAAGTATAAAAGAATGTTTACTACCATCCTTATTTATCTTAATTAAACTTGCATTGTTGTATTTGATTGTTATAGTTTTGGACTCTTCCCGAAACCGCTGATGACATTTACTCACTCATTGGTGCTAACGACATTAGAAAGACACGCGATACCGCCAAGGAAAACCTGGAAACCTTGCTTGATAAGGTATGTCGCAAAGCCCAAACTAACCTTGGTCTTACTTGTCATTCTCTTTTTTTTTTTTTTTTGGTGTAGATAATCCAACGCATCGATGCCATTGTGAATGCGCCCCACTTTCCATCGATACAACATCCAACACTACACCTCCTCAACTGCTTCCGACTCTTGACTCGGATCATGCCTTATATATTCGAAAGCCATGACAATGCGGAATGGGAAGACCACTTTTTTTGGACGTCTCGAACCGTGGAACGACCGGATGATTCAGTACAGGAGCAACAAGTTGGGGAAGGTCAAGACGAATCTCCTTTGGATCAAAAACGTATTGCCAAATATGATACGTTGAAACCTCGTGGTGAAATGTTACTGACTTGTAAGTGTTTTTAAAAACGAAGAGTAGATAGATACTAATCTCTCTTTTATATATATATATAGTGGTTATTCAATGTTTATATTTGACTGGCTTCACTATACCAAGCGAAACATCTCGAGTGGTGTATGCCATTTGGGAAGACGGTGTTGGATCTTCGAAATCACTGGGTAGCTCTCGCGACATGGACATGAATCGAACCGAAGTACTCCGGACTCTAATGATGCTCTTGTCCAAATCCATGTATACTTCCCCCTCTCATACCCTGGCGAAAGAAGATCTCTGGCTGAACCATGTGGTGACCAAGACCGAACGCAAGATTGTGTTGGTCCTATTATGCAGTTTTATGAATACGGCGTGCAAATACGATCCTCTGGGTTGGGGTGTTCCTTACAATCATATCATGGTGGCAAATCCTCGCGAACAATTGGTGGCAAGTTGTCTTCGGGTCTTGTTGGTGTTATTGGACTATCGCTCGCCTCATGCCGTGGAACTGATGCATGAATTGGATAAACAGCAACATCAACAATCTTTTACTGCTGCTGGTGAGAAAATGGTGGCTGATATTGCTAATCCCCCACTCGCTAGTAGTAGTTCGATGCAGGTCTTGCCGACTCCTATTGATACCTCTATCGCCAATGACGACTCAACACCAGCGGTATTATTACCCACCAGTCCTGTATCGGTTGAATTACAATCCATCTTATCCTCAGTAGAAGAAATCAACGATACTCACGATAATCCTTTCAAGCATTATCTGTCGAAACTACATAGGACTCAGGACTTTAAATTCTTAATGGATGGGATTCAGCGGATCTTATTGAACCCATTACAGGTAATAATAGATGAGGAAGGGGACGGTGGGCAAATAATGAAATGGAATTAACTTCCTTCTTAGGCAAACAACACTTATTTGCCTCGATCCACCAAACGGGTACAATGTAATGTGGAAATGATGATGTTATGTTGGCGACTAATGGAATGTAACCAGGTAAACTAAACAAAAGGATAGGATCAATGGCTAAACTTACTTTACTGTGATTATTTATATAGAGATTCAAGAATTACTTGACAGAAACTAGTCATGCATTGGACTTTATGGTGGTACTGATTTACTATTCTATCGAAAGCAAATCCAATATAGGTAAAATACAACATACATGTATGATTCTGTGTTTATTAATTCGTCTTTTTTTTTTGTGTGTGTGTGTCTAGCTCAAGTCGGTGTTGTCAGAATGTGTGCATTTATTCTACAAACATTGTCATCTGAACGTGAATTTGGAATCAAGTTAAACACGGTGTTTATTGGTCATTCCTCCCTCCCTGCTCTGGCTCGATTACCTGCTTTCCATGGTACCTATGGTGATTACCTTATTATTGTAAGTTATGCTTGAACCCACCCTTACTGTCACTATCTATTTAACATTTGCCCCCCCCCTTTTTTTTTGTATCTCATAGTCCATAGTCAACCTAATTGCTTCCACTCATGGTGGTCTTTCCTCCTTGTATCCAGCATTCATTCTTACCATCACCAATATCTCACCCTTCCTTAAAAATCTCTCGGTGGCTTCGGCAAGTAAGCTAATCACTCTCTTCAACTCTGTCTCTTCTCCTGGGTTTATGTTGGCTGATGATAGCAATCATCGTCTTACTGGCTACATGTTGGAAATATTTAATAACATCATCCAATACCACTTTGCAGGTAAAGGATGGATTCATCGGTAGGCATTGCATACTCATCATTGTGATTTATTATAATAGATAATCCAAATGTCATTTATGCCATTGTTCGAAACCATGCTCGATTCGAAAAACTGTTCACATTTACTCTGGCTTCGGGTCTAGCGGAAATCGACAACCACCGACGCTTAAAAGAAGAAAAACAACAACAACAACAATCTGTTGACGATACTACACAACCATTATCTGAAAACAGCAATCATGGATCCTCATCCTCTCTATCACAAATGTACACTATGCAAAAGTTTACTCCAACTGAAGAATGGGTAAGAAAACAAGGATCATGTTTAAATCACTACTAACCCTCTTTTTTTTTATTTTTTTTAGGTATCCTTATGGTTTCCTCAATTCCCTATAGAAACAATTCAAGTGTTATTAAACTACTTGGTCCCACTGGTTGAAGAAAAATGTACATCCGAAGGCCTGACGACGGATGCTCAAGTATTGGACTTTTTACGTTCGATCACGATGGTCGGGATTCTACCTCATCGCCATGGTATCTTTATACGTAAATTCCAATGGGGTGAAGCCTTGGTTATTTGGTTTAGAAGTATGCTTTGGGGTCAAGCGTATATCTCTTCCATGCATGCCCTGTCAAGTCCTTGGAATGGTACACTCATCAAACTCTTCCAAATCAAACATGAACTCCCGCCGTCGCCATCTAGTAAATCACCAACCACTACTGGATCTTCAAGTCCTACAGCCTAGATTGATTTAGTATAGTCTGTTTTTAATAAATAAACTTGTTTGTACCATCTTGTATGCGAATGTCCAAACTATTCAAATCCCGTCTTTCCATGAAAAGAAGGCCACATTAAATGCTTTTTGAATGTTCAAGTAGGATCATTTATGCAAATTGTATAATTCAAATCCCGCTACGGTTTTTTTTTTTTCCAAAAAATGAAACTATTTGCCTACTTTTATCAAAGTAATGAAGAATATACATACACAATGGAAGCAGTATGCTACTTTGCTAGTCAAAAGAACTTGTACCCATCAGATATTGCTTTGCCTCTTTTTTTTTTTCATACGATGGTGTTTGCTGTCGAGAGACAAACAGTCAAAGTGATTATCTATGGAATGTTACTTATACAACCTAGTAGCATCAAGTCAGATGAGAAACATCATCCTGAAAATCAAGCCTAGAGCGGGATTTGAAAAAATAAAATCGGTGCCATTCGTAATGGGACGCGTTCACTAAAATTATTTCTTTCCTCTTCTATTTTCTTCTTCCACACCTATTCACAACTATCATGAGCAGCGAAACTGATGCCAACATTGTCCACTTTTGTGACTTTACAGGAGCAACTCCTCAAGATGCTCGCGATTACTTGCAGGTAAAATCTAAAAATAAAAACAACAACTGGACCAACAAAACAATGAACAGTCTTTATCTTGTTACCCTCAACCACTGTTCGATACTGACTCTTTTCTTTACATCATCAATAGGTCTCGGACAACAATGTGAATCTGGCAGTGACATTATATTTAGAAAATGGTGGCAAGTCATTAAAGTCCTCGTCGTCCACAACACAAGATACAACGACCAATGCTGATACTGGAGATGACGGCGATTCAGCACTTTCCGATGAAGCCTTGGCCCGACAATTACATGAACAAGAATCCTCAAGTCGGCCCAAAGTACGTGCACCCATTGCCCCCAGAACGGATATTCTCACTGGAGATTATGGCTATGGTGGACCAGGCACTGGTCATTTTGGTGGATTATTAGGACGACAAGCAGACATGCGACCATCGGTGTTTAATCAAGGTGATTCATCCTCGTCAGCAACCACCAACCATCAACCAACCGATGACGCCACAGCAAAAGCGAAACGACTAGCTGATTTATTCCGACCTCCCTTTGATATCATGTTTCGTGGTGGATTCGAAGAAGCTAGAGTGACGGCAAAGGAACAGAGTAAATGGTTGTTGGTCAATGTCCAGGATCCCACTGAATTCGCTTGTCAAGTGTTGAATCGGGATTTATGGAGTGATGGGTTTGTCAAGGATATCGTACGGGAATCATTTGTTTTTTTACAGTATGCAAATGAAAGCTCGGAAGGGAAACGGTATTTGACTCTTTATCCTGTCAGACATTATCCTTATGTGGCCATCATTGATTCAAGGACAGGTAAGTTATTATTATTATTATTATTATTATTATTATTATTATTATTATTATAGTCCTTACTCATCCTTTTATAGGTGAATTGGCTAAATCTTGGGAAAAACAACTCTCACCCACGGACTTTATGATGGAAGGTAAGTGTATATTGATAAGAGGAATATCTTGGGTATTCATCATTAATTTATATATATATAGTCACCGAATTCTTGGAACAACATTCACCAGAAGCAGGGAAATCAGTGACCATGAAGAAGCCAAGGGTAAAGTACGAAATCAAAGTGGTCCTTTTGTTTACTAACTCTCTTTCTTTATATAGCAAACATTATCAGATATGACCGAAGAAGAACAACTCCATGCCGCCATTACAGCCTCTTTAAATCCAACCATCGAAACCTCTTCATCAAACAAAGCAGAATCAACAACAATAGACAGAAAAATGGAATCAGATGATGATGATGAGAAACCAACATCAGTACTGGACTCAATATTACCGGTGAAACGACAAGAAACCTCTGATATGGCCAACTCGACAAGAATTCAATTCCGAATGGCTGATGGATCGCGAGTGATTCGCCGTTTCTTAAAAACAGATCCTGTGCGCCATCTCTTTGAATTCATCAAATCTCAAGTCCCTGAAACACAAGATCAGGCTTTCGAGGTAATTGCAAATCAAAATGGGGTATGGGAAATAAATAACTAACCAAACTCTTCTATAGCTGGTATTCAATCGTCAACAACTGATTGATGTATTGGATCAAGAAATTCAACAAGCTGGATTACAAAATGCTGCTGTCAATGTTCAATTTGCTTAATGGTATACAACCACCTTTTGTTTAGCTCTAGTTGTTAATAGTGTATCACCTCTTATATATATATATATATATTATCAATCAAATAAACATAATAAAACAATTGACAATTAAATATACAATACATCACTATATAAATATATAAAGGCAAATAGTCAAACCAGATTTTTATTATAAAAGCATATTACTATCCAGTGATAATACTACCCATGTTTATGCGTCAGAGAGAATGGATTTCTTGTATTGCCAATACTTTTTTCTTGTAGGATCCAAATCATTAGCCAATCGATCACAATACTATTTCAACCATCATTAGTCTAATCCTTTATATATAAACACAAGACTTACCTCCAATGCAGTAGGATCGACATTGGTTCCATCTAATTTGGCCTGTTGAGTATACATATCAATCAATGTGGAGAATAGATGAGGAGACACGATTTGTTTTTCGACCAACTGATGCAAGAAGGGTTCAATGGTATATAATGGTTGATCCAATTTCTCCATAATCCTATATATATATATATAGAGTTCAGTTGGTGACCCTAAAGAGTTGTCATTTTGTACTTACGCAGTCAAATAAGACCAGCCACTAGAATTATTGGGTGCCAATTGGATCTTGTTTTTTGTGAATTCGATTTCTTCTTTTAGAGTATTTAGACTTGGTTTATCAGGGTTGGAGAACAAGACATAGTATCGATAATTCCAAGCCGAGTTGTTGCGTACATCCATCAAGATCATATCGTCCGTATATTTCAAATCTTGATTCCATAAATTGAAGCGTTTCACAACCCATTGTCTAGTAATAAAATGAGTATTCCACCTGGTATGTTTGTGGTTGTCTTTACCTGTATGACCATGCATGATAATTCTTGGTATCTTCTTCCAAAATTGAGTTGATAAAAGGTAGTTCCCGGTCACTGTTGTTAAGTGTATCGACAATTACCAGTCGATGATGCCACACTTGATAATTTTTGGCTTGACTACTGGCAATAGTATCTACAAAATCCAATTCCTTTTGAAGATCAGACCCGAGTTCAAAGAGTACTTGTTGTCGATATCGCCTGTTTTGTTTTTGTTTAAAAAAAAAAAAAAGAGAGTTAAAACAATGTTGACCCCCTCCTATTGAACTTACCATACAGTGTAATGAGCAGGATTCATATCAATAATGTCACCTATCAGTTCAAGTACACGTTCTGTTTTTTCATTGTTCTTTGTCACCGCACGAAAGTAATCCATGGCATCAATATCTATAAAAGTTGTTTATATTAGTCAAAGAAGGGGATACAATCCACTTACAATCTGAGGAATAAGCAATAGGTACAAGTGGATTGGGACCATCATCTTGAGGTAAAGGTGTCACATCTGACCATTCCGGGCGTTGACTATAAGGTAGATCCATGACTGTTGATAAATTATAATGTGAGAAGAAGAGGGGGAGAATGGCAGGTCAGAGGGCCAAAATATAGACAATATATTCAAACGCCGACTGATCGGGCCACACATATACTGGCTTCTACACTGGCTTTACTGGGTATCTCTCTCTGGAAGATGCGAGGCGTGAATCTGATACTTGGGCTCTGAGGGACTTTGTTTATCTGGCCAATAAACAAAGTAATTGTATCATTTTCATTGGTGCTTCATTCACTTGCTTGCGTGTTGTAGGTCTTTTTATATAAGCCAGGCCGGAAGATGGGTGATGAAAAGAGCCAGCATATCGGGGTCTTGGGGTTATTTGGATCTGATAGTCTACACCTTCTCGTGGTTGCCCCTCTAAGTAAAGACACATCACCTTGAAACGAAGATGGACTTTAGAATAGATACCATAACCTTGTTTTAATAAAGATTTTTAAAACCGACAATGCCTTTTTTTCTTCCTCTTCTTTTTATTTTTTAATTTTTTAAAACAAAACAAATTAGGGTCTTGTTGCTGATGCACACACTATTCGACTTTATTGGTGATATATTCAAGGTGTAGAAATACTTTGGTATTGGGCTAAGCGACAGCAAGAAAACGATCCTCCACTCTTTTAATGGTTTTTGCAAGGATGGCGAATTGCTCTTCGTCGACCTGGTGCAGGTTGTACTTCTCTTCTTAAGGTGGTGGCGAACATGCGTAGCAGTTTTATTGACGTCGACGGTGCGGTCAGCTATGGTGGGAATGATTACGATTTGTTTGTCAAAGAATTCCAAGGTCAAGTCTGCTATTATGAACAAGATCTCCAGTATCGAACACTTACAATCAAGCAAACTCTGCGACTCGCTCTTCGTACCGAGATACCTGGGAATCGTTTACCTGAAGAAACCAAGACTGATTTTGTCACCAAGATCCTTTATCTTCTGGGAAATATGTTGGGTCTTACGAAACAAGTGAACACCTTGGTGGGGAGTGCATTCGTACGTGGTCTATCTGGTGGTGAACGAAAACGACTGTCAATTGGAGAACAAATGACCACGTACAGTTCTATCAACTGCTGGGATTGCCATACTCGTGGGTTGGATGCTGCCTCTGCTTTAGATTATGTGCGCTCTCTTCGAATCATGACTGATGTCTTCCATAAAACAACTGTCGCTACTTTATAACAAGCTTCGAACTCTATTTTTAACGAATTTGACAAGGTGCTCCTCTGGGATGAAAGCCAGTGTATCTACTTTGGTCCTGTGGGTGAAGCTCGCCAATACTTTGAAGACCTAGCGTTCTACTGTCTACCTCGTAAATCCACGCATGACTTTTTGACTGGTCTCTGCAATCCTCTGGAACGTGAAATCAAGTCTGGATTTGAAGCTCGTGTGCCTCTCAATGCTCAAGCCTTTGAACAATGTTACCAAGAATCCGAGATGTACAGCAACATGATGACCGAAACCGATGCATATGAACAACAACTCACCAAAGACTAAAAGGCAACAATTCCGCCAGACTGTCAACCAAGGACATCAAAAAGAGGGCTTCTCGCAGTGCTCCTTATACTGCCTCATTCTACCAACAAGTCAAGGCATTCACTATTCGACAATATCATCTGCTTATTATGGACAGGGAAGACTTATTGTCTCGCTATGGTACTATCTTGATCTAAGGTCTGATTACTACTTCTTGCTTCTACATGAATCTTCCTAATGAAACTGGTGCCTTCTTTCGTTCTGGTGCTATATTCCACTCGATCATGCTCAACTTCTTTGTCTCTCAATCTGAACTGGTGCGCTTCATGATGGGTTGGCCGATCTTGGAAAAACATAAACACTTTGCTCTTTATCGACCATCGACGTTTTACTTGACTCAAGTCATTTTGGATGTCCCGTTTGCCATGGCTCAAGGTAAGATCTTCCCCCCCCCCTTTTTTTTTTTTTACCTCACAATGAAAAATATTCTCAACTCTCTTGTTTTATATAGTCTTGCTCTTTGAAATCTGCTCGTACTTTATGATGGGCCTGAATTTTGGCGCTGGTCGATTCTTTACCTACTTTATTGTCATGCTCTTCATCAATATGTCAACCATTGGCTTCTTCCGATTCTGGGGTGCAGTCTCTCCTTCCTTCTTTGTCGCCACTCAACTTCATTTTCTTTCTTCTTCAAATCTTTTCGTCCTCCAACATGGTTAACAATAACAGCAACAGCAACAGCAACAGCAACAGCAACAGCAACAGCAACAGCAACAGCAACAAAAAAAGGAAGAAGAACGATTATTCAACAGATATATTACGCCGTGAATTCGTGTGCACGCCTTGTGGACTTGAAACGAAGAGAAAGTCGGTCTTGGATAAACACTTGAAATCCCACAAACATATTACAAATATGCAGGTCTGTCAAGTGGTCTCGCCTGTGGACGATTCTGTCATGGTGGACAATGCCGCGGACGACTGTATAATGCGTGATTCTGAAACTGCGATGGGTGGTAACTCTCTGGACAATGGTTTCCGTGCTGGTGAAAATGTCGGTGGTGTTGACGACGAAGTTCTTGGTGCTGGCAATAATACCGACAACGATGAAGAAGATATACTGGAACCATTTACTTCTCGATTCAGGCTATTGGATGAATCCGGTGATGATAATGACGACGATGGTGGTGATCTAGGTTCAGCTACTAACGAAGATGTCACAACGTTCCAGATGGATAACGAAGGCTCGACATATCCTTTCCCCAACTTGCAAACGATGATACTTCATGCCTTTATACACGGTGATGACGAACCGGTGTCACAACGCACTCTCAAGAAGGTGATGTATCTAGTGGAATTGATGGTGAAACTGAAAGGTGAAGCAGGAGCCGCGCCATTCGAAATACCGAAATTGGATGCACTTATCAACTTTGGCACCCGGAAGAAAAACAACATTCCTACATTCAAGTCTTCATCTGTCGAAGTGGAAATCCTGAAGCCTCAAAAATCCGTTACCAATATAACACCACCACCACCAACAACAACAACAGCAGCAGCAGCAGCAGCAGCAGCAATGACAGCAACAAAGGAAACCTTTTATATCAATCTTCCTTCATCGGTTTTACGTCTTTTGGTCGACAATCCCAGAAAGTCACCATACATATCTGCCCTTCCTGATGACACAATTGGTTCTGCTACTTCTCTTCAACAAGGCACAAAATGGCGACAACATCATCTCTTCCAACATCCGGTAATGACAATCGGCGGGGTGGATTATTGGGTTGGTGATTTGATTGTAGTGCGTGATATAGAAAAAACTAATCACTTTTTGTTAGACAGGTATTATTTTCTCAATGGTACTGTTATGGCTCAAGGTTACGAAATACAGGTACACCAACCGAACAATTCCTCTCCTTTTTGTGTCGTGCAAACCCGTGTCTTCGCCACTCAAACATGCAATTTCCTTACAACCGTGTCCAAGCAATTCATCAAGCAGATGCAATGTCTCTCTCAAACGCCCGACGGATCTTTGTTAATGCAGCTCCATGATCGCCATAAAGAACTTATCTTTGGACAACATTCTATGAAGAAACCTATCTTGGACGACAATGGCAACCAGACTGGGAAATTCTACAAGGTCCAAATTGTCCCTGTAATCTTCTTCACTGATGACACCTCTGGGAATATACCGAAACAGTTCAACCGCTATGACACCTGGTCGATGGTATGCGGTGCTCTTCCATTACATGAACGAAACAAACGAACAAACATCAACTTCATTGCCGGGGTTCGTTGCAATACTGGCCTGTCATCACTGCATATGATACCTACTCTATCTCAAGATCTCGCCGAATTGGAAAAAGGAGTCATTATGCACTCTGCTCTTTACAACGAAGATGCATTGGTGGTGGCTCCTGTGGTTTGTATTACAGCTGACAATCCTAGGCATTCGCAATTGTGTGGTATGTATGGGCTCACATCGTTATTTCCATGCCGCAAATGCTACCAACGGAATTACAAAATCAAGAAGGACACCAAAGGCAAAACCGCGGTCAACACGAATAATGTCATTGATAATACACATACGGAAGTGCTTCAGCTCAAGACATCTCGGGGCAATATTGGACTAGAAGCTCTTTTCGTTGGATGTCGTACACCAAGGTTAAAACAGCAGTACATAGCGGTAAACAATGACCCTAACACTATTTTGGACGGTGGACCTGAAGGTGGGCCAACTTATAAGGATTACAAGTACAAGAATACAGGCGCTGGACCGCTGCTCGATTTGGATTCATTTGATCACTCAACAGATACACCAGCGGAAGTATTACATACTATCTCTCTAGGTATCGCAAAGTACTTGGTGGAACATCTGGTGAAAGACGTTATCGGTAGCAAGAAAGATTTTCTCAGTAAATTGGAATCAAGACTACAAGACTATCAAGGATCAAGTGGTTTTACAAGAACTTTCCGGGCAAAACTTACTCATTGTGGCTCATTCCTCGGTCGTGACTTCAAGATACTGATGCAATGCCTCCCTTAGGTCATCACTTACGAATTCACTGGTCCTTCTTACGCTGATATTCAAGATATAGGTAAGCTATTTAATGCATTAGGGGTTTTATCTTCTCTTGTTTTTATAAAGAAAATACCTGCCAACCTGGATGAATACGTGGAAACCGTGAAGAAGGCCGTTGCAAATTTGACGAAGGAACTATTTGTTTACGATTGGAAACACCCGCAATATGGATCTCTTTCGACAAAGCCAAAGACTCACCTTCTACAACACTTAGCTGATGATATCATTCGATTTGGATGCACCCTACACTATGAAACAGAGAAAGGGGAACAGTATAACAAATTTGTCCGGGAAGCAATTGCACACACAAACCGACAATCGATCTCTCGTGATCTTGCCAGAATTTTTGGAAAACGACTTATTTTGCGACATATCATTGAAGGTGGCTCTTGGACTGACGATGGAATTACAAACGTGACATGTGGAAATGGTATCAAGAACTTCATTAATGAAAACGAACGCTTCTATGAAATCTTCCTCGACAGCTCCCGTGAACTTGCCGACAACAACGACTCTCCCACTAATATCAGGAACGGCACCTTTGCGGTATTTTCCCATGAATGTGGTATTAATAAGGACTTATTTAGTGGCAAGGTGGTGAAACTCGACAAGTTGAAGGTGATCCGCTATCGAAATGAAGGAAAAGATAATTTAGGTTATTTGGTAGCGACCCCTTCTCGATCCAATTATGACTTGGATATTTTACAAACTGAATGCATCCTAGATATGCATATAGTCAATTCATCCAAGCAAAACATTGTCAATCACAATAAATTTGGTGTCTCCTGGTATTTGGACAATTGCGATCTTCGGTAGGTATTTATAAACGAATAGACTTGATCCTCCACGTTTTTTTTTTTAGCCCTATAGTAGTAATATGTTTATACAATCAAATTTAACACAACCATACATTAATATTATGAAATACTTATCAAACATACATACAAACAAACTCTTTACATTATATTTTATCTCTAATAAAAATGTCACTTGTGTTAAACTTGGTTTTACCTTTTAAATCCCGCCCTTACAACTTGGTCTTTTTCAGTCGATCCAATAAAAACGAATCATTCAACATACAATCTCCGTTTCAAATCGTATTGACATTTCAAAATCTGTTTTTATTGTTCTTATCCAATCAGATAACTCCATTGACCTCACGGACTTCAATTTTAACCATTTTAGGGTGAAAAGTCATTGGGTGTGAATGGTGTTGGTGTGATATAAGAGTAGTATATGGAATACGAGTTTGAAAGTAACCTTTTATTATAAAAATAAGAGTAAAGAAAAAAGAAATATCAGATTACCACCACGCTTGTTAAAAAAGAAAAATGATTAATGATAACACAGCTTCATTTCTTTCGATATACGAATCCTGGTTGGCTGGTCTCTTTCTTGTGTTCACAATTCCAAAATAAATAAAAAACTGATCTGGATATTTGAATCCCGATCATAAAAAAAAATAAAAACGTGATTAATCGAACATCTCTTCAAAAATAAAAAATAAAAAACCTGACTTGATTACCCTATGTAATCAATCAATAAAAAAAAAAAAAATAAACAATGCCGGATACGACAGAAGCCAGTGTAGACATGGACAAGATCCCATTTATTAAACCAACATAAAAACAAGATAAAAGAGGATGATCTATATACTAATCACTATCACTATCACTACCATAATCAGCCAATCCACCCAATCCAGTTGCGGCTGGTTTCGTTGCTGTTGTTGTTGTTGTTGTTGACAATGGTTTGTTTCCAGATAATTGTTTTAAAGAATGAAGGATATTTTGAGGAATAAGACTACCTTTATCAGATGCTACTTGTTCTGCTGCTGCCGCTGCTGCCTGTTGCTTGTAGTATTCTTGATAGTATTGTTGTTGTAATTGTTCTTCAGTATATTCAGAGGACGAATCATGTTCGATCTCTTCTTCACCTAGTCGTTTTTGTCGTTTAATGTCATCCAATCCAGTTTCTTCCATGGTCCGTTTCTGTGTGGTGTATTCTACAGGAAGTTCCGATTCAAAGTCTTGTTGTTCCGTCGGGTAATCATCGGTCTGTGTTTCGTCTGTCTGGAATCGAGGATCATCTACTACCAAATCTTGAAAGACACGATCACGTTGTAATTGTGTTTCAGTGGCCCATCTACACACAAAAAGAGAGTCAGTTCACCTACTTTTATTATCCACCTTTGTCCTTACCTAACATTGATCGTTTCCTTGTTATCTAGACTTTGATTCATCATGGCTTCCTTGGCGAATTCAGCATTCATTCTTGATTTGTAATCCACAAACGCTACCCCACGTTGTCGAAGTATATGGATCCGTGCAATCTCACCCCATTGACCAAAATGTTTCCGTACTGTTTTTTCATTCACATCCGTGATTCGACCAATATAAAGAGTCTTGTTGGTGGTGGAGAATCCACCGACACCACCCATATCTTGTCGAAAGTCGCTATAGGTAAGCAATACAAGGAGTGAGTAAGGTACTTGGTTCAAGATTATTTTTTTTTTTTTTTGTCTTACCTGAATTTATCACGTCCAAAGCAATCCACAGTGGTTTCAATTTCATCTTGAAGGGTAGGTACACGATGCCACATGGAACACTTTGCACCTTGAGCACACATGCCTTTAGCAAAGTAGACACAAAAGTAAGCATTAGGATTCCTTGAACCAGCCGTTGTACCAGAATCCCGTGCAGGATCACAACGAAACTTGGCATGAGCACTAGTCGATATATCAAGTCATTAGTCAACAACATCTAATCATCATGTGTCAATGTTTCTTACCCTTTCTTTGACCAATCCCGTTCCAAGCCTGAATAACGATTGTGCCAGATATTATAAGTCCCACCTTCAGGTTGTTTTTCTCTAATGTAGGCGTCAAGTGTTGCTTTATCGATCTATACAAAAGAAGAGGTGAGAATTTCCTGCTTTATAATGTAAAAGGTCATTTTGATTCTTTCTTGTTCTTACTTGTTGTCTTGCTGGAGGCATCTTGTTCGATTCGTTGATGGATTGAGAGAAGGAAGAAAGAGACGATGAAGCGCCCAGAGCAACAACAACAAAAAAAATCAATTTTAAATCCCGCCATTGTCTTTTTTTGGGAGAAGAGATATCACATCAATGCTAGAGTATATAATGCATTTTATCAATACCTACACCATACTGATCTACGCTTGAAAAAGAGAGAGAGATGAATTGGCTAGTTCTCTTCGCCACCAATAGAATTCAAAGGGCCTGTCACCGTTCTCTCTCTCTTTACTGTATTATATATCATGTTTCACGTAAAAAAATGATCAGGGTGATGTGCTCTGCCATTGAGATCTAGTATGCGTTCAAGCCCCGATTGGGAATCTTTGATTTATGTGAATGAAACCAACTTTTTTCTTTTCCTCCTTCTTCTTCTTTTTTTTTATTATGTCTCAAATTGAACGACTACCTAACGAAATACTTGGTACGATATTGGATAATTTCAGCTCACCAGAGCATCTGTTACAAGTCGTACTCGTCAACAAACACATGTACAGCATGGCAGTTAACCAACTCTGGCGTTCACCCATGCCGAAAAACTATAATACTCAACATATTGCAGATGCGGCAGTTACTATATTGATGATACTACGTCAGAACACAACTCAACCTCTACGACCCTATCCTCTTGGCCAACATATCCGTCGACTTGAATTCAAGTATGGAGATCAGGTGAACAATATTGTCTCCATACTGAATTATGCTCATCTGGTGGAAATGTTGATTCTACGCTCTCTCACCATTACTGACGTTGGCTTCAAGCATATTGCTCAGCGGTGTCCTCATTTGAAATCATGCCACTTGTGGAATATTAAACGGATCACGAATATGTCTTTGATGGCGCTTGGTCAGTACTGTCTCAACTTGCGATGTCTCAGACTAGTTAGAAATGGTTTGGTCAGTAATCGAGGCATGCGGCAACTAATGAAGGACTGCACTAGGCTTAGTAGAGTGATCATTATATCTTGTCCTTTGCTCTATCGTCCAAGACGTAGACATCATAAATGCCTTCAACTTGATTCACATAATTTGGCTTTAGTTCGACTTGAACCCATTTCAGCTTTGGAGCTTAATTGGTCTACTCTCTTGAGTGTAGTATAATTTGTGCGGTATACTTTTTTTTTAAAAAAAAAAACATTCACCTTAATAAAAACCTCTTTGTATATGTCTTGTAAACCTTTTTTTTTATGACTATAATAATGTGATGGATAGAAAATAGGTGGACGGTATCGGAAACAGTGCTACAGTATAAGATACTGTACTGCACAATCATGGGCTAACACAGGCATGGATGCACACGTCTGTTCCAAATATGTCGGTGTTTGAAATAGATGACCTGCATGAATGATGACGCTTGAATAGTCAAAAGGGACCAAGATAGATGTATGGTGGAAAGAGATCACACCTTTGGATGTCTTTTTGAGTAAAAAAAAAAAAGTTGAGTCAATGTGAATAGTTGAGTCCTTTCTCTAACACAAATAGGAGATAGTCCCAACAAAGAAGGCGGGTTTTGAATATATGGTCATTGTCATTGTATGATTTCGTATAGAGTTTGAAGAAGTGAGTTCCTAACCCATTATAAAGAACAAAAAGTAAAGTGAGACACCCTTTTTATTTATCAAGTTGATCTATGTATTATATACATGTATATGATTTGTAGCCTATTTATCACCATCATTCGTTGGATTAGACATATACATTGATATATAAAGAGTGTTTTATTAAAAAGGTTTGAAAGGTAATGCTATACAACAATCTATCTAAAGGATAAAAAAAAAAGCAGGACACCAAAGATTAACGACGCTGTTGGACATGTTCTTGGGCTTGTTGTTGAGCTTTGGCAAACATTTGGGAGAGACTGGTTGGCATATCATTGATCAAATTTTGAGCATCGGCTTGACTTTGTGTCGCATCCTGAAGTGCTTCTGGGTCTATTATATGTATACAAAAAGTTAGCAATCCCCCTTTTATATATATATATGATTGTCATACCCAAGTTCTTGAGCATCTTTGGCATCACTAACATCATAATAGCACTGAAGCCAAGCATAAGGAACATGGGGTTTTTAAACATGCCCATGACATTGAATCCTTGTCGTTCCTATCATACGTGTTGGTTAATAAAGACATAATCCTTGCAACTTTTTTCTTTCTTACCATAAAGTAGTCAGCGTCTGCTTTGGCACGTAAAACGAAAGGATGGGGAATAGAATAACCCGTCTTATCCCATCCCACACCCAAACCAGCATAAGCTCCTTCCACTACATTTTCCTTGACGTCGACACGTAACTATACATGAAGAGGGTTAGTAGGGACCATATTAAAAAAAAAAGAGAGAGAGAGAGAGAGAGATTTGCTTACCTTGGGGAAGATATAGTCAATATTGTTTACTTCTAACAAGTAGGATCCAGGTGCCACATTAGTACTATAAAACAAAAACAATAGAGTTGGATCAATGGTTCGTTTTGTCGTTCATTAAGGGTAGATTAATCTTACAAGATGAAGGATCCATCACTTTGTACAAACGTAGAGTAGATGCCACTGAGAGACACCTTTGTTGATGGTCGCAATCGTCTTACATCTAATCAGAAAGAAAAAAAAGCAGTAGTAATAGTAAATGACGTTAGTATCAAATAAGTGGTTATACTTTTTTCCACTTGTTACCTGTAAGTATACCATTGGTCACCAATTGGCCTTGGACCTGCACCGCATGAGCAAAGCCTGTGAGCAAACTATAAACAATGAAGAGTTTAATACATTATCGAATCTTTTTTTATTTCACAACTAGTTAATACATACCATGAAATGAGCAATGACAACGCCAATACAAGATGACGAGCCATTATTTAATTGAAAGTAGTTGATGAATGTAATTGAGCGATGGAAAAAAAAAAAAAAAAAAAAAAAAAAAAAAAAAAAAAAGTTGGGCATCCACCAGTGTTTTTAAAAGCCAAATTCACTGGCGGGATTTAAAAAGGTATCATGGCGAAATTTGGAGGTCCAGAAGATCATGCAAATCCACAATGGTCCACCAGTGCAATTAAAGGAAGAGACAAACAAAGTCAAGTACAAAAAAATAGTTTTTATTATAAAAGTTGATATTCAAAAGAAGAGAGTATTTGCTAGCACTAATTGTACATACACTATCATTAGGCAGATTTGAATTGGTTTATCACCAACTGTATAGCCGCTTGTATCCTTTCGTTCGAATCCACCCCCCATTGTCCTGCCATTGGATCAAGTTTGATTTTTTCATCCAGAGACTTGGTACCATGTAGTCGTTGCAACCAGTTTTGTTTGATCTTGTAATCTTCCTTTTTGATTCGCAAATCAGGCCAGCTTGGGATGACCGAGATGATAGATTGGATAGCAAGGCGAAGACCAGCAAAGAGGTGTTCAGATAAAAGGATGGACATCAAGGTATAAAGTGGGACATAAGATGAGTGGAGATCAGTGGTAGGGTGGAATAGGTAAGCAAAGGAGCCCATGGTGATCGAAGATAGCCATACAATGGTTTCCTAATAAAAAGGGGAGATGAGATTAACCTTGATGATGATGATAAAAAGTACTTGCCATATTTCGTAGCCAGGGGCCGATGTTTTCAGCACGAAGTGGAATGGGGCGTCTTTTTTTATATATAACAAAATCATGGTTGAGTCTTGTGATCATCGTTTTTTTTCTTCCTATTCATTATTACCTTGTGTATTTACAAATCTTGACAGCATCTGATCGAAGTTCCACCCAATTATTAGCAACACAGCATAATGCAGTCAATGGCCACACCGGGGAAAACATGGAGACATACCCAAACTAGATATATATATATATATAAAGTTGAGTGTCCAATGATTGCAATTTGACTAAGCTCCCCTATTTTTACCTGAATGACCATTTCCACATAATCGGTATAAATGTTGTATTCATCCAATCCAGTTTCACGGTGTAACTTTTTGGTGAATTCCGTATCGTCTTCAGGTGACAAGGAGATATCGGTTGTCGAAGTAGATGTAGTATCATTGTCTTCCTTCTTTTTGTTGATCGAATGTACCACCTTTTTGGCCTTTGGCATTACCAAAGATAATATAAAAGGCACCACCATTTCCAACAAAAACCCAACGATTTGCCCAGTGACAACAAAATATACCAATTGATCTTGAAGTCGTTGAAAATCCACCTTTTTATGATCATGACTAATGTTGAATTCATTGAGATAAGGAAGGACATGGTCACCAAAAGGAATATAGATCCAAGCAATAAAAAACAGAGAGAGATAACTGACCAAAAAGTTGGCGACAAAGATCTTTTGAGTATAATTGTATTCCCAAGAAGTTTCAGTTTGATGCATTTCCCAATTGGTCAACAGGCGTACCCATTTACTATAAATACCAGACATGGTTGGAATTAAAAGCACGTAACCTACTGTAGGAGCATAGTGCTAAAAAAATAAAACAAAAGAGCGTCATTAGAAAACACGTGGATGACTTTAGTGCCAAATTAATTACCAAGAACTGTTGGAATGGACCAGTGTAATATTCGTGAAGAAAGAGTTGAAGGACAAATACCAGACCAACGATGACCATTAAAAAACCAGCACCGAGAGCAACGGCAGGTATAGTCAGAGTACGACGCAAGATGATCTTCCATGCAGGCACAAAAGGCATTTCTTCACCAGTGATTTGATCTGCCACCGTCTTATCGCCCTTGAATGCCGACCGTTGCTTTTCGTGTTTGGAGCAGTTGAGTACACCCCATTGGACCGCCAATTCCATCTGTTTCCGTTTCCACATTTCCGTAAAAGTGATGCCCCAGATTAACATGGAGATTGAGTACCAGATACATAAAGTATTGCTGTGAGTAAAATAATTTAGTACACCAAGACCAGCAGGAATCATTAACCAAAGAAAGTAGAATTGGACAAACGCAAAGTAAAAGGCAATCTAATGAATAATAGTTTACAATCGAGTCATTTCATAGAGTTTTAAATTAATTCACTTGCCTTTTCACCAAAATGATTTCTGATATTACACAAATCATCATTTTCGATCAACCATTTCTTTGACCAAGTTGATATCCATTTCTACGTATACAAAAGACTAGAGGTAAGTTTCATGTCAAGAGATGGGATGATCAGTTAGTTTTTACCTTGTTAAAATCGTCATTATGTAGTGGCATGATACTTTCCACAAAAGGATCCACATGAGGGGAGATATCAGCCCCACCATTCTTTTCAGAAGAGGTCAAGATATCATATACTAATTGAAGTTTGACTGCTTCAGTGAAACCTTGTCGTAAGGGTGATGTTGGCTCGAGTTCATCTTCGTTCATCACCAGATCCGTACTTTCCACCGTGATGCCTAGTAAGAAATCCCGTGCCCTATAAACAACAACTAGTATTAGTATCTATCCTCCTTTTTATTATTATTATTATTATTTTACTCTTTTACCTTTGTGCTTTGTATTCCTTGTATAATCGAGCCTGAGGACATCCCACCAAGACAAGCAGAGTACCGCGTTCTTGACCTTGTTTTACAAGGAAAAACAATTGTGCACGAGTCAATTTGGTGGCAAGTGATTCAAACCCGTTAATTACATTTTCTTCTTGTTGTAAACGATCGTCTGTTGTTTTAGTAGGATAACGAAAGACAATGACATAGTCTACACCTTGGTTGATGACAGGATCGGGTTCAGTGTGGTTGCTCTTGTTATTGGTTTGTTCCAAAGGAGAACGATCAATGCTGTCAATGTCTGGTGTTTTAGACACCATGGATGGAAACAAGTGTGAGAAGGGTCGTATTGAAGATTCTGGTTCGGTGGACATGGATAATTTCTTCTTGAAAAGAAAAGAAGAGGTGTGAAAATCGATCTGGAATGCCGCTATGTACAAGATAAATCTAATTTCAACTCCGAATATGTGGATGATGTAAAGTGTTTCATGCCTTAAAAAGGCACTAGGCCCTCTTGTGATTCAGTGCTTATTTTATTACCTCATTTGAAGTCCCACTGATGGAGGAATTTTAAGTAGTCTCTTCTCCTATTTTTATAAAGTAATTGTGATATCATTGTAAACAAGCTTAGTTAAAAGGGATTGAATGGCATGCATATAAGAATGATACTGATCCAGCATAAAATAAAAAAAATTCAAAGCCCGGTACATGGTCTCAGAAGGATGTCTCTTGAGAACCCCGCGTTAAAAAAAAGTCCTGCCATTTTACGCTGGTTAAAAGAAACATTTACTGAAAAAAATCTGATCTTGTCTTTATCAGAGTAAAGTGTATAATTTCGCTTATTGCATAACTTCATATCAACATCTTCATTATTCCTTACATTAGTAACTGGATGTATTACAGGATTAGATCTTTCCGGAGGTCTTTTTTCTTCTTCCACACAGGATTTTAAAACCCGCTGGATTTCAACCTAGCTTTGTTACTTTTTTTTTTCTCTCTCTCTCTCTCTCTTTCCCTCTTTATTAAAATTGATATCAACATCACCCTTTAGCGTAGAACGTCAAGTTCGCAACACCTCATGACAAGTATGGCATCAACACAACACACACCTCTTGCCTCAAAAGGTCCACCTTCTTACTACTCCATCTACATGACGGGTCCTCCACCAATTGCTGTTGAACGACCTACACAACAATTGTTTCTGAAGCAGTATATCCAACGACATTGTGCTTTACTTCAACGTTTATTGGCAGCCATTTTTGTGGCGGCTACCATCTCGATAACGATCATGTTACTTCTTTGGCAATTACAAAACTTGGCGGATCCTCAACTTGGTCATGATGAACAAACTCCTTTGATACCCCACCTAGTATAGTTACTTTTAAATACCCACCTTCCTATTTTTACATAGTTCTGGTCTTATTCTGTTGTAGTTGAAATAAAGTTACTGTGTACATAATACATCTTTGTTATGTGTAGCATGTTGGACCCAGCGGCGATGTGGAACAAAATAATTGAAACTCCGGTATTATTCTTCGTTTTGCCCTTCTTGAACTTTTTCTTTTTGTTCTGCTCTTTTTTTTTTTTTTTTTTTTTTTTTTTTTTTTTTTTTTTTTACTCTTCTATTGCTTCGATCTTTTCCTAGTAAACAGGACCCTTCCATTCCTTCTTTTCTTTATAACTTTTTATTGTTATTATTATCCTTCTTACCTGAATTATATAAAATCCTTGCAAGGATTCATCTCCTTTGTTACTTACTATTGCCCCTTCCTCCATATTTACCTTCTTCTTCTTCCGCCATCATCTGTTATTTTGGACTTTTATCTCTTGACACCTAATCTATCAACATGGATGATTTAGCAAATCCCTCTACTTCTTATTTGGATGCCTTCTCGGTAAGTCCCAGGAACATTGTAAACGACATATAGACTACTAAACTAACCTACCATATCCTTCAATAGGATCAAGGTCCTCATGTTGCTTTTGATCAGCTACAAGCGCGACTTCGCTCTGCACTGAAACTAAAAGACGAGTTGGCTGATTACTTTAAAGAAAGGTAACATAATAAAAAACAACTAATTCAACTGTGCCTAAACTCACACTTCTCTTGCTAGAGCCCTTATTGAAGACCTTTATGCAAAAAATTTGGCCAAGCTCAACAAGAAAGCGTTTATTACTGACAAATCGGCTCTCGGGTAACTAGGAAACTTATGATGATCAAGTATCTCATACTAACCTACTTGAACATGTGTAGTACCATGCTCCCGGTTTGGGAAAAGATACATGGCGAACTTGTTGACACTTCAATGATCCATGGTACCTTTGCAACAAAAATAGTTGACCAAATTGAAACTCCTTTACGCTCGGCCATTGTAAATAACCAAGCTTATGCTGAAGTCCGCTCGGTAAAGTATATCCACCTACATCATTGGAAATGCTGACATTCTCCCTCTTTTTAATTTGTAGATGGAACCCACCTTTAAAAAACTGGCCAAGGATTACGTTGATTGTATGGAGAAATCGTCCAAGGTAAGAAGAAGATTCATATTGTGTTACTTGAATACTTAATCTTTTGATAGCTCACCAAGAAGAAATCTGGCGCGGCTGAAATCAAACACGCTGCAATCAAGGAACAAATCGATGGTTTAAAATCAGAATGGCAACAGAATGGCTCCAAATATATACAGGTAAAAGGGCCACAAAGTAGCATCATCAATGAATACACAACTAACTGATTCCATTCAACAGGCATTTCAAAGGATGGACGAATATCGTTGGCTAAATATCAAAACACACCTACAAGAATTCGAAACACTTCAAAACGATCAGATGCTCAAACGTGTCCAGGTAAGAGAATCTGGGAAGGGATGAACAGTACTAATGGTCTTTGTTAATAGCTGGCTGGTGAACATCTTGATTCTGTGTGTGGTTTCTCTGTGCAAGAGGAACTCGTCTCCTTTTGCTCTCAATATGCAACAAACAACATCAACACTAGTCATACAACATCAGCACAACAACCAGACGAACCAACGACTCGACTACCATCTTCTTCACAAGTGACATCTGTTGCAAACAACTCGAACTTGACGGAACCTGTATCACCAACCCTATCATCAACTTTGGAACCATCCTTACTTGTTGATACCGCAGACAATCACATCATACCACAATCGACGAAATCAACTGAATCCTATGCTTCAAGTCGTACTACGGGAAGATCTGCACCCATTTTACCACCTGTTGCCGAAGATACGGATCATGGTCAATTTGATATCAATCGTACCAATATCACTCCTTCGATCAAATCAAATAAAAAAGTCAACAAACAAAGAAAATGTAAGTGATCCTATGAATCGCATTGACTGTTACTTAACAAACTTTTTTTTTTTTTTTTGTATTTCCTAGTCTTGTCTTCATTCTCTCTTCGACTCAAACCAAAATCATCCAACGGCAATCAATTTGGTCACCAATTATTCGATGTGTCAGAATCAGAAACTGATACTCAACTCTATGACAACACGATGGATCATCATCCCACACAACACGATTCAACAACATCAGAGCCAACGAATTCATCTTTGATAACAACACTTGAACCACCGACTCTACATAAAACAACCAGCTTTGCTGATAGTTTCTTCAACCAATCATCATCATCATTCAACCAGCAGAACAACAACAATAACATGAAATCGATTATTCCTATTGATGAAGAAGGTTTTTCAGTGCCACCACCCGACCGTACTCCATGGGTAGCCTCTCCTACTTTGGGCGATGATCTCAGCGACCTCACGGACAGCTCTTCTTATGGAACGACACCACGTATCAAACTCGACATCAAGAACGACCCGGTGATTCAAGAAGATGCCAAAACATCACAAGTCGTACTTACTCGTGTGGCGTCCATATTAAAGGAAAACAACCCGGTGGGATCCAAACGACCTAGGGGACGCAGGGAATTACGATCAGGAAACAGAATGTCGGTATACCAAACAACAGGATCACCACTGTCAACCACATTGGTGTCGTCTACGGCCCTTGGCGACCCTATAATATCTCCATTTGACGATGATACCTCGGCAACACCGATCATCAGTATCCGTATATCCGAAACCATCCATGCCCAATTACGACATGGCCAAGCGCAACGTATCATGGTGACGGGTGATATTGCGATACTTTATGATTCCGGTCATGATTATCCTGCCAATTTTATCCTGAAACACGATGATGGGGTAGAAACGACAGTCTCTGACAACCAAATCAAGCAATTGGAAACCACTGACCAAGGTACTATCTATCAATTCACACCCAACACTACTAGTCATTCAGACTACACGACATGTATCCAATATCGACAAACCAATTTGATCCCACCTCTTCTTGTCAAACCCATGTGGAAATGCGACGACAACCAAGCTCGACTGATGATCAAGTACACCAAAACCAACCATGATCTAGACCAGGTGAAAATGTCAACACATGTGGGTGGAAACTGTCAGGGTGCGCAAAGTATGCCGACTGGACAATGGCTGGTGGATCAACAACGCATGGTGTGGTCATTGGATGATGATGACGATAACCAAGTGATTCGGGCTAAATTTGCTACCACCACTCGGGCGGATCCTCAACCTATTGCCATCCGGTTTGAAATAAAGAATCAAAGGGTGTCTTGTGTTGAAGTCGAACAAGCTCCTTTGGTGGTGCCTGGTGCTCCTTGGGCTAGAATTAACAAGGTCGAACAATATACTCGTAGTGGGAAATATCTGGCGGAAGTTTAGTATAGGATAGCATTTTAATCTTTACTCTCTCTCTCTCTCTCTCTCTTTTTTTTAATCCATTAATTAATTAATAAAACAAATAAATCTTGTATTATATTTTTTCTAACAATATGTAAATGACTTTTTAATGTGTGAAGGATGCCTTGTTCTCAATGTATAGACCCTTGGTCAGTGTGGCCAATATAAGCGGAAAGCAAATATGCAATTCCAATCCCGACGCTGACAAATGAAAACCCCGCTTTACCTCAGCAAGGTATGAGGACGAAGCATTCTTTTTTTAAAGAAAAATAGACTTTATAGAGCACAAAGATGACCAATGACATCTTAAGGTACGCAATATCATTAATGTAAATGGTTTCCTTTCTTGGTTAATATCACCAGAGTCGGGAGTGATAAACAAAAACCTGAACTATAATGGCCTAGGATTCCAGCTCCTTCTCTCCAGACGTGTCCAAATTCCAATCGATCAGAGGATGAAATATTTTTGAACCCCCGACTGCCCTCCCTTTTAAAAATAAATTCATTCTCTCCCTTTTCTTTTTTCTTTCTTTCTTTCTTCAACTGTGATGGAAAAGTCATTCATAAAGTCCCCTGAAGAGGTGTGTACTTACTTTAAAGTTTCACCTCATCATGGTCTATCTGAATCTCAGGTCATTGAACAACGGAAGAAATTTGGACGAAACGGTAAGTTGAACTAAAAAAAAAACGGCTAAACGCTTCACTTGAAATGATGAAAGACTTGTTTCTTCCTATTGGTGAACTAGATCATATGGTTTGATTGACTAAATCATCTTGTTTATTGTTATTGCTGTGTTATTAGAACTCCCCGAAGAAGAATCCACACCCTTATGGCGACTCATTCTCGATCAATTCCAAGACCAACTTGTATTAATTCTACTAGGTGCGGCCATCATCTCATTTGTACTGGCCTGGTTTGAAGAACATGACGATGCGGAATCAGCCACCACAGCATTTGTCGAACCCATAGTCATTCTCCTCATCCTCATTGCCAATGCCACGGTGGGTGTCCTTCAAGAATCCAGTGCGGAAAAAGCCATTGATGCCCTCAAGGAATACTCTCCCGACGAAGCCAAGGTGGTGCGATCTGATGGCACCCTAAAAAAGATCCGAGCTGAAGAATTGGTCCCTGGTGATGTGATTGATATTGCGGTGGGCGACAAGATTCCTGCCGATGCGCGGGTCTACTCGATTGGCACCAGTGTATTCAGGGTCGACCAGGCTTTATTGACAGGTGAATCGGTCAGTGTGAACAAGGAAACGGAAGCTATCAAGGACGAACGGGCGGTCAAACAGGATCAAATCAATATGGTCTTCTCTGGAACAACGTGTGTGTTGGGTAAGGCGCGGGCCATCGTGGTCGCCACCGGGTCGGCGACGGCAATTGGTGACATTCATACTTCTATTACTTCGCAAATCTCTGAAAAGACGCCTTTGAAACGCAAACTCGACGACTTTGGTGATACTTTGGCCAAGGTGATTACTGTGATCTGTATCTTGGTGTGGTTGGTGAATATTCGTCATTTCAATGATCCTTCTCACAACAGTTGGATGCATGGTGCGGTGTATTACTTTAAGATTGCAGTGGCTCTGGCGGTGGCGGCGATCCCTGAAGGTTTGGCGGCGGTGATTACCGCTTGTTTGGCTCTGGGTACCAAGAAAATGGCGAAACGTGGGGCGATCGTACGAAGCTTGCCCAGTGTGGAAACTTTGGGATGCACAAGTGTGATTTGCTCGGATAAAACTGGTACTTTGACTACAAACCAAATGAGTGTGGCTCGTGTAAGTGATGATATAAATATATATATATATATGTTTAGTATGATTACAACGGTCTAACTTTTCATTGATAGGTTGCATCTGTTGCTTATGCGAATGGTCAAATCCACGAATTAACTGTCTCTGGTACAAGCTACGAACCTATTGGTGATATCTTACATGATGGAACTGCTGTCAATTCTTTACCTGCCGAAAATCACGTTGTCCGGGACATTGCTCGTATCTGCTCTCTTTGTAATGATGCTCGTATCGCTTATGATAACGTAAGTAACGGATGAATACAGGAAAGAAGAAGAAACCCTCGGCAGTTTACTAACCCACTCTCCTCTGTAGTCAAATGACTCTTATCAAAACATTGGTGAACCTACGGAAGCGGCACTTCAAGTATTGGTGGAAAAACTCGGCACTGACAATACATCCTTCAACGACTCGATCCATTCGCACAGCAAATCTGAACGTGTGACAGCCTGTAACGACTACTTTTCCCAACAATACGAACGCAATGCTACTCTGGAATTCACTCGTGATCGTAAATCCATGTCGGTCATTGTCACCTCTGGTCATGAAACATCACTTCTCGTCAAAGGTGCCCCTGAGTCCATCCTCGAACGGTGTACCTATGTATTAACCCATGACTCTCCTGCACCTGTCCCCATGACAGCGGACATTCGTGAATCCCTAAACGCCAAGCTCTCTGAATACGGACAAGGACTAGCCCTTCGATGCATTGGTTTGGCCAAGATTGACAATATCACGCCCGGACAATTCGATTTACGGGAACAAGCCAATTTTGCCAGTTACGAACAAAACATGACGTTTATCGGTCTCGTCGCCATGATGGATCCTCCTCGCCCCGAAGTACGACAATCGATTGAAAAATGCAAGACGGCAGGTATTCGTGTGATTGTGATTACCGGTGATAACAAGAATACGGCCGAAGCGATTTGTAAGGACATTGGGGTGTTTGACAAGGATGAATCGTTGGTGGGTAAAAGCTTTACGGGACGTGAATTCGATGGGTTATCTCAACAAGACAAGATCAAGGCTGTCCAACATGCCAGTTTGTTTTCTCGAACGGAACCTGCTCATAAACAAGAATTGGTGGATCTCTTGCAATCTTTGGGTGAGATTGTCGCTATGACTGGTGATGGTGTGAATGATGCTCCTGCTTTAAAACGTGCTGATATTGGTGTGGCTATGGGCGTAAGTTGTTGTCACCATTGGGTTAAATGATGATACTCATATTATCTTTTATATATATATATATATATATATACATGTAGTCTGGTACTGATGTTGCCAAATTGGCAGCTGATATGGTTTTGGCGGATGATAATTTCGCTACGATTGAAAAAGCTGTTGAAGAAGGACGAAGTATCTATAACAACACTAAGCAATTCATTCGTTACTTGATCTCTTCCAACATTGGTGAAGTAGTGTCGATCTTTTTGACTGTGCTCCTCGGTTTGCCTGAAGCATTGATTCCCGTCCAACTCTTATGGGTCAATCTTGTTACGGATGGTCTTCCTGCTACTTGTTTGGCTATGAATCCTCCTGATCATGACATTATGCGTCGTCCTCCCCGAAAAGGTCGTGAAGCTTTGGTGGATGGCTGGCTCTTCTTCCGTTATATGGCCATTGGTACCTATGTCGGTATTGCCACTGTATTTGGTTATGTCTGGTGGTTTATGTACTATGAAGGTGGTCCTCAAATCTCTTACTATCAATTGGTAAAGTAGATAATCATGGATTCTTTCAGGAAAAAACAAACAAACTAACAAAAATTTCTTTTTTGTAGTCTCACTTCCATCAATGCTCTGAACTCTTCCCTGAAATCGGCTGTCAAATGTTTACAAACACCATGTCCATGAAGGCTACTACTATCAGTTTATCTATTCTGGTGGTGATCGAAATGCTGAATGCTATGAACAGGTAAAAAAAAAAAAATGTGATGGTGATATGGACGGGTGTATTAATGATTTTACTTTTTCTTTATAATAGTTTAAGTGAAAATGAGTCACTGTTGACCTTGCCTCTTTGGACCAACCCTTACTTGGTACTATCTATCATTTTGTCCATGGCTCTTCACTTTATGATCCTGTATGTGCCCTTCTTCACCAAGTTGTTTGCTATTGTGCCTTTGAACGTGGATGAATGGAAAGGCGTCTTGTATATCTCCTTACCGGTTATTGTCTTGGATGAAGTCTTGAAGCTTATCACCCGTACCTGGATTCAACCTCCGACAACAACCACTCATGCAAAATCAAAGACCAACTAGATATAGCCCTTATTTATACATACTCTTTATTTATACATTCCCTATTTTTTTTTTTTTTAGAATAGAATCTTATCTTCCTTCTTACAATCGTATACTTATGCATTGGTAATAAAGACGTGTATACTTTATATTTAAAAAATATGAATTATTTGGTCGGTAACATGGTCATACATACGGGTAGACATTCTCATTACCTTGTTGGTAATGTTCCGAGAGCAAAATTACATGATAGACTTTTACGTCCCTGATGTAAACATTACGGCATTTCAACTTTTTTTTTTTAATAAAAAAAATAAAAATAAAAGGCGCCTTTTTGGTTCCACAATGCATCCAAAGGAATAAAGAGTCATTCTGGCGGGAAAAGTAAGGGTATATAAACAAACTGCATCTATTATGAATGACTTTATCATTGGAAAAAAAAAAAACTGTGTCGAGGTATCATGACTGTAGATGATGATGATGAGGACCGGAAGTCATCCGCCCCCATGTGTCGGGGTTAGAATATATTTTCTTTTTTTGAACATACACACACAATGAGATGTGCTGCCCTCTAACGTAAGAAGACAAAAAGTGCTACAAAATATGCATAACCCCTTTCGTTTGTTGGTTAGCTAACATGACAATTGTGTTTAATGAGGGTCGGGATCAAAGGTGAGCAGCAACAAAAAAAGAATCATTTTGAGCTGATCTGTGTCTCAAAAAGAAATGGCCCTATTAAAAGTTGAATTTGAATTATTTTTATATATTCCCACTTCTCTTTCACTTTTTATTTTAAAATCCATTATACCCCCCACCGTGATGGAAGATGCCTTTCCAGTTAATGCAGGGAATATTCCACTTCCACCCTCCCAATCCACTACTATTCTGCCTCTTTCAATAAACCTGGCATCGTACCAACATACACCACCTACTACCACCATGCATACAGTCACTGGACCTGGCAAGCGAAGAAAACAAAAAGATCTTGTCACTCCATCCAACGTAAGTTACAATGTTCTTTAATCCCTACTATTACTAATTAGAAGGTTTATTATTATTATTATTGTTATTATTATTATTATTACTCTTACTATTTTGTAAATCAAAACTAGTTGACATTGGAACGCATCATTGGACTGACCACTGCCTCATCAAACATATTGGCCTCTGCCGAATCACAAGATCTCGTTGCCTATGCAGCCGGAGCGGTGATCGTCCTCTACAATCATAAACGCAAGAAACAAGTAGGCTTTTTATATCGACCCACCGAAACGACTCACTCGACTACTCAACCCACGACAAATAATACCATCAATACGACTTTACCAGTAACCTCACCCCAAGCTGATTTGACACCTACTCCTCGTGAAACCCAAGAAAAGAAAAGCACGCCGGCCAGTAATCGTGTCAAACCTATCAGTTGCTTGGCTTTCTCCCCCGATGGTCATTATCTTGCAGCAGGCGAAGTAAGTCCCACCCCGCAAAAAAAAAAAGTGTCAATTTGGATCATGTTTACTTATAACCCTTTATGTTTAGATGGGGCATCAACCAAGGATTCTAATTTGGAATGTCAAGGAACGTGTATTGTTACATCAATGCCGTGCACACAAATTTGGGATTCTATCTGTTGGGTTTTCGCCAAATATGCGCTACCTTGTCTCTGTCGGCTTCCAGGTTTGTTCAACAAATTAGAAAAAGAAGCATATAACTGTAATTAACATTTCACTTTTTTTTTTTTGTTGTTGTTACTTTAGCATGATGGATACTTGTATGTATGGAATTGGCGTAAAGGAATCAAGTTGGCAAGCAACAAGGTTACAAGTAAAGTCAATGCATTATCTTTTTCCAAAGACGGATCTTATTTTGTCACTGCGGGACTACGCCATGTCAAATACTGGTACTTTGATGCTAAAGGTCGTCTTCCAAAAAGAGTAAGTCTTTTTAATATATATATATTTATATATGCAGTACTAACTATCATTTACAGGGAAATCTGGCTTCACGGGAAACTCAAGTATTGGATGGTCGGTCTGGTATACTTGGTGCTTTACGAGATTGTAACTTTGTGGATGTGGCCTGTGATGTCTTGAACCCCGGTACTGTGTACTTTATCACTGATTCCGGGATTCTTTGTGTATTCAAAGAGAATCGTGGGATTGATAAGTGGGTTAATTTGCAGGTAAAGGCAGGCACTTGAAAAAAGGAAATAAACAGATGTACATAAATGTTAACTGTTGTTATTATTGTTTTTAATTATATTAGGTATCGAATGCTTATTCCATCAAGGTTTCCTCAACTTATGTCATATGCTCATCTTCCCATGGTATCATCAGGTAATAAAGGGTAAGCATATACTTCAGGGAATGACATACTCATCTTACTTTATAGATTATTTGAACCTGTCACATTAAAGTATTATGGCGTCTTACCAAAACCTCACCCACTTGGAATGGATATTAGTGCTATATCGTCACCTGACATGCTACCTCAAGAAACCGATCAAGAGGTATACTATCCTGATGCTGTAGCTCTTACTTATGATGAATCTACTGCCAAAGTCACCATCATTTACTCTGACCGAAGCTTATACATGTGGGACATCAAGAACATTAATAAGATTGGCAAATATCGAAGCTTTATTGCCCACAGTGATTGTGTCTGGGGTGTAGAGGTAAGTCAAGACAATCAAAACGAATACATGCAATGATCATATTAATTCCCCCCCCCTTATGTATTTAGCCTTGCCCTATAGATCAACTCGATAATACCAAAGATACCCGGCTTACTCCGACAGACTCAAACTCGAATATTCCATCAAACTCGTTTGCGACATTCTCTGCTGATGGAACTATACGATTCTGGAATCTTGATCATACCCAACCTATTCATTCATGCTCAACATCATCATCTCTTGGCTCGCCATACCCGTCACCGGAAACACCATCGACTCCTTCTATCACTCCTTCACCATCATCAGATACCATCGTCTCCAGCAACAGTTCGACAAGCATATCAACAACTTTACGACGCAATATTTACTCTAGGGAACTAATAAAGATGATATACGTGGATCCTGATGCGGCTGAATTCTCAAAACTACGGAGAGATGCAGGTAAAATTATTATTTTCGATACAGTCAACATCTCATCAATCCTATATATATATATATATATGTATAGATCTCGCTGAAGATCAATATCCTGATTTCGGTATTCGGTCTTTGAAAATCAGCAAAAATGGGAAACTGATGGCCTCGGGTGATCGAAATGGGAATCTCCGGGTGCATGAAATGGACTCTTGGGAACAAATCACCTATCAAGAAGCTCATGATTCTGAAATATTATCCATTGATATCAGCAATCCCTCCACTAATGGTAAGTTCCCATGCATTAATATGGAAAACAGGCTTATTTTAACATGCTTTTTTTTCTTGGTAGATGCTCCGAATTTGATCGCTACAGCAAGTCGTGATCGATTATTGCACGTCTTTGATGTCCAGCAAAACTTTCGACTGGTGCAAAGTCTAGACGACCACTCATCCTCCATCACCTCTGTACGATTTACGGAAAATGCCGAACGACTTATTAGCTGTGGAGCGGACAAGGGACTTATATTTCGACAACACAATACAACATTGGACAAATCTGCCCTGTCGTCTATTAGCAACACGGGGGATACTCTCGGCATCACCAACCCGCTCTACTCCAACTACCATAATCACTCAGGACGAAGCACGGTATTTGACATGACTTTGGATGTATCTAATCGATTTGTGGCAACAGTTACAGGCGAACGTCGGCTCTTTGTCTTCCACGTCGAATCTGGAAAACCGTTTAGGATGTGCAAACCGGAAACACCTGAAGAAATTGCATCGGGTGCGTCATTTGAAAACTCTGGTGGAAGTCTGATCAACATTGACTTGGACCCTTTATCTGGTACTTTTGCTGTCACAAGTGGATCGGATCGATGTTTACGTCTTTTTGATCTTGTCTCTGGTGTTTGTGTTGAAAAGGTGTGTGCTCATGCGGAACTCATCACCTCGGTCAAGTTTGTCCGTGCGCCAAAGGAATCACTACGGGTTGTCAGCACTTGTTCGGATGGTACTATCTTTATCTGGTCCGTGGGTCAAGAACTCGTGGCTCGGATGAAATCACGAACGGTGACGGCGACGGCTAAATTCATGGACGATGGCAAGCAACAACAACGATTCAGACGTGTGTCGACAGCTTCGATGGTACGACCTACTCCGACACTATCACAAATGATTCGACAGGGTGAACGGAAAACCTTCTCAAGTGTCTCTCAGGCAGAGCACAAGTACGATGATATTTACCGAAGGATAGCATCGGGTAATCGAAAACAACGTGACCCCCAAACACATATCACCATTCCAACAGCTCAATCTAATATCCAAAACAACAATCATGTATCTGAAGTACAAAGTCCTTTGACCGCATCACCTACTGGTTTGAATCGATATTCTGCAGCCACCGATCGTCATCAGACTACACCAACCAACATTAGATACAAAGATCATCAACAGCCGCCGAATCAAGCACCATCACCAAATGAACGTAAAACAGTGGATGGTTTGCCCCAAGGAAAACTAGAACGTCTTTATAATGGTACGTTGATCTTGAAGGAATAGATGCGTGAGGGAAAATATACTAATGTCTACTTTATTCTGTTTTAAAGGGTTACCGACCTCGGGAGCCCGAGATCGTGGGATGAACATGGTAAACCATCGAACACCACCAGCCTATGGACCTATGATTGGACAAAGAATGAACCCGGTGCTTCGAAAGCAAATGTCCCGCGACGCATTACTCAAGAAGGATTCCAAGGACTGTATTAAACCAAGATCAAAAAGTAATCATGCTGGCTTTAGACGACTGAATACTGTGGATGACATACGGCGGAAAAGTGATGTACCGTCTTCTGTTGTGGAACTATCACCTCCGCCTAGCGACAAGGTAACGTCCGACCCACCTTTAAACTCACTACTCGATACAACAAAGACTAGTGGTGACATTGACAATGATAACGACAGCGATCAGGATCAGCAAATTAGCGATGGAGCAGATGAAGACGAAGACAGTGATGTGGACGATGAAGAAGACATCATCTTTATCACCTCACCTCAAGATCTCGACGACATTGGCAAACCCGTGGAGGTATCTGAAAACGACATTGGCAGTGCCAGCAGCAGTAGCTCAAGCAGGGGGGAAGAAGATGGACGGAAAACGCCTGACGAAGCGACCAACTCTGAAGAAGAAGACAGTGAAGAAAACCTCGACGAAGCAATGATCAAGGCCATCACTGCCCGGGAAGCACCACGCATGACCACCTCTCTCAGCCGAACCACTTCTTCAACCATGGTCAGGAAAAAGGGAGACGACCGGATCGCCTTGGAATATGAAAAGCTCATGCATGAAAAACACCAGCCACCTACTAGCTTGGATGACACTGACACTGCAGCACTCGTGAAACTACACAAAAAGCTTGAAAAATCGAAAAAACGACAAAGTTTTACAGCACGGTTTTTATCCTCGATCAGCGACAAGAAGGGACAATGCCGGGAATCTCTGGACAACGTACTCAGTAGTTTCAAGGACTTTAACAAGACCAACAATGACACTGCTTCACCCGTGACACCACCACCACAAACAACAAGGATGTACGAGATCACACCTAAAGATTTACCGCCTTTACCACCACCACAAACAGCCACGACTCCTCCTGCTGATACCGACATGGATAACGTTCTCTCTGATCTGGATGGTGCCAAGATTTTACTCGACAGTGTTCTTGTCGCTTACTCTGCTATGGCGAAATCAAACAACAATGCTACAACGACTCTAGTGGAAAAGAAGCTCCGTGGAATGGTGGAAAGTGTGAATCAAGTCCTTGGTGACAAGCCTCAAGATCCTGCTACCTTGGCCATGCTGGACAAGTACTCCTCCCTCCTTGTTGGTATGATAGAATCCAAATTACATACATAGTTAAATAATTCGGGGGGTTGTGATAATAAACAAGAATGAAACATCAATGGGTTTATGCAGTTTGGAACGTCGGAATTTGAAATGAACCCACGTTGGAATCGTAAAGGTAAAATTTTAAAAAACTGGGGTTTTTTGGTTCTCTTCCTTACCTTTTTTTCTTTTTCTTTATATAACAATAGTAACTATACAATATGGTTGAAGCTGTGTAAGTAGTGGGTAGTTGGAGAAAAGGACATGAATGTAATGACGGGATCTAATTCGAGCTTCTTTTTTTTAGAGCTGATATTGGTCTTATTGGACTGGCCGTGATGGTAAGTATACACCAGTATAACTTTTGTTTGAACTAACATTATTTTTTCATTTTCAAAAACAATGAATAGGGTCAAAACATCATTTTGAACATGAACGACAATGGCTTTGTGGTCTGTGCGTACAATCGTACAGTTGAAAAAGTAGACAAGTTTTTATCCAACGAAGCAAAAGGTAAAAAAAAAAAAATCACCTTTAATCCACTTTATAAACTTTCTGTTAACCATTTACTCTATATAGGGACTAACATTGTGGGTGCTCACTCGAACGAAGAGTTCTGTGCCAAATTGAAGAAACCACGCAAGATCATGTTGTTGGTCAAAGCAGGCTCAGCGGTGGATGATTTCATCCATCAACTCCTTCCCTATTTGGACCAAGGTGATATCATTATTGATGGTGGTAATTCTCATTTTCCTGATTCGACACGACGTACCCAGGAATTGGCATCCAAAGGGATTTTGTTTGTAGGTTCTGGTGTGTCGGGGGGTGAAGAAGGTGCTCGACATGGTCCTTCGTTGATGCCGGGTGGTAATCCTCAAGCTTGGCCACATATCAAACCAATCTTCCAAGCAATTGCTGCCAAAGCGCCTGATGGTGCCCCATGTTGTGATTGGGTGGGTGAAAATGGGGCGGGTCATTATGTCAAAATGGTCCACAATGGTATTGGTAAGTTTCAAAAAAAAAAAAAAAAAAAAAAAAAAAAAGTATAAAGTTGACCTGTCCTTTTTTTTAGAATATGGTGATATGCAACTTATTTCTGAAGTGTATGAATTGATGCTTGAAGGATTGGGAATGTCACACGATGAAATGGCGGATGTCTTTGAAGAATGGAATAAGGGCGATCTGGATTCTTACTTGATTGAAATCACTCGAGATATTCTACGGTACAAGGACAAGGATGGTAAAGCTTTGGTGACAAAGATTCTTGATACTGCGGGACAAAAGGGAACAGGTAAATGGACAGCGATTGATTCATTGGATCGTGGGATTCCGGTGACTCTGATTGGTGAAGCCGTCTACTCTCGTTGTCTCTCTTCACTCAAAAATGAACGTGTGCGTGCCTCTCGTATTCTTGAAGGTCCTAAAGACGTCAAGTTCCAAGGTAGGTAAATGCGTCTTTTATATATACATGTATGCGTAACCATTTTTTTGTTAGGCGATAAGAAGACATTATTGGATCAAATGGGCCAAGCTCTGTATGCCGCCAAGATTGTATCATATGCTCAAGGCTACATGCTCATGCGTCAAGCAGCTAAAGATTATGGGTGGCATTTGAATTATGCAGGCATCGCATTGATGTGGCGTGGAGGCTGTATCATCCGATCGGTGTTTTTGGGTAAAATCAGGGACGCCTACACCACCACACCTGATTTGGAAAACTTGTTGTTTGACTCGTTTTTCCAACATGCCATTGCCAAGGCTCAATCGTCATGGCGTACTGTGGTGGCCCAAGCCGCTCATCTGGGGATCCCAACACCTGCTCACTCGACAGCACTCAACTTTTACGATGGGTTACGCCATGACATGTTGCCTGCTAATCTGATCCAAGCTCAGCGCGATTACTTTGGTGCTCATACGTATGAACTCTTGGCTCAGCCTGGGGCGCATGTCCATACAAACTGGACGGGTCATGGTGGTGATGTCTCGGCAAGCACTTATGATGCCTAGTAGTATTAGTCTCTTTTTTTTTAAAATGAATAAATCAAGTTTTTTTTTGTTGGAATAATGTCACTTATACTGGGTGAATCTCCTCACATGGTCGGGCGGGGTTGGAAATGATACCTCATTTGAAATCCGATTTTTTTTTTTTTTTCTTTGGTCATCCTTTCTTCACTAGTTTATCATCATGAACCCTAGTAATCCTCTCGCTGAACGTGGTAAATCCGCCGAAGAACAATACATTCGCCAAAAGGTAAATGAAACCTTAAATAAAAGTATTTTGTATTAATACTTTTTAATAGGAAACCGACAAGTTGAAAGCTTTGCAAGCTCAAAAGAAGAAGGAAGCAGCCAAAGAAAAGAATTAGTCCCCTTCTACACATCTCCTACACACATAATTATAGTTTGATATTATTGTTTATTCAAATAAAGTAATACTAATAAATAATAAAAGAAGACGTATATAAAAGACTAAAAGTAAAAAGGGCAAATAAATTAAAAGGGGGGTTTTGATCAAAGAGTTATGGGGGTGTATATGTATGTATAAAAGATATGATAGGGGGGATTTAAGCAGTAGCAGCACGAGGGTGGAAGCTCATGATGCAACCGTCTTGAGGATAGATTGTAGCAAAGATACTATATTTTTTTTTTAAAAAAAAAAGACGGGTTCAGTGCCATTCCACTTTACTATATTTTTCTTCCTCTCTTTGTATCCAACTTACGAGATATCATCACTCTTATCAGTTCGGTAATGAGTCCAGTCCAATTGAAGAGAAGCTTGAGCCATCGTAGCCATCAGATGCATGACAGCATATTCCTTACCCAAACAATGATGAGGCCCATTACCAAACACCATAAAGTTCTTTGGATACTTTTCAGCTTGACCATCAGGCCCCCATCGATCAGGATCAAATGAGTCCGGGTTAGGATAAGCAACAGGATCATGAAGAGCAGGATAAGTAGTAGGGATCAACATGGCACCCTTGGGCACGGTATAAGACGACGTCAAGGGCCATTCACGCACGGTCTGATAAGGTACCATCAAGACAGGAGGACGCAGGCGCAAGATTTCCTTGACGACTTGGCGCAAATACACCGATTGTTCCATCAATTCCAAAGACAATTCCTGGTCATTATTTCCCTGTCGCAGCTTGATTTGTTCTTGACGCACCTTGTCGAGCACATCGGGATGATCAGCCAAGAGTTGGAATGCCCAGGTCATGGCAGACGACGTGGCATCTTGAGAAGCAAACAAGAACGTAAGGATGGTCAAGGCCACTTCACGATCATCGAATTTACGAGGTGCCGGTTTGCCTTGTCGTTCACATTCCAATTCGGTTTCTTTCATGGCGGTGATCCAGGCATCCATCATGGATTTGACTTCTCCTCCATTATCCATACGTACGCGAGCATCCTTGATGGCTTCAATAAAGTGGTGGACAATGTATTTTCGAGATTGAATGGCCTTGTAGACTTTGGTGCCAGGTAAAGGGATGGGGAAGTTGACGAGTTCGAGAGCAGCTGTGATGTTAAAGTATTCTTCCGAGATGGTTTCAGCCACTTTGTCAGACATGTGGAAACCCAAAAAGACCCGGAGAGAAGATTCCATGTTGAGTTCACGGAAATGCCATTGGAATTGTTGCTTTTCACCGTTAAACGAGAGCCATTTGGAGAAATGCTTTTGGTACACCGATTCTTGAATAGGAATATACATGCCAAGTGCTTTTCGAGTAAATAACACATTCAGACCCCGTCGATAATCCACATGTGATTTGCCACTAAGGAAAACCCAATTATCATCACAGAGAATATGTTTCATAGAATCCACCACGGCAGGTTCAGCATAAAGAGGAGAGTTCAGGATTTTACGACTAAGATCACAAGTAGATGCAATCACAACAAATCTATAAACGGACATTTAAAAATATATAATAACAAGTTTTTTTTTTTTTTTAGTGAGATGACTTTTTCCCCACCCCTGGATGATCCCCCCCCCTCCTCCCTCCTTGACAGAATTCCGATCTACTTTACCTATCAAATACACCCACACATGACAGTTCGCCACTTTTCCATTTGTTCATATATCCTTCAAATGTAGGATAAAGAGAATCCATAAATGCCCCAATCACAGGAATCTTGAGTTTAGGACCAGGGAGTGATTTCTTCTTATTCAAGTATACATATTGTTCATAGGCAAATAATCCAACCACCGCGGAGCAAATAACCGCCGTCGTCGATACATTAGGTTTTTGTGAAAACATCGTCTTGATAAACGCTGCAATCGTGTTCTTGGTAGACTCGATTAAACGAGGGTCAAATAAACTAAACAAAAAGAAGAAGAAAAAAAAAAGAGAGAGAGAGAGAGAGAGAGAGAGAACCATTAGTCTATTTCATACTATTTGTCTTTCTTCAATCCTTTACCTTGATGAAGCCATGTTAGGTGGAGATATCGATAAAGTCAATTGAAATCCGCGTACAAATCAATGGATAAGAAGGAAAGGCAAGTTATCACCACAAATGTATAAAAAGGAGTTATTTATCTAGAAAAGATGAATAATTCCAAGACAATGTGTCTTTGTTTCAAAGAAGAAAGAAAAAAATAAGAAGAAGAAAAAAAGCCTTTTTTTGACTGACGGACAAACAAAATAAAAAAAAAAAGAAAACGATACATTTTCAAATCCCGAACAATTCATGTCGTGCAAAACAAATCAAATGTTCCCCCTCCCTTTTTTTACAATACTTTTTTTATGAATCCGTTCGGATGACTAGACTTTTTCAATGTGTCACTTTCAAGAATGGAACGTTTCACTTTTTGTATTTTTCATCACCTTATTATTCCCACTCTTCTATCAATCGGCGTTCTAATCCACTGTCTGCATGGACCTCCTCTTCCCGGGGTTTCCGGTATTCATTTTTCCGAATGGCATTGATTGGCTGGTCAGGTTACTCATGACACGTTTTTTTTGCCTTTGGGTGATCTATGTTTATAAAAAAAGTCGATCACGACCAGGAATGAAAAAAAGTGTTGAAACGCCGCACCGACGAGATAACCTCGGCTTTCATCACCTTGGCAACAAAAAGGACCCTTCTTGGCAATATGTAAACGAAAGGGACCCTTTTTGGCGATATATAAACGGAAAGAACCCTACCAACAAAGAAGAGCCTTCTTGACAACTCTATAGGTCAAATCATTCATTATATACTCACCTTTTTTAGATTGAATCTATTCGACCCACATCATTCCCCTTTATACTTTTTTGTAGGTACTTGCCCGAAACAAGTCGATTCATGCAAGATCTTTTATTTTATTTTATTTTGTTATTATACCCTAGTCTCATGACTTTTTGCATATGATGGAGGCTCAAATAAACATTGTAAACAGGTGACAGTGATATGATCATGGATGAGATGCCTCTCCCCAGGCCATAAAAGGAAACAAGGAAAAAATCACTACATGCGGAAAATATAAAACTGACTCTTTTTCATCAAGTAGTACATTCGCTGAATAATTCACACGGAATCAAGGTGGAGATTTTGGGGATGAAGAACAATATGCCGATCCGTGGTCAATGCTAGGTACCAAAACAAGAAAATCAACACACGTTGCTAAAATGTACTTTTTTTTTTTCTTTTTTGTTTGTTTAATATAGGGCTTGGTTTCTCTGGTAAGGAATGCGGGTGAATGGAACAAGGAGGGTAAGAGATAATACTATCCATTAACGTTTTATAAAGAACTAATATCTTTTTGAACCAATCCCCTTACATATCGCAAGTTAGGTTACACGAATGAATATGTTTGATGGTGGTATCTATCTACATGGTGAAGCTCTGGTAAACCACAAAAAAGAATAACTAGTAGGCAAATGTCAAGGTAAACCGGATTACATGGTGGATACATAGTTATAGTGCCATTTACATATCTGGTTGTTTTACACTGATTGGGAATTAAACCCCCGCTTTATGGCCAAATACCCGTCTCCTTTTTTTTTATCCCCCTCTTTCTTTCTTCTCACTTTTTCTTTTTTGTGTGTGTGGAAGGAACAAAAGAAGAAACACATTGGGGATTAACACCTCTCTTCTCTCTTCTTTATTTCTTTCTTTATCTCTCTTTTTTTACTTTTACCACTTTGCCTATTTGAAGAATAATACTATTACTCTTCCCCATTCCCTTCCTTTTATAAAACCATCCCACCCGTTATACGCCATACTATCATGAGTCTGTCTCCATTGTCCAACTTTACCGTTTTGATCAAAAAGGTAAAAAAGACCTATATGGATGCCTTGTATTAACAAACTACTTTTTTTTTTATAAAAAATAGATTGCCCGCAAGAGCACACTACGAAGGACAAAGAAACAACGATCAAAAGCCTACCGCCATACGACTACTACCACGACTATCACTCAAGATCAAGACTTGGATTCTGTTAGTAGTTGCTCAAGTAATGAAGATGAAAAGCTTCATGTTGCGGTCACCACTAAAATCAACAAAGTAGACTATGTGGTAGTATCTCCGCAGACTGTAGATGTAAAAAACGACATGAAAATGATCGAGGAAGGAAACTCAAACATTTTTTTTATTTTAATGATAGGATGATAGGAAGCCGGCAACAATGACCATCACCAGTACAACAAACAGTGATATAGTATCCATAGCAAATGATACAATGGACCATACGACACAGGACGATGATATTGAAACGACAAGCAGCGATATAGTATCCGTGGCAAACGATACAATACAGGATGATGCTAATGAAACGACAAACAACACTATTCTCATACGTGACTTTGCCTATCCCGATACATCACCTCTACACCATGGAACACCCTGCAACAATGATTCCCACATCTCTTTATCCTCTTCACGATTTAATGGATGTCAAGCTAAAGTTCTTTATGACTTTGTACCCGAAACGGATCACGAAATTGCCATGAAAGCCGGGCAAATCATTTGGATCCAATATCGTCAATGCACTGGTTGGTTAATTGCTGATGTGGATGATGATACTGGTCTTGTCCCGGAATCCTATATCGAACTGCTTTAACTCCTTTATGCGGTGGCGGTCTGACCTTTTTTTTTATTATTATTACTTTTTATTCTTATTTTTGATTGTTGTGTATTTTATATTATCCTCTCCTTACGTATGATTTGTCTTTTTTATTACTTATTATCTTATACTCTCTCTCTCTCCCACTTGATCTCATGGCACTCTCTTTTTATTATTATTATTATTATTACCTTTTACTTGGTCTAGTAATCAATTATCTTATTCACTTTTTGAAATAAACAAATCCATTCTGGAACTTACTTGTAATGATCAATGAAAACGTGTTGTTGCCTTGATGATGGTTCAGATGACTGTACTATGATATCAATCTCCTTAAACACTTTAATAGTCTAAAATCATGGCTTTGCACCTTTTTGAATCCTGGTAAAGATAGTCTCATCTCCGTAAAAGGAAATCGAGTAGACTATAAAAAACAATGCTAAAGATGAAAAACAACAAGGAGGGTGATGTGGCGTAAAGTTGATTTTTAATAAATGATAAATCCATTTTGGCACGGATCTTGACTCTTTTTTTGGCGGTCTGTCAAGTGGTCAAAGAGAGGGAGAAGGCTATCATGCATTGTTCACCATATTAAAGCCCCGACATTGGCCACACCTACGATCCATCTAATGTGGATTATTGAATTGCATTTATTACCGTTGTTTGATTGATCGAAACAGGTAAAATTATCCTCAAGCTATACCTCACCGATTTTTTTTTTACTTCTAGTCATCTATTTTGTTTTAAAGAACTTGGTTGCTTGGTAAAATAGATTGGACCCTGATTACTTAATTTAGATTCAAACTCCGGGCGTCTTCAGCGTTTTGACTTGGCCAAAGCATATAAGCAATAAAGTAAAGTGATTGTTTTAACAAGTCTGGTCGATTTACTCCCCGAGAAACTACACATGATTTCCTTATACAGGCTGTGGCTTTCCGCTGTGCTATTGCTCGGCAGAATTCACATCCCGAAATCGGGAAGCGAAAAACAAAATAGCACCCATCCACACAAATTTCCTTCTCTCTCTACTCAATCTTTAATTTGGAAACTACAGCCATTATGGTGAGTAACCCAACAGTGTTTACAATAGCGCAATACTAAACCCGGCCATTCTTTTTTTTTATATACTGATCTAGTCTGCCCGAATCATTGCTCAAGTGGTTGTGTCAGTAGGCACCGTGGTGGGTCGAGCCTTTTTTGCAGCGTACAAACAAGCAGCAGCTAGTAAGTTTTTGTTTTTTTAATAGTGTAAAACTACCCCCATCTTACACCTTTTTTTTTATAATCGTAGATGCAGCTGCTGGTGGTGGTGTTGCAGCTGCTGCTCGAGGTGGAAAGGAAGGTGTGGTAGATGCATTGACTCGAAAGACGGGAATGTCACTGGAAGAAGCCTGTCAGATCCTCAATGTTCAAAAGGATGTTGATCTTGCACAGCTAACAAAGGTAACTTACAAGGGAGGGGGGTATGACTTTTCTTTGACTAACCTATTGGATAGAACTATGAACACTTATTTAATGCCAACGAAACCACTAAAGGCGGGTCCTTCTATATACAATCCAAGGTGGTACGGGCCAAGGAACGATTTGATTTGGAACGGGCGGAAGAATTAAAAAAGACTCAACAGGCTGAACAACCTGATCAACCCCCTCCATCATCATAAACTAGATAGTATTGTCTCCCTTACTCCATAGTTTAAACCTCTTCCCCTCTCCATTTGACATTGTATTTTAAATCCCGCCAATAAATATATCATTACAGTCTTTTTTTTTTTTTTCCTTCTCTCTCTTCCATAATGAAAAAGTTAACAAAAAAGAATCCTGCCTCTTTTTATGAAAGTACTGATTTGATTTCAATATCATTACGTTATGGAATTCCTTGCTCTATTATACGGGGGGATGTGGAACTTTTGTTGAACACCTTTATGGCTGTAAGTATTATTATAATTAAAAAAAAAAAAAAAAAAAAAAAGAACCCACACACAATGAACTAACTTCAATCCCCTTCTATAGCAAGAAAATCACACCTTTCGGTCTTTTGAAACTGTTTGGAGACAACTCAACTTTGATCACATTCATTTTGCCTGCCTCGACAAAGATTGTCGATCATTATTCATGATTGCTTTATATGAATTAGTCTTTGGTAAGTTCAAAAAGGATATGGGGGGGGGACGACATGACTAACGGGTTTGTATGATAGATCACTTTGCCATTAATATAGATCAAGCGAAATTTGGTGTTATTTATGCACTCTACTTTTTATATATCTCCCAACCCACTGTATGGCCTATCCATCGTATCCGTGTTGATAAAGGTAAAAGTAAAAGAAGAAAATCAAGGATATCTTTACTTACATGTCTGTTTACTAGCGCGATGGATCCAATTGTTTGATTTTTATATCTATTGCTGTCACCTCGATTCAAAAGAAGGTGCTCAAGTGGCCCTGATCTTTCGACAAATGAAGGATGAACACGAGGCATTTGTCTTTGCCGTCAATCATAAACTTGATAGGCTAAATATACTGGAAAAGAAGGAAAAGGAACAATCACACAGGTAAAGCTGGGGGAGGGGGGGAAAGAGTTGACATGAGTTTTGGACTCACTTTTCTTTACTTAGAATTATGGACGGCTTCCATGATATTGAAACACGTAAATTCCAAAACGATGCGGTAAGTCATAGTAAAAGAAAAAGAAAAAACTGTGTATAAACCCTTTTTTTCTCCCACTTAGACATCGACATGTTATGACCAAACCACAACCGACTTGAAATCACTTGCTCAATTATATCAAGATGCCAAACAACGTGCAGCCATGACCCCTCAAGCCACTCTCGCCACTCAACAATGGATCAAGGATTCACTACACATTAACGAAACCAATCAGACAAGACTACAGAACGTCATGCTGAAAAACGTGCTCAGGACAAGGGATGTAGCATTTGTTGATATGGTCAATGAAGCAGGACGAAGGATGTGGGCAGCTCGGGCCGATTGGGGCTTGAATGATACGGATGTGATGGAACCTCATTATCTTCCTAGTCGTCGCCCACCTCAAGTGGATACAACAACACAACAAGAAGATGGTGATATTCAAGAAGAAGGGTCCTCTCAGGCGGTATGATATCTTTTTTAGTTATAGTATCCAATTTAGTTTAGAATATGTATATATCTTCCCTTACTATATACCCCTTTTTATTTTTAATGTTAATCGATCAATAAAGACTTGATTTGAAAACTATCACTGGTGATTTGATTTGTAGGTGATACCTCCGCAGGATGTTCACACTGGGTTTGAAATGCATACATCGACCATATTTGATATGTACCTGCATTTACAAAGTGTCGTTATGGTGCTTCTAGAATTTTCATTTTACACCGTGGTACAGAACAAGTTTATTGTTGGGTATAATCAAATCAAATTATCTATACTGAAGGTTAAAAGACAAGATTAACTACACTACACTAATGAGGGGGTTCCATTGAGACAGTCATCTAAAACGTAGCAAGGCCAAAGATATCCTTGTAATTATCATACTGCAAGTGTCGGAAACCTTCGATCGGATTGAATTCGTGAGCAATGAGAGACAGTTGTAGTGATAAGTTTTTCACAACCACCAATTCTTTTTCTTTTGATACTGTTGTTGTTGTCCCTGTTTATATCAGTCCATGGCTGGAAGTAATAATATAGAACGCTAAAAATAGTACTGTATACATGTTTAAATCCCGTCTTGACATCTGAAAAAGGGGCAACGGTGTCTTTCTATTACTTGTCCTTCTCCTCCCTCTTTATTATTGACAATTACAGAAAAATGCCTTTTGCTTTTTTTTACTTGGTGGTGTTAAATGTCTTTTACTTCTTGGTGCCTTGTCTTATCTTGTAAAGTTAAACTGGTAATGTCCACGATCAAGTAACTAATTAACCAATGGTCCCATACTTTTCTTATGTTTTACTGTTCTAGTGATGACGATTGCACTGTCTGACTTTCTTACTGATAGTGACACATAATATGGGAAGTGGCCTTGATGGAGCTATCTTTACTCTTGACTGGTAGTGATAAAACAATGAGGGAAAAGGTAAAAAGCATGTAAAAGAAAAAGAAAGGTATGGCACTGCTGCCGCTTTCTGCTTGTGGATCAACATCCTCACTAAGACTTTGATACTAATACTTTTCTTTTTCTTCCTTTCTCTCCCTTTATATTTAGGCGGAATTGACGATACACCAATACTCGTGTGCCCTGGACTGCACACTGACCATTCAGCGGGTGGGATATTCAAAGGACCCTTACACTCACCCACTGATAATACAGTCTGTCATTCATAAAATGGAACTGTGGGACCTGATCTTCTTCTTGGCGAATATAGAAACAAAGCACGACACACAGACAGGTAAGACGGATGAAGTTGGGGAATGACTTGTATGTGTTTATTTAATCTCTCTCTTTTTTGATTTATATTTAGTAGGTATCAAGTTGGGGCAAATGGACGAAGACTGCAGCAAGATGATCGAGGATACCATAAGTATCCTCGAAGGTGATCAAGTGGGTAACGTGAAAATCAACTGGAACAGCAATAACATCTAGCACAACTTAAAGCGGGGCCATGAAGCAAATCTTGATGAACGTACCCGGTGATATCGAGGATGGCCGATGCCTCAATGAACTAAAGGATAAGGGATGTCTTCTTCATTGGCTCGTCGATTTAATGGTTGCTTTAGAAAAGATGCTTTTGACGATTTGAGTGCACTGTTTTACTTTGGATCATCAAAAACTCAAAGACAGTCTTGGGAACATAATAAATAGTGATTATTAACGTAAGTAAAATAAAAATATGGTGTAGGGTATTATCTGATGTCTATTAACTAATTGACGAATTGTCTTTATAGGTATACCATGAACAAGGAACCATTGCTGCCAAAATGGGTTTATGTGATATCAAAAAAGAGCTCTTATTGTCTCGTCCTCGCTCCACCTCTTTGATTGCTATCGAAGACAATATGTAGTGGTTTGGAATCTAAATGTATTAGCCTTCGTATCATAAATAGACCGCAACTTGGTTGAACCGAAGGGTGTGGTCGCCATTGGTGGAATGAGGCGACTGTTTGAAAACGCTTGTGTACTTGGTAAGTAAAAGTCTTTTTTACTTGCCATACAATTAACTTTCTCTCTCTTTCTCTTTTGCATAGTCAATGTATCAAGTTACTCCTTCCGATACAACCACTTCCAGACAATGCAAGACACCAGCATGTCGAAAGAACAAGATCGCGTTCCATCATCGAACATACAGCTCACTTACTATGACTCTACTTTTAACGACTTTTGATTTTGTCAACTTGATAAACTGAAGGGGGCATATGGACACAACTATGAACAGGATTTTACTGATGAAGAAGCCGCGAAACCACATAAGGCTTACGCCACCAAGGATGCTCGCATACAACAGCTAATTTGACAAAGCTGCAAGGACAAAATGTCTCGACTGTGCAAGGAAGACTTTGACAACATCCTGGTGGATCGGAATGGTACTATTGTTGGCAATGACAATTAAGGTAAAATGTGTACAAAATCAACTGGGATGGGAAAAGGGTGGGGTATCAGGGGTCACTAACAAGATGGACTGACCACGTTTGATTATATAACTTGGATTATGACTCGGTTCATGCGAAAAAATGTCAACAGGGTTTCACCAACAACTCTCTTATAAAAACAAACTATTCACTGATATGAAACAAAGCTCTGTGGACAAGGGTGTGGATTTTGATCGTTTTGGTGATTGGTTTTTCAACTGTCGTATTCGTCAATACTTGTACTCCCCCAAACAATACAATATTCAAATCCCGCCTTCTCACATTTAAATACGCGCTTGCATGATCTTCTCCCCCCTTCCATTATACATCCATCCCTTTACCCTTTATAGAATCATATCAAAACAATTCACAACTAAAAAGTATATAAACCCCATCATATTTGATTCAATAAAAAAAAAATTCAATAAAAAACATGACTCTTTATATCACTTATTTTTGATATTCGACTTCTACTACCAATTATTACACATATTAAGTCGAATGGTCCTTAAATACCAGGATGTTGACGATCTCATGACCAAGCAGCTGCTAGATGCTCCGATTGGTACTTATATCTTGGCTGATGGCGATTAGAATAATGCAAGATGTGATGTTCTCTATTTGTCCAATCTATCTTCGTCATTCCCACCAGTGCTGATCAAAGTTTAAAACACCATCAATGATATGCTCCTTCAACGTTTGGCTACCTATCCATTGAACGTCGTCAACACTTATCACGCTCTCCCAGTGGTATTGGTGTTTGGCACCCACAAAATTTCTCCAGTTAGCCTGATCTTGGATTTCCACGTGGTATCTGAACAAAAGCCATGGTTATTGACGATTCCTTCTTTGATTTGGGCAAAGAAATGCTTCATCATCTCCAAAGAAACCATTCCCGACAATGATTATCATTCATGAACCCCCTGATTGGCTTGTCGCTTTTCCTGTTGAAGCAACTACCGTCTTTGCATCGCCATACTTATTCTGAAGACCCGACTGTCATCCTACTTTATCAAATCGCGTTCGCGGAATCATACCCTTAGGAACCTTACCAACAATATTTTCAGTCAACTGTGGAAACGGTATGCTCAACGAACAAGCGCTTATTTCAAAGTATTCTTGTAAAGGTCAAGTCAAAGGAAACCGCTCAACAAGATTCGACGAATTTGTGAAAAAGGCGTACAATACAATGATGAAGTCAAGGACAAAGTTGTGGATAATTCGGAATCCTCACAGTCATCGGTTGAACTGGATTTCCCTGAACGTTTACCCATGGGACCACGATCAACTTTTACGGTAAAAATGCCGTGCTTTCAGTAAATAAAAAAAAAAAAATGCCGTTTTCTATATAGTTTTAAGGTAAAAAAAAGTCGGACAACACGGTAACTTTTTGTAACAAGTCGATAATACAGTAATAAAAACACAGTAAACCACCCATCCATTTTAAATTCACACTTTTAGGTTAATAGAATGTATTTATATTTATTGTAATATCTATCAATTAACAGTTTAAACGTTTTTTATTTATTTATCGTTATCACTCATAATCACTTGATCCTATTAACCACATAAAAAGCACTACACTACAGAGATATAAATTAAATCCACTATCAACGGGGAGAGCTATCCAGCTACTAATTGATAAAAGTAAAAAAGAGTATAGTAAAAAGAAGAAGACAAGTGGATATAAATGGGGAGATCAATAAGTAAACTAGATAATGGCATTGTTGTTGGTTTCCATAAAGTTGGACAATGAGCCAATAGGAAGGAGAGACTGGTGGACCCCTTTTTTATTCAAGTTGCTTTTGTTGTACCTTCTTGTCGACCGAGAATCTTGATAGCAGGTGTAGTAGTATCAGACTTGGGTTGTTGTTTCTTATCCTTATTCCTTGATCGTTTCGGTTTGCCTTCCTTTTTTTCGGTAGGTGGTTTGTTGGATTTCTTATCGGTTGGTGTATCCCCTGATGTTTCCCCTTTTGACTTGTCCTTTTTTCTTCGACGATTTCTTTTCTTTTCTTCAGGTCCATCTGTTGTTGGTTTATCTGTTGTTGCTGGTTTCTTTTTGGTCGAGGTGGTTTTGGCGGCAGCTTTCTTTTTGGCTGATTTGGCGGCTTTTTGGGCACGTAGGTGTTCCAATAAGGGTGTCGTCTTGGGTTTATTCGCTTGTTCTTGTGCAAGGGTTTGTGCTAATAATAATAATAATAAAAAGATCAGTTTGATGTATCCATTATGTATCGTTGTTGTTGTTGTTTACCTGCAACTAGAGCCAATTTGTTTTCAAGTCGTTCGATTTGTGTGCCATTGTCTGTCAAATCAGTGGCCTCAGTGGGTTTGGTTTGTTCCGCCTTGAGTGATTCTAAAAACTGAAGATAGTCCGCGTCTAAATATATTTATAAAGTAACTATGAGAGTCTAGTTATATCACCCCACATACACTATCTCTTCTTACCATCATCGATAGTCCCTTGACGTGTATCTGGTGTCTTGTGTTCCTTTGGAATGCCTTGATAAGGTGCAAATTCAACCACTGCACGGCTTTCGTTCCCTATATATAAAATGTGTGTTAGACTAAAAAGTAAACAGAGATGAAGGCATTGCTTTACCACTCTTGTCCATAAATATATGTCCATCAAAGCCTTGATGAAAAGCAATCACCGCATCCACTGTTTTCATATGAAAGTAAGCCCGGGAGAAGACACTTTCTTTTGCTTTACTATATATAATAAAAAAAAAAAGTGTGGTCAGTCAGTCAGATAACGTTCTAGTCTAGTCTACTTTTTTTTTTTTCTTTTTGACTTACCTTGTACTAAGTTTACCAGGAATAAACATGCTAAAGTCCACGACATCATTGGTTGTCCATTGTTGTACGGCATTCATAAATACTTGTTCAGGTAGATTAGGTGGTAGTCGGCGCACCACCACTTTAGTTTTGGGTTCATTCTTCTTGACTCGTTTGGCCTTTTTCTTGCGTCGTTGTCTTTTCTTCTTTTTATCCAAAGTCTTTTGTTTATTGTTCTTATCTTGTGCGTCTGTTAATGGTGTTGATGGTGGTTTGGTGGCAGTGGTGGTTGAGGATGATGATTCTGCCATGGTGCCAAAAAAAGTAAAGGAAGAGAGAGAGACAGAGAAAACAAAAACAATTGTCGCAGTTTTTGAGCTCCGACAAAAACGGCGGGGAGTGAAAATGGCAGTGGGGTAAAAAAAAAAAAAAAAAAAAAAAAAAAAAAACTGGCTGCCATAAAAAACTACCATTAGTTTATAATTCAAAAAAGATATTTGGTTGGTTCAATCGATCAACCTAATCATGATGCACTGGAGGTATCATCAGATATGTATGTATAATGGGAAACCCTCCGTCTCTACCCATTTAAAGAAAAATCTCCTTGCTCAGCTTCTCTAATATCATTGCATGATAATGTATACAGCAGCCCTATGTGTAACTCATGTCATCATAAAATCAATCATCCCACCCCCCATTCTTACATGAACAATGAAGGGCACCCAATTCGCGTGAGACTTTATTCCCCTTTTTTATCTTTTTACACTCCGGTTGGTCTAGGTTAATGATGGCTCGAACCAATCAAACAAACACGACCAGTAGAGATAAACTAGCGCCTTTTTGCATAAATTAAAGAAAAGCAACCGGGGATTAGCAACAAAGTAAGAGGTATTTTTAAAGGAAACAGTACGGACTGTGGGAAAACCTTATCTTGGTATATATCATGGTCGATTTTTAGTTAATGCATAGAAATTACAAGTTCACCTGACTCATATCCAATCCCACCAATGATGGTTAGTGCGGGGGTTCGATTTAGTTTGACCAATTCGTACCAAATGGTTGGATGTAAAACTTTCAACTCCCGATCCGATCAACTAATTTATTAAGGCTTTTTTTTTTTCTGTTTCTGTTTCTCTTTACAACTTTTTTTTTTTTTTTCTGTCTATTTAATTTAACATGTCAACACACGAAAAGAAGCAAGAGACATCTAGCTATCAAGGATCATTGGCAGGTGACTCTTTTAATGATTCTTTTGATGACAATCAACAATACTTGGATGTGGATCGGTCTCAAGCGGGGTCTTCCTTTTGGGCATACTTTAATGTCGTCTGTGTCATTGTAAGTTTGTATTCTCCGTTCTCGCGTATGAAACTCATTCTCTTATTTATTTATTTAGGCTGGTACAGGTACTCTTGGTCTTCCTTACTCTTTGAAACAAGGTGGATGGTTTGGGTAAGTGATATTTATAAAATGAAATAAAAAGAAGGAAATGAATCAAGAAGAAACTCATCATATCCTTTTTTTCTCCATTATTCCAATTCAACCTTAGTTTGTTTATTCTATTCCTGGCGTGGTTTATGTCAACATATACAGCCATCATTCTCATCAGGTGCCTCTATGCCAAAGGCGACAAACGACTTCACAATTACAAGGATATAGCCACAGCAGCCTTTGGTACCGTCGGTGGATGGATCAGTTTCTTCTTTAATGCATGGATCACTCTTGGGGCGCCTGTCCTCTACATGGTCTTATCGGGACAAAACCTCAATCAACTCTGTCAAGGCACAGTAGGTGAAATCGGGGTGGTCAAATGGACGATTGTTTCCTGTGCCATTGTCGCCATTCCATTTGTCTTGGTCAAGAACATGAAAGAAGTCGCCTTCATGTCGGCCTTTGGTGCTCTTGCTACGGCCATTGTCGTGATCATTGTGTTGGTCGTCAGTTGTGTCGATCAAGCCCATTTTACTCCGCAACAAGTCGCCTCTCATACCCATAGCGCAGTGATCTGGGACCAATTCCCCATAGCCCTGGCTACCATCTCGTTTAGTTTTGGTGGCAATATCGTGTATCCTCATGTCGAAGCCTCGATGAAGAAACCCCAAGATTGGCCTAAAGTGGTGGCGGGTGGACTTAGTACGTGTGCCGCCTTGTACTTTTTGACAGCTATTCCCGGTTACTATATCTTTGGCTCTACTGTGCAATCTCCCGTGTACAACAGTATCTCGGATGGTGTGCCTAAAATTATCGCGATCGTGTTGATGACTATCCATGTGATTACTGCTGCTCCCATCTTGATCACGTCTTTTTCTTTGGATTGTGAAGAAATGGCAAACATTAGTGTGGATCGGTGGGGGAAATGGGGTGAATTCGCATTGCGGGCTTGTTTGCGTCTTGCCATCATTGTGGTTGTCGGTGTCATTGCTTGTGTGGTGCCAAATTTCTCCGCATTAATGTCCCTCATTGGTGCTTTTGCAAACTGTCTCATGATCTTTGTCTTTCCCGTCTTTTTTTATATTCGGCTGACGGGGTTCCGTAACAAGCCTTTTTATGAACTCGCATGGTGTGGTCTAATTGTATTGCTTGGTCTGGTTGGTCTTATCTTTGGCAGTTGGTCGGCTATTGACGAACTCAAGGTGGCTTACAAATAGATGTATACATAATAGATTAGTAGTTTATTGTTTGTGGGACTTTGCTGGTTACCAGAGTCATATGTTGTAAATAAAAAAAATACCCCTTTTATATTTTAGTTGTCCATTTGCATGAATAAAGTATATCTTGAAACTCCGACTCCGTCACTACTCGTTCTATTATCACCACATTCATTGTTTCGTCATGGATAGCATTCATCGATCATAGTTGAATAGAAAGGAAAACCAAGAATGTGATAGAGCTTTTTTTTTTTTTTTTACATGGACCATGACAAAATTCCTCGGAATTAGACTAAAGTCTCACCTTTCCCCTTGCCTCTTTTTCTTTTTCTTTCCCTTTTACCGGTAACTAATTTAAATGGACAAAGCAGAGAGTGACCAAACGTTGGCTCCCAAACTATTATTATGGAGAACAGAATCCGAACATCTCGATAAAAACTATCAAACCAAGAAACCTGAGCACCTCGTGATCAGTCCTCCCAAAAAGTTGTTTTGTGCAAAGTCAATTCCATCCAGCAGTGTGTCGCCTTATCCACCAACAGAACCTGTCAATATCATGACTCCACTTATACCACCAAAATCAACCGAGTCAATTATGAATCAATCGTTTCGACACATTGTCCGTCTGAGTCGCGTAACAGCTTGGATGATACCCAAAGCCATCGTCGGGATCTCATCATCACCGGCTAAACCCAAAGAACAAGAACAACAAGATCCATTCTCATCAGCTGGGTATTCAAATACGTCTGATTTGATTCCTTTGCGCTTGCCTTCTTTTGATGAGTTTTCTAAAGGATCGGATTTGGATCAGTTATCCTGTTTTCGGTAGTGTCATATTCAGGAACGAGACGGGGTTTCAAATGTTAAGAAGAAAAAATGAAAGTTCTCACCCCCTTTTCCTTCTTTCTTTCTCTAGTGAAGAGCTCGTTGCTCAGTCTGATGCACACAGTCAATCCTTCAACAAAAGCCTAGACACTTATAAAAGAAACCTCCGCTTTAATGGTAAGGATAGCTAACACACAAATTTCCCTCCCCTAATGAGAACTAACATTCTTTATCACTTTAGTTCACCAAATCACTAGTTTGACATCGGCTAGAGGTAAAAAGAGAAAACACATACTTGACTCATTCTAACTATTTTGTTTTAATAGACTTGGAGTATGAGCTTTTAGTCAGGGTTAATGAAGAAACAGTGGCTGTACGATATGGACAATTGAAGAAACTTGCTAAAGGCATCAGCTCTTGCAGCCTACCTGAAGATTGGTTATCACTGCAAGTCTTATCTTTTTAAAATAAACAATCAACTAACCGCAACTTTTCTTCTTTTGTGTACAAATAGAAAAGTAGACGGGCCATTCAAACTGTCAATGATCCTCAACACAAAACCAACAAGACCCTCCAAAGTAGCCGATTATCTAGCTAGACGCGGTTTATGGCCCTTGTGGTTTCGGAAACGACAACCCGATCCAGCATCTACCGCCCACTTATCCTGCTGGTCATCCTCCTCCGAATCCTCCTGCTCAACCATGGTACTCTCTTCTTCTTCTACTATTACTACTCCATCTGGTATGACACCTACAGGTTATTTAGATCTATCTTCGGGTAACGATATAGAGAATGGACAACATCATTATCGACTTTTATCATCAACAAAGAAATCGAGTCATATGGAACTATTGGTGGAATTCTTATGGCAGCCTCAATTGGCTTCGGATCGAGTGGTCACTCCTTCTACTTCATCATCCAATGACAAGAATACGACCTCTTTTGTTTATCCATGGTTACGTTATCCTTTGTCTTGTCCTGATGTGATTGAAAAGGATGATCATCTATTGGCTGATAAAGATGCTATTCATACCGCCATGTCTCATGTAACTAGAGGTGATTACTTGACATTCTACCTCTATGAATTGGCATCTCCGGTAATGTACCCATCTATTGGATGAATAAACATTTTTACTAATAAGATCTCTTGTTTGATAGAAATGGGAAAGATATTGGGTCACATTAAAAAACAAGCGATTACAAATCATATCTACTATGCACAAGGTAAAGGAGTCACTAAAAACAAGTGGAGGGATCTTACTAACTAGCTCTTCTTTTTTTTTTCTTTGAATAGAACAAGGATCCGATTTACGATATTGCTTTGGACTCTTTGGAACAAGTATCTAAACCTACTGAAGAAGACCAAGAGCACGTTTGTTTGAATCGACAAGTGGGGATCGTACTCCAATTGAAGGCGGACGATGATAACTCTACACCTCTAGGAAATAGAATTTACATTTTGGCCGATACACCTGTTTTGGCTTTACACTGGATCCGAGCATTAACTGTTATTAAATCAAACAATCTCATGCAGAAATCGAATAGTTTAGGCTAGTTTGGTAGTTGGGGCGGCTTCTTTGTCGGCGATTAAAATTCATTCGAAATAAAAAAAAAAAAAATCCACTTTTGAAAAAAAAAAAATATACAAATGTATCTTGTCTCTTCCTCTCCTTGTCTTTTTTTATTGTCATCAATAGCCCTAAAAAGATGAATCATGGAAACCCAGTAGAAAGCTTGGAGCAACAACTTTGTAAGTTTTAAGCCTGATGTGGGTGGTTAAAAAATAAAGAACAAGATACTAATGACTTTGACTCTCTTTTTTCTTTTAGCTAAAACTAGCATTAGGAGTGACAATCCACCAACAGATAATGGTTCTCTTCCTCTTGGGCAACAACAACAATCCTTTAATCCTCGACCTCGTCCCTCTGGTCATTATTCTGGCTGGAACAATCAACGTCCTCCTCGTCCTGAAGGGTTAGTAAAACAATAGATACCGTCATGTAAGATAACTAAACTTGAATCCCTTCTTTATATACATGAATAGGAATTATGCTCCCCGTAATGACTATCGTGACAATCAGCGACCTTGGCAACAACAACAACGTGGTGGATCTTACAACTATCGCCCAAATAACAATAACAACAACCATAATAGCAATAATAATAACAATTACAATTATAACAACAATCGACGTATGGGTGGTAATCAAGGACAATGGAAAGATGGGACTCATATTCTTGCTAGTCGGAATCCTCAGATCGAACGACAATTATTTGGTAATGAACAAGACACTGATCGTCAACATACTGGAATCAACTTTGAAAAATACGACGATATCCCTGTGGAAGCCAGCGGTGATCAGTGCCCTGAACCAATCAACACATTTACTTCACCCCCTCTGGATGCTCATCTTCTCACCAATATTGAATTGGCAAGATACACTACACCTACTCCTGTCCAGAAATATTCGATTCCTATTGTTTCTGCTGGAAGGGATTTGATGGCATGTGCACAAACAGGTAAAGAACAGACTACTTAGTACCACATATCAAGGGTGGGGATACTCATCTTTTTCTTTTCTCTCTAATAGGCTCGGGAAAGACAGGTGGTTTCTTATTCCCCATTTTATCTACACTGTTTGCCAAAGGACCATTGCCTAACGATACCGAACAACTTGGCCTTCCTACCGTCTTGATCCTTGCACCTACCCGGGAACTTGCCTCGCAAATCTTTGACGAAGCCAACAAATTCGCCTATCGAAGCTGGGTGCGTCCATGCTGTGTCTACGGTGGAACGGATATTGGGCATCAAATTCGCCAGATCGAACGAGGCGGATGTGATCTATTGGTCGCCACTCCTGGTCGCCTGGTGGATCTCCTGGACCGTCAACACATTTCTTTACGCCACGTGACCTTCTTGGTCCTCGACGAAGCCGATCGGATGCTCGACATGGGATTCGAACCTCAGATTCGTCGTATTGTCCAAGAAAACGACATGCCAACAACCCAGGACCGCACCACCCTCATGTTCTCTGCCACCTTCCCGCGCGACATTCAACTCCTCGCCCGCGATTTTTTGAACGACTACATCTTTTTATCGGTAGGACGGGTGGGATCCACGTCGGAAAATATCACACAAAAGGTCATGTATGTCGAGGATGACGATAAACGGGCGGCTCTGTTGGATCTGTTGCACACACAGGGCGGGCGGACATTGATCTTTGTGGAAACACGGCGTATGGCGGATAGTCTCCTTGATTTTTTGGTCTCGAACCAGTTTCCCGCGGCTGCTATTCATGGTGATCGTACACAATTACAACGGGAACGGGCATTGCAGTCGTTCAGGACGGGGCAATCGACGCTGTTGGTGGCAACTGCCGTGGCGGCTCGTGGATTGGATATTGCTCATGTCGAACATGTCATCTCGTTTGATCTTCCTTCTTATATTGATGATTATGTCCATCGGATTGGGCGTACGGGTCGAGCGGGTAACACGGGGATCGCCACTGCGTTTTTTAATCGGAACAATAAGAATATTGTCAATGACTTTATCTCGATTCTCAAGGAAGCTAATCAACAAGTACCTGATTTTATGACGGCGGTGGCTAAAGAAGGTAAAAACAGCAACAACAACAACAACAACAACAGTAACAGCAATGCTTTGGGCCGTGGTGGTCGTGGTGGTGGTCGTGGAAGAGGTCGTGGACATACCTTTGGTGGCAGGGATTTCCGTCAAATGGAATATGATCCTTCTAATGGAATGTATGGCGGTGGCATGGGCTATTACAATAATGTTATGATGCCTTATGGCTACCTTCCTCCTCCTGGTGGTTATCCTGGTTATGGTGCTCCTGGTTATGGTGCCTATGGGTAAGTTGAACTCGAAAAAAAAAAAAAAAGGGAGGGAAGGATCTCTTATTGTCTCTACTTTATTTTTAGTTTCCCACCACCTTTTGTCCCACCTCATTTCATGAATCAGTTTAATGATGGTCGACCTCCTCCTCCTCATCCATCTGCTAGTGCACCTCCTCTCACTTCTGTATATAGCAATCATGATGATGGTCAACAACAACACTATCAACAAGGTCAAGCAAACTGGTATTAGGACTTGTAAGGCCTCTCTAGTCAATAGTGATCAATCCCCTCCCTTTTTATCACATAGTTTATTCTCTCTCTCTCTCTCTCTCTCTAATAGAAGAATAGTTTGTATGTTTTTTTATTTAAAATAAAATGAACCATTATCTATCTATCTATACAATGTGGAATGAATATTCTGCATTAAACAAGAACCTCCGTGTGTTTCTCATTAAACAATAGGAAAGAATGTCAAATGGGTTTCATTCAATCCTGCATGGTCTAGTTCATCAAAGGAAGACATCCGCCATGTGACTCACTCATGATTGGTAGATCCTCTTCTCCTATCTTGTTGAGTTTAATGTTGTCTACATACAATTCAGCATTGATCGGGGTGGCGCGGGGTTTGAAATATTCCTTTTTCTTCTTCTCTTCGGTCGGGAAAATTATTTTCCTTTCTCTCTCTCTCTTCTCCACTCATGCCTGTCAAACTCAATACTCCCCGCAACCCCTCCTGAGGGCTCTTTTCAAGTCCGTTTTATTTACCTAATCTGGCTCATTTATGTTGGTCGAATACTACATGGTTCTTTCCTTGACTTTACTTTTTTTTGTTTTTTGTTTTGTTTTGCGTAGTTGCTCCATTGCTGCATTCGACTTTACAGCATGACCTTCTGAATAAATACAAGAAGTATAATGGTAAGTGATAAGGTATATGTAGGGAGGAGGAAAAAAAGAAGTACAGTGAATATCTATAAAAAAATAAAGGAGGTGTTGGAACAAGGAGGTTTCATCATCATGGTTTAATAGTTTACTAACTTGACTCTTCTTTTTTTTTTTTTACCTATATTCTTATTATTAGATAATATAGTGTAACGGTTGTTTTTTTGTTATTCCATTACGGGTAAACTGTTGTTGATTGGATATAATCAATAAAAAGGAACCCAAGATTTTTTTATGTAATAGGATTCCTGCCCTTGTTAATTAGAAAGCGGTTAGTATGTGCATGTATGGCGGGTGACTAGGATCACATACATACGGGATATATATGATGATAAAAGAGGATCGCCGGTAAACTAATTCTGCAAAGTTTATCATTTATAGATCTAATGCTTGTTGTTGGATCAAAAACGGCAAGACTTGTCTCCCTTTACTCCTTGTTTGAATAAAGAATAACTAACTCGATCTCCTTTACATTTTTATTCAAGTTCTAGATTGGATCTCCACTTTTTTCAACATAATGGGAACGTGCCCACCTCCTACTATTTGATTTGTATAAATAGGTAATGAAAAAAAAAAAACAAGACGAATTTTATAAATTGCTGTCTTCTTTCTGTGATCTCTCCTTCCTCCACTCTTCTTTATAATAATAGTTTATCAATATGGTGTTTCGTTTCACAATCACTGCTCTTCTTGGTTTAACTGTTGGATTGGTGGCGGCTATGCCTACAAAACGATCGGCTGGTGACTGTACTCCTTTTAAAGGTAACTTCGGTGATAGCTCTGAATGGTCTGCACAGGAAAAGGATGATTCTTTATATAGTCCCATCCCCAATGGACTTAAATTCAACTTGGTCAAACCTGATTCATATGAAACCAAATACGATGCCAATGAAAGTAAGTCAATCCCCCTCCCCTCTCTCTCTCTTTACATTCATGTTATATACTAACTTTTTTTTTATATATCAAGAACACAAGTATAATACCAAGGCGGGTAATGGTCCTACTTTTGTTTACAACACTGATGTCCAATATGGTCGTCTCTCTGCCAAGATCAAAGCTCCTTCTGTGGGTGGAACAGTGACAGCCTTGATCTTCAAATCGACCGATAAAGATGAAATCGATTATGAATTGATCGCCTCACGTAAGTTAATGCATATAAGATGAATGATGGAAAAAAAAACTCACACTTCTTTTATTATTACACAACATAGCTGATAATGTCCAGTAAGTGGTATCGACACCTTATTGACTTTACTGAATCCACTAACCATTATTATTATGTAGAACGAACTACTATTGGGGTCAAAAAGTCGAACAAGGAAAGAATGACAAAAAGTTTGATCAATCGATTTCTGACGATTATCACGTATATACTATTGACTGGTAAGTCTCTCTCTCTTTCTCTCTTGTCATCCTTATATTATAAATACTCACTCCATTTGATTTATAGGTCACCCAAATCTATCAAGTGGTCTGTTGATGGTGAAGTTATCCGAGAACAAACCAAGGAAGCTACTGTTAAAGAAGGTGAAGCACGATACCCTACTAGTCCTTCTCAAATTCAAATTGGTTTATGGGATGGATCTGATGCTGCTGGTACTGCTGCTTGGGCTCAAGGTCCTATTGAGGTAATAGAAAAAGAAAAAAAAAAGCAGTATGAATGGTTTGACTCTAATTAAAACTTTATATCAATGTAGTGGAATGAAGATACTATCTCGGCCTATATCAAAGACGTCACTGTCACTTGTCCATACTGACCCCTCTCTTCCCTTTTTTAAATCTACTTTTTTCATAATAAACCATGTACTTGATCATTTGTTTTATGATCATTATAACCAATGTATTTTAAAATGTCTCTACAACCAATGTTTACATTTGAAAAAAAAAAAAAAAAGGGGGGGGAGTATTTATTACACATCATTTGTTTGTCTTTATTTTGTCTGGTGTTGCATTGTGGACTTCCTAATTGGGAGTTCCAAGGTAGGGGTTTGAAATCGGGGAAAGGGGTAAAATCGCTAATCCACCAAAACACTTTTATGCTCTTTCCTTTTACCTATTGTCACAACCATGGTAAGAAACATGAAAATAAAATCAAAAGAAACGGGATGGATATATGAAAAAGGGATTATATGTACATAGATAAGGAGGGATGGATGGATGATGGATGGATGGATCAATATAACTAACTTTTATATATATATACATATTATCACCTACTCCTTTGAATTAGCCTTTCGTCAAGCAACAAAAGAACAAGGCCTACTTCAAACGTTACCAAGTCAAGTATCGTAGAAGAAGAGGTAATATATTGGGGGAATAAAGGGGGGACAATGTGAATGGGATTATAAAGGATGATTAGCAATAAAAGTATAGTTCATGTGACAGTGGGCTTACTACCCACCGGATGATACTTAGTCATTTCGCCCCTATCTGATCCAATCCCATTCACATCAACAGGAAACATTTAACAACTAGATATACTAATGTCACTTTTATTATTATGCTCATAGAGGGTAAGACCGACTACTATGCCCGTAAGCGACTCGTCGTCCAAGCCAAGAACAAGTACAACTCTCCCAAGTACCGATTGGTCGTCCGCTTCACCAACAAGGACATTATCTGTCAAATCGTCTACGCCAAGCTCCAAGGTGACTTTGTCTTGTCTGCTGCCTATGCTCACGAATTGCCTCGTTTCGGTATCAAGGGTGGTTTGACCAACTGGGCTGCTGCTTACGCTACTGGTCTTTTGTTGGCTCGTCGTACCTTGACCAAGCTCGGATTGGCCGATAAGTACGAAGGTGTCACTGAAGCCGATGGTGCTTTGACCATGACCGAAGCCAACGAAGAAGGTCCCCGTCCTTTCAAGGCCTTTTTGGATGTCGGTCTCGCTCGTACCTCCACTGGTGCTCGTGTGTTTGGTGCCATGAAGGGTGCTTCCGATGGTGGTATCTTTGTCCCTCACTCTGGTAACCGATTCCCTGGTTACGATATCGAAACCAAGACCAACGACGACGAATTGTTGCGCAACTATATCTTTGGTGTCCACGTTGCTGAATACATGGAATACTTGGAAGAAGAAGATGAAGAACGTTACAAGAAGCACTTTGCTGGTTTCATCAAGGCTGGTGTTACTTCTGATGCTTTGGAAGATATGTACTCTGAAGCCCATGAAGCTATCCGTGCTGATCCTGTCCACAAGCCTGTCGAAAAGAAGGCCGTGCCCGCCAAGCCTTACCGTCGTCCTCAACGTCTTAACAAGAAGCAACGTGATGCCAAGGTCGCTGACAAGATCGCTGCTTTCCACAAGGAAGAATAAATTAGCTCATCCCCCCTCTCTCTTTTGTTGTTGTCTTTATAATAATAAATCATATCTCTTTTTATATGTTAAATATGATGTCTTATAATGATGGTGACAAGGGAATAGGTGTTTTATTTATATAGTGCATGATGACATGATAGCCCCTGAAAAGCAGATTCCTGTTATAAGGCCCTAAATCGGCTAACGGGATATCCATCTAATAAAATAGGTGTTATATAACAAAGTAGAATGTAATGGTGTTATTGCTATAATATACAAATGTGGGAATACTATACTATGTTCAAGCTATTATGCTTACTGTCCTTCCACAGAAAAGGGGGAGTTTGAACCCCGCATCATGCAAAAAGGAGGTTGAAATCCCGCCTCATCACCTCGAAGCACCTAAAATTAAACAGTAAGATCAGTCTTTCATTTAGACGAAGCTAACATTTTCCCTTGTGAAGAATCCGAAAAATCACAGCAAAGAAAAGGGAGAACGGAAGAGGGCGTAATCACTGTGTCGGTATTAAAATGCCTCCTTAAATACGCCATCACCCAATATAGTGATTGTTATTTCCCTCTTCCCACCCTTTTTTCTATTTTACTTTTTATATAGTTTATAGCTGCAGCACTTACTTGTCGACATGCCTACTTCTCCTTTTTGACTCTCACCTACCCTAATCGACTTTATTTATCGTAAAGGTTGCGGCTCGTATAAACCTGACCACATGTTGTTTTGCAAGTGTGACTCACAACTACAATACCTGCTCTCATTAACACCATTATTGGACGAAGGGGTCTTCCTCTATCCGACTTTGTGAAGCTGGGACTTGAAATGCACGGGATGGTGAACAAGATGCTGGACGTTGTGAAAGTCGAAGATTTCATGGTGTTTGGTATTCTGGTCCAAGGTAAGTTGATTATAAAAGCATAAACTACGATAGCAGCAGTATCATTTATTTTGATCTTTTTACTAAAACATTACATTACTACGTATGCAATGGATTTGAAGGCTGAAGTATACCGGATGATATAACTGGGAAGCTGCAATCTCATGTCTCAACAATCTGATTATGCTATGCTCCCTGTTCTCTTTCATTGTGTCTTACAGGTCAAGACCCTTGCTGCCACTGTTGCCAACAAAATCAAAGATACTCAAATCAAAATGGCAAATGGAAAAAGAAATATCACTGATGGTCCTATTTGGCTATCGAATGATGCAGTCAAGACGACGAAGAAAAAGCGCCAATACGAAGAATCTGCCAATTAACTTTTGCCTCGTGCATTTGTCCTCTCTCTCTCTCCCTTTGTATATCTGAACCCCCCCCCCTTTTTTTTTTATACAGTCATCCATTCAATAAAAACCATTCCTAGTTTATTGCTCCTGCATTATCTGTCTTATTGTCTTATCATTTTAAAAGTTTACTGAAGATGCTGTGGCCATATTCCAGAACAAAAACCTCAGCCCAATCCCCCAACCCCAATAGCTACCCACCCTACCCTAACCACCCTTGTCTCTTACACCCTTACCCTTAGTTCAGAAAATTTGATTTTGTATTTCTCAAATAAACTCTTTTTTGTATCTTTAATGTCTTTTATATTGTCTTCCTATATTACATTAAATAGTATGTTACCTTTTGGGTGATCGAAATAATGCCGACACAAGATGTACGACCGTACATGGTTCATTGATTTCACATGGTAAAATAAATTCAAATTCCGACATCGGTCATTTACAAAAAGGGTTCCTTTATTCATTTTCAACATTTCTTATCTCTCTTTCTCTCTCTCTCTTTACATTATATTCAAACAATGGCGTCTCGTAAAACCCCACTCTCTCTCCATTTGACACCCACCGAATCACTTCAACATCCTGTCTCTCCACCTTCACCGACATTCTCCACAACATCCTTCATTTCGTCAATGTCATGGCTGGCCGATAAAGCACCTCAGGATCTCATTCCAATGATAAAATCCGCCTACTCGTCACTCAGGGAAAAAGAAAAAGGTAAAAATAGTTGTCAAAAAAAAATGCAGGTGCGTGAATGAACCAGTTTGCATGTGATTAGTAAACATATGTCTTTTGCTTTTTATGGAATGAAATAATAGATCTCACACTGGCAGCTGAAATTGGAAAACAACTCTTGACCGCTAATGTGCAATTGGAACAAAACTACCATCAACTCTTACAACAGCAACAACAACAACCATCCGATGATGAATCTCCCGATATGCATTACTCTATGAATTCTCGTCAAGTGATTATTGAAGTCCTTGAACAAAAGAACATTGAACTAAACGAACGATTGGAATCACTGTCAACAGAACATGCCACGATGAAAACCACCAATGTCAAACGCACCAAGCAACTCGAAGCGGAGATGATCGCACTCAAAAGTGATTTGGAAATGGCGACCAGTAAAATACAAGAATTGGAATGGATGAATCAAAAACAGCAACAACAGCAACAACAACGGCATAATAATAAAGAAACAACAACTCATCATGGTAAGGATGTAGATCATCTTCTGAGTGATATCCAACGACTGGAAGTCGAACAACAACAAGCCCTTGCCGCCAAACAAGCCATGGAATCCAAATTGGCCACTGCACTTCAAGACTTGCATCAACTCAAGCAACAATTCGATACCTTTGAATTCACTGAAGCTGGTTACAAGGCATTGCAACAGACTTACGATCGACAATTCCAACATATCACTGAACTCAATCAATCTTTGGAAGATCATCGTGCGGTGTTTCAAAAACTCCAGGATCGCGGCATGCATTCCTTGGCGTCCACACCTTGTCCCAGCGTCATCATGAAGACTGGCAAACATACTCTGATGGATGAACTCGGATCGGAATGGAATAAACAATTGGATACAGCACAACAGGAACCAATCAACACTTCGACCTCTTCCTCTTCCTCTTCCTCTTCCTTGTTTCCCACCTCACATCAATTCTTTGATATGGATCCATTCGAATCACTACTTACTAAAGCAGCGGGGATTGATAATAGTTTAATTGATGATGCGCTCCAGTTAATCAATCAATTGGAACAAAACATTGAACAACCATCCATAGTGGCATCACATGAAGATGACGATGATGAGGATGGTTGGACAATGGATAGCAACTTTGGTGGTAACAGTGTAGATGATGTCATTGATCTACATGGCGGTAACAGCGTAGATGGTTTACATATGGCTTTGGTGGAATACTCTTTTCCAAGTCAAGATCTCTATCCTGATTTGAATTCCGTGTTAACAAGATACGATCCAAGCATGACAAGACCGGGGTTGATTCGACAATGGGTATCCAAAGCTCTCCAGCGATTATGGCGATGGTTCCGATTTGCTCTTGTCCTCTCCACGGCCGTCATGATCAGTGTTTGGTCTGGTCCTGATGAAATGCTACTAGCTATTGATTAGATATGTATACATACCACATTATTACCCCCTTCACTTATCCTCTTATTTATATAATTATACCAATAAAGATCATATATACTTATAGGATGAAAAAAAGAATTTGAAATCCTGCACGTGTCTCTTTTTGCATGAATGCTCAATGTGTTTATCCGAATGCGTAACATGACTAGAATACAGTATCGCACGTGAATAAAGCAGTTGTATGGATCTTCATCATCACTTTGTCGTTTTTTCGGTTTTGATTTGTCGCCAAGGAGTTGTCAGGGTATCCTAATGTTCAAACAAAAAAAAAAGAATGTGTTGGTAACAAGACAACGTCTATAGAATACACTTAGAAAGACAGGACGAAGTTGTGTTGTCTAAAAAACCCTACTTCTGCGATTAAATTGCGCCCAATCAAGCTTTGCTATAGCGGTCGGATTTCGAAGGTAGCCAAGCTATTCTTTGTAGTAAGTCTTGACTGCATATCCAAATTATCTTACTGTGGAGATTTAATTGATGGGCTTGACTGTAAGTAGGTCTTTGAATTGGAATAGGATTTATAAAATGCATGAATGGATGAGGCACACGGAATTTTGGTGTTCGGCATTTGAAAATGAAGTTTCCAAAATCCTCTCGCAAATGACAGGTAAAAGTCATCGCAAGTCTGGGCTGACCGACACAAGGGTCTTGGAGCTTAGCTTTTGCGATAGAGTATGCGCTGGCCTTAACGCTGGCCTTAACGCTGGCTTTAACGAAAGAGAAAAAAAAATCTTTGAAATCGCGCCCAACTTCTTTTTTTTTTTTTTTTTTTTGGTTGTCAGGGCCCCCCGCTTAATTTATTGACATGTCTGAATGGTTGACCGAGATTCAAATACCGCATCTTGACTTTTTTAAAATAAAAAATCCTTGCCTCTCTTTCTCTTTGTTTCCTCTCACCACAAAAAAAAACTACAACAACAGTAACAAAAAGGATGAAAAACATTAAGAAGGATTAATTTCAACAAAAAGGATTATTTACAACAATAAGGATGGACAACAATAAGAAGGATGGATAGACAACAAGAAGGACAAACTTTAACAAAAGGGGTTATTTACAATAGCAAGGATGGATGGACAACAAGGATCAGCAACCACGAGACGAGCGATTAACAACAGCAGTATGAAGGATGAAAGGATAAGAAGAATCAATAACAACAAGAGTGACCATTTACAACAAGACGAACGATGAACAACGCCACATATTATTATAGATATAGCTACTGGTGATGCAATAGACTGTTTTTGCTTTGATTTGACTCTCTGAAATAAAAATCCATTTATTTACCATATCATCTTGCCTTCTCTTTTCCCTTTTTTAACAGTATGACAACCATTATTTACAACGCAACAAATATCAGCGAAGCATTATCCCCTTCAATAATTCAAGGGGTTAAAAAATGACTTTATGAGAACCTATCTATGTTCGACGTGATTGTTATATCCGGTGTGTAGAAAGAATCGGTGAACTGTGTGCCTGTGTCTGGGTAAAACAGAGAACTGTCAATTACACTGCTCAAACCAACAAAGGGCTGGATACTTATAGGGGTGAACCTACACCTGTTGACGGGAACAACGAGCCGTCAAAGGGCATCAATAAAGGAGAAGTCATACCTATTATCACTTATATACAATCTGGTATTCTCATTCAAGATTATCAAATCCCAGATTATTGCATTGGTATCAATTTAACAGATGATCCAAAAGAGTATCCACCAAAGACCATCATGGCTCAATGTATGGCCCCTTTCAAAAAAGATGACGATGATGTACAAACTATTGGGTACGAATGATCATCCATTTCTAATGGTGATGACAACGGTCATCCTCCTCAAGTACCATTGGATCCAGACAAAAAAGAAAAAATCCAAATCGGGAACATACCGGCGGAAATTGAAAAATCGTTTTTGGATCTCTTGTCAGAATTCCAAGATGTGCTCGATTGGCAGGACGATAGAATGGGAAGAGCAACAATATTGGAACATGAAATCATCTTGAAAGAAAATGCACCTCCAATAAGACATCGACCCTTTCGGATGGCACCAGTGGAACAAGAGTATTTGAAAAAAGAGCTTGATCGTTTATGTGAAATGAGGATCATCAAGCCAGCAAATACCCCTTATACTGCTCCAATTATCTTAGTGAAGAAAAAGAATAATGATTATCGAATGGTAGTGGAATATCGAAAACTAAATGCAAATACCAAAGTGGATGCATACCCATTACCCAAGCTCGACGACCTGATTGACGAAATAGGAAATTCATGCATTTTCTCAGCTTTGGATCTCCGATAGGGATTTCACCAAGTACCCCTGAAAGAAGAAAGCAAAGAGTTGACAGGATTCATCACAAAGTTTGGCACGTATCAATATGGAATGTTACCCATGGGATTGTTGAATAGCCCTGTCACCTTCCAAAGACTAATCGATCTTTACTTTGGATCAAGAGCCTATTTTTATTTTATTTTCAATTCCCGATTTGCCTCGGTCGATCTTTTTTCTTTTCCTCTTAAATTAACAAGTACATTCAAGTACATCTAAAGGTTGAATCTTACTAAAAAAATTCTGGTGCTCACTAAATATTATACAAACAAAATCTACTTATACAAGCCCAAGTTACCTACACATAACCAAGTATAGCCGTATCAATACACACTCAACATATTTTCCAACTCCGCTGGTCGCAGCTAAAAACAAAAAATAAATCGCCCCCGGGTGGGCTTGAACCACCAACCTCCTGATTAACAGTCAGACGCGCTAGCCAATTGCGCCACGAAGGCTCAGATGTCAGAAAAATTAAGGAGTTATATATAAAACACCTTTTATAATTAGAACTCCGCGCCAATCAAAGTCGTTAAATCTAGTTACATCTGTATTATGGGGAAACAATGACATCAACGTAGCCAACACACACACACACAAAAAAAAAATTATAGCGTTGGAGAGATGATGATGATGCAAAGATATGTTTAGGCTCCGTTGAAACAATGATCCTGTATTGTTATTGGATGGAAGGCGGAAAGGAGATGATAATGGGAAGCTGAAAAACCGATGTCAATTTTGGTTGGCTGATGAAAAAAGCCCGCGTTATGCCACCCAGCATCTCATCTTTTTTTTTTTTTTTTTTTTTTTTTTTTTTTTTTTTTTTTGGAACAGTGCGGGGCTATATAAATGATTTGATATCTTTCCCCTTTTCTCTCTCTTTTTTTCATTTCTTTTTATTACTTCTCTGTTTATTACATTGACTCTTCTTCTTTTATATAATAATGGTTATTGCATCTAATCTCGGTTTCCCAGTGGTGGGCTGTCAACGTGAACTCAAGAAACTCGTGGAATCCTTCTGGTCAGGCAAGATTTCCGAACACACCCTACATGAAGGCTACACCAAGATTCAACAAGCCCATTGGACCTTACAACAACAACAAGGATTACAACACATTCCCTCTGGTGAATTCACTTTATACGATCGTGTCCTAGATACCATTCAACAATTCGGCGCCATTCCTAAACGGTATCAAGAGATATCGAATCCTCTCGATCAATTCTTCGCCATGGGTCGTGGTTTACAACGTGCTGCTGACTCATTAGATATACCAGCGATGGAAATGAAGAAATGGTTCGACACCAACTACCATTTCATTGTCCCCGAATTCGATCAAAATCAATCCTTCCAACTGGAACAAGCTCCTCGGGTGGTGGAACAATTCAAGGCGGCCAAGGCGATCGGAATCCATACTCGTCCCGTGCTGGTGGGCCCCGTGTCCTTTTTGTATCTCGGTAAAGCTGCCAAAGGAAATGAAGAAGCGTTTGATACTTTATCTCTGTTACCCAAGGTGTTGCCATTGTATGTGGACGTATTGAAGCAATTGAAACAAGCCGGTGCGGACTGGGTGCAAATCGATGAACCCATCTTGATCTTGGATTTAGAAGCAAGTACAAAGTTGGCTCTGGAAAAGGCGTACAAGACGATTCAAACTCAATTGGCAGGTACTCTCAAGGTGTTGGTGGCGGCTTACTTTGGGCGGGTGGAAAGCAATATTTATGCGGTCAAGGAGTTCATCGATGCCATTCACCTTGACCTCGTACGTGCCCCTGAAGAATTGGATGCCGTGCTGCCATTGTTAAAGGACAATCAAGTCTTGTCGATGGGTGTGGTGGATGGTCGGAACATTTGGATCAACGACTTGGGCAAGTCCATTGCGTTGGTACAACAGGCGGTGGCGGTACTTGGTCAAGATCGTGTGATAGTAGCTCCCTCTTGCTCTTTGGCTCATTCTCCCTTCTCTACCTCGTTTGAAGTCAAGATCAAGGAAAACAACCCGGAATTGTTCAGCTGGTTGTCCTTTGCCGTGGAAAAGTGTGCTGAAATCGTCACGGTTGCCAAGGCGGTGAATGGTCAAGATGTCAAGGCTGAATTGGATTCAAATGCTGCTGCTGTGCACACTCGTCGTACCTCTCCTCAAACTGTCAATCCTAAAGTCCGTGACCGTGTGGCCAAGATCCCTACCGAAGCATGGAAACGTCCTTCCTCTTTTGCTACTCGTCGTGAAGCTCAAGTCAAGAAACTCCAGTTGCCTCTCTTCCCTACCACCACCATTGGCTCATTCCCTCAAACCAAGGATATCCGGGTGGCTCGTCAACAATTAAACAAGGGTACTCTGTCTCGAGCTGATTACGATACATTCATCAAGGCGCAAATGAAAAAGATGGTGGATATTCAAGAAAAGTTGGATCTGGATGTGCTCGTCCATGGTGAACCTGAACGTAACGACATGGTGGAACACTTTGGTCACTTGCTGCATGGTTATGACTTTACTGAAAATGGTTGGGTGGTGTCCTATGGTTCTCGATGTGTCAAGCCTCCTGTTATCTTTGGCGATGTGTCTCGCCGGGGTCCCATGACGATTGATGAAACGGTGTATGCTCAATCTTTGACCAAGCGTCCAATGAAGGGTATGTTGACTGGTCCTGTTACTATGATGAAGTGGTCCTTTGTGCGTGATGATATTCCTGCTAACGAATTGTGTGCTCAAGTCGGTTTGGCTCTCCGTGATGAAGTGGTTGATTTGGAAGCGGCAGGTATTCCTTGTATTCAAGTCGATGAACCTGCTATTCGTGAAGGTTTGCCTATTCGCCGTGCTGATTGGGATACTTATCTTGAATGGTCTGTTGGTTGCTTCCGTTTGTCTACCTCTGGTATCCGTGATGACACTCAAATCCATACTCACATGTGTTACTCTGACTTTAATGATATCTTTGATGCTATTGCTGCTTTGGATGGTAAGGGAAAAAAAGGGGGGAGGGGAAAAAGTGAAGTATCAGATGTCTAACTAGAACTCTTTTCTTTAGCCGATGTGATCACCATTGAAAACTCCAAGTCTGATGAAAAGCTCCTTAAGATCTTTGAAACCAAGCAATATACGAATGAAATCGGTCCCGGTTTATATGACAGTAAGTAGGAGGACGATCATGAAGATGTGCATATACCAACTTTTTTTTTTTTTTTCTCTCTTCCTAGTCCACTCTCCTCGTGTCCCTTCTGTCGAAGAAATGAAGCAACGATTCGGTGATATGCTAAAGTACATTCCTGCTCACTTGCTATGGGCCAATCCTGATTGTGGTTTGAAATCTCGTCAATGGCCTGAAACTGAAGCTGCTTTGGTCAACATGGTTAAAGTCGCCAAGTACTTCCGTGCTCAACACAAGAATTAAATTATCAACCCCTCTCCTTTATATAGTCTGTACATTTTATTATTCCCTCTTCTACAATTCAACATAAGAAGATTAGCATTTTTATCTACTAGTTTGTAAAACAAAAACCTCATATTCAACATACCACTTTTTATAATAAACACTTGCCATTTTAATATAATCATCAGAAGACGGAGTATTGGTTAACATGTTAAACCCCGCTTGCATGAATCTTAAATAAGTTAATAAGCCCTAGTGGATCAATTGTATCCTTATATAATGAATAATTGGATGTACACAAGTCTAAATGGTCTTTTTATTAATTGAAATATGCATATATACAAATGGAGGAGGGGGTATTGGGGGAATAATCTATTCTAGTTGCTGTGGCGGTTGGTACCTGCAAGAAACAAGTTAGTACAACTTTTTCCGATGAGTAATGTCCAACTTACGTGCTAGTTGATTCCAGAGCTGGGATGGGATTTTTTGACAGATGCGTGAAGAGACGAGCACGTGCTTCACCACCATCACCATTGCTAAAATAGAGTCATTGTTAAAATGGAGGTATTCATCATGTTATTATTTACCTTTCACTGTCAAGAATATTGTATTGATGAAGAGTACCCTCCATACGTCGTTTGATGATTTCCACCACGGTGATAGCCTTTTGAATCGCCTTACCTTTTGCACTTACTCCGATATGAGGATGAATCTAAAAGAAAATATCTTGGTAAATAGCCCACTTTTTATTTTAATTTCGTTATTACCTCCAATTTATCCAAACCTGATTGGACTAATCGTTCGATGGAACCACCCAAAGACACCATGACTACCATTTCTTTAGAGGGATTGTTATCCATTGTATTCCAAGCCTACATCAATCAAATATAGTGAGTAACTAGGTGATATTATGTTATTATATAATCAGTGGATCAGATCGTTTCATTGTTCACATAAAGATAAAAAAAGAAGAAGAAGAAGAGGTAGTTATCCATCCCCCCCAAAAAAAAACAATGTTCCAAGTATTGCCACCCTTTCTGCCCACCCATGGATCTTGCTTTTGTTATCCACTAGTTATTGTCCAATCACTTTAGTCAACAAAAGTTCAGTCAAAAGCTTCTTGTCCCCCGTCGATCCCAATTCCTGTCTTGTCCTTCCTTTATCGTTCCACCAGAAGCAAGTCTTTTCCTGTGACGATCTATTTAAAGACAAGGTTGTTCATTCTTTGTTTGGCCTTACGACACATCACCGAGAAGACTAGTCGATGAGTATCAAGATTACAAACAGTAGGGCGAGTAGGAGGGCGGCAAAAGAAGGTACACTTGTTTTCCTATAAGAATAGACACATCATACCATCTCTTTTCTTTTTCTTTTTTTTTTTCGAACCTTTTACTGCATCATCATATCCATTGTGTCTATTTCTTTTGTTATATATATACTGACCTTGTTTTTATAAGAATGGATGTGTAAAACAGATGAGAAAGAAAGTGGGGATCTTTTTTTTTTTTTTTTTTGATGACAGGAGTGATGAATGTCGGCGCTTTAAATACACCCCTTTGCTTTTTTATGACTAGTGGCTTGGGGTAATTCCTATCCCCCCTCTCTCTTTTTTCTCTTCTCATTGACATTTGCTTAACACCATGTCTTTTCTTACCCGCCAATACCAACGTGCTTCGACTTGCGCCATCTATCTCACCAAGGTATGATCCCTCACAGTAATGAAAACAACAATAAACGACCAGAATCCGTTATTAATCAACTAACTTTGCTCATCCATTGATATAGAGACATGCCCACAAAAAGACCTCGATTCAAGTAAAGTTGACTGACTTTGTGGAAGGTGTTGGTATTAAAGGTAAAATAAAAATAGTCCTGTCAAAACAGACCTTGTGGAAATTAGGGTTGTTTATGCATAAACTAACTGGGTGTACTTTTTAATATCATAGATGAAGTGGTATCCGTCCGACGTAAGTGAACCAAATTGAAACATGTGCGTGAACAATACACTAACTATTTATATTAGCCGGTCTTATGCGAAACATCCTATACCCTGCTGGTAAGGCAAGTTATGTGTCAACCTACAATGGACCTCGTAATCGCCAATTGGAACAAGCACAACAACAACAACAAACGAACCAAAACCACGTGGAGGTAATTTATAACAAAAGGGGGGGGAAGACGATCATGACTCGATTAGGCAAGTAACTGATTATTATTATTAAACTAGGCTAGTGTGATTCGACGTCAACAACAAACAGAACAGTTGGTGGGTGGATTGGAAAACGTAAAATTATTGGAATTCAAACGGGCAGTGGTACCTAATAGTGATTCCACCTTTGGATCTGTCACTGCTGATGATTTGGTATTGAAACTAAAGCAAGATTATGGTCTGGTGGTGGAAAAGGATGCGGTCGAATTCAAATCTGATGGTGGTCGTATCAAATCTTTGGGTGAACATTTAGTACAAGTACAAATTGGTGATAATGTGACTCCAATTACTGTTATAGTCAAATCCACTTAGAAGAACATATATATTATATATATCATCCCAAAATGCACCTACAATGAATAAAAATAGAAAAAGGAAATTGTATATTCAAAACTCCGGTTTGCGACCCCTTTAAATGTGGATAATAAAAGGAAACGGCTTTATTTTTATCTCTCTCTCTCTCTCTCTTTTTCTCTTCCCACTTATATATATATATATTCTATTCTTTAACTTGAACATAATATGGGTCAAACTCCTTCAAGTCATAGTAATGTACATTATACCTTTGGATTGATCGCCATTGATAAGAACAACAAGAGCGACTCTGATGACACACTTGAACTATATCCTAATCAAGAACGCCTGTTATTCTACCCTCAACAATATGGTTTAACAAAAGACAATGATGATTCTGACAGCGAACAAGACGAACGATCAGCATCTCCTTGTTTCAGGCCTGCAAAACAACTGATGGACCGAGTCGATTCCGGCTATGCAGCAGATCAAGATACTTTTGCACCAACCCCTCACAGCAACCGGTTAGCACAAGATATTCTGTATGTGGATCAAACTTATTATAACGAAAAAAAAGTGGAATCAAATACCAACAGTGATGCGGTGGGTACTACTGTATTGACATTGGATGCACTGGATGATGCTTCTATGCTCTGCCTATCTAAAAGATTCTTGATCAGTCTTGACCCCAACATTGGCTTATTGACATCCCTTAGAAAACTGGACTTGTAAGTACTAAAAGAGGGCGTGTGCGTTTGTGCGGCGGGTTAGCAATGTATAAATAAAAGCTGACATTTTATTGAATGCATATCTATGTGTGCAGGGGTGTAACAAAAAAAAAAAAAAAAAAGGTGGCGAAAAAAAAAGGGGTATGACTAACAAAAAAAAAAAAAAACTTGTTTAAATATGTAATTTAGATCCGATAACCAGTTGAGTGATCTACCAAGCAGCATCGGCCAATTGAAGCAATTACAAGTCTTGACGATATCAAGAAACCAACTGATACATTTACCAGATACTTTGCGCTACTTAACACGACTTGAAGAATTGGATGTATCACATAATCAACTCGGGTCGATCCCATCGGATGTAGCAGGGATGAAACAATTAGTCACTCTGGATCTCACTCATAATCCTCTCACCGTCCTTCCCGCCGAAATCACCCAGTTGGCCAAGTTACGACAATTACGACTCGATCCATGCGATGATGACACCCTCAAACCGATAGACATGGCTCATGATCCACCCAGTCTAATGGAAATCTGTGCAAGAAACATTATTCGATCAACTCCACCACCACTCGACGCTTTACCTGATCACTTGGTATCTTACCTTGCCTCTGCCCAGATTTGCTCCTCCTGTCATGGTCCGTATTACGAATCCCACGTGATCCGCCACCGATGGATTGAAAAAAACGATGTGTGGATCCCTTTGGAATATCGATTATGCTCGGCTCACTGGTCCGATGAGACCGATCGGATATTGAATATGTTTAGTAATGAAACACCGAGTCGAGCCAGCGACATTATCACCACCACTCTTCACTCATTGGCTCGACAACAACATGAATGCATGGCGGTGCCGGGGAAGGTTAATTTTTTTAAACATCCCCAGCGACTTCAACGCGTCATGAACAAGAATCCATCCCTTATCCATAAAATGCATTTTATCTAGTTTTTACATAGTTGTACTTTATATTTACTGTATTATATCTTATAGACTTGAATAAACTGTTGTTGTTGTTGTTGTTGTTGTTTTTTTTAAAAAAAAAACTATGTGTAATAAATACCAAGCCTCCTTAGAGGGGTTGATTTAAAAAGAAATCACCTAAATGGGAAATTATAGGTAACTCTTGTAAAGTCGCTGATTTTGAATTTGATGTCGTGCATGAAAATTGTGCGTTCAACGAGACCTTTGCTTCACAAAAAGTTGCAGAGAATTCAACCCCGCCAGACTTATTCGTGCTTATTCGTAGGCATGGGACTCTTTTTCGCGAAAAAAAAGGGGGCCCTGACAACCAAAAAAAAAAAAAAGTTGAGGGCGATCTCAAAGATTTTTTTCCCTCTTTCTTTAAAGCCAGCGTTGAAGCCATCACAATAGAAAATTTTGACCCGTGTGGACGGGCTCTGCTCCATGTGGACGGGAATTGCGGAGTTTATGAATCACACCCGTTGGGATGGAGCTTTGCCCGTTGCTTTTGAACGTTCGATATGATTGCATTCAACACCAAATGGTCAGGTAACTTTAACAATATGTTTTAAGCTTTTATGATTGACTCTTTATATTCTAGATCACCGTCAATGAATTTGAGTCATTGACTCAAGATTTGAAAGAAATGGTAGACAACAACTCGTTGATGCCACAAGTTTCGGCCAAATATGGTGCTGGCACGGTGGCCAATATCAACAGGCTGTGCGATGACATCGATCGGGCATTCCATCAATAGGGTCTTTTTTAATAAACGACCGGAGGTCGCCGACTGGCTTCCATTTAGGCTGTATCTAGCGTTTTTAAATGATTGGGCTATGACGGGTGGTGTTGTAGTGTAGGCATTGATTTTGGCATGAATAGCGGAATTGAAGTGGGCAGAGAAAGAAATGCTAGAGCACTACTCGCTCGATTGCTAACAAATGCTATCGATCAAAGTGGCAATGTGTATACTAAGGCATATTTCCAACATACTTTACCGCAAGAGTAAAGCACCGAGTCCCTCGTGACAGTCAGTCCAAGTTTGCACTGAGCTGTCTTTTGTAGAAAAGGGAACCACACTTTGTTTTCAAATCCCGCCTAGAGTTGGAAGGAGCCCTACTCGCTCAATTGCCAGTCGATTCTAATGATTAAAGTGACCATGTAAACACTTTGGCCCATTTCCAACATACTTTACCGCAAAAGTCAAGCAGAAAGACCCTTGTGTCAGCCAGTCCAAGCTTGCAATGACTTTTACTTGTCATTTGCAAAAAAAACAACGTTGAAATTTGCTACTGTGAAAATCCACAAAAAAGCCATTCCTCTGCTCTAAAAAATCATTGGAACTTGAACCTTTGAAATACCACCAATGTCCTGCCAAGTTGAAAGAAGCGAAACAATGATAGAGTAAAAAATAATGAAGTTTTGATAAACATATGAACTAAAGAGCTTTATTATAAGGGAATAAATCTTATTTTGATCGCTGATGAAGCTTATTTCGACCGTCAAAGAGTTGAAGCTTTTCAGGCCATTCATTTGCTTCATCACAATCTATTACATGTATTTCATTTGTGTGAGGAATGTTATCCACGAGAATTTTTTTCACATTCATATATTCCATATACTTTAAAAGTTAGCTCATTGTTTTGCTTCAATTTTTTTTTTTACTCACCGTAAAAATGATGATAAGTCATACACACTGGTTGTAAGACCTGCGGCATCAAGTGTGGTCAAACAAACTTTTTGAGAGGTGGATAAGACCTTCAATAGATCTAAAATTGCTGTCAGTATGAAACATCAGCCACTAACGAATGGTGTTACCTTGCATATCCCCATCCACGCTTGCCAGCTCATTTATGACATTGATTTTCTGCAAATCTCGGTTGACAATGGGGTCAGATGATTTACAACGTACAGCCAGCGTCAAAGCCAGCGTTGAGGCCAGTGTTGAAGCCAGTGTTAATAATTAGCGGGATCGAAGTCGAATATCAAAAATAAGTGAATAAAGGGTTATGTTTTTTGTTGAATAAAAGATAATGGGGTTTATATTGTTTTGAAATCATTCTTTAAAGGGTGAAGGGATGGATGTGTAACAATAATGGACGGGGGGAGAAGATCATGCAAGCGGGTATTAAAATGTGAGAAGGTGGGGTTTAAAATATTGTATTTTTGGGGAGTACGAGTATTGACAAATACGACAGTTAAGGCCAGTGTTGGAGCCAGTGTTGAAGCTGGGTATGGAAACCAGCATTGAATAAAATTAAATTAACATAATTTTTACATGGGGTTCTCTTGGTTGAAACACCTGTTGGCAGTTTGACTTGGTTGCAGAGTAGCTTAGTGCTTTGTTTTTGTTTGTTTGTTTGTTCATTGAAATTGATAAAAGGGGGGTTTTCTTTGTTTTACTTGCATTCAATCGTTGCGATTAAACAGATGATGGTCATCATTACAAGGGAACAAGCAATTTGCATGTTTTATTGTGAGCCTTACAACGAAGAAAATGTTGAAGATTCATCACATGTGAACACGACTTCATTGCTGGATCAACCGGCATCATTGTTGAACGCACAATTTTCTTGCACGACATCAAATTCAAAATCAGCGACTTTACTTTTTGGAATGACAGTGTGCCTCCTCTCTTTTTTTTTTTTTGCTTCTTCTTTTCCCATTTCTTCCATGATCATTCTATTATTGTTCCTAGTCACTTGTATTGTTTCTTTCCTATCCATCAAACACTACTACTCGTCAAGTTTCGGTATAGTCTGCCTGTTCTTTCTTTGGTACTGGTGGGATACCTCCTTGTCTATTTCCACTAGGACCCATATCCCACTCGTTCCATCCCATGATTTACCTCACGCTTCGCCATGGCCTATCCACATTCTTGCCAATCAAACTCGGATCACCATGGCCGATTTACCAGTCATTCTGACCAATAAGAATAAGATCACCGTCAGTGTCAGTCAACATTATATACCTGATTGGTAAGCCAGGGGGTTTTTTTTTTTCGTTATCACTTTATTCTTTATCCATCCTCTTCTTTATACATACATATATATATATAGGAAATTATCCTTGAATGAGTCGGGAGTATGGCCTGATGTGGATTATACTTCGGGTTGTTCAGCAAGGTAAAAGAAAATCCCGCATGAACGGCGGTATTTGAATTTACAGTTTTGTTTTTTTCTTCCTTTTTCGGATACACCCATTAGAAAAGCGTATTGGCCTGCTCGAAAACACCTTGAACGTCTAGGTAGCATACACACAACAACAATTAAAGAAAGGACTCTAAACAACACTTTTTTCTTCGATCTTTAGAGTCGATGGCTTCTGTATGGTATAGTCAGAAAGAAGACGATGATGATCTATTATCAAAGATCTTACTTGGTCTTAACTATTGGTTTAAACACGACTTTAATGAAAAATCTTGTGTCATGTTGCCTGGTACTGGACAATGTCCTTGTGGCACGCCGGGATTATGGAACTTGACTTGGTATTCACAGGTACAAAAGAAAAGAAAAGCGGGATTTGAAATCTTTTTACAAAAAAAAAAAAGACGGCTCACTATTTCTCAACTTTTTCTTTTCTTCCCAACTAGGTCATCTCCATTCCTCGACATATCGGTAACATTTGTTTATTACTTGTCAAGAAACTCTCACCTAGACAAACATCTCACTGTATCAAGTTTACTTCACGCTCTTATTCGGTGGTGGATCATTACAGCCTCGCCAATCTTGCCCATGTTGCATATAATGGTATCACCCTTGCCCTCCTTTTACAAGATCCTCTCCTGATTCAAGATTGCCTGGATCGTACAAGCCGTGATGCTGTGTTTGCTCTTCCTCATTCAGATGGCATTCAAGTCGATGGGTCGTACTTGTTCCATCGTGAACAACTCTATAATGGCAACTATGGCGAAGACCAACTGGTGAATCTTTTGGCCATGTATGACATGATGGGTGACTCGACGTGGTCCCCATCGAATACGACACTGACGGCATTTATGACGTTGTTATCTGGTAGCGAATGGATGATGGTGAATGCGCCGACGGGGTTACGGTCTTCTTGGATGTGGCAGTATAGTGCCTTGTCTCGGATGATCTCTTTTAAATCGACGGATCAACAAGGCTCAGCGGGGATTCTATTGGACATGCAGCAATTGGATAGGGTGGCGACAAGATGGTCAGGCAATAAGGAAATTGCATTACAACTGACATCCATCGTCGGTCGTCTCAATCATACCACCAACACATTGACTGGTACTCGGTATTTCTGGAACGCCGATTATCTTGTCCATCGATCATCTCGGTTCGTCACGACATTGAAAATGGTATCGACTCGCACCACCATCTCTGAATGCCTCAATGGACAAAACCTCATGGGGTATCGACTCAACGATGGCAGTCTTTTTACTTATCGACACGACGGAATCGACTATATGGATATCTTTGGCGCTTGGGATTGGAATCATGTACCTGGTACCACCATTTTATCCACCACACTCACTTTACCCTCAGCAGCATGTAATCAGACCAATCGATTTTATGGTAACGAGGCATTTGTGGGCGCGGCTGTCTTGGAACAACAACAAGTGGCAGTGGCAGTGATGAATTTCACTGATCCACATCATGATGATGACTATGGGTGGCAAAAGACATTCTTCTTTTTCCCCTTGTTATATGCGGTACATATGGATCCAAGAACCAATGGGACACTAGTAACTACTTTGGATCAACGAAGACAACAACAACCACCTGGCACTATCTATATTAACGGCATACAACAGCAACAGAATGGACATTATATGAATGTGACAACACTTGCCCATGATCATACTCTCTACTCGTTTGACACCCCAGTGAATCTCACATTGGAATCATCCACACGGATCAGCAATTGGTCATCCATCGGTGCTTCTCAAGGTAATGAATCTGTGGATATTTGGTCGGCGACTGTGGCAACCACCTCCTCGTTGACTTATTTCGTCCAACCATTCGGCCAACAACCATCACCATTGGAATTCATTACCTCTCAACAGGTCAGAGGAGCCTATAGTCCATCGGATCATGCATTGGCATTGGCATTTTGGGCACCTGGATCAATCACACTACCATGGGTATCTATTGACACCATCCATCCATTGACGATCGTCTTGCAACAACAACAGGGTTGGGTGGCAAGTATTAGTGACCCGACTCAATCTCTGTCTTTTACCACCATCACGGTCTCCTTTGGCAAACCAAGACACTACAAGGTCGATTTCCCACAAGGTGCCATGCGTGGCCGCTCGGTGATCATTCCCCTAAATTAAAAGATACCACCCCACAATAGATAGACTGCATAAATCCCCCCCTAGATTATATCCCCCCCCCCTTTGTCAATATATAAACTACATGATAATAAAATACAACCTATTTTAAAACAAGCATATTTGTTGATGACTTTTTTTTTAATTTTAAATTTATTACAAGACATCAAGCCAAAAAAAAAAAAAAGAGATGGCCTAATTAGTTGTATCCCAATGATGGTGTTGGTGTGTGTGCGTGTGTGTGAATGTGTTGATGAGGTGCATTTAGATATCCTTGACGCTGAGAGCTATATATAAACATAAATAAATAAAAAGAGTAAGTGGGAGAGTCATATGACATTTATTGTTTGCATACCAGGAGGAAGAGATTGTCTAAGCTTGGTGGCCTTTTGCTTGTCATTGACAACAAGAGTATACAAGTAACGAGAGCATCGGACCTTGAACTTGAACTTGTCACCGTTCTTCTTCACAAGAGCAGCTACAATAAAAAATAAAGATGTGAATCCATCGAGTCATCGTCGTCATCGTTGTAGTCGGTACTTACATTTAGCATCCTTTCTGCGGGTGATTTCGAGGAATTGCTTAATGTCGATAACTTGTTTAGGCTAATGTAGATACCAACCAAAAAAAAAAAAAAGTGAGTCATCCATCCATCCATCCATCCATATATTCTATCAATCTACCGTTTCCTTTTCCTTTTTTTTCTTACCATCTTGATATAAACTAATGGAAAAAGAAGAGAAAGGAAGAGAATAGATGGACCACTTTGAGACATTTTCCTTCAGTGCCGGGGATTGAAATTTTGAGCAATGTGCCCCTGAAAAGACTAGTTACCTACAGGAAAGTGACATGCTAGTAAAAATGGACATACTGACCTAGTAATATAAAGTAAAAAAAAATGTATCATGGGTGATAAAGAGACGTCATCCCACTATAGTCATCCCATCCATTAGTTCCAGCACTTTTGGGTTGATGATAGTTCGATAAATGTTTATTGTGTTCATTGATGGGTAAAGAGATATATGTATGAACAAAAGTGGTGACGGACTCTGGCAATCTTTATCTCTCATCCCTTCTTCACTAACATAATTTAGGCTCTCTTTTTATCATCCCCCCTCCTTCTTACTCTAGTATAGATATAGTATAAAAATAATTCTTATTTTTAAATGGATGTAATGAAACACTTTATACATAGGACTTTGTGATAAACGAAAGGTAGTGGATTGTCTGTTGGCCTGATACATATGAATGGTGCTGAACGGCATGACATTAGGATCACATATATCGTTCTCATGAAGTGGGTTTGACAAGCACAACCTCTGATCGAGAAACTAGTCTTTTACTACTAAACTTCCTCCTTTTCTTTCTTTATTTATCCATATTTGCTTTTCCTATCACCCTTTTAGCATGATAAGCAACATAAAAGACAGAGCTAGACTCTCTTTATCCTCTTTTGACATTGTCAATGCAAAAGGAATGAATTCCATTACATTAGCTTTTTCGCCAAATTGGGACTAAAGTCGAGTTTAATGGAACGGCTGTGGATGCTTCTAGTTAAATACGACAACATTAATTATAATCACTATTCCATTTGTGTATACATGGAAACATATTTTGTATTGTCAGATCTAAATGATATCCTTCCACAGGTTGATACAGTAGATCCCCCTTCAAAAATAAATAAAGCAAGACACAAAACACCAAGATATAAATAGTAAAGGGTAAATAATGTTTATTTAATAAATATGTCAATGTAAAAAAAAAAAAAAAGGTGGACTACATTGTATGCTACCCTATCTAATCTACCAATCCAATTTTTGTTTCTTTGCTTGAGGCACATTGATTTTTGTCGCTTTACCAGTATACCCCTTGCCATCCAACCAAGGCCAAGTCGCCGTGCGACGCGCTTCAAATGCTTCAATCTTGTCATCCTTTTGCATTGTCAATCCAATATCATCCAACCCATTAACCAGACAGTGTTTACGGAACGGTTCCACGTCAAACTTGAATTCGTGATTAGGAGACTTGACCACTTGATTCACCAAATCCACCTCGAGTTCTAGTCCCGCCTTTGCATCCTCTGCCAATTGATCCACCTGTTGTTGAGACAGCACCAGAGGCAACATGCCATTCTTGAAGCAATTGTTGAAAAAGATGTCGGCAAAGCTGGTGGCGATGATACAACGGATACCGAAATCGTTGAATGCCCAGGGCGCATGTTCGCGAGAGCTACCACATCCAAAGTTGGGGCCGGTACACACGAGAATCTTGGCTTGGCGGTAAGGATCTTGGTTGAGGACAAAGGTGGGATTTTCCTGGTTGGTGGTGGGGTCGAATCGGAGAGCATAAAACAAGGCGGTGCCCAGACCTGTACGTTTGATCGTCTTGAGGAATTGCTTGGGAATGATCATGTCCGTGTCCACGTTGGCAATGTCCAAGGGGGCCGCAATGCCTTTGAGGGTGGTAAAGGATGGCATACCTGAAGCATCGGTGGTGGATTTGCTGACGGTGTTGGCGGCAGGTGTGGTAGATGGTAGTGTAGATTGTTCAACTGGGTTGGGTAGTGTCGCGGGTGTTTGTTTAGGACTTTCGATTTCAACATGTTGGCGCCCGGTGCCCTTAATCACATCTTCATTTGGAATCATGTTACGTACGTCAGTCAAGTAACTATCAAAAAATAAAGTGTTGTTAGTACCTGTTTTTCCCCCCACTCTCCCCCCCACACTTACCCTTTAATACCAGCAGCAGCAGCCATGGCAGGACTACACAAGTGAGTACAACTTCCAGCACCTTGACGACCTTCAAAGTTACGATTACTAGTGGATGCACATCGTTCCTTGGGTTTGAGTTGATCAGGATTCATACCGAGACACATGGAACAACCAGCTTCACGCCAATCGAAACCAGCTTCCTTGAAGATGACATCCAGACCTTCCTTTTCAGCTTGTAATTTGATAAGACCAGACCCTGGGACGACCATTGCATAAACCCAATCCGCGACTTTATGACCCTTGACAATACTAGCCGCCGCACGGAGATCTTCGATACGAGAGTTGGTACAGCTTCCAATAAACACCTTGTCGATCTTAACCTGTTCCATAGGCGTGTTGGGTTCCAGACCGATATAATCCAAGGCACGTTCAATAGCCAGACGACGAGCAGGATCAGATTCTTGAGCAGGGTCAGGCACCTTTCCCGTGATAGGCACGACATCTTGAGGACTCGTACCCCAAGTAACAGTAGGAGCAATATCAGCAGCATCGATTTCAACATTGATGTCGTATTCAGCATCGTCATCGGCCCGCAGAGTGTTCCAGTACGCCACCGCCTTGTCCCATTCCGCACCAGTAGGAGCCAAAGGACGGCCCTTGAGATAATCATACGTGACTTGATCAGGAGCAATCATACCCGCCCGAGCACCACCTTCAATCGCCATGTTACAGATCGACATGCGGGCTTCCATGCTTTGTTCACGAATCGCCGAACCACAGAATTCAATCACACAACCCGTACCGCCTGCCGTGCCGATAACACCAATGATATGCAACACAATATCCTTTCCTGTCACACCTGGTGTCAATGTGCCTTCCACCGAGATCCGCATGTTCTTGGATTTCTTTTGGAGAATGGTTTGAGTGGCCAAGACGTGTTCGACTTCGGAGGTACCAATACCAAAGGCCAGAGCACCAAACGCACCATGAGTAGACGTATGAGAATCACCACATACCACCGTCGTGCCAGGGAGAGTAAAGCCTTGTTCGGGACCAATCACATGGACAATCCCTTGACGATCGTCTTCCATGCCAAAGTAAGTCAGACCAAAGGCTTGAATGTTTTCCTCCAGTGTTTCACATTGCGTACGCGAATCAGCTTCCTCAATAAACGTGGTAATGTTCTTGAAATGCTTGCGAGTCGTGGTGGGAATGTTGTGGTCCACCGTCGCCAACGTACAATCAGGTCGACGTACTGAACGGCCGGCATTGCGAAGGCCTTCAAAGGCTTGAGGACTGGTGACTTCATGAACCAAGTGGCGATCAATGTAAAGGACACAAGTACCGTCTTCTTGTTGGTCAACCACATGGTCGGCCCAGACCTTGTCAAAGAGTGTTTGAGGCATTTGTAGATAAAGTGGGGGAGGGGGGAATAAAAAAATATAATGTAAGTAGTAAGAAAAAAAAAAAAAAAAAGTGAAAGAGGAGGAAAAAGTGTGCACCTTTAAATTATCCCACACTTTTTTTTTTTCTGCAACTGACAAAATTGAAATCCAGCGATTTCATTGGTCGACCTCACTTTGACTCAGTGCAAGGCGATACCATTGATCAAACGTCATTACCTGTAACTCCAGTTTCTTCGCCTCTGATTGGCTGATTGACCTTCATCTATTGTTAACGTCCAAAAAAAAAAAAAAGTCGAGTTTGTCATTATGCATCACAATATTCAGTTTCTATGCTCTACTACTGCTTTCCTTTTGATGATAATGCTCTAGATCACTGATTTTTTCTTAATACGAATATATATTTGGCATGTTCGCCAAAGTGGTACACGGATGTACTTGTGTTGGTAAAAGAGAGGGGTCAGCGAAAAATACCAAGCTCCTGCTCTATTTAACCCAGCGTTTACCAAAAGCGGGATTTCAATGTGCATGAACAAGAGAAAGAAGAAGGCTACGGTGATTCGAATGACAGCAGGGGAAACGGATTGATCTTTTGCATGAACGAAGGATGATGACATCGGCTGAGTTTGAAATTAAATGGTTTACATTTTCATGTGGGCATGGTAGTAAAAAAAAAAAAAGTCAATTTGATTTGATGATGGGAATAATTTTTGTTGTATAGTTTTATTAGAAAGGAAACATGAAAAAAAGAGAGAGGAATGTATATAAAAAGATAATGGGTAAAGAGGTGGGGGGATAAGCTATGCAGGGTGTATAATGAAATGTGTATGTGTGTATTGTTTTCAAATGTCGACCAAAACGACAACTTAGATCTGGACTTTGGCTCTGGCTTGACAATCAGGACACCAACTTGTCTCAAAATATCTTCGGTGAGTCAGACAATAGCTTTTCCCTCGGCCATGACATACTGGTAAGGTCAATAAAGGTGATGAAGAAGCCATGTTGTCGGAGTATGAATATTAAATGCCCGAGATGAGAGGAGGACCTGATATGAGGATGAAGAAAGAAAGAAAGAAAGAAAAAAGAAATACTATAGGTCTTTTATAGTGCCAATAAGTAAGATGTACTAGTATCTTAAAAAAAGCCACCTTGAGGGAATACAATGTTGTCCTACTCTGAAATTTTCTCTTGTGGATCCTTCTCATGTAATGGAAAAACTTTTTTTTTGTTGCCATCACCTGAAAAACGAATCACGAGTCGATGGAGTTTTTGAAAGAGGGGGTCATGGGCATCAAATCTTGGAAGGTTTACCCTATCTACGCACCCCCTTATAAAGTAACCATCCCGTGCATACAGATCCCGATTCTTTTTTGTAAGCTTGGTCATGTCAATGGAGAGAGAGAGAGAGAGAGAGAGAGAAAAAAAATCGACATCTTCCGTCGTCCCCATGATTTTGGGTTACATCGTCTCTTGTTCCCGACCCAACTATCAATACAGTCCTTTGTCTGCATAAATCATGCCTCGAGGAGGGGGAAATTCAGGGGTCCGATTTTTTTTTATTGGCTCGAGCGCTTACCCACTCGTTCTTGTATCACCGTCTTTTCATTTATAGCTCATGTCAAAGGGTATTTTGCGAGAGAGAGAAAATAACTGCTGATACTATGCATACACTCGCCATCATTTCATCCGAAATCACCCACTTTAGATTTGATCTATTTGATAGTGGGTAGGTCCTCTATGAATAAAGTAACACCAGCATATGTGTAGCGTCCCATGATAACTAGCTGGTTACCTAAACAACACCTTTCTCTTTCTTTGCGTAGCCGCACCCAGATCGTCTTTCCTATTTGCTTAAATACCACCTTTTTCACCATTCCGTAAGTACCACTTGTATGATCAAAACTAAAAAAATCGAAATCCCGACAATTTGAAGGTCTAGTAATTTTTGGCAAACTTTCACGCCATGAAAGAAACCTTGTTTCTGATGTTGATCTCTTGGCTCACATCGATAATGGTTCCCGTGATGAACTCAAAAGTGGGGTTTACAATCTCCGCACTCCCACTAAAAAAGAAATCTATAACAGTTACCCGCAACCCCAGTTTTCCCTTTTTTGGAATGCCACTGGTTGTGAATCGTCATCATTATCAAATGATGGTTAGACTAAAGCATGAGCTTTTCATGAGGGGTGTAACAGAACGCACAGTTCACATGATAGGTGATCTCTAAAAGAAAGGTGATTACTATCAATGGTATTTCATATGGAGTACTTTTGTCGATTAAAAACATGTCATCCGAGCGTATTTAATAAACACATGTTTACGGAACGATGATATACGATTGTTTGTTATAAATGTCAACAAGCAAAAAAACTTGGCGTGTACCTGGATTTTTTCGAGATTCAAACCCCGCACTTTTTTTTTTCTTTCCTGTAGGCGGCTACAAACAATGAATCAGTCCAATAGACAACACCCAGCATATATACATTATGGCACTATAGTTGTTATCAAGCCATCTTGTTAACAATATTTTTTTTTTATTAGCGAGTACAAATCTATCGTTAGTAAAGTTTAAATCCATTCCCTAATCTATTTTTATAACTAATTGGATAGTAACCAACCATATCGGTACAAGGAGTACAAGCTGGTCCAGATTTTTTTTTTCCACCACCAAACCCAACGGGCAAACATAGAGGCATCCTATAAAGTCAAACAAGGAAGAGTAAGTATCATAAACAAAACTTGACCCTGGTCACTAGATTCTTTGTCACCATCAAGCTTAGAATTACCTTGTCATGATGCACTAATCCGTAAATGACATAATCAACCTTGGTTCCATTCCGCAACTAAAGATAAGACGTGTTTCGATGGTAAGGATCGAACAAGTTCACCCCCAGGACAAGTGCATCTACAAAGAATGTCGACGGGAAAATAAGAAGATGTTTAGTATGTTCAAAGGACTATTGATTACTTCTTGATTACCTCGGTTGATTGAATTTAAGAAAGAAAAAGAGAAAAGAGAAAAAGGGCCAAAGATGTTTACTCTACCTTCTTCTACTTTTTCAAACCCCGATACTATCCTTTTTGGAACACTTTCTTGGTGCCCCTTGACGACACTACCTACATACTATTCCCTCCCCCTTCTTTCAATCTACAAAGGCCTTGATGATTCGTGGAGAATGCCTAAATCTTGTTTTTATAACTCCGCAGCCCGAAAAAAATAAAAAAGAGGGGAAGGGTAAACTTTTTCTTTCCCTTTCTTTCCCTTTTAGTTCAACATGGTTTACGATGGTGGAAATAATACTCAAGCCGATGAATCAACTCACCTATTAGAATCTTCACAAACTGCTCAAGTCAAATGGAAAGATCTGAAGCCTTATATTCGTCCCTTGATCGCATCCAACTTTATTGCCATGTTTGCAGGTTTGAACGATGGTAATTTGGGCATTGTAAGTAGTAGGGACTAGTTATTTTTTCTTTAAATCCTATGTACTCATCCTTTTTTTTCGATATAGATCATTCCACGATTGAAAGAATACTATGGTATATCCAATGGTACGGTATCGACACTCTTCATGTGTGGCGCGGCAGGATTTTTTTTAGCAGCTGCTTGTAATGGTTATGTGGTACACACATTGGGGCAATTACGGACAATTTATGTGGGTTCAACGGCCATTGCTCTTGCTTACATGGTTATGTCTCAAGGATTTGGGTTCCCTATCATGGCCTTGTCGATGATTATGCAGGGTGGTGGGTTCGGATTGATGGATGGGGCTATCAATGTGTATGTGGCCAATGTACCAATGGCTACCTTGATGCTAAACATTCTTCACGGTAAAAAAAAAAAAAAAATCAATTCCCTCTTCACCCCTTTTACATCTAAACTAATTCGCATTTTCTTTCTTTAGCTATCTATGGTGTGGGTGCCATGATTTCTCCATTGGTGGGCACTTATTTATTGGCTCACGACATGTCATGGAAGGGAATCTATGTGTTTCTATTAGGTGTGGCTATCGTCAACTATATACTAGTTACCATTGGTTTCAGGGGCGTGGATTTGGATGGGACAACCACTAGGACTGACGACGACGAAACACATTCAAGTACTTTACGACGCAAAGCTATTCTCAATCGTATGACTTTACTTGGGGCGATCTATATTCTGACTTATGCTGGTGTGGAGGTCTGTATTGGTGGATGGGGCTACTCTTACTTGACCGAAGGTATGCATGGGGATCCCATCGATATGGGTCATGTCATTTCGGGTTATTGGGCCGGTCTAGCCATTGGTCGCCTCGTGCTGGGTTGGTTTACAGGGAAGTATGGGGAAAAGTTGATGGTGTCGGTCTTCACTATCACTGCTGCTACTCTTTTACTTTTGGTATATCTGATCCCCAATGTTTGGATGGACTCGAGTTTTATTATTCTTGTTGGGTTTTTCATAGGTCCCATGTTCCCATCTTGTATCTCTTTGGCATCCAATGTGCTTCCTAGAAATATGCACGCTACTGCCATTGGATTCATGGCTGCGTAGGGCACTCACGATTGTATACTTTAGAATCACTTTTAACCTTTTTTATATATATCTTTTTGTATAGGTTTGGTGCTGGTGGTGCAGCTTTTTTCCCATTCCTTGCAGGACAAATAGCCGGTAAGGGGGTTTTTATTTTATTTTTCTTTAAAAAAAGGTATTCTTCTTGAACAACTCATTGGGTTATTTCCCTCCCCCTTCTTTTTAGGCTTCCTTGGTATTATTTACATGCCGTTGACATGGTTTGCTTGTGCAGTGGTGATGCAAGGTAAGAAAAAAACAAAAAACAAACAGATACTGGTATCATGATTCAGTATCAACTGACTCTCTTCTCTTTGTGATCTAGTGATTTGGACTTTTATTCCCAATGGTAAAAGAAAATTAGAAATCTAGGTTACCCCTTTCTCTATTTGTGTATATAACTTTAATCAAATCAAATAAAAATCTCCGTTACTTTTTAACTTTGCTGATGTAAAACGTGGATCTAATATGTATATATTGTCCCTGAATCATTGCGGGACTTGATAGTCGAAATCGGGATTTGAAAATCATGTCTTTTGGTTATCGCGTTGGGAAAAAAAGAGAGACTTTGCTCTGTTTTTCTTTCGATCAATGGCAATCACTAATCCCTCGTTATGGCAATTTGATGCACCAAGATATTACGATTTCACCAAAACAGAAGAAGAAAACAACCATGTTGGCGATGAATGGTTTGGTAAGATTGAGAAACAAAAGCTAATAAAGTGACCAAAGATTAATTAATCCCTCTCAAAAATAGCTCAACAAAACACTTCTCTCTTCTCCCAACGTATCCTGACTGCACCAACAACAACAACAACAACAAATGATCAAGGACTAACAACCCATCATGTCGAAAAAACACTTTCTTTAAAAAACAATACTAGTTATCACCCTCCTGTCAATTATACTGCCGATGTTTATCTTCATTCACCTTCTCAGCGACGATCACAACAAGTATCAAAACGGAGGGATATCAAAATGGAACTCAAGAAAAAGACACGCATCGCACAAACTCAACACCTTAATGATGATGACACTGGTTATTTACTTTCTGATGATAAACTGGATGACGATCCTTGGCTCAGGTCATCTTCGCCAAATCTTATTCAACATGAAGATAAAGAACCGCAATACATCACAGAACCGCAATACATTACAGAACAACAATACATCACAGAACAACAATACATTACAGAACAACAAGACAATACGGAACGACAAGACAATACGGAACGACAAGATGACACGGAACAGCAATACACCACAGAGCAACAAGACAATACAGAACAAAAAGACAATACAGGGCAACAGTATGAAGAATCATCAACTCCACCACCTGTAGAAGACGTTTCACCTGCAACTGATGCCATTCAAAAAACCACTGACCAACAAGGCGATCATACTGTGGACGGACAAGAAGTATTGGCTTATAGGCATATCATCAAGTTACCTCTCCTGGGCGTCACTCTCAAATCACCAATACCAAAACCATCATCAAAAATAGAGTTAGATCAGACTTTACATAAACACGATATCCACTCTCAACAAGAACCACAGCATGTGGATTCGTCAATACAACAGTCTGATGTATCGACTCCTTTGGCGACGACTCAAAACGAACCGCCATCAAGAAAACGATCTCTGGATCAACAAGGACCGCCACCAAAAGCAGCAAAAACATCATCACCACCATCGGAGGCACTTTTACAACTGATCGCTCGAATCAAATCACATCCATCACCATTATTAAAACTCATTAATCAGGTCAAATCACATCAGAAACCAATGTGGAAGGAAACCACGATGGAACGGGCGAAAAGAGTGATACGTGAAGCGAATCGCAAGAGCAAGAAATGGGTTATACCGCAACAGCAAAGGAGACTGGTCCCTGCTCGTCGTTTTTCGGTGATTCAATCTACATTTGAAGAAAAAGAAGAAGATACCTTACAAGGCTTGGATACATGGACACATCATTTACCTGGACATGTAAGTTGGTTTGCAGTGCTTGGATCTAGTTATACTCACACTTATCTTTTTCTTTTTTCCGGTCTCCTAGTCCTTTGTCTCACCCTACTTGCCTGTTGCGTTGACCGTACCTAAAAGTCCAAAATTTGCTACTGATAAACGACTGAAACGATGAATGGCTTGGTCGTGGATTTGGATCATCTAGTATAACTTTTATATAAATAATAAACACATACTTCTTTTTTTTTTTTTACCACTTTGTTTAATAATGATGACCTTGATAGATACATGGTTGCTGCAATTTTATATATACTCTGCCTCAGATGACTCGTTTGTCGACATTCCTGCCCGACTTCACAATGTAAAACTCCGATTGCATGAATCGACAAACACTTTTTTTTTTATTTTGACAAGTAAAAAAAAAAAAAAAGTATCCACCATCTACTTCTTTTATTTATTTATTTATGCTTGGGTAAAGTGATCGACCAACAACACATTATATCGGTGGGTTTGTTCATGAGGTATGCCATGGCCACTAAAGATATGCAACGTGAATCGTGGAACTTGCCACTCTTTTCTTTCTTTCCTTCTTACCTTCCTACAAATACTTCCATTCGACCTCCTAACAAGGTATGTATTTGATAAGAATTGAACGGACGAACGATAGAATCCAACGATCCCGTCACGATCAAGACAGGAAGACCAGTTTTCCGTAAAGCCATTAAACGTGATTTCGATACATGGTGTCGACAACAAGCGGCGAATTGACTGATAAGACCATGGATAGGTTGATCTTCAGATTTTTCAAACCATGTCTTCATGGTGGCCACCAACATGTCACGGTTGGTAGTGTATTTTGACGATTCTGTGGGTGATGATGTGAGCCAAGTGGATGGGTACGCCACGTCAATAATGTGATTGATTTTTTCATCCACTGTTTTACTTAAAAAGACGGCCTTACTTATTGCAATAGATGTTTTCATCTATTTAAAGCAAACATACAAAGGTTAGTGGGAGAGAATGGGGAGGGAGGGTGGGAACAACTTGCAGCGGGCATGGTATTTTTTCGGCAAGTACTTGTCAATGTCAATGTTTTCCATCGTTTAGGTACCATGGCGGCTAACTCCAATGCAATCATACCACCCATACTGACACCCACTAGATGGACAGACGAGTGCCAACCAAGATGATCCAATAGACTCAAAGTATCATTTGCCATTTCAGGAATGCTGAGGGTGAAAAAATAAATAAAAGTTAAATGTCAAAGTCCGACCCACCCCCCTTTTTTGTTTTTCAAAACCACTTGCGTATAAAGTTCACGAGGTGAATCTGGCATAAAAAATAGGTTTAGATGAAAAAGTATATATACACATTGTTTGATCATTATTACCTGATTTTCCCGCCCCTCGATTATCAAATGTGAGAACAGTGTAATCACCCGTTCCTGCAAGGTACTCTGCCTATACACATAAAAAAAAAAAAAAAAGATTGGTTCTTATTTCGTTTTTGTTCCGAGGTTTACATGCCTGAATGTCCCAAAATTGACAAGGAGTACCAAGGCCATTCAACATGACTACTTTTTCAGCCCCTGTGCCATGTAGTTCATAGTAAAGTTGTATGGGCTTATTATGCTTATAACTTTTGCCAACTGCCACTTTTCCATGAGATGATGTTGCATCAATAGCTATGTTTTGATCAATAGTCATGTTTTGATAAAAAGAGAGTAAAGGAGAAGCGCTTTGTCCTTTACATATGCATATATATAGTGTCATTTTCTAGAATGATCGTTTAGTATGTGGTTTGGAATTGTCGCCGGAACATACTTTTTGGCATTCTCCAGCTTTTAAACAAATGATAGGTGTCTCTCTATTCTTTAGGAATGTTGTTGATACGATGGCAAAGCAATGTATACAGTAGAGGCCAAATCATTCAAATCCCGACGATTTTATGCAAAAAGTCAAGGGATGTTCTCATCGTGCAACTCATGGTACTACCTCGTCTGGGTTCAAAGTATGCTGAGACGAACTTGGTGCACGATGAGAGCATCTCAGGTTAGTAAAAAAAGTCGTCTCAGGGTGCAACTCATGGTACTACCTTGGTTGAGTTTAAAGTATGCTGAGACAAACTTAGTGCACGATGAGAGCATCCATTGTCTATTTTTATATCATAGTCACCCATAAAAGTTACCAATTTAACGTGGTTGGAAGGTGCGAGAAGGCGCGGCAGTTCAAAATCGGCGTTTTAAAGTAAAATGAAGGTTTTGCATTAATCACCCTGCCTAATCATTCATATTTAAACATTATCCCCAAATAGACATTAACACAAACAAGTTTATTACAAGTTAATAATAACCTATACATTTTTATATATCTAATAAACGATGGCTTCACCAAGGTAATCAATAAAAGTACCAGTCTTGTCCGCGGTGAGTTTATCGATTTGTTCAATCATACCAGCAATGGATTCAGGTGCCTCCAAAGGAGCAATGTCACCACCCATATCAGTTTTAACCTATACATATTACAGAGATAAGTAATCACACGAATCAGGATCCCCCTCTACTACTTACCCAACCAGGATGAAGCCTATCGACCACACAATAAAGAAAAAAAGAAAAAAGGTGTTAGTATACACAGAGTAGTGGTAGTATCCTTCTCACTTACGCAAGCACGGCAAAGTTTTCTTCCTTGAGGGCAGTGGAGAATGCCTTGGACACATAGTTTTCAGCGGCCTTGGAAGCACCATAATAAGGAGCAGCAGCGCCTTGCAGATTAAGCGAGACGGAACCAAGAATGGAGGAAATGTTGATGATCTTACGGGTTTGTTTTTGACGTAACAAGGGTAAAGCGGCTTGAGTCACATTGGACGTACCCACCACATTGGTATTGAAGACATCCAAATAATTGTCAGGGGTGCTATAGATTTTGTTGTTTTTTTTTTTTAAAAAAAAAAGTTGGTCCACCACCATCCTCCCAAAAAAAGTGCCACTTACGCATTAAGTACATCTTGGTCACGAGGACCTGAAATGCCAGAGTTGTTGATAAGCACATCAATACCATGAGGAGCGATGGTTTGAATCTTGTCAAAAGCAGCCTATATATAAAAAGTGTTCGAGTTCCATGTGCCATCAAGCTTTTTTATTTTTTATTACCTTGACAGAGGCAATATCAGTGGTATCTAAAGTGACACCAATGACTTTTTTTTGATCGATCAATGAGACCAAAGCTTCGGATTGGTGAGGGTTACGAGCGGTGGCAATGATAGTATGGCCCTTGGCAGATAATTGCTTGATGAATTCAAGACCAAGGCCGCGAGAAGCGCCAGTAATAAGATAAGTGAGTTGTTCAGACATTGTTTAAAAGAAAGAGAGTTGTTTGATAAGGAGAGAAAAAAGAGAGAGAGAGAGACAGATTTCATGTTTATATAATAACCTGGACCACGGGACTGCGGGGTTTAAACATTCTTCCATCATGCTGTACCAACAATGTAGTGTTAGTATTCGTAAATCAATGCTACAATGGCGATGCATTACTAATCCATGTCGGGCTCTTTCCAGTTTGGAGATATTCGTTTTTTAACCAGATCAAGCAAGTGTAAGAAAGAAAAGAATATGACGAATACATGTCGGAAAACGTTCCAAGAAGAGAGGTTACACATGTGTTTTATTGGGATACCAGCACGGATAAATTATTTCCCGAAACAATAAAAACAAACTATTCATGGGGGTTCGTAATGGGTAATAAAACGGCGCCTTAATACTGGAAATAAAACCCAGTTATAATGAATGAACATCATTGGCCAAACATCTCCATCTGTCCTTGAACTTTTTTTCCATTGTGCAACTTTGAAATCAAAGGCAGGCGGCTTTTCAAAAAAATGGAAATCCGCTTTTCATGCAAAAAAAAAACAAACTTTTTGTTCAAAGTTGGTAAGGGGCGATACATGTATCTACTTTATTAGGTTAAAGTAAGATAAAATAACCAATGTACGCTAAACTTTGCTGTGTTCGCAATGTGCTTTAACCCAGTGCTCCTGTCCATGTCTATTATGATCTCTGGCTTCAGATATTCTAATCGTTGGATTGTGGGTGTAAGCGTTGTAGTAATATTGTTGTAGTTGTGGAAGGTATCCATTTTGTAGCATTGCTTCCCACCCAACTTGAACAATTTGCCAATTGTTAAGGAACGATCGGACATGGCACGTATCTGTGATAAGAATACGGCACTCTAAACGTTTTTTTTTGCCGCGTTTTCAATGGACCGAACAAATAGGAGAGAGGAGAGAGCACCCAAAGCAGAAAAGCAAGGGATAATGTTTTGTATCGTTTCCACAGGTATGTACCAAATTCAAGTTGAAGAGCCACAGGAAGAATTTGGATCAGTTGTTTAAAATCCCGACTGAGGAAGGAACCAACTTGCTGGATTTTTCTTCTCAAGTTCCTGAAATAGCTGGGTGATTTCGATTGCTGTTCCAGTTGTTTTTGAAGGCGTGTCATGAGCTGTTGATTTCATTTTATAATGTCTTTTACAAGGTACGTTAGCAAGTACTTTGCAATACCAAGAAGAATAGTATGGAGGACCTCTACAGGAGTGTCAGTTGCTGGATCGATTTCAATAGATGCCTTGATTCGTTGTATTTGAAGCTTCTCCCATCATTCAATGATTTAATCTGCCATCAAAAAAAAAAAAAAAGAACCAAGGAACATTAGATGATCGCCGCACCCGAAGGTTTGAAATTGCGTACCATTGACAACGTTTTGCATGAACCAACTAAATCGACTGATTGTTGCCAAAAGTTATTGGTTTTTGTAATAGCATTTCCGGCAAGGGAAATGAGTTGTTGATGCCAGCAAACCACATTGACAAAAGGAGTATTAACTTTCTTCAGCCACCAATGTTTCTTCAGGATACATCAAGAGGCGGCCATTCCCACATTCGAGATACTCAAAACACCTGTCCGTTGTATAGATCATGCATCAGTTGAAGCGCCGTTTCAGTTTAAAACACCGTTCTAAAATAGAAAGTTTCTGCTTGAGAGTCCAAGATCCCAAATAGGAGCTTCAAAATCCGCAATAACCAGGTGGCGTGATTGGTTCGACGAGTCCTATTTGCGAATCTCGACTATTTATGCAAATACACTATGGCAGAGGTTTTTGATTCACAAAACCACGCAGTGTGCGAGGGTTTAAACATATTTAATGTAGCATTTCCCCCCACCATAGACAATCATTACAACAACAAGGAGTTTTTTTTTTTTATTACAATCAATACATGTATATATATAAAAGCTATTTAATAAGGAAGAGTGTCACCGTTGTAATCCATAAAAGTACCCGTCTTGTCCACGGTGAGTTTTTCAATTTGTTCAATCATGCCAGCAATGGAGACATCCGCCGTCAAGGGAGCCTTTTTACCACCCATATCGGTTTGGACCCAACCAGGATGAAGTCTATGATCATAACGTGTTAGTATTCTTCCCCCCCCTCCTCGTGTGTGTGTCTACTTACGCAAGCACGGCAAAGTGTTCCTCTTTAAGTGCAACCGAGAATGCCTTGGTTATATAATTTTCAGCCGCCTTGGACGTCCCGTACTGAGGCATGTGGCTACCATGGACATTCAATGTGACCGAGCCCACCACTGAGGAAATGTTGATGATCTTGCGAGTTTGTTTTTGGCGTAACAAGGGTAAAGCGGCTTGAGTCACATTGGACGTGCCCACCACGTTGGTCTTGAATACTTCCAAATAATCATCTGGAGTGCTATAGAATCGTGTGAGTCCAACTGTAGAGCGAAATGCCACTTTACCTTGTGAGGACATTGCGATCCCCAGAACCCGAGATGCCAGAATTGTTGATAAGGACATCAATACCATGAGGAGCAATCGTTTGAATTTTGTCAAAGGCAGCCTATACAAAAAAGTGTGAGCCATGGATGCTTATTTCTTCTTGTTGTTGTTACCTTGACAGAGGCGAGATCGGTAGTATCTAAAGCGACGCCAATGACTTTTTCATAATCGATTAAAGAGACCAATTCGGGGGCTTTTTGAGGATTGCGGGCGGTGGCAATGACAATATGACCCTTGGCAGATAACTGTTTGACGAATTCAAGTCCAAGACCACGAGAAGCACCAGTAATAAGATAAGTGAGTTGTTCAGCCATGGTGTGTTGAAGAAGAAGAGAACAGTCAGACTCCCCATTTTATTGCCGTTGGGCTGACTAATTCCATGTCAGTCGAGAGCGGGGGTTTAAAAAATCCACCTATTTTTTTTTTCTGCACCATGTATACAGGCCAAAGGGTTTGTTTTATTAAATCAAAACTAAAATACAATGGCTATATACTATTGTCTCCTTGTTGCATTGTTTCATCCAAGAATAATTCATTTGCATCCGTCGCATGTCTAAATATATATATAAAAAAAAAAGGCATTATTAGCTTGGATACAGCATCCACACATAAACCCAGAACTTGCCCGTCTTCACCAAGGTCATGTTGCTGTTTCGGATATCGTTTAGCCGATCGTTCCCGCCGATCTTCCTTTTTCTGAGCCAGAGCCACATAAATAGATTTCCCCATCACCGTCGCGCCATTCATTTCCCCGACTGCCTTGTTGGCTTCCTGAGGAGTATGGAAACAAACAAATCCAAACCCTTTCGATTGACATGTCTAGACAAGCAAGAAGAATCAGAGTTCATCCCATCATTTAATTGATTTACCTTTTCTTCACGCATCACTTTGGCACTGGTGATCACACCAAACGGTGCAAACACATCCTTGAGCACCTGATCATCCACCCCATCGGCTAAATGCTTGACATACAAATTAACCCCTTGTTGGTGCTTTTTCAATTCTTCTTGTCGCTCTGATCGTTTCTGAGCCCGAGACACAAATAAGCGTTTACCAATATATTCCGTGGCATGCATCTGTGATACCGCCCGTTCGGCATCTTCAGGACGTTCATAATTGATAAATCCAAACCCACGGGAATGGCCTTGATCGTCACGTTGGATCCAGACTGATCCAATGGGTCCAAATCCACCAAACAGTTCTTGGAGTTCTTGTTCTGTGATATCCGAGACAAGGTTCTTGACATAAACATTGGTGAATCGATGTGTTTCCATACGTTGTACCCGTTCTTGTTTTGGAATATGATGACCTACAAAACTACAGAGAGATTTTATTACTTGCCTTTTTTTTTTTTTTTTGTATGACTTACATTTCTCGGTCGTACAATGTCATGCCATTGATATGATCTATAGCCCGTTCTGCTGATTCAGTGGTATCGTATCGAATAAATCCATATCCTTTAGATCGTCCTCGTTCATCCGTGACAATCTTGCAGCTAGTAATATGACCATAGAGTGAAAAGGTGTCCAAGAGTGATTTGGTTGTGATGGATGGATCGAGGTTCTTGATGAATAGATTACCCGTCGTATTTGCCTTGTCCTTGTCCTTTTTCATCCATATTAGCCTACATGGTTTCCCGTTAATCATTGTATGATCAAGTATCGTTCGTGTATCTATATATATATATATATATATATATATATAAAGGGTGGTGTGAGTGTTTTCAAGGTTGGGAGTAGTGTGTGTTGTGATTACCGTCCGACTTGAATTGAATATAAGCATAACCTAAACTTTTATCGGTAATAGCATCTCGACAGAGGTGAATGGAATCAATAGATCCAAAGTTGGTAAATACATTCATGAGGATAGATTCATCTACAGAGGGATCTAGTTCACATACATAAAGTGTACATGTCGATGATCGTCTTTGTGTTGGAAGAGCTGCCTGGCCTTGTATTGTCGCAATATCCATTTGTTGTTGACTAGTTAATCCTCGTAGTCCCAATGATTCTGATGGATGCCATGGTGGATGATCTGTCATGTCTAGGAAAGGAAAAAAAAAAAAAAGGAGAGAGAGGGAGAGAGAAATTGTTTTCAGAGGAAAAAAAGTCGCCTGTACCTCTTTTTCAAATCCCGCTGACGTTTCCCTATCTGCAAGTTCATCAGGTAAATGGAAGACTGTGATATTACGCTCTCCTAAATTGAATCGGTAACTTCTTGTGTACTGAAGCTTTCTCTTTACTCTGAATGATCTATATAGGCTATTCATGTAAGATCAATAGGTTACTGCTTCTTTCCCCTTTATTTTATTGATGAACCACACGTCCCACTGCCCATACACGGAGTTTAAAATGCACTATGCGCATATTTCCATTCAGGATGTAAAAGTCTTTTTTTATTCATTCTTCGTCCATAATATATTTATAATAAAGTTCCATTCTACGGCGTTCATTTTGTGCTGCTCGTTCACTATTACAAAGACAGAATGGTAAGAGTGAGCCATCCTGTCGTTCCCCCTCCCTCTTTCCAACCTACCTATTGGATAAGAGAAGATCTGGATAATGCTGCTGCTGGCAATCAATCCAGAGTTTCATCATCTATATATATATATATATAAAGTATCAGTCTGATCCCCTTTGTTTTCATGTACTTACCGTTCCAAAACAAATCAATAAAGAGAGCCAATGACAAGTAGATTTCATTTGATAACCTAAAAGGGAAAAAGTTGGTCAAAGAGAAGAAAGATAGGATGATTTGTTTTACCCAAAGCTAATGTCTTTATCAGGGTGAAGGCTGGAGAAGTGGGTAATATCCAACACAAAAACATTAATCCACTGACAATAATAGGGTGTATACCTAAAAAAAAATATATGTGATTATGAATAAGCAAAAAAAAAAAAGGAGGAAACTTACCATGATCCATCAAGTGTCGTGCAAATGTAAATAGAAAAGACAGGCCGGTATGTAGTTCAAGAATATCATGTTTCAAATCATAAAGATGATACTCGGTTGAGTTAAGTAGACTGGTGATACTTTGATTTGCACGATGAATAGAGTGTTGCCATTGTTCAATCGCTTGATCTTGAGATGCCTACCAACAGAGGAATTTAAGTATTCGAAAAAAAAAGGTGCAGGTTGTCTTTTTTTTTTTTTTTTTTACCTGCCATCTTGACAAGGATTGATTTTGTAATAGAGAGAATGCATCCATTTTGGAAAACATGGAGCCCACTTGATGATCCATTGAATAAAAGACCTAGAGTAAAAAGAAAAAGGTTGAATGACCACTAACTATTTCCCCTTTTTTTGTGGCCCTGACTTGCCTGATTCCATGTCCGAGTGAGTTGGTCCAATTGATCTAGATGACTAGTCATGGTGGTCTGTTGGATTGTATTCATATCACCAGCTTTGTCTTTAGCATCTTGAATCAGTGATATCAGATCAAGTAAAGTACTAGCCGCACGTCCCTAATTTAAAGCATACACACAGACGTGAGATACACCATGGAATAAGAGTATATTACCTGCTGTTGTGACATGTCATTCCATAGATCTGATTGATCTGATTGCATTTTTTGTAATAGTTCCATTTCTTGTTGTCGCCACTGGTAAAAATCTTGTTGTTGTTGTTGCATTTTTTGATAGATTTTCGTTTGAAAGGTCGCCATGGCATCTTGTGCCTGTAAAAGTAGCTCTAACCCAAATAGAGAAGGTAACTCTTATAGATATCATCAAGTCCTTTTACCTTTTTCCATAGGATAGCGGACAGAAAAACAGATGGTCACCACATCACGGTAATACCCTAAATCATCAAACGTTAAATGACTTGCATCATTGTCTCTTTTATTTTACCACTATAAGTTGTCCAGGTTTGAGGGTTGATGGCCAACTTTTTGACGCAAGTAGAATCATCCAATTGACATGCCTTTGGTATCTGGATATCAGCAGTGGCCAATTCACATTTTGTCAACATTAATGCATCTATATATAAAAGTGAATGATCATGTGTCGTATCGTTGAGACTTACATTTCATGTGAGACGTTTCATCAGATGCAAGTACTTGACAATCTGCTTCAAGAGCCAAAGTGGATTTCCGGAAACAATCCTTTTGTTTTGATTGTAAAGCATGCAAGATATCTATAGTCATAAAGCTATTACATACATAACCTGTTCATGCAAAAAAGAGTGTTTACCTAAACCTTGATCAGCTACTTGTTGAATCATGTCTTGTTGTGTAACAGGTAGGAGAATGAATGCTCCTACATGGTATTGTAGTAATAAAAAAACAATACACACCATGATCCATTTCATGATACACTTGTCAATAATAATAAAAAGAGCAAAAGAAAGAAGGAAAAGAAAAGGGATGTTCCGAAAAGATAAAAAATGCCGTCGTCGGGATTTGAATAATCCCATTGAATGTCGACTTGTACTACAGGTTGCCCATTTATTCAAGGTGGCTACTTGTTTAGATCTCCCCCCCCCCTCTTTTTCTCCTTGAAGGGAGACAGAAGGAGAAAGAGAGAAGGAGAATCAACCCTCAAGGTCAAGTGTCTTACTAATGTATGTATACCATTAGGATGATGATCATCAGGGGTGTTACGCGTATATATAAAAAGAAAAACAGAAACATTATTTAAAGTCCGTGACCAATCAAATTAGAATATTATTAAAAAATCAAGGAGGAGGCGAGGGGATTTTATTTTTATTTTTAAAAAGGCATAAGTCTGAGTCAGAAACATTTTTTTTTTCTTTTCTCTCTCTTTTTTTCATCACTTATCTTTCATGGCTACCTTACAAAAACCAAAACCACGTATTAATCGACCATCTTCTCCACAACAAGTAGGTCATTATACTCTTTTATATTGTAAAACAATAGACTAATAACATTTTTTTTTATTCAACTCATTTTTAGATTACAGAAGACGCCACTAATGCTGAACAAGCTAATGGTGACACCAACGAACTAGAACAACTCATGTTGGAACCAGTCAGTTATGACCATCTCTGTACAACAACAATACAACAACCAACAGAACGACTCAAACCTGAACTTGTCCAGTCACTGCAGTCCGTCAAACAAGTCTGCCTAGTCTCACTTGATTCACTCCTTCGACAACTAGTACATACTATTCCTAGCAAGTCCCAACGACGATTATCTGATTCCTCCTTGCACGAAACTACCTTGTTGGGATCCATTGTCCAAAGCACTCGACGTCTATCCACTGCACAAACCATGAAAAAAAGTGACTCGACACCAGCCACGTTGACACTTGTCCATCAAGTCTTGACTCAACAACAACAACATGCATCTCTGGATTATAATATGTGTTGTGCTCTAGCTGCTCTTTTACATCATGTGTATCGTATTCTCGAACTAGATTATCATTCATCAGATGACGACAACGAACCATGTACGTCTTCCTTAGTTACCGATGATGATATCTATTCACAACTCGTGGAAAGGTTGACGACATTCCAACATAAAGACAAGTTGATGACGAATAGCAACAACAAGGAAATGACGATACTGTGGGATGAATTGGACCAATTGATGAATTCTATTACCTGTTTGGCTACTCAACCTCCTGCATACCATGATATTGTCCCACCACCTCCTGGTTATCATGATCTAGATCAACTCCTCGATGCCATCGATCAACTATCCCATGTATCTCCTAGATTGAATAATCAACGTGTGGCATTGACTGAACGACAAGCAAAAGAATTGGCTGCTGCTACTGTGGGTCGAACGGTGGAACGGTTGTCGAAGGGCCAAGAGGAGGTGGATATGCTTCAGGGACTCATGAATCAAATCCAACGGTCTTCTTTACGCTCTTTAGATAATCAACGTGTATGTATGACGACGAATCGAATCAACAATAACAAGAAAAAGAAGGCGATTAGTCAGGTAAGAATATCCATACTTGTCCTCATGTACTCACCCATGTCTTCTTCTGGTTGATAGGCTTGGGCTACTCCTGAACAACAAATGATTGATGACATGACAACCATGACAGATATGTTATCCAAAGTCATGAATCGACCTAAATATAATCAACAACGATACTCGCTCTCAGCCATGAAAGAACGGGAATTCTTCTTTCATAAAGTGCTTCATAAAATGGATCGAATGGAAGATCGACGGATGACAAATCAAGATGCTGAATGGATCACACCACGACCAAAACAACTATCCATGGAAGATGAATTGGGATCCTTGTTTGATACTATTCATCGATCGAAATCACAATTGGATAATCAAAGGGCCACTTTTACCTCCACACCACTTTTACTCTCTTGAAACAACATTCTCTTTATATGTATACCCTTAGTATAGTTAGTTAGTTTATCATTTTGTATATTTATTTATATATCCTAGACAAACAATAAAAATTAAAAAGAAGAAATTGGCATGCTGATTCTTCTTTATTTAAAAAAACAAATAAACAATGAGGGGGAATGATTATATAATGCTAAAAGTGTTACTATTCTAAAAAAGACCTAATTTGGATTGACCAGCTTGCATACGAGGAGCAATATACGTATTTAAAAAAGTAAACAAGGGTTCCCGCCCAGACAATTGTTCCATGAGATTATAATTGCCTTTGGTCGTATCCGTATCAATCACCACCAATTCCAATTGTTCCATGGATAAGTGTCCTTGTTCGGCTAAAGCCACCAATCGTTGTGGGGTGCCTACTGCTAGATGAATAGGGGTGGTTTTCAAAAAGTCGGCTTGCTCTTGAATCTTGATATGCTTGGCAAACAATTTGGCAATTCGTGCTTGACTAGCAAATACCTTGAGACCTCTATTAAAAAGGTGAGTGAGACTCAAAACAACAGAATGGAAGGGGGGGGGTTTTACCTTGATAGATCAGCAGCACGAATGGCTGAATGAGTCACGACAATGGCCAATGGCGCACCGTATCCCACCGGAGACTTTGTCAATTTCTTGTGTCGCATGACGGCAAATTTGATATAATTAGGCAAGGCATCCATGGTATGGTCTTGTTTGAATTTGCCATTGTCGACAAGGGCATCTGAGGTCATGGCGGTGATTTCCAAACTCGTCAATGTTGGTAAGGCTTGTTTGAATCGATCGGCAAGGTAGTCTGCTTGTACGCTAGGTGATTCCAGCCATATTTTTAACCCGTGGTAAGGATCCCGGCTCTTTTTCTTGGTGTTCTTTTTCTTCTTCTTTGCTGGTGGTTGGTCATTAGTGGTCGTATCGGCTGGGCGTTTAATGGTGGATTCTTCTTCTTCTTCATCGACATCATTGGTATCTGAGTAGACTTGTTCTTCTACAAAATCATCTTCAAACGCATCGGCAGAGACGGCTGGTTGTGTTTTGGTGGATGCCATGTCAAATGTGTAAATATGGAAAAAAAAAAAAAAGTGTGGAAGAAGGAAAAACATTTTTGACCACACACAGCCACCTTCGGTAGATCATTTTTTTCACATCCCGCCAAATCGAGGTTAGGTATCGAGGCAGTCTAATCTAGTCATTCACACCAGAGACAGATCAGACTTTTGATTGATAGTACCATGTAACCTTTTTTTTTTTTTATTTAAAAAAAAGTAACTTTGATCTCAAGATGTCGTGATAAAAAACGGCGCTATCACAATGCATGATTTTTTCATTCAATAATTTTGAATCCCGATCGATGATTCCTCACATCAACTATGAACACTCCCACTGGCGCCGATACACTTATAATCTGTAGCCGATGCAAATGTCATAGACAACGTGGACTCTTTATTGGTGTTAGAGCCGATAAAAACCTTCAGCATTTATATACAGCTCTGACATCACTTCTTGGATCCTGATAAAGTCGGTGATGATGGCGATCCTGAACTTGGTCAAGGATATCGATTACTATCCACAATATATAGGACGACACTGTGTGGGCTTCAAGTTTGTTTACGCGCAGGATGTTCATGTGTAAAAGTCAGAAATGTCCCCCGTAGCATATGGAACAATCGAATTTGCAAAGACGTTACCAACGGATGGATTCCTTCGAGTACAAAGGAAAGGTATTTGGATTCATCAATCCTCACTGGATTAATCTGAATGTTGTCCACCACCTCGATCACGGACGATCAGAAGCATTGGATTCAACCAAATCCTTTGTTGCCTCGCAGATGGATGTGAACGACCTCAAAGCGGTGTGGTCGGGCAAGTTGGATATGTTGGCCAAGTATCGACCACCTGGCGTAATGCATTGGAAGCTTCTTACAAGAACGCCGATGATTAGCTCGAATCAAGCCGTATGTTGGTGGAATCGCTACGTGAAGAGGTAAGCAACGGTGATGGGTCTGGTGAAGGGCTCCATGGACCATGGCAATGAGTGTGGTGGGTGACTAGAACATAGATAGTTTAGTGTAGATACTTTGTCAATTTTTACCAATAAACTTGATTAATCTATTGTTGTACTTGATGTTTAGAGGCACTGCTAATGTAAAATATCTGGGGTTCAAAACTGACTTTTTTGATATGCTTGTCCAAAGTTACAGAGTACCATGTCAATTCAACGTACAAAACGAATCGTGCTGGTTTCGTGTTGTTGCAAATGTAAATGGCTCTGGCTACCCAATTGCTTATTTGATTGTGAAGGTTAACACCAATGTGTTATATCTGATCCACATACAGATACGACAAGGATTGCAGCCTTGACAATCTTCTGCAGGGCGATGAAAGATCAAGCTAAAATCGCTGCAATTGGCACTTGAAGAAAGCCGTAAAAACCAAACCAAAGACTGCCACTCTTCCCATTTACAATGCATTAGAAGCACATAATGAGTATAATTCCAACGATTCCCACTTTATTCCGGTCCATTGATGATCGAAAAAGAAGAAATCGGTTGACCAACGTGGAACAGAGAGGAATCATGCACCATATGATTCCCGAAGGTAAGAGTTTTTTTTTTTCAATGATCGACAAAGTTACTAAAAAATAGAATTATGCCAAATTCATTCCATTCATCGAACGAAATAAGGGAAGGACTGCACAGGTTTCTGGCAATCACTATTTAACTAATTTGGTATGTGTTTGCCCAGCATTCTTACCCAGTCCTGTTACATTGTGCAATGGGCCAACAGAAAGTTTATTTTTTTTTTATTAAAAGACCATCATTCATCAGTTTCCTACCGGTAATAATATCTAATCTATAACTATGCTAACTATTTCAACACGTAGACCATCAACCCCAATTCGTACCATCCTGGTGATCATCCGCGTAATGGACTTTTGCCTCGTCCACCTACGCGATGTCCTGTTGCCCATGTTCAAAAAAGATGCCGAACCACCAGCACTAATCATCCCACGTCGAAGATTAGATGAGTAGACACCATTTACTATCCCTGAATTGGTGATTCCACCTGGAAGAATTCCCCAGGAAGATCCAAACCAAAGTAACGACGTAGCAATGCAACACATGTAGTGGATGACGAGCGTCATTTATTGGTCAAGGAAATCCAGTACAGGGACAAGCGTGCCGAAGGAAGAAGGATTCCGGATATATGATGTTGAGATGAGGAGGTACGGTATAGTTGTTGCTGTTAATAGATTGATTGGTTGTTCATGTCAGTTGTTGATTTTTTGAATCAAAGATACCCCCAGTAAACCAACCATCGAGCAATCGTACTAGCATTGTTCACCAATTTCATTATAGTGATACATTATAGTGATAAAGTGGGAAGAAAAGGGTAAAATGGTGCCGGTCTTCATCGGGATACGAATTGTTTTTCGGACGATTGAAGGGCGATCGGAAATCCCGCCTCGTCAGATCCAACTACATCCCAAAGAACAAAGTCCTTTTATACAGATAGTCCCCCCCTCCAAAAAAAAAAGACGCACAAAGATCAAAACAAATTGCCTAATTTGCACCTATATATACACCTAAAAAAAAAAAAGAGAAAGAGAGGGACATCTAGACAGATAAGTAAGATGATCCATTTCGTTTATTATATAGATAAAAGTGTACCAAAGACTAAACTAGGGGTTTTTTGAGGTATGTAAATAAATAAAAGAGTATTTTAATAGATAAAGAAGACTACACAACGATTTTTTAAAGGATTAAGCATACTTTTTTCTTATCCTTTTTAGGTTTTGATTTAGTACCCGCTTTGAGTCCTTCACGTTGAGCCCTAATCGTCTTGACCACTTGATAAAACGATCGTTCCACATTCACACAAGTCTTGGCGGAAGTTTCAATAAAATCGCATGCCATGCGTTTGGCCATGGCGGCGCCTTCTTCACGATGGACATCCCGTTCCGTCACCTTGTCACACTTGTTCCCTACCAGCATCAATGGTACATTGTCGACATCTTTGACACGGAATATCTGGTCACGGAACCGTTCGATTCGGTCAAATGTCGATCTGGATGTGATGGAATACACCAGTAAGAAACCTTCACCGTCCCTATATAAAAAAAAAATACAAAGAGTCAGTCAGTCAGTTGGATTGGAAGAGAAGAAGAAGGACTTGCCTGATCCATTGGTCACGAAGTGCTGTGTATTCCTCTGTGTTTCAACCAGTTAGTTAAAGTCTATAGGGATGATCCTGACTTACCTTGTCCGGCCGTATCCAATACTTCTAATACACAAGGTTGATCATCAATGACGACTTGTTTTCGATAAGAGTCTTCGATGGTAGGATCATAGGTTTCTATTAAAGAGAGAGAAGAGGTGAGTGTCCATTCTCTTATCATAATGATAAAACTTACCTACAAAGTGATTCAAGCAAAGCTAAGTAAAAAGAAAATGAGTTGACAGTTAAAGATACCTTCATGTTTCTCTTTTTATACCTGAATTGTCAAAGCTGTCTAAAAGAGAGAGAGAGAGAGAGAGAGAGTAATAAAAGAATGTGAGTAATCCTACAAAGTCCTTGTGTTGTTATCTACTTACTTTGCCAACACCACCATCACCTAATACGACTAATTTATAAAGCATCATCTTGATCAATTAACTTGACTAGTATCCAAAAGATGGATCCAATAAAGAGAGCAACTAGTTAGTCATGGATGGTTTCTTGTTTTTGTTCAATCATCTTACTTACCTGTATATGTAACAAAAGGGGGTTTTTTTAAAATAAGAAAAAAAAGTAATAAGAATCAGCAGAGGGTATGATAAAAGGAAAGAAAGGAAATGGGCGCACGTTGTTTCCCTGAAAGTTAAAAACCTTTTTGTTTGTACCAGTAACATTGTAGAATTCAACTCCGACCATTGGTTTTGGAAACCATGTGTTTTCTATCTCTGGATCCCATTGATGGGCGCTTATTTTCTGATTCGGCTTTTATCTTTTTGAAAGAAATAGTAATTCAAACTTTCTGTACATGTCATTTTACAATGTACTGGGCATCGATAGTGGGTCTTTTAATACTTTATCTTTCTTTTTTATTTTTTATTTCCCGGTTTCGGTGAATGGTTGCCTTATTGGGACGTACTATACAAACGAGGCCGCATAATCCCAGTACAAGTAAAGACAGATGTTTTTCAAATTGCTTTTTTATTTAAAAAGAATAACAACAACTATATATCTATAATACCTATGCTGTAGTGGATTGTTGGCTAGTTTCGTAAACAGGTTGGTTCACCTTGTCACTACCTTGTTCAAAGTTGGCAGGTTTGGGTTCAAGACCTATCACACACAAAAGAAGGAGTCCATGAGTATATATCACTATGATATGAAATGTTTTATAATGACTTACCAAGGATTTCAAACATCTTTTTATCATCCGTGAATTCATTGTTGGGAGTTGTCAAGAGTTTATCACCAGTAAAGATAGAATTAGCCCCCGCCATAAAGCACATACTTTGTTCAGCCACAGAGAACCGCACACGTCCCGCGGAGAGTCGCACCATAGACTGAGGCATGATGATACGAGCCGTAGCAATCATACGCACCATTTCAAACACAGACACAGGTTCCTGGTTCTCCAAGGGCGTGCCCTTGACCGCCAACAGCGCATTGACAGGGACACTTTCAGGGTGCTTGGCCAAAGTCGACAAGGTATGCAACAAACCTACCCGATCTTCTTCTTGTTCCCCGAGACCGATGATGCCACCAGAGCACACAGAAATGCCGGCGTTTTGTGCATTGCTGATGGTTTGCAATCGTTCGTCATAGGTGCGTGTTGAAATGATCTTGGGGTAGAATTCACGAGAGGTGTCCAAGTTGTGGTTGTAGGCGGTGAGACCGGCGTCTTTGAGATCTTTGGCTTGTTGTTCGTTCAGCATGCCCAAAGTACAACATACTTCCATTCCCATACCACTATTAAAAAGGGATGAGTCATCATCCGTGGAGGTTCAATCATCATCTATCTTACCGAATAGCTTTGACGTGTCCCACGATCTTCTTAAAGTTAGATTTTCGTCCCGCCAAATCTCTCCAAGCAGCGCCCATACAGAATCTACACATGTAAAAAAAAAAAGAGAGAGAAAAAGTTGAGTCCCTAGTTACCTGATATATATATATTTTACCTTGTGCTTCCAGCCGCCTTTGCCCGTTGAGCAGCTTCCAAAATCACATTTTCATCCAACATCTTTTGAGCTTCCACACTTGTTTTATATTTTGAGGATTGAGGACAATATTTGCAATCTTCAGTACAACCACCTGTCTTGATAGATAACAAGGTTGCTTGTTGGACTTGACGAGGATTAAAGTTTTCACGATGTGTTTTGGCCTATAAAGAGAGAGAGAGAGTGAGTGAGACACATGGGTCATGGTAATAAATCCCCTCCTCTTTTTTTTTTTTTTACTTACCCCATAATACATGAGTTCCAAGAAGGGCGAGTCATAAATGGCTTGAATTTCTTCACGAGTCCAGTCGTTACGTAGAGGTCCACCAGCATGTAAAGCAGCAGCACTCGTGGCTTGAGGAAGACTTGATGATGTGGCGGTGACGGATGCCAATCGAGAAGGACTGGCCGTGCTGTAAAAAAGACGACTGACTGTAGTAGATGAAGAAAGAGGGCGAAGAGCAAGACGAAGACTGGACATGGTGATTGTTTAGAAAAAAAAAAAAAAAAAAAAGAAAAAGATAAAAGGGGGGAGGGGCCAATCTGTGTTTTAAGTAGGTCCCCAACTTTTTTTTTTTTTGGGTGTGTATATTTCAACGAGCGCGCACACCACTTTTTTTACTCAGTGAGTCAGATAAGATGACCCCAACGGCATTCTTGGACGACATTCGAAACCCGATGTTTGAGGAATGTGAATGCACATGGACGGTGCAGAGACCCTTGGGGACCCATGATATCATTGGATCAACCCTAGGACTGAGACTGCCTGGTTAAACGTTGGACCTAGACTAAAGCAGCCAATCATCGTCGACTTTATCACCATTATCGCCGCTCACCGTGGGAAAATTAATCGTGATCCGCTTCAGGTACCATTTTCTTTCTTTCTTTCAAGATACGCATAACAAAGTCGATGATAAGATTGTCAACTCTATTGAATCACAGTTATATGAACTTGATCTATTTGTTATACAAAGATATTGGTGTCGACGAATCAACTACAATGAATGTTATTGTACCAGTGTCAAACATGGTCATGATCACCGAACCAACGTCCAAGTTTGCAATTTTCATGTGGTGTTGTGAAGAAGGAAGGCAAAGAAGAAGAAGAAATGTTGCTAGTTAATAGGGGAGTTCAAATCCAGATCCAGGGCCACGTTTTTGGGTCATTCCATACTTGATATATCAGGTGACCCAAACACACTCCAATTGAAGTATACGATGTTTCCTTAGCCATCCAACCTATTTGTACACAGTTTAAAAAGACTTTTTTGTTCGTTTGTAAATGCATGGTATTAATTTTATTAAAAAAATATTCTATTCATGATAACGGCGAGTGTTTTCGTTGATGATAAGCAGGTCGATGGTAATGTTCCTGTTTTTCCAATCGCCCAATATCATGTTTCCCACCACAACACAGCCGGACATTTTCAAGCCCATCTTCTTCTTCGTCGTCATCATGAATACTGGGGGATCTATGAAACATGTCACTGATACGTTGGAAACTAGGTTTGCGCAGGATAGAGGCCGAGACAGATCGTCGTGGTGTAATGGCAAGATCAAGAGTGGGTGAAAAAGACGTAAGACCACTAGTCACCAGATAGTTTAAAGACTACCACCAAAAAAACAAAAAAAAAAAAAAAAAAAAAAACGAGTGAATTCATTGTTCCCCCTTCTTCTTCTTCTTCTTTCAACTTACTTTTACCCATATATCATGTCGTTCTTTGGTAGGCGCCTTGATCTTGAGTTGTCGCAATGAAGTGTGGACCAATATAAAAGGCACTTGATCATCATATCCCACCGTGACATGTTCCACCAACGCGCTCTTGGCTTTCCATTCGTTGGCATGACTAGGCGCTTGATCTGACCAGTACAGTGTGTGGGTATACGGATGGATCCAAAAGTACCGTAAATGTTGCCGCCTGTCTGAGAATCCTTGCCCACCCATATGTCTACGAGGGTACTTTGTCAACCATTCACCAATCATGGTTTGGGTAATAGAGGTGATGGTGGAATCTGCTGTGATACTTTGTTGATCATGGATCTTGTTGCCAATAGTGGATGTGGATGAGGAGGAGGAAATGGATTCGGGGTACTCTGTAGTCATGATGCTCCTTGCTTTGACGAGTAGAGTGGAAGGTGGTGGGTGGTGAGGTCGGGCGGGTACCAAGATCATTTCCTGGTCATCTTCACCTGCCTTGATCCCGAGTTGCGTCTTGTATTTTGCCATGGACTCTTCAACCGCTTGTGATACCACTTGATCCATTTCTTCTTGGGTATAGTGCTTGATAGTGGTGCCATTGTTGAGACTACCGAGCCAATCGTGATCATATCGAGTGCCTTGGTCGACCATTCGTTCATACTCGTACTGTGTTTGCTGATCAATCATCGGCGAGCGTTCATATTGTGTTTGTCCGTCGACCATTGGTGGCCGTTCATTTTGTACAGCCGTATCCACGGTTTGATGAGTTGGTCCTGAGTTGACTTGTTGTAGAGTCACACATTGTACGCCTTGATTCACTGCTGCCTCTGATATGCCCAATGCCCTAATACCTGCTTCGTTGTCCTGTTTCAATAAATCACACTGTATTTCTTGATGACACACTTTGAAGATGTCATGATCGGTTTGGCTAGTTGTTTCACATAATGTCACCGGGGCTTGTTGATCCAAGCATACCGAATATTCCACTGTCCATGCTCCTTGATGTAATTGAGTATCCGATCCATTATGAGCATGTAATAGTTCATGAGACAAACAAGTAAATCCGGTAGGTACATCTTCATCATTATCGCTGGACACACCGTCAGAGACATCAGAATCCACCACCTCGTCATTAGTCTGCCTTGTTCTTGATTTTACGCCCCGAATAGGTTTCTTTGTTGCCGGCCGTCGATGTGATTTCACCTTGCGTTGTTTCTTTTGTTGATCATCCAATGGATTACCTGAAGAAGAAGAAGAAGAAGAAGCATCCACCCATAAATGAGGATCATTCTGTAATTGTTCAATGGTTTCTTGAGATTCCGCAAGCAGTTTCTTGAATTCAAACTTTTCCGTCTTCTCTTTGTGTAGATGAGACCGGAGGTGGGAGACCATACGATGAGCATGAGCAAGAGAGGTTTTCAAGGATTCCACTTCCATGGCTGATGTATTGTTGTTAGTGAGGTGATGATGGTAGTGATGATGTTGACTAGTATTAGTAGGATCAGGTGTATCGTCGTCGTCTGTTGTTGGTTGTTGTTGTTGTTGATGGTGAGTAGGTACCAAAGGTTTTGAGAGTCGAGATTGTGCCTTGGCAATAGCGAGTTCAGATGTCAAGGCTTCAATTTGTTTGACATGTTGTTGCACTTGTCGTTGGTAACCCGCACACTGTCGTCGCATACTATTCATATCTTGTTCATGCCGTTGCTTTGATTGTTCCAATGATTCCGTGAGCTTTTCCTCCTTGTCACGCAGTTGATCCATGTCTTGCAAGACGATGTCGAGTTGTTGATTCAGTTTTGCTTGTTCATGACTTGATTTGTCCAGTTGGTGCTGTAGTTCCGTCACGCCAAGTGTCAGTTCTTGTTTTGTCAATTCCAGGTTCCACGTTCCTTCCTTGAGATGTTCTAAAATAGGCACATCAAAGGAGTTAGTTTACTCTATATCTTTGTTTAGTATTTTTGTTTACCTTCGGTTTCTTCACGTTGACGTAACTGTTTGGCCATTGTTTCAGCAGACCGTTCCAAATCAGTTTTTTGAATTTCCAATTCCCGTATCTGTTCTTCCTTTTCTTGTATGATGGTCTGCATTTTCCGGACTTCAATCAATAAACCTTGACCAATTTCGGTGGCGAATTCGATATCTGTGTTGCGTCGATCAGTGTTGGGTGTTTTGGATCGTCGTTGAGTGGGTATTGAACCAGTAAGAGGTGCAGGTGGAAGTGGCAAAAGTGAGCTGCTGGCGGGTGGTTGTAAAAGCTGACTAGTGGTGGTACTTCTTTGAGGTGACTAGTTGAATAGGGAGTTGATATGAATCAGGGAGTGTTTTGGTTTCCCCCGATAAAAGAGCAATCGTGTTAGTGGGCAAAGATATATATATTATTGATGGGGGGGTTTACCTTTTCCTTGTGCCAAGAAGTATCACCAAGAGTAGTATTTAGATTGACTAGTTTATCACGTAGTAAACTGATTTGACGGGTCAGCACATTTCGTTGGATTGCACTGGTGCATTCTGCTAGTTGTTGTTCTTTTTCCTTGAGGTCTTGTTCCATTTCCAATCTTGAATGATCATCAGTTGAATGAGAAGGACTAGGTACAGGTGGTGGTATGGATCGATGTGCTGACCGACTAGAAGGACCAAGTGGAGTGGAGCGTGTGGGTCGAGGGTATTGTGACATGAGTGTTAAACTATCAAGGTATATATATATAGTAAGGAATGACAAGTGGATAGAATACACGTAGGTTATATAAGATGAAGGAAGGTTTATTTGTTCTTTTAACAAAGAGATTGTAAAAATAAAACGTGGGAAGGAGGAAGAAGAGAGGAAAGAAGAAGAGAATGGCGGACGGGGACGAATTTTATGAAGAAAGACAAAAAAAAAACGGGGAGCACTCCCAAAAAAAAGTGGGCCGACTGAATGGAGCCTGAATATTCACATGGTTTGTTATGCAAAACAAGGTGCATAGTCAGGTTGTCTGATGACTTTTTTAGGCATATCACTCTTTAGTTCTGGGCAACTTGAATAAGCGGAGGATGAAATATCAGTTAATATTATGTGGGAAGTATGTGGTTTCCTTTTATTTTTCACTTACCGTTGGCCGAAGCCCCGTACCAATCCCCTCTCAAAGGAGGGGTGCCAGCCATATTCTCATCCAAGAATTGACTGACAAGTTGTTATTGTTTGTTAAAGGGGTGGGCATCCCCAAGGAAAGTTGAAAAGAATTTAAAAAAAGCTCTTTTATATGATGTGAAAAAGAAAAAATCAGATGATCAAAACCATGCATTGTCAAATTATAACAATCTTATACAGGACATTGGCCATCATAGTTCGCATTAATGAGATGAAGCCTATAGGAAGCCACTCGGGCTAAAGTTTATCCTAATCGACGAAAAATTAAATTTACTCGGTTCTGACAGCGAAGTTTGAATATAACCATGTGTGAAGTGAGTGAGAGAGAGACATGTCAATGAGTTTATTTATACAAATAATGAGATAAAATGATCTAATCTAATGTGTCTAATCTAACTATATAACAACCATAATGACATTGTTTTAGCTTGATACATACTATCTTCAAAGTCAAAGTCGACTACCAAGAGTTTCACTATAAAAGTCGAATAGTATGAGATATGCCTAGTCCCTTGGTCACCTGTATAGCCATAGTCTGTTGTTTGATCATACCACCTTGATTTGAGACTAATTATTGTTATGTTTCAACCATGTGTATCACTTTCGTATTCCAGTGAATGTTGCTGTAGGTTCGAATATCATCACTAATAGATTATTGGTAATGGGCAATCATTTCACACCCCTTGATGTGTATCAGAATAATCAAGTACATCATATACAATCCTATGACAAGTCCAGAGCACCAATGAGAAGCAGTGTGAAAGTACTGTACAATTCGGTCAGTAGAAGCTTGGTGTAGTTGCATCAGCATCAACTGTTGAAAGTGTGTTCTTCCATATAACTTGGTCTAACCGTTTCATCCAGTGACTTTTGTTATGATATTGTGTAAAGAGAAAAAAGTCGTAAAGATGAGTGTAGTGGTGGTGATCAAAGTCGTCGTGAGGATGTTCCAACTTGTTATTGTCTGACTGTACATTGTCGAATATAATTGTGGTCATAGTTATATCACAGAGATAAGCAACGGAAAAGACATACACCAGTAATATAAAAGGGCAAGGCTTGGAATCACCAAGTGAGTCCTACGATTAAAAAGTGATAAAGAAAAAGAAAGAAAAAAGTCTTCTCGTCCGTTTTTGGTAACCTGTGACCTTATTTTCAAACAGCGACAATTCAGGAACGATACCTCTCCCCTTCTAAAACATAGTAAGGCATTGGCTATCATCATATTATATTTTCGTAAAAGCTTAGTAATAAGATCGACTCGTAGATACAATATTATCCATTTGTCATTACCCTGATCTTCTCTATAGAACCAGTCGGGGTGTGAAAACCATTCTTTGACAGGAACCAGTCGCCACGCTTGCCTGTCATGTGGCCATTAATTAAAAAAGGTAATCATGCGAGAGGGGGGGGACCTATAGAAAAGCACAGATTTCAATACAAAAACTTTCTTTATTATAACAAAAAACTTTTAAGCCAGGGTATTCATTCTATAGATTCGGTTGTTTATGGACCAAGGAAGTGAGCACTTTGTTCTACACAAAAGAGAGAAAAAGTCAGGATCACATGGTGGTTTTGATCCTTTTTTTTTGTTTTTTTGTTTCTTACCTCTACTTGTAAATCATGACAAGCAGATTTTAATGCATTGATATCATTTTGCTGGCATTGATATTGTTCCTGTAACAGCAACATAGATTTCTTCAATTGATCGTATTCGAATTTGAAAGGAGAGGGTAAGGAAACAAACGGCAAGTTATTAGTAGGGTTGGGTTCCATGGTGTCCACAAGAGGACAAGTTGTTCCACTTGATCGTCGATGACGGTTCAGTGCATCCGACCGTGCAAATGATCGTGAACAATAATGGCATGTATATGGTTTCTCTCCTGTATGTAGTTTCAAATGACGCTTCAAGTCGTATTGGCGGCGAAAATCTTGCTGGCAGTAATCGCACTATAAAAATCATGCAAAAGTGTCAGTCATATGTTCAAACACCGACACTTCTTTTGGTACCTTGTAAGGTCGCTCTGCAGTATGCGTTGTCAAATGAGATTTCAAATTATTGGATCTTGTAAATGTGCGATGGCACTGTTCGCACCGAAATAATTTCTTTTTTGCTCCAGTGATCGGTGATCGAGTTGTTTTTGGCAGAGATTGGAAGTCCGCCGGTGTTAACAAGAATGGGAAAGTGTCTAATGGTGATGTCCTGGATACCTCCTTTGAGTTTCTTGGCGATGATTCAAGTTTCTCTTGATGGCTAAAAGATGGTGTGAGAAGCATGGAATGGATGGTGGGTTGATGTGAAAAGCAAGTGGAAGAGCTACTGGTCTTGAGCTTTTTCGGTAAAAAAGAAAGGTTGTCCATGAGAATTGAACAAGTGAAAAGAAAAAGAAGTTTAAATACGTGTTTGGAAAGGCAGTTAATTTATATATGTTTTGAAAATTCTTCGGATTGGCTTGACCGAACAAGGAGAAGCTAGTTTAGATATCCATAAATGGATAGTGGCGAGCTATCTTGGTGGTTCTTTTCAATAAGGCACCTGTCACCAGCGAGCGGAATTTCGAGAAAATGCAATGTTTTTGTTTTTTCAATGTCCACATTTTTTTTTTAAAAAGGATTCCCTTTTTCTTTCCCTTCTTCTTCTTCACTTCTTCTTCATACACATTCCCCCACTATGGCTATCATTGAAGAACTTCCATCTGATCCACCCTCTATAACAGAATCATCCACCCAACAAGACACAACCAACCTACCACCCATGATGACGTCTCCCTCACCACCAGACGACGACGAACCATTATCCTCACCCAAAGTAGTCATTCACGACCAAGATCTATTCTATGATGCGGCAGAAGATCCTGCCCATCTCTTGGCCAAAGCAACCGAATACAAAACCCAAGGGAATCGATACTTTGGCGCCGGTGATTACGACAAGGCATTAACGAGTTATCAAGATGCCACCACACTATGTCCTGCTAACGAGTACCAACAACGAGCAGTGTATGCCGCCAATATGGCAGCATGTTATTTAAAACTCGGTCAACCCAAGCAAGCCAAATCATGGTGTGATACCGCCCTTGAACTGGACCCTGAGTATGTCAAGGCAAAACTACGTCGTGCTCAGGCCAACGAACGACTGGGGACTTCCTCATCCGCTCTCTCGGATGCACTCCAGGATTATCAAGACCTTTTGGATCGTCATAACGGAGTCACCAAGAAGAAGAAGAAGAAGAAGAAGAAGGATATATATAAACAACAAGACAAAGACCAAGGCGACGATGACGACGATGACGACGATGACGACGAACAAGTATTACCAAGGATTGTATTGGACAAGGCCACACTAGGGATATGTCAACGAGCGGTACGTGATTTGCCGCCTAAAATCAAGGTGTTGATGGAAAAGGAAAAGGATGAAATGATTGGGAAATTGAAGGATCTGGGTAATACCGTCTTGGGAAAGTTTGGGTTGTCGACTGATAACTTTCAATTCCAAAAGGATCCATCGTCTGGCAATTATAGTATGAATTTTGTCAATAATCCTTCGTCCTCTTGATCCTCCTCCGTGATTCCCCCTACTCTATTATTATTTTTTTTTTTTTTTTTTTTTTAATATACAGTATATACACCTATTTTTTATTTAGTCCCCCTTGTCTAACAAAACAATTTTTTTTATAAAAACAGGTCTATAATAAAGTCTTGTCTCAAATGTATTTATAAATCACCCATACATTTTATTAGTTAATTGTTTTGCTGTTGTTGGTTTGTTTTTTTTTTTTTAAAAAAAGAGGATCAACATCACCGCCCCAACCACTATGTGATACGGTATATATATATATAAAGTAAATACAATATCAAAGCACCCACAGACATACAACCCACACTAATAACCAATAAATACTAATATATATATAGAGACTAAACAAAAGAGGTAAACTAAAAGGGAGGGTAGGGTTGTTGATGTTGATTTTGTAAATGTTGTTGCTGTTGCTGTTGTTGCTGCTGCTGTTGGAAGAGAAGATGTTGCTGGTGTTGGGCATGTTGATGGGGAGACATACCAAACAAACCAGGTGGCGGTGGGCGAGGTTGTTGCATGAATGGATCAGGCTGTTGTTGTTGTTGCTTCATATCTGTAGGCATCATTCCAGGTGGTAATCTATCAAAAAGTCCCGGAGGAGGCATCATCATCCCACAAGGTCCATTTTGTTGTTGCTGTTGTTGTTGTTGTTGTTGTTGTTGTTGCCATTGTTGTTGTTGTTGCAATGTCTGAAGATGTTGTTGTTGAGATGATATACCAAATGGTGGAGGATGTATCATTCCAGGGAATCCATTTTCTTGGGGTGGGAAACCCGACGAATTAAAGTGTGATGATCGTTTCGATTCCATTTCTTTTTCACGTTCAGCAACACGCACAGACATGATCGCTGGGTCATGGAATGGTGCTGATCCTACTCTCCCCCCCCAATAAAAAAAAATATCACATTTGAGTTACCCCCATCTAATCGTCATTTTGCTTTCCTACCTTCATGTCCATGATCCTTTTCCGTTGTATGAGTGGCTGCATTTTTCAAGAATTCGCCAAAAAAGTGTTGTGCTTCTTGTCGCCTGTCACCAGAAGGCTGTTGTTGTTGTAACATGTGTCGCTGATCTTGTTGGAATCCAGGTGGAGGTGCCATCATACCACCATGTGGACGAGACAATGGTTCTCGCATATTACCCATCGGACCAAAACTAATACTAGCATTTGGAAGCATCGCTCGAAGATCGTTGCGTAGTTGATATTCCCCATTCAATGGTTGTTCTTGACCATAAGGTGCTTGTTGATGAGGTGAAGAAAAGGAAGGCGACGCAAGTTGATGTAGAGTGGATGATGAGTGAGATGGTGATTGAGGTAATGCTTTCAATGAATCGGATGAAGAAGCTGGTGACAGGTGCATTTGATTGAATTCGGATCGAAGTCGTGTCACATCTTGTTGTTCATGTTGCGACAATAAAGGTGATGATGTACCAATATTTGATGGTTGTGGTGGAGGTGGGGGTGGCATCATTGGTTGTGGTTGTTGTTGTGGTAGTGGTGGCATCATGTTTGGTCGAGTGATATGAGGTGGCGGTGTTGAGAACATGCCTGGAGGGTGGCCACCATTAGAAAAGTGGGGTGAAAAGTTGAATGGTGCTGGTGGTGCTGGTGGTGGTGGTGGAGGAGGAGGAGGTGGTGGTGGTGGAGGAGGATGTCCATGAGGTGGTCGTCCGCCAAAACCGAATAGTCCAGATGCTTCCAACATTTGTTGAGAGTGTTGTAATCGACGAGCTGCAATCAATACCGGGTCTTGACCTTGGAAGAGATCAAAGTTACGTGGTAACCAGCCAGGTGGTGGTGGAGGGAAACCTGGAGGAGGACCTTGATGACGACGAGGAAGGTGTTGCATATCAGGTAAAAATGGTGGTATGGGTTGTTGGCCATGCATAGGTTGTGCCAAAGAGAATAGTGATGGCGACGCATAATTGTTGACCATGGTGGGTGTTGTTGATTGTTGTTGCTGGTGTTGCTGTTGTTGTTGGATCTTTTCTGAAGCTGATGGTGATTCTAATGAATGTTGTTGTTGACCAATAACATCAAACACCTTGACAATTTCGTCGTTATCACTGGCAAAATCGCTATTGCTGTCTACCATGTCATCCGTCATCACGCTACCCAATACATCATCGGCAAACATTATATCCAATACATTATTTGCTGTCGAATCAGTGTGATTAGGTTCTTCGTCTGACAAGTGTTTCTCCAATGCTTCATCGTCGTCATCTTGATGTAATGTATCCACTGGTTCTTTGTCTTGCTCCATTGATCTATATGATTGGTCCACAATTTGTTCAGATGCCACAGAGTCTTGATCGGATCCCACCTTGTCGTTCACTTTGGGTGATTCTATAGTGATTTCATCAGTAGAGGTAGATTGTTGTTGGGTGAGTTCCAAGGAGCCTTGTAAAGATAAAGTAAATGCCGTAGATGGTATCTGTGCTATTTCATCCTTTGTTGCCACCGCCGTCACAAGATTCATCCCATCGTCACTATTAGCTAGTGTCGCAGGTTCCACTACTGGTGATTTGATTTCCGTTTCTTCGACCATCACTGCCTTTGTATCCATCACTGGTGCTGTTTCATTGATCACATCAGATTCCTTGTTGTTAGTTTCTGCTGTTATTAATGAGTCGTCATGATGCATCACAGGTTCTTGTTCTTGTTGTTGCTGTTTGTTGGCATCCGCAGGATCATCAGCAGGTGTGGTGCTTACAGACTGCTTATTATCTGTTACCGCTATTGTCGATGGTTTGGGAGGTGGTAGAGTTCCCCAAGCTGATTTGGTGATTGTTGGTTCCTTGTTGATATCGCCATCCAGGTCCTTCTTCCCATCTCCTCCATCACCAACTTGTTGTTTTTTATTAAGAGTTGCATTCAATGGACTAGATGACAAGGGTGATTTTTTTGTAGGTGATTGTCGTGTAAGTTCTTCAAATGTTTTCAACGATACCATCTTGGCCTTCTTCTTGTCCTTCTTGCGACTAGTAGATGAGGAAGGTAAAGAGGATGATTCATGCTTAGGTTTTTGAGGTGTCGTCAATGCATCCGATAGTGAAGGGCCAAAATGATCCGGAGTCAGTGATGTGCTTTGTGTGTTTTGACCACCACCTTTTGCCCATGATGCCGTTGCTGGTAGTGCCGGTTTCTCGTTTTCCTTGTCGATGTTACTAGTTTTGAGGTCCCGATTGTCGCTGGCACCCGAATCCACTGGTTTTTGTTTTTGTTGCTGAGAAAGAGACGCAGATAACAAGGATACAGGCTGCTTCTTTTGTGTCGTTGAAGAAGAAGAAGAAGATGATGATGATAGTTTGGATGACGATTTGGAAGAAGTAAACTGTTGCTTACCACCCGACTTCGAGGTCGTAGGTGATGATGAGTGTTCACTGGTCGCTGTGGTTAAAGTTGCAGAGGGTGAATGGGGTGTATTAACTACAGGTGCTGGTGTAGGTTCTTGTACAGGTGCTGGAGAAGGTGCCACTTTAGGAATAGGAGCCCATGCTGATTTAATTGGAGGAGGAGCCGGTTGTACCACAGTTTCTGATGTCGAAACCGTCAATGCTGATTTTGTAACTGGAGGTATTGTCACCGAGCCAGAAGTAGCCACGGTTGTCGATGATGTGCTTGCTGCCGGACGTTTGTTCGGATAAGTATAGCCAGTAACTCCACCATGACCATGTTTTGTCCTATAAATCATAAAACATGTTAGACACTCTGATATATTACTACGTGTGAGTTTATTTCGAACTTACCCAACCGTTGGATTTTCATTGTTATAACTGTCAGCATCATCGCCTGCTTCATGAAGATACATACAATTAGGATTTGGACAAGGCATATGACGCAAAAAGTAGGTGCAATATTTGGTGGTTCCAAAAGACGCCCTATAAAATACAGAGTTAAATTGAGTCACATAGTACATGATAAACGACTTGTTTCTTACCTGACTGATTTCCCATCACAAACCGCACCATTGATTTCTTCAATTGCCTTTGCAGCATCTTCTTTTCGAGCATAGGTCACATAGATGCCAATACTAGCAGAAGTACTACCGGTAGAAGTGGGTTGGCGCTTGCTGACCACCAGTTTAATAATCTTGCCATACTTTTTAAAAAAGTCATTCTAAAAGACAAGTTAGTACCATTTAAGCCTTTTCCCCTCCCTTCCCCCATCCATGACTGCTACTTACTTCTGCGTTAGCATATTTCGAGTTGAGACCAAGTACATACACCAAATTCTTCTGCACCACACGAACATTGGACAGTTGGCGACGGTTGGGATCCTTCATGTCACGTTCATGGCGTTCCTTTTCCTTCTTTTCCCGTTTGCTTTTTTGAATTTCTTCCGCGCTGACAGGTATGAATTCTACAATTTGATCAGAGTAAAGACGACGGCAAGCAGGACAACGACCATTCAGATTAGTTTTGATATGATGCCAACAAAATCGACAAATCTAGGAAGGAAGAAGAAGAAGAAGAAAAAAAAAAAAAAAAAAAAAAAAAGGATGCCATTAGTTGTTTGTTGTAACTGTCACTTTTGTTTTTGTTTTTATTTTTAAAAAAGGCAACTTACCTGGTAGGCACAGGGACAAGGCCGGAAGTTACGATCCGCAATATCGAATTCTTCCATACAAAGAGGACAATCCATATCCTCATCGTCCGACATCATGTTGGTTAAACGTAATAAGTAAACAGTCTAGTAAAAAAAAAAAAAGAAGAAATAAACGAAGTGGGGAATAGAGTATATTAAAAAAAAGTTGATGGAGAGAAGAGCGAGTGTGAAATGAAGAAGTCGTTAACGTGTGAGTGTATGTATGTGTATGTGTGTAGTAAATGTATGATTGTGTTGAGGTAATCTGCGTATACAGTATTTGAAGGAGAAAGTTGTGACCAGGTGGAAAAAAAAAAAAAAGAAAAAGCGAAAGGAAGTTGGGCAAAAAAGAAATAAGACGGATTAGCGTGGTTTGTTTCGGGATTTCAAATTAGCGACCTATCAAATAAACTCCTCTTTTCCATCCGAGTGAGTCGAGGATTTCATGAAAAGTGCTATGGAAACGTATTGTGAAGAGATAGTGATACCATGACAGTAAGAGAATGGTTATTTTCTCTCTCTTTACTATCACCTACCTCAACAGATGAATCAGATGATTTATTGGTATCTTGAACACATATAATACTCTCTCCTTACGTGGTGCACGCAGTTTATCAGTCAAATAATGAAATCCCACTTTTCTAGGGTCAAATAAAGTATGTCTTTTTACTGCATGATGCGATTCCATCACATAATCACTTCATTTTCCCTTTATTCAATAAGAATAGATTTATTATTTATTATTTAAATTAATGATAACAAAGTAAAGCTAATTCTAAAGGCTATTGAGTAAAAAAACTAATCTTTTGAAGGAGTAACGGACCTGCCACCTTTTGCTTGTTCTTGAGGAGAATAATCCAAGAGAGTTTCCAAGCGTTCCAAGACCTATATATATATATCAAACAAAACAAGTGAGTATACTCGCCATTTGATCCTTTACTCTTCCCCCCCCATACCTGTTGAATAGACGGCCGTTCATGGGGATCTACAGTCAGCATCCAAGTGATCAATCGCTTTACATCTTCCGAGTAAGTGATCGTGTCGGGAAAACTATATTGTCCATTAAGTACCGCCAAAGCCAACGATCCACCTCCTTGTTTGTTAATATGGTATTCGAACGGTGATTCCCCGTAGGCCATTGTAAACATGGTACATCCCAAAGACCATATATCCACTTTTTCATCAAGGACAGAATCCACCTCCACTTTCATTAGTTCTGGTGATCGGTAAGGCATGGATGAATGCTCTTCTGCCAAATCCTGTTGTTTTGCTGCTTGTTGTTTTGTCGAAATGTCAATCTTGGCGGGATAAGCTGATCCGAAATCCATTAAGAGTGGTTTGCCTGTATTAGAGATCATAATATTCCTAGTTTACACCCCCCCCACACACAAATTGAATGGATTTAGTGATTACAGATCTACTATCACATACCGCACTTACCCAGGTTTTATATCACGGTGTGACCATGCTACACCTTTACCTTCTTCCTGCTGTGATGATATTGATATGCCAGGACCTGTATGTGTGTGAAGTAAAAGTAGTGCTTGACCAATATCCAAAAACAATCGATAAATCTGCCTTTCCTTGAATCGTTGACCATTAGAAGAATAGGTTTCTATGACATCTTGAAGAGTGCCTCTCTGTTTCAAAAAAAAAAAAAAAAAAAAAAAAAAAAGTGATTAGTTTTCTTTGGCGGGAGATTGTACATATGTAATTACTTTATAAAAGGGCATCACCGCATACACGGTCCTTGATCCATCAAGTTCTTTTATAACCGCAGAATTCTAAAAAGAACAAGTTAGTATAATAGTGTTCATTAATTCATCAACAAGCACTTACTATTAAAGGCACAATGAATTCATGTTGAAAGAGCCGTTGGATAGCCACTTCTCGTTTTGCCAGTAAGAGTTGTTCTTTTCCAATCTTACAAGGAATCCGTTTGACGGCAAAGTCGCAATGTTTATCGTCTTGAGTCAAATATACTTGCGAGAATCCTCTACGGCAATAAAGAATGATAAAGTACTGTTAGTATGGGGTCCACTAGCGTCCCTGTGTTTTTTTCCCCTTACCCTTCTGCCAAAAGTTTAATGTTCTTCAAAGTTTGATCATTGATGATAAAAGTTTCTGAGGAAGGTTTGATGTAAGTATCGATTGCAGTGTTGACAGTGTTGGCGATGGAAGTAAAAAAGGAGTTCATTAGAAAGAGAAAAAAAGAGAGAAAGAAAGGGGAAAATAAAAACTCCGAAAAGCAACGGGACAGATACGCGGGATTTGAAAAACTACTATAAGAACGAGGTTTAAAAAGTCGGGGAACGAGATATGAAGGCAAATGTCCAGGTGTAACAGGTGGCTTCTAATTCTATGCCGCTGCCCATTCTCTCTTTCTTTCTCTTCTTTTGGCTATTAGACATTGGCTTGCCAATGGAAGTCCACACAAGACTTGGTCCTTGTTTTTTCTTCTTCTCCGCAATACCATTTACCAATTATACAAATCTTTGGTCATGCAACCAAAAAAAAAAATATGTACTCTCAAGCCTGGCAATTTGCTTTTCCAAAAATCAACTCAAATACATATCAGTTTGGGCAGAAACTAGAATCCAAGACAAATTCGATAAATTTAAATGAAGAGTTTATACACTTGACAGTAATACTTGATAACTATTTATACAAATAAAGCGCTGATTAAAACCATGTCTCTCTGTTTCTGTTTCGCATGATCTGTCCACACTTTTTAGACCCCGTCTTTATCCATCTTTTTCAAATCCCAAATCCCTTTCTTTCGCTCCAACTTCAAAATGTATCAATCTTAACTTCAACGGGACCAACCAAGCACTGTAATTACTGGATGAAGACCCAAAGGTAAAAAAAGGAAAGGAAAAGAGAAGTTGAAGTTATTTGCTCACACTTTCTTTATGTTTAGTTTACTTCGTTGTTGGCGTCATTCTTCTGGAACCAACCAACGAGTTGATAACATTGGTGGTTTCATCTTTATACGCACAACACATCTCTTTGGCAAGTAGTTTATTGATGCCTTTTAAATCTCACGAATAGCGACTTTTGAAAAAGGCAAGTCTCTTAAAATTACAGACAGAATATTAACTCTATTGACGGTAACCTCTTCATCATTAGGCTAAGTAGGCTTTCGTCATTGATCTACTGTAAAAACAGACTGGCAACTAGGCGTGCTTATATGGATTATCAAGCTAGCTATTCGTGGTTGAACTTGATGTATAACCTGGTAGGTTTTAAAAGAAAGAGTAAACGTTTGGTTGATGACTCACTTACTTTCTTCTTCTTTATAATAGGCGATAAATTAAAGACCAAGGTCGGTGGGGGGGGGGAATACCAAATATTGTTGGGACAAATGAATACAAGGTAAAACAAAGATAAAGTTTGTTGAATAATTTGTTGGTAACTGTATGTCTTTTCCCTAAATGTCCTATTTTATATATATATCCTTCTTACAGAATGTTAATTATGTATTCTCTGCCTTACTTTGGTATGGTATAGAAGGTAAATCGAATAATACTACTGCTCTTATAATAATAATAATAAAGTAAACTGACCTAACCGACCATTCTTGTTATCATCATATTAGATTGTCCAGTTACACGATCTATTAAATTATGACTCAGATCCTTCTTCCCCCTCCACACATTCTTAAGTTCTCCTTGCTTCTCTTTTACTTCTCCATGGATACGAGGCGGAATATTGACTATACCGAACCTATGAATGACAATGACTATAGCAAATCAACTTCATCATCAACCAATCCACCTTTAAACGGATCATTCAAATCGGCACAACTTACCAGCAAGGCGAATTACCAATCATCCGATATATACGATCGGCGGCAATATCATGTGACAGAGGACAGCTTTGATCAGCACCAATTAATACCACCCATCTCACCAAATTCGAACATCAATGTCAACACACTAAGTGCGGTACTATCAAGAATCCATCTATCTTACACTGATGACAATGATATTAATATGGAGGCCAACATAACAACGGTGTCTGAACTCTGGTCACTGGTCGACATATTTGGCAAACTTTCTTATACAACTACGATTACATCAGAAACACCATCGACAACAAGCGATTCATGTACTCCAGGTCGACAAAATAGTATGGTACTCTATCGAAATAAGTCATGCATAACGGCGCCTGTCAACTACCCTCAAATGGTCGGACTCCTCGGTCGAATGTTACACCCGCATCCTAGCCATCATGGAATGATAACCTTGCGTCAAATGGCTGACATTTGTGTGGATACATATTTTGCCTGTGGGATTCGATTCCCTCCTGTGCTTCAACGTCGAGACTTTATGGAATGGTACTTGACGCATGATGCCCCTCAAGATACACTTATTGTAAATGCGCTCTGTGCTCTGGTCTTGCGTCATATCATCACTCATCACTGTCCGCCTGTATTACACCACTTGCTTTATGATCCTGATCTGGTACAACAACAAGAGGAATTCTTCTTCAACCGTGCCCGCGATGCTCTGGCACAATGCTTTGATTCGCCTGATCGATTCACCATCATTGCCTTGGCCATATTATCTGCGCGTGCTGACTCGGGCCGAAGACACCATTATAACGGGCTGGCGATCTCTCTGTTACAACAATTTGGCATTTATCCACGTATGACGACGGACACTAATCATTCGGATGCAAACGGCAATGATGACATCTCTCCTTATGATTTGGAAATGAATACACGGCTGTGGTGGTTTGTCTGGCAGGTTGACTTTTCTCATTGGACGTCGGGATCATCTAAAATTACACCCTTGTTACGACATCCTAATCAACGCTATGAAGATGTGGACTTGCCAATGGTATTTGAACAAGATATCGATGGTAATGAAGTAGCAGTGGTGATTCAAGCTCATGCTTTGACTTTTTGGAGGATCCAAGCTAATATAATCGACACCATGTATGAACAAGAATCGGATCTGACTAGTGAACAACTCTTGAACTTTGATGAACAACTAAAAGATTATTATTATAACCAGATACCTTCCAGTTTGAAATGGCACAACAACAAGAGCAACAGCAACAGCAAAGACATGGAAGGAGCAAGGATTCGGATCAGGGTGGAATATAATGCTAGTCGCATCATTCTTCACAAACCATTTGTACCTGATATTGGTGACATGCAACCTAGTCAAGAAGCCATGATCTCTTTAAACATATGTATACGTGTGACTTTGGAACAATTGGATATGTTGGAAAAATGTCTTGAACCTAGTTTACGGTGTAATTTTGACCTGTTTGAACTCTGGCGGGTGGGACAAATTCTCTCTATGGCGATGGACATTTACCGGACGATCAATGACGATGATAACAACAAGGTGGATTATTTACGACATCATTTGGAACGAACAATCAATGTACTGGAACGTACACCTGAATGTATGGTGGGGACGAAACCGTGGGTTAAAGTAGCGGATTTTTTACACATTGAATTACGGCGACATGGGACTTGCACCAAAATATCACCATCACCGGAAACTTTACCATTACAACAACTATTGGGACAACAACCTTTGGTGGGGCTTTCATCACCACTATCCAACAATGGAAAGGAAACTTTGAATCGACAGCATTCAGGGGCCGCGACAACAACAAAACCTAGATCAGATGTCCAGGTGACATGCATGAATACCTCCATCACCAAGAACTATAAAACTCGCTTCCGATATTTCAACCCTAGGAAAATGGATAAACTGTTGTTTATTGATGATAGTCCATTTTGATAGCCTATGGATTGATCTTCCCCACATTGAAATAGTTCGATCCCACTCACATATATATTTATAATTATACTATTATTTGTATGTAGCAGTATTAGTAGTAGTTTAATCTCTGTCTCTAATTTAATTAATTAATTAATAAAAACATTGGCTTGTCCTTATGTACTATAGTCTTTTTTTTAAAAAAAACAAAACAAAACAAAACAAAACAAAAACCAGTGGATGACACATGGAGTTGTCGAGGGACAATTTTTATTATAAATGTGGAATAATAACAAATAAAAACAAGTGGAAACACAAAGGGGTAACAAATACAAATATAACAACAAAAGCTATGTATACAACTAATCTATCAGTGGAGAGGGGAAAGGAAGGGTTCAAATGACACTATAAGCACTACGGACGGATCCAGTTCTTGGTATTTGGCCACCATTCATTTCCAACCGATCGTCCCATTCCCGTAAATATTGATCCTTGAGTGCCGAGTATCGTAGTCGTCCTTCCATTTTCAAAGAGAAAGCCTGGACCACAAACCAAAAGTAGACATGGAGAACTTGCCACACCACATAACCCAGTCCCAAGAAGCAGTAAGCCAATGTCATGGCCGTACTACATGCATCAGCAGGCCATTGCATTTCAGATTGACAATAGGTGATGGCGGAGGATCGGAAGACGCCCGATATGACCAGTAATATGAATTGAAGGAATCCCATAGATAGACAGGCGATGCGGTAAAATGTGGGTATGCGGACGAGCCATTTCGCTGATGCCTATACAACAACAAAAAAAAAAAAAAAAAAAAAAAAAAGGTTGGTAAAGATTTCATTTTGTGGTCTGAATAATACTTGCCTTGAATATTAAAAAGATACCAAAGAAACTCCATAAGGCATAAGCTAAATGAAGGATGACTTGGATCCAGAGCACGCCAGGTGAGCCAAAGGTCACAGAGAAGGCTAAAATGAAAAAAGTTAGTTTTTAGCCATGGGGTACATTATTAACATTATTATTACTATTATCACTAATATTACACACCTTGTTGCCGAGAGATTGAGAGTATGGCAAAGATTAACCCATATAATGCATCGAGTATAAATATCGAAAACGTTCCTTTTCGTAGTGATATGAAGAAACAGCACTTGTCGACTGCCATTTTATTGTTTGTTTTCGTTCGTTATGAATTTAAAATATGTAAAGAGTGGGTGATTCAAATGTTAATGAGAGAGGGTATGAATAATAATAGAAGAAAGAAAGAAAAAAGTAAAGAGAGGAAAGGGGGCTTCCACCAAAAACATGGCTGGCTCCAGGCGGACCCTGAATTTTAAAGACCTGATCTATAAATAAAGGTACAGTACGTACAGTACCTACCAAGTAGAATGTTTTATTGATATTATGCTACTACATATACAACTAATTATTGATACATCTAATCTAAAAGAGTTTATGGCATGGTCACTTATAATATATATACATATATAAAGATAAAACGGATAATTAGTGATCAACTTCAATGATTTGACACTTCCCCCCCCTTCAAAACATACCAGTTCTTCGGCAGCAGTAAGATGAACAGCCACACAATTATCAAAGTCCTTCTTGGTCGCACCCATATGTACCGCCACGCCAAAGCTCTGTGAGATTTTATCACTTCATTGACTTGACAAATAGACCCCTACGATTTTTTCTTCGGGGACCCACCACCACCAGTTTATAAACCGTTAATCCCTTGTGTTTTAGCATAGCAAAAACCGAATGGTGAATTTGAACATGTACACCTTGACGTTACCGTCCCCATATTCGTTGCCTTCCCTGAGGTTCATTCAGACCCAATGTGTCAGCGGTCGGATGTGAGAAGAGATAGGTTGACCATTGGATTCATAGTAAATAGTGATAGTCTAACTGCCAGTTTGTTCTTCCGGGCTTTTGGTCTTGGTATCAAAACAAAAGTCCACACCTACCGATTGCATTTTAGTCAAGAGATTGTCGCAAATAATAATATCAAAGGGGCGCAAGATGTGTCGAGTTCGTGGCAAGACGGTAGTTTTAGTGCCAAGGGTACTGAGAATACCTACCAGTTTGATCCCAATATATCCAGCACCAATTACTGCGACTCGTTGAGGTTACTGTTCCAATTCAAAGAATTCGTCTGAAGTGATGGCAAGTTCCCCACCTAGAATTGTTGCTTTGGCAGGATGGCCTCCTTTTTTTTTTTTTTTTTTTTTTCATAACATAACATAACATAACATACAGTTAGTTTTCTCCCCCCCCCCCGCGTGATGTTCTTATTTACCTGGTGCAATTAAAATATGTTTGGCTTGAAGTTGCATAGGATTGTCTTGAGCAGGTTGGACGCGGATAGTATGCTTGTCGATAACACTTGCCTAGCCTTGTACATTGTCAAGGTTTCGCTGATAAATTCCATTCAGTCGTTTAACATAAGTATCCCGTTTTTGTTTCCATAGTTGCCAGTTGAAAGAAGCAATACCGTCATAAAAACTATGGTCGACTTGAAGGAACAAACCACGAAGCTGCATGCTGCACTGAAAGGTATCAAGGCGCCTATATCTGGATTGAGAAAGAGTATTGCAGAATGTAATCATAAAATCTTCAACATAGTCGAGACTTTTGAAGAATCACCCACTTGTCAATCGATCTAAGAAAAGCTGGTATGCATTGAAAATCGAAATATGGACAAAACGTCTTTGAATCACATATACCGACAAGTTATCACTGTGTACGCTAACATTGATGAGATAAACAAGAAAAAAGCGGTGCTCTACAGCAATATTAGTGGTAAAAAGTTCGTTGATGCTACTACTTCTTGTGCACCTACCGCTGATGGCTACTTGCAAGTTGAAAACAAGTATATTGGCATTGATCCTGGTATCAAGACTATCACTTCGGCGGTGATCATGAACTCAGAACAAGCAGGCACTTACCTTTTACTTTCTAACAAGTATACAGCTTTGGAACAATATCTCGACAACCATGAAGATGCAAGAAAAAAGTTTAAAAGTTTGCAAAAAAGGAAGTATTGGGGAAATTTATTAGCAGTAAAGCCCGGACCTTGCAAAACCGAATCAAGATGCAAAGTGAAAAGAAGAAAATTGGTGATGTTTTGATGGTGGAAAGGAATTACCGGAACAAAGGAAAAAGATCAAAAGCGACAATGTAGTTGAATTGTGGATGGAAAAATTTTTATATGACAAGCAATCACGAGACAATTTGACACAATTTTACCACCGATCGTTCTGGACGAAGAAGAGAAAGAACGGTGTATCGCTTTTCCGCGATAAGGCCTTACGCCACCACCGCTAGCCAGATTATGAAGGCTGCCGCTGCTATTGCCCCTGCTACCGCTCTTACTATTTCTACTTCTACTAATGCCTCTTCTGCACCTGCTACTGCGCCTGCTATTGCTTCTGCTTCTGCTTCTGCTCGTGCTTCTGCTCGTGCTTCTGCTAGTGCTAAAAAAGGGAAAGGGAAACAAATCACTTCATCTACCTCCATTTATTATGGCGATGCTGGTCGTGGTTTTGGTTCAAGAATACGTGGGCAAGAAGGAAGAAGTACATATTGGCTACAAATGACATTATATTCAAAATCAAAATCAAAATTGATCGACACAAAAGAATACCTGTCATCAAAGCTATGTTGCCTTTTTGACACCCGTGTGGAGTATCCTAAACGTCGCAACGGGCGAAGTAATTTTGGTGTCGTGAAATGTATCAACCCTGATTGTTATGGAAAAAAACTATGGATACTCACTTTGTGGCAGAGATGCGAATGCTGCCATTAACATAATGAAAATTGGTATCTATCTGGGTGCCACCAAGGTGGCATATCCTGCCTTTTCAACGTCAACAACAACAACAACAACAACAACAACAACAACAACAACAACAGAACAGCTAATGTATTAGCACAACATCTTTTTGGGTCGAGTCCTTCTGGATTGAGAACATTCGTGGCCCCCGTTCTCTGAGGCGAGAGGGTACTCCTGTAGGTGAGACATATCTTCTTCCCACAAAACGCTAACAGATATTTCATCCTCCGCTTATTCGACGAAAAATTCAACAAAAAATTTCTATCCTCTTCCCGCTTCTCTTCTTCACATGGTTTCCACTAGTCTCATCAACCAAGACACTCGCATCAAGTAAAGACCTGTAATAGCTGATAAATGATGTGCACTAATATGTTTATATTCTTTATAGGGTCAGTTCTGTCCTGAATCGAGATACCACCAGTTTTGGTAAACAACATTTGATTGATGGTACTGAAGAAACTTGCTGGAATTCAGAACAGGTAAGAAAAAGGCAACGTAGCAGTCTAGTGATATTGACTTTTTATTGATGTTTAGGGCTTACCACAACATATTCTGGTCGATTTTGGTACACCAGCCGTCCTCCACACCATTCATTTAACCTTCCAAGGCGGGTTTGTCGGCAAAACGTGTGTGGCCTTGGGCAGCACACCAGAACAACCAAATAATTATAACGTCTCCTTGGCAACATTTTATCCCCAAGATATCAATCCTATGCAATCCTTCCCAATCACCTGTGACCAACCCATCCAACGCTTAAAACTGGTATTTGAAGAAAGTACCGATTTTTATGGCCGAATCACTGTATACAAATTCGACGTTTTAGGAACTAGATAGATAGAATAGATTATGTAGATGGTTGATTTGTATAATAAAAAAAAGACAGCAAATCTCAAACTCATAATAAAAAATCTCTTTGAAATGCCGATGTTGTCTGCTGATTGATGCGGCCCCTGACCTTATCAAAAAATTGTAGTGTATCGAGAAAATTTGTGCCGCAGGCAGCACCCAAAGGGTGCCAACCATTTAGCCAAAGGCCAAAGGGAGCAGGGGAAATGAAATCTAGACTATATCATAGCTACTGATTTAAACTAATACTTAAAATATAAAAGTAGTGCAGTTACAGTACAACAAAACACTCTTCTGCTGTTGTTTTAAAACGGACATCTCATCATCATAAAACTTCGAAATCCCGCTTTTTTGCGCAACAATGTGTTGATAGTAATAAAAATGGAATGGAGTGCCCTTGCATAGAGGGGGGGGGCATGGGAGAGGCTGGGTAGAGAGAGACTTTCACAAAACAGAGAAGAGTAGTTGATTTTTTTTTTGGAGTGAGTGCCCCCGCAAAGATGAGGGCACGGACAAAAGTTGGGTGGATAGAGGCTGCATATATAAACTTGGGCCCTACTATGAGTAACGAAATCTCGACTGACAACGCTTCCCCTCCATGATCATGCCCCCAAATCGGGAATTGCTAGGCAATGAATTTTGGTGTTCGGTGGATCTTGGTACTTGACTTTACGGTAAAGTATGTTGGAAATAGGTCATAGTATCCACATGGCTACTTTAATCATTAGCATCCATTGACAATGGAGCGGTAAAGCTCCATTCAACTCTGACTAGGGACTAGCGGGATTTAAAAATGATTTTTGCTTCTGCCGACCTTTTTTCTTGCATAAGACAGGTAAAACTCATACAAGCTTGGACAGACTGACATAGGGATTTTGGCGCTTGAATTTTGTGGTAAAGTATATTGGAAATGAGTTATAGTATTCACACCGCCACTTTAATCTTTAGCATCCTTTAAGAATGGAGCGAGGAGAGCCCATTCAAAATCTGAGTAAGGAATCGAGGTAAAGCGGGGATTGAATACTAAGTGGGTTTCATGACAGGTAAAAGTCATCGCAAGTTCGGACAGATTGACACAGGGGACTTGGTGCTTGGCTTTTAACCTATATACCATAACCATTTGATGTCTTATAAAGACTCCATCTATTTGTATCACTTAATTCGAATTAATTTGATTGACTACATCTAGATATAATCCCAAAAATTCTACAGTTTCTCCAGCATTGACCACCTCCTATCTTATCCATTGTTTGAATGATTGGTTCACCATCAATTTTCACAAACTATTATTTCCCCGACACTGACTGACAACTTTTTATTCCTTCCCATATCCTATAAGAAGGACCTACTTTCTTCACTTTTTTTCCCCTTCACTTTTTATGTCTTCTTTCCGCCCTCCTGCCTCCACTTCCGAAATGATTGGATGAATCCTCTCTCTGCCTCTGTCTCCTCTGTCTTCTTTCCACTCTCCTTCGCCACTGCCAATGTGATCAGTCAGACTGCAACGGCTATCCAATTAAACAATTCATGTAATAATGCTGGCCACTTGGTATGAATTCGCTCTCTGTCTCTTTGCATTCCCTTGTCTCCACTCCTTTATCTATGCCCAGTTCACTCCTGCTATATATTCAAGCCTTTTCCAGGGGGTAACCGCCTCCCTAACATCACTGCACTTCGGTGGTAAGTTTTATCATTTCCATAGACAAAAGGAGCTGATCACAGTACTAACTGACTGTTGGATCTCTTTAGATAATTTCTTTAAACATCGTATATTTTATTGTTGCTTCTATTTAATTAATTAATAAAACTAGTAATAAAAATGTATGTTAATGCTATGATATTTTGCTTTGAAAACTTTTGATGTTGCGTTTGCAGGTGTGCGATAGTGCGGGGTTTCAATATCGTGAAGAGGTGAAGGGGAAAACGAAAATTTTTTTCTTAATCACTCTCTTCTTCTTTCCTCTTACTTGGACCAACGACAAACGATAAGATGGACGAAGCACAACTCAATCGATCAAAAAAAGCAGCCAAGGCACTCAAGTCTCGGGTGGAAGTGATTGAACGACATTTGAAACCTCTTTTACAAAAAGATCTAGTGGATACCTACAATACTTTACCGGTCAATGAAAAATGCCAAATGGATGTCTTGCTATCCTATGCCATCAACACTTTATATTACAGTAAGCTTTGTTTTACCTAATTACCTGCATTGAATACTAAAACTTTGCTACTTTGATTTGATCTAGTGTATATTAGAACCCAAGGTCAAGATCCGGCAACACACGACATTTTCAAGGAACTGAAACGAGTACAACAATATATTGAAAAAATCAAGGTGGCAGAGGGACGGGGGCCTAAACGTAAGTTGATATGAAAATGACCTCTTATAAAGTACTAACCTTTGAGGATGGGGGGGGGGTTATTTTATAATAGCGACGATGAAACTGGACAAGGAAGCAGCAGGTCGATTTGTCAAGGCGGCTATCAACAGCAAAACAACCCACCAGCAACCAGCAAAATCATCCAAGAAACGACCTGCTCCTGATGATACGGATGATAAAGGTAATTGATGATTGCTATCAACCATGGTTTTAACTAGTCCTTCGTTTTCATTTATAACATAGAATCTTCCGATTCTTCATCATCATTATCGGACGAAGAAGAACATAAGGACGTCAAGGGCAAATTATCAACAAAGAAGAAGACAAGAATGGATCCATTTAGTAAATAGTTATAGAATTAGTTATAGTTGGCTTATTATCATCATTGTATAAAAAAAAGACTAGTTAATACTATCCTGGTGTATCACTGGAATAATAATAATAATAATAATATAGGGATGGCATGTGAATAGACTATGGTACTAAAGTAGAGTGTGGGGAAATACCTAAATGGGTAAATAAAAGTACTGTAATGTACATAGTGGAATCATGGACCAGAGCCAAAAGAGACAAACTTGGGATCCAAAGGTAAACCAGTAGCAGGATCAATATTCTATCATATATATATATATATATATAATGTGGTTAGTTCCTGCCTTCTCCTCCCCCTTTTTTTTGTATATATAACTTTACTTACATTCTTCTTTAACAGCTTTTGTTGTCGAATTAATCTTGCTTGGTCAAATGAGACTTTTTGTCGTTTCATGATCTTCAAGATTTCTTCCTTGTCCTTCAACCCAGCTCTTGTGTCTTCTTCATCGAGATTACCAGTCAAGTCAAATTGAGAGCTAGTCAAACCGTCTTCAATATCACTTTCGAAGGAGCCAGCGTTAGTAGGAAGTAGGTGATATCCAACCAGTCGATTCATTAGGTCTGCTGCTTTGGATGCCAAGACCAAAAGTCGTTGTCGAAAGATGAAGCCTACTGGTAAAAGTCAAGTGAAGAAGAATCCCGTTGTTAGTATATACTTTGTTGTCATGTTACCTATTACTTGGTGCTTACTAGTTATGCATAAAAGTAAGAAGAAAAGTAAGTATATCCACATTATATTGAAAAAAAAAAAAAAAAAAAAAAAAAAAAAAAAAAAAAAGAGGTATTGTAGAAAGGGAAGCGGCAGAGTGAAATAACCCTCCTCCTTGAATCAAATTTGATACTCAGACGTCTGTGATCAGATAATTTTGTCAATCAGGCAAGCCAAAATCATAACGACATCCTGATTTATACAGGGGCATGAAATACGACGAGTAACCTGTACACATTGCCATTTTTAATTAGAAGATAAGGTAAAAATGAGAGTACAAGGTAAAAACAAATGTTGTTTTATTTGGATAAGAATGTTAATTACTACTACAATGAATGTGTTACTGTAATAAGAGGGAAGATGGGTTGGATCTTTGTTGACAATGATGGTGATGGGAGAGCGTTGCAAAATGTGACGAGTCGGGATTCCAAAGAGTGAGTCTAAAATCAACATTTGCTGAATTCTGCGTGTCCTGCTTCCAAACCTTGATAATCAGTGATCCCTCCGATATCTGAGCGACTACGCCAGGGAGAGATAGGTCAGACTATTAAAAGCGGCATTCAGTAAGGTGAGACATGATTTTCAATGGTGGGTAATCAGATGCATCATACACACAAAGTTTTGCATAGAGGTGACCCACAACGTGCTTCCTTCTTCATCAGCCAGCTACATGATCACAAATAGTTTCAATATGAGTATCCATCATGTTGCTGATTGGCAGAGATTGGTCGCATTGTTAATCAGAGACGTACATTGGTCATTGTTGAAGAGAGAGAGAATTGACTGCTTTCGGTATCATCAGTCAAGTCAGCAACATTGTTCATTCCTCAACTGCAAGAAATAAAAAGTAAATAAAGAGAAATGATAAGTCAATAGTAATTGAGGTTTCCATGTTCAACCACTTACATAATGAAGTATTTTTCCCTTTCTTGTTCTTTCAAATAGGCACCAGATTTCTTCATGGCGGTTTTCTTCAAGAATGTTGAAACAGAGTCAACCAAACCAGGCACAAACACATTGTCCTTTTCAGGAATAACCACCTAAAAAAAATACCAATAGGATTTGCTTGATATAAGACTAAATAAATACGAGTCGTTTTTACTGTACCTGACGTTACCACTGCTGCTGTGGGAGAATGATCGGATCCGCATTTCTTGTTGTAGCTGGCTTTGATTTCTTGGAATACCACATGTCAAAATGTACATACCATTGTTCCACATCATCTTCCAATAAATTAAGCATAGTGGTCCTGTAATGTTCTTCCGCCAAGCTGCATTGTTCAAACTTGTAGCCACCATTTAAATAAAATCGGGCAACCCATTATCGTCCATGTAGTGTTTTTGTAGCCAAATACTAAAATCCCTATAAACCACAAACACATGTTTTAAAATGAATGGTTTTACTTTTTTATACGCATTTCACTTACCTGTTCACCTTCATAAGAAAGGTGCAAAGGCAAAAAAGGTGAAGAGAGAGACAAGGGATTTACTACGGACACACGTGTAGAGATTTCGCACGAAAACTTTTTCAAAGATTAGGGAATTTGCAAAAGTGGATATACCACTAACCAAGGTAGAGCCAAATAATATGTATAGTTCAAAAGATATAATATATATATACATATATATACTATTTGTAAGGACTAGAAAAAAGGGGGGCAAGAGAATAACAAAGAATAAAAGGGAAGAGGAATAACAACAATTAAATCTGGTAGTCATGCAACATTTAAGGAGTTAAATTCAATGCCGACAGATGCATGAACTTTACTTTTTCGTTCACTGACCACATTTCTGCTCCAATTATTTATTATTTGCAGATGAATGTACCCTCCTATGTAAAGAGAGTAGCTGTTCCCAATCATCATGTTCGATACTTCTGACCATCTCCATTTCACATCGGGGTTTAAATATCCCTTCATTATATTAATAGTGCTTGACAGATTTGTTGTGTGGACAAACTCATTTAACATCCACTCAATTTTCAATCTGCTTAAACTATGGCTTCACAGAATTGTTTCTTCTAGAGCATTTTTATGTTTTTAAAGGTTAAAGCGGCGATACAAATTGGGAGAATTGAGACTTTACGGTTTACGTCTATTATAGCTGTCTTGCAACATATTATTATCTGTACTGGTTTTTTTTTTCTGTATTCATTTCAATATAGATATATAGCTAAATTTTATTATATGTATGGGTCTCTTTTTATGTATTACATTGAATTTCACCTCATCGCTTTTTAGTTTGTGGATACATTTACACTTGCTATTTTTAATTTAACCCGAATCCCAAATCGGGCATTGTTTTTTTTCTTTCAAGCCCAAATACTACAAATTCAGCCACACTATTCACAGTATAAGCCGGATGAGGAGGGGGAGGTTTGCTTCTTGAAACTGAAACTTTGTTGAGATGGAAGTTAGTCTAATGTCTTTCCGCAAAGCACCTGGTAGAATGAAAAGAAGAAAAGAAAAGAAAAACTTGTAGTCTCTTCCTTCTCTCTTTTTTTTGTGATCCGTGATCCAAGAAAAGGCATAAAGAGAATTAAAGATAGTGATGTCGTACAGCCTATGCAGACAAGGCGCAGAAGTGTTTAAGCGAGCTCTAGCCCTCCATCGTTATATTGTCACCCTATTATTTGACATGTCTTTCATGGATTCTTGATGAACTTGTTTGAACTATAACATCATACTACAAAGTGCGCAAGTGATCTTGATTGAAGGCCGGTTTTCGGCTACCTGTGCTAAAAATAAAAGGAGGAACCGATCAATTTTAAATCCCGTCATTTCTATTTTGGGACGCGAATGGGCTTAAAATTCAATTTCCTGGATTGAAAGTATTTAAAGCCTTCTTTTTTTCTTTCTTCTGCCTTTCTCTTTCAAACGTACACATATACCTTTACCTTTCGTTTTTTTTTTTTTTTTTTTTTTTTTTTTTTTTTTTTTTTTTTAATTTGTTTTAATTTGTACTCTAATACACGCTACTTGTTTTTTACTCCCCTTGCACCGTTAATATAATGACCATTGCACTGCCACATTCGACATCTATCTCTTCTCAGAAACCATGGAACAAGAAACTGATCGCCATGCAACTTGCCATTGTCTTTTTACTTGGTTTCTTCATGTGCACCGTCAATGTTCCACGTAAGGGTAATGCGTCACATACTTGATGAATGAACTTTTGGAACTAATATTCATTTGTCCTTTTTCTATTTTATTCTACAGACAAGTGCTCGTATGGCCTGAACTATTGTAATTCAGCTAATTTAGACGCCATGGTGGTTGATGACAGCGATTTTATCTTACAATCACAACAAGAAGAAATATATGATCAAGTTGTAACCAACCCAGTAGTACCTAAACGAACCAACTTTCCATACACCATTGTCACAGCATCAAGCGCCAATCATCTCTGCTCCTTGGAAAATTTTTTATACTCACTACACGCCTTACGGGCCGAAGTGGCACCTGAAGACTTTCCTCGTGTCGTCGTCTACAACATTGGCATGAACCGCACCCAACTTCCTGTCCTAGACCAATTACAAGCTCATGGCCTGATCGACGATGTGGAACTCTTTGACTACTTTCAATATCCTCGGTTCTGGGATGTGGCGATCAATGCTGGGGAATACGCTTGGAAAACAGGGATCGTGAACGAAGCTCGGATCAAGTATGGTGGTACACTGGTTTGGTTGGACGCTGGTAATGTCGTGACCGGGGACTTTATACGCCACATTCCTACTATCATTCAACAACATGGCGGATTCTGGTCTCCTCGTAGCTCTTACACCATGGGCCGATGGACCCATCAAGGTATGTATGATTATTATGGAGCCGATGCACGTCAATACGCGCGCAAGATCAACTGTAATGGGGCCGCCGTGGGCTTCGACACTACCAATAGCACCATTGTCGACGATATCATTCTTCCTTGGTTCTCCTGTGGTATGGACAAAAATTGTATTGCTCCTCCTGGCTCATCAAGAAAGAACCATCGTCAAGATCAAGCGGTATTGACGTATTTGGCGTACAAGACAGGGCATAGTTGTAGCCAACCTCCGGCTCGATTCCATCAACTTCAGATCCATCGCGATGTTGCTTGTCGTGCTAGTTTGTTGGCTTTGGAAGTTCAGGGCGGTTTACATCATCCTTCGGCCGTGGATTTCCCTAAATGGTACCGATCTGATACTCTGGAGCTCTACAATCATCCTGAATGGCGTTATCCCGAAGACAAGCTGCCTATTCATATCAAGTCTTTGATCCGATCCCCTGATACTATTTAGATTTAGCATATTATATATTCCCCCTTCCTCTTTTGTGTCATAGTATAGCATCCCATCCCATTCCTTTTAATCATAATTATAAAATCAAAAAATCAATAAAGGATTGTATATAGAACATCTACTTTCTCTTTTTAGGGGTGACTAAAAATAAAAGCCACTGTATTCCTGATAGGTCTTGTTTGAAACAACAGCAATCTCAAACTACAAAACTTTCCAATCCATTTTTTAAAACACCGCTTTTTGCGCACCAATGTGTTGGCACTTGGTACTAGAGCCCAACGCTCTATACTTTATTTCAAACATCGAAAACAGGGCCGACCGACCGACGCGAAAGAGAGCGTTCTTTTAAAATTCCGTATAGAACGCTAAAAACGGGATGGAGATGTGGCTTCGCTAAGGCTGTCTCCGAATCGGAATGCAAAAAGCGCTGGAATGGGATGAATGAATGCATGAATGAATGGGTATTTCGCGAGCAGCGATTGAATTCTTTTTTTTTTTTTTTTTTTTTTTTTTTTCCATTACAATTTTCCTGACGAGTTACCACTCTCCAATCCTTGACTGCTTTGGGTAAGTTTTACCATTTACGTAGACAACAGGGGCTGATCACATGTACTAACTGACTTTTTGCTTTCTTTTCCTATGTATGATTGCTTTTGATCGTTTCTTCCAACTACTTTTATACATCGAATATTTTATTGTCGCTTTTATTTAATATAACTAGCTTTGTAGTAAAACCAATTGTTTTATATATTTTATTTTATTTTAATTGTCTAAAAAAGAAAGAAAAAACCGCAAAGACAAGAGTAACAAAGTAGCAAAGTAGCTAGGAGTTGGGTTTGATTCTTTTTCTTTCTTTCTTCTTATTCTTCCAGGTTCTTCAATAAAGGCTAGCCACCTTGGGACATTGACTTGCTTGATGATGATTCCATTCATGACAATGGTGACAATATTGAGCAGCATGTTCAAGCTTACACTTAAAATTGGCACCAAACTCGTTCAAATGCAAAGTGTGCTCAAAAAGATGAGTTCGACCACGGAGGATGATGGTCACCGTACCACTGTAAAACCCAATAGGTCGTTGATGGAAAACATAATCAAGCACCACGGGAGGCCATTCCTGTCTGTCTACCAAGGGATTCACCAACGCATGATCAAAAAGAGGCACCAGCGATTCATCAATTTTTTGCCTTGTGGTTTCCATACTACAGATCGGCAACCCTTTGATCGTCAACAGCGTATGCTGGTAAGCGGCATTCAACGTCTTGGTCGGGTACACCGTCGTGCGAGAATCAAGAGAAACTCCATTCAGCATGGCGGTATCCATCAGGTCACGATTGGCAAAGGTGATATTCAACCAAGCACCATCGATGATACGCACGCCGAGAATATCTGTCTTGAATGGGTAGAGGTGGCGGAGTTTCTTGAGTGCTTGATCAGGGCTGATGGAGACTCGCTTGAGGTTGACAAGGACGGCGTTTTCATGCTCTTCGGAAACGAGCCATTCTTTGGTGGTCACATAGCGCTCTTTTTTCAATCGTTCTTCTTCGACATCTGCTTCGTCAACGCAAAAGCTGGCGACCAAGTCTTGACAGATACGGACCATTTGACTTACTTCGTGGACAAGACCAACAACTACTACTGCCCCACTTAGAAATCCGACAGTGACCGAGTTAATGTAGCGAGATTGTAGGGCTGTTGCTTTTGATGTCATTTTTAGTATAATGAGGAATTAAGAGAGAAGAAGGAAAAAGGTAAAGGAAAAGAGAGGTTTTTATGTTCTCATGTTCATTGTTTCACACATGAAAGTTTACAATTAATTATTTTTATCATGTAACTGACAACAAAGGTTATTTGGGTACTGAAAGCTCCATTGTGGTAAGAGCTCATATCAGGATTTCAATATTAAAGTAAACCAGTGATAAACAAGTGTTTCTCATTGTAAGAGAAGTTGATGATTTTTCTTTTATTTATCATTACTTTCTTCTCGATCATCTTGGACTTTGTTAAAAACTTGATCGAGTCATGATATAAGGAGCATACCATGGCCATTTATTCTGGCAACATTTAAACCCAAATTATGCAAAATGGACATTTTCAAACCCCGTTTCTTTTTTTCCAATGATGCATTCATTGAACGATTGTCAGCAGATCCCCTAAAAAAACATACATCATTGTATTCGAAGACATTAAAGTCAGAGTAAAAAATTTATTGGAAGATACATAAAGTAAAAAGACAATATCATGGAGTTAAATAATAAACTAGTGGTGTAAAGTAATAATAATCGTGGTAAGAGTTGATGTATAATAAGATGAGGAAGAGCCATCATGGACCACATTCGCAAATAAAGGTGCAACATAACCCTTTAATATGACATCCACGGCATCCACCACATGTTATTGTAAGCCCGACCTTGTGCCAGAATCGTTTCCATTTGCTTTGTTTTCTCTGTGAACCAGAGAGACGTCGCTGATGAGATAATGATTGATAGTATCCTTCACCTTCTTGTTGTCGTCCATTGTTTTCCTTTTGCTGTTCCGGTTCCTTATTGGGCTGTGCCTTTTGTTCGTGAGAAGACTGTATTGTGCCTGGATGTGTGATTGGTTGAGGTTGAGATGTGGATGGCTGGTGATGGTGATAATTTGTCTACACAAACACAAAAGAAAAAGTGTTAAAAAGGTAATTTGCTACGTCCATTTATGTTTTTTTTTTTTGTTTTTTTTTTTACTACTTGCCTTTGTTTTATCTAGTAGAATCCAGTCATAAGTGTTATCTTCAACCACTCTATCCATTTCATCCTTAAGCACCTTGTTAAACAATTCCCTTAAAAAGTCATAATCCGGATTTTCTTCAAATCCCAGTTTCCGGACATACTGTAGATAAATAGCGAATTCTATACAAACCAAAGATAAATAGCCATAATCCATTTTACTGTTACTATACTTTACCATTTGGGTACCCCGCACACAGATCCTTGATACTTGTCGTTTGCTTTTTTTCACCAATCCGTTCATATTTTTGTTTATTGGTAGCCGCCTTTAAACCTTGCCAAGGTAACGATCCTCGTAAGAAGTACATAAACACATGACCGAGAGATTCCAAATCGTCACGTCTTGATTGTTCCCGACCAAGATGAGTGTTGATACTCATATACCTTGCTGTACCAGATAGACTTTTTCGTTCACGATAAGGTATATGTTGCTTGGTTTTCGGATCACGGTAGTGTTTCGCCATGCCAAAGTCAATCATGTATACTTTTTTGCCATCACGTCCAATTAAAAAGTTATCAGGTTTGATGTCACGGTATACCAAGTTATGTTCATGGACGCATTCGAGTCTAGTTACCTTAAATACGAAGAAAACATTGTTAGTTACAAGTAGAGATCCTAGTTGTATATTATGTCTTCTTTTTTTTTTTTTTTTTTTTTTTTTACCATTTCTTTTGCCAACATGGCTACTGTTTTCACCGAGAATCGTCGAGAGCAAGTATCAAACAGATCTTCGAGACTGGAGCCGAGAAGATCAATGACCAGTACATTATTTAATCCTTCTTGACCCTAATCAAATGATTAGATTAGCTAATTATCCTTCATTCTTTTATATATATGATCATGTCAACTTACAAAATAATGTGCGTAAGGAATCCCAGGACTGCCAGCCAATATCTTGTAAGCACGATATTCATCCCGTAATTGTGGAGCTTCAGATTTCCTAGGTTCGAATTTAATCGCTACTGGTTGATTGTTTAAAAGATTGGTGCCTATTGTTATATAATATTAAAAAAGGTCAGTGTCTAGTTTTCAATAAAGAGCTCCTTCTTACCTTGATAAATAACACCAAAACTACCTTCACCAATTTTCTTGCCTACTTTAAAATGAACACCGACAACATTAGCAGATGTAGAGAATCCGTGGTTTGTTGGCATTGAGAATCGTTAGGGGAGGGAGGATTATGAAAAAAAAAAAAAAAAAAAAAAAAAAAAAAGGTACAGAAAAGTAGTAGAAGAAGAATGGATGATGTGGTTTATATAATACAATAACAAAAGGAGAAGTAAAAGAAAAGATATAAATACTAAAAGTACGAGAAGAAAGGAGATGAAGAAAGAAGAGGAGAGAAAGAAGGAAAGAAGGAAAGAAAGAAAGAAAGAAAGAGAGAGAGAGAGAGAGAGAGAAAAGGCGGGTTTGAAAACAAAAGACTTGAAATAGTAAATCTGTATTTCAAATCCCCCAAGGTTACACCAGCATGAATCGATGCAAAACAAAAGGGTTATGTTTTGATTGAAATCAAATCATATGTCAAAATAACACATTCATGTCGAAAATTAGATTCTCTTCTCCCCTAACTGTTTTGACATTTCTACGTGTCAACAACAATCTTGGCAGGATATCCAGTTTCATTACCCTGTATCTATACTGTAAAGTTTCAGCCCCCGACCTAAACATGAAATGACACTACAGCAAAAAAATCAATGTTCCCAAACCCACATCATACAAAACAGAGTCATAAAAGATAAAAGAGTTCAAGTGAATGTATTACATTTATTTAGTTTAATGGATAATTACTATTTAAAGATCAACTTTGGATACTTCATGTAAGTAAACACCTAACAGCTTAGTACCTTGAATGTAGTTAGAGCGATCCAACTTTTCATTGATAGAGTGAGCGCCCTACAAAATAGAAAAAACAAGAATAACATTAATATCTATAAGACCCCTTTTTTGTTCATCATTCAACTTACATCATCACCACGACCCATTGGGAGCAATAAAACATTCTTCTTCAAAGCATCTTGGAAGCTCAAGGTAACAGGGATGGAACCACCTTCACGAGTCAAGTCAGGTTTCATCTTGTAGACAGTTTCCGTAGCCTTGGCAGCGGCCACTATAGATATTTATAAAAATAAAAAATAAAGAGAGAGAGAGAGAGAGAGAGAGAGAGATACACCCATCAATTAGTAAGTATTATGAGTACCCTTCTTGACCTACTTACCATAATTAGGATGGTTAGGACTGGCTAACCAGTGGTTACCATCATGAGAGCACTTGATTATCATGGTGTTCTTGCTACCGAGCTTGTTGAATTCATCCGTAATGTACTTTTCCACGAGTTCGGTCAGTTTCTTGGGTTCCATATCAGGTACACTACGGATAGAGAATTTACCGGTCACCTTGGCAGGAATCACTGTTTTGTCACCAGGGTTGTAGAAAGCACCTTCAATACCATGAAGAGACAAGGAGGGATAACGCCAGCGGTGTTGTAAGACGGATTTGACATCAGGGTGAATATTAGTCTTGTTACCCACAGCAGCATGAAGATCATTAAGGCTGAAGTCCAAAGAGGCATAAGTAGCTTCTTCTTCCTCTATTGTACAATACAATAGAAAAAAAAAATTACATTAGTATCTGCAAGTAAAAAATAAATGTCTTCTTACCAGTGACAGCGCGCACTTGATCATACACACCAGGAATAAGGATCTTGCCATCAGGTTGGACCAATTTGCTCATCACGGCAAAGAGATCAGACATGGGTTCATGGATGGTACCACCAAACACACCACTATGCAAGTCAGCAGCTACAAGTATAAACGAGTGATTAGTTTCCATCAGCTGATGATGATACACGGTATATATATATATATATATATATATTTCAAGTTACTTACCAGGGCCCTTCACAGTAAGATGGAAGTAAGATACACCACGTAAACCATAAGTCAAGCAAGGTTTAGTAGTACCAAGCCAGTAGTTATCACTGATGGTCACAGCATCGACATCCTTGAAGTATTTGTCAGCTTCTTGGTAGATAAGGTCATCCAAACCTTCCGATCCAGATTCTTCCATACCTTCCAAACAGAATTTTATGTTCACAGGCAAATCCAAACCCAAGTTCTTGTGAGCTTCGACCACATTGATCCATCCAAGTACAGGGCCCTTGTCATCCGAACTACCACGTCCGATCAATCGTTGTTTATCATCTTCAACCAATACAAAAGGATCAGTTGCCCAACCATCTTCCTTGAGAGCCTAGTTTCACAACAAGAGAAATAATAATAAATGTTAGTTTTATGTATATATATATATATATATCCCTTGTTGTTTACTTACAGGTTGGACATCATAGTGGCCATAAACAAGAATGGTCTTCTTGGCAGGATCATTACCAATAGTAGCCAATACAATAGGTGGCAAATCTAAAGAAGTACCATGGAAGTCTTGTTTACCGAGATCACGAGTTTCCACCGAAGCACCCAAGGCCTTGAGTTCCTTCACCAAGAATTCACCCATACGAAAGACATCAGGACGATGGTTAGGATCACCACTTACACTAAAAAAGGTTATCAATTTTTTAGTCTATATACATATAAAAAGTGGCCCCGCGTATTCTCTTTATCACTTTTACCTGGGAATAGCCACAGCTTGACGAAGTCTTTCAACAAAATCGTTTTGATGTTTATCAACATAGTCCATAAATTCTTGAATAGCCATCTTGTATAGAGAGTTATAAATGAATAGAAGAAAAGAAGAAGAAAAGTGGAAAAAGTCCCACCAGCCCCCACTATAAACAGAAAAAATTGGCAAATGGGGAATGGAATTAAACGAGCGGGGTTTAAAACCGTGCGAAAGTTTTTCCATCTCCTTCCCAGTTAATACAAAGATGAGAGTTTGATTTTTTTTATTGTGTTATTATTGGTGTAATTGGGGTCTACAATAGACGATGTCTATTTCTAAATGGTATGTATCAAAAAACTAACAATTTCTACCAATCATTAACTAGTTGAGCAATAAAAAGAGCCGCGAATGATTTCATTTATCTGTGACCGGTTGATCCGTAGCCTCCGGAACCACGATCGGTAGCATCCAAATCCTATCGATCAATATAAACCAATGTCCGTTAGTATCCATCATCAGGAATTATCATCACATACTTACATTGACTTCCACCACTTCAGGAGTATAGATCTTTTCCAAGACGAGTTGTGCAATACGATCCCCTTCAGACACTATACAAGTTTAAAAGAGTGAAACTTTCATTAGTACAATGCTAATGATAAGACAAGTTGGTAGCATTACCTTGATAATCTTCTTTGGAAAAGTTAAACAAGACGACACCCACAGGACCACGATAATCAGCATCAATGACACCAGCACCAGTATCAATAAAATGCTTGACAGCCAAACCAGATCGAGGAGCCACACGACCATAGCAACCTTCAGGTACAGCAATAGAGATATCAGTAGGGACAATCACTTTGCCTTGAGCAGGGATCACAATATTAGCAGCACTGCAATAATAAAAGAAAAGAATGTTAGATCTTTTTCCATTTTCTCTAGTTTTTCGTTTACCTGTAAAGATCATAACCAGCAGCTTTATCAGATCCACGAGTAGGCAGTTTCCCTTTATCAGATAGCTTTTTGACGAGAAGCTTAGGAAGGGTAGACATGTTGATGAAGATTGTGATTTAAAGAAGAAGGCAAAAAAAAAAAAAAAAAAAAAAAAAGACGCTTGCCAATTTTTTTTTTATTTAGCCCGCGTCTGGTGGAGTTTTAAAATAAACAGTGGCACCAAATACATGCAAAGACGATACCCCTTCCCATCCCCATATGCACAAAAGTCAATAAAAAGGAGAGTAATACCCATCTTTTATTAATCAAGTAAACAATAATCTAATACTAAACTAGTTCATTCTTTTCCAAAGAAGCCACCAAAGCATTGGCCAAGATAAGAGAAGAAGAAGAAGAAGAAGAGTCATCCATCATCCATTGTTGAGTCTTCCATAAAGATCGCATAGCCAAGATCAACCCAGGAGGAGGTCCAGCAGCCATAAAAGATTGTATACATTGAGCCCAACCCTCTTGATGTAATAAAACAGTATCCATCCTTGTATTGTTATTAGGTCGATGTTGGACTATAAAGGTACACATCATCAATAAACCTTGAACTTGAATCCATTGAGATAACCTATGAGGAGTCCATATCGTCGTTAATGATCGAATGGCCACTATCGATGCCAATAGCTGATGGGTTGGTTTATCCACAAGGTTTTGTGACATCATTCGTAGTACCACCGCCATCAATTCATCCATGTTCAAGTCATCATCCAACGTCAGCCATTGTAAAAGATAGTTTTGTAATAAAGGACCATGGTTTTTCAGTAATAGTTTGACTTTGGCAGCCACAGGGCGACCTCCTTCCATGACACCATTAAATCGTGGATCAGATTGGATACAGTCAAATAAGAGATAATCAAATGAAGATTGACGTGGGTGGGTGGATGAGGTGGTGGTTGATACAAGCCAAGGTGAGGCATCGTCCATTGTGCTGGCAAGATAAGCTAATCCTTCAGAGACCATTAGTGGTAAGTCGTGTTCCAAACCAAACGCCAAGTGAACCAAAGGTTGTAATTGTGAGTGAATAGAGGGTGGCATAGTATTCAAATACTTTCTCAGAACAAGTTGGGTTCCATAGTGTTTGATTTCATCGTCAAAAAAGGAGAGGTAGCTTTGGTAACAACTAGAAAGAAAGAAAAAACAGGTGTTATTTTTTATTATTAGACGGGTCGGGTTTTTAATTAACTTGCCTTGTGTTACCTAAATGCTTATTCCAATTATCTTGATTGATAGTAACCGAGATAGAGACAGGTCTTAAAAAGTGTAAGGAAGAAACAACTTGTTGATAAGCATGTACTGCTTGTTCTTGATTTCCTATTCAATCCAAAAAGAAGGGAAAAGATAGAAAAGTAAGAAACAGTAAAATGAACAAGAGCCAATCATTTGCCATCGTGCTGAAACATACCTTCTAATTCAAACATACATAGAAGTACGCGAGATAAGATATTCGAACGCTGTTCACATTCCATAGGATACATTGAATGGGCATCTTTCAAGATATCTATCAAGGAAGAGCGAGGAATCGGCGTTGAGGGTGTAGAGTAGTTTGGTCGAGCATAATCAGGTTTAATATTAACGAGGTCCAACGAGCGAGTGGGTTGATAAATCGAAGACATGGCTGTTCAAATAAATAAAAAGACAAACAAACAATAAGAAAGAAAGAGAGAGAGACAGAGAGACAAGTAACCAAATAAAAGAAGAAAATGAAGACGAAAGGTCCTCGGTGAGTAATTTTATTTTATTTTTGGATTTTATTTAAAAAACAGATAATCTAAATAAAAATAACCAGACACAAAAGATTGTATATCACTAAAATTAAACTATTAGAGTCATGTGTCCCCCCCCCATTTTTAATCGGCTGATTCATCCATAGCTGTCAAAGTATCGGTATCAATAGGAGTAGTCGGTGATATATTGTCCTTGTTGGTGGTGGGTTTTGAATCTGTTTCAGAAGGTACTATTGTTGGTATTGATGTAGAATCCGTTATAGCAGTATCACCACCATTTATCATGTTTTGTTCCTCGGTATTACTAGTCGTCAGTAAATTCATACTAGGTGAAGATGCCATCAAGTCTGTTGATTGTGATAAGAGATTTGCTGCTGTTATTGTTTCGTCATCTCCTTTAGATGTATCTGTACCAGTTAATGCTGACATGGCTGCAAAATCACTATCCATTAATAATGCCGTTGTTATTGTTGTTGGATCCCCTTGTTGTTCATCCATAGGTTGAAGATCTGATGGTGGTGGTGGTATTGATGGTAGTTCAGTCGATTGTGTTGATGCTGGTGCTGCTGTTGCTGTTGCCATGGTCACTTGTGTTGCTTGATCATGTAATTGTTGTAGCTGTATTAATTGTTGTTGCTGTTGTTGTTGTTGTAATTCCCATTGCTGAGCTGCCAGCACTTCTGCTGGGTCTTGCCATGCCTTGATCCATCCATTTTCCACAAAAAAATCGAAAATCCGATTAGCCTTGTTGTAGTCGATTTTTACCAATTCCTTGAGTTGTTTCCTTTTTAAGAATCCTTGCCTTGCATACACCTTGAGAATGAGATCCTTGATCACCAAATAAGGTCGAGGCATCATATATAGAGTCGAGCACATGTCTTGTTCCTCCTTTGTCAATAGATGATATCCGTCAGTTTCCGTAATATTCAATGGTTGATGGTATTGTGATGAAGATACAATTGTCAATTGTCGCTTATTATTATTATTATTATTACTAGTATTACTGCTGTTGTTGCCACCACCGCCATTCATAAACGGAGATTGATCCCGGAGTCTTTCTCTATAGTAAGCCGCACCAGGACAAGGAGCTAAAGCCGCCATTTGAGCCTTGATACCACCTCGTTGATGAGCAAGTCCATTGATCCGATCATTCGATAATACTGACACTGCCTTGAGATGACTGAGTCTATTCTGCTTGTCCCTTTCATACTGATCGCCTTGTCGTAATGTATTCAGGCCCGCCTGTCGCCATTCCGTGAGCGCCGCCATCCGATCCCGCACATGTTGTTCCTTTACCAAGCCTTGGACAAATAGATCATAGTCCTCCGCCGTCTGTAATCGACAAAACACCCGAGTCTTGTTATATATATCACGTTCTTCTTTTTGTCGCCTCCGTTCCATCGCCTGTAGTTTCTTGAATTCTAGCCATCCTCGTTCAAATATCAGTCGTTTCCGTTCCTGTCGTTTGTCCAAGCGTGAGTTGTAGATATCCAGCACCATCACCTTGAGATCAATTTCTTCTTGGGTATCATCCTCGTTAAACACCATATCCTTGACGTTTTGTTCTGCTTCATTTTCGTGTTCAGTTTCGAATTCGTAACGTCGTGGCATGTATCCTTGTAGTTCATGGAAGGTGGGTTGACTGGTGACAGGTTTATTATAATGAGTATTGCCTGATAGTTTGCGTGGTGATCGTGAGAGTTGCAATCGCTGTCGTTTTCGTTCTCGGTAGTCGCTTTCGGATAATCGATCAAATACCTTGTCCATAGGAGGCATTGGCCAGTTGTCGCTTGAGACATACACATCCAGATAGTGGGATTCGCATTCCGCCTTGTTCCTTGTGCCCACATATTCAGCGATCGCCTGCCAATTCCCAATACCATTCTTTTCCGCCGCCTGGATCAGCAAGAGTTCTTCATCGGCATCCCAATCGTCGCTAAAGATGGGGAAGGTATGAGGTTTTACCACACGATAGTCATGGCTGGTCTTGTGCTTCACAGGTTCGCTGCCACTACAAAAACAAGTGACGCACAAGTCAAAGTCCGGACAATTCTTGTCAGCGCAACGGATACGGACTGTGTTGGTGACATCGTTGGTACAAGCATCGCAATGGTATTTGGGTGGTTCCTTGTCATCTATTTGTGAGTTGTTATTGTCGACATTGGCGCTTAACGCACTACCGCTGGATTTGGGTCGATGTGTGATGGTCATATATTGATAACAGTAGATAACAGGTTAATATCGTGGTGGTGGAGAAAAAGAAGAAGTGATAAAGATAATAAGTAGAAGAAGGTGTGTGTGTGTGTGTGTGTGTGAGATAATAAGTATATAAAATGGAAGAAGACAAGAATGGATAAACACCAGAATAAAAATGGAATAGAAGAAGAAGGAGTTATAAAAGTATAAATAAGACTCCACTATAACTATATATAAGGTAGAATAGAGAAGAAGAAGAAGGATAAGAGGCGACTTTTTTGTTCAGGTGAGCAAAAAAATAAAAAATAATATTTCAATCAGAATGCAATAACAACAACGTCATAATTGAAACCCCGCTACTACAGTACGAGGAGACGAGTAGACAACTTGGGAATCAAAAGAGTGTTTATAATGTTCCAATCTAGTAATACTAAAACAACAATGATATTTATTGGATTTATTAAAAAGCATAATCTATATATGGAGTGATTTCTACAAAAAGAAAAAGAGATATCCACCGGTTCATCCAATCGTAAGTAATAGATCAAGACTGTATCATCGTACACCAATGCCAAAATAGAATCAGGCTTGTGAAATAGACAATGCCATGCAGTATCTAATGATAGATAGTCATCCCCATTCGTGAAATCTGTCTGTTGTTATGTATCACTGTTTGATCGGAATCATGCCTGTGGGGACACCATCTTGATCGGCACCCTAATAAATCTTATCTTTGAAATCATTGTTACTTTTCCTCCGTAAAAGACAATGAGTATAGATTGATTCGATGAAGTAAACAAGGAGTCAGGCTACCCACCACTAACACTACCATTAAGTTAGTTTGGCTTGTAAGTTTTGATCAAATAAAATCCTACCTTATAAGACTTTATTCTATTTGGTATCCTAGTTAATCAGTGTCCTTGAATAGGTTGTACTGTAGAGGATTGTGTGATATTACTACATACATAATATAGACAAAACGAATGATACCAAGTAACTAGTAATATAAAACTAACTAGATTTCAATAATGTATATTAACTTACCTTGAGGAGTGATGACATAAGTAATCTTAAGGTGGAAGATTGGCCAAAAGTATATTTCAAGGGGAAGAGAGGCCCTTTTTTGAACAAAAAAAAAAAGCGGGGGTTGAAATATTTTTAATAAAATAAGTTTACTTTATAGATATTGTTTGTTCTTCTCTTATTTAACTTCCCATGGAGTCATCAAAAACAAAAATGCGCTCACTTAGGCAAATGAACACTTCAGGTAAAGAGCTCTTGTAAATATTTCCTCAAAAACAATACCATGATACTGATCCTTTTCTTTTTTAATTTTTACATTGTTTTCAGGCATTGATATTTATGAACCACCTTCACTTCGTACCAAACCGAGACAAAAACTACAGGATGACATGTACTCGGGCACACTATCAGGGAACGAAGAGATGGACATGGACGATGTGACTGATGAAAACGGACAAGATAGCGATAATGGCAGTGTCTTCTCGATAGATGAAGATGAGCAACTTGGTGCTCCCATGGATGAAGAAGAACTTATCCTACCCAAACCGAAACCCCGACAAAGACAACAGCAACAACAACAGCAAATAGTGAATGACGAAACCACTCCTTTCAGCTCACCCACTCCTCATGGCAAAAAACGCAAACTTCGAGCAACCAATAGTAGTCATAACAACAAGCCAGTGATGATGTATGATGATTTCCTCTCTTCTGATGATTATGATCAACAAGATTTGGATCTTCCCTTTGGTGGCAGTATCTCACCTTACAAAAAAACAGCACCCTCTCCATTGGTCATGGGATCACCTTCAAAAGTAAAGACGATCAAGAAACAGCGACTATCATCCGATGCAACAGCACAAGACGATCCATCACACAATAGCAGCAAATGGAAGAAACGACAACCAATCACTCCATTCCTCGAAAAATTGGGAATGCAGCTTGAAGACGATGTACTGGATTTAAGCCATCATTCGATTATTCCTGATGACTTTTTTGTCCCTGATCGAAAGGATGCTCATCACTCACCTTTGACAGCCGACGATCAAAATAGGATGGACATGAATGATCATTGTAACACTAACACTAATGAACCAAATGAAACGGACAGGTAAAAAGAAAAGAATACAAGCACTGATTGAAATTATTAACCTCTTTCTTTTCTTTCTTGTTTAGCGCGCCTTTTACTACTACTACTACCACTACTACTACTACAGCAACAACAGATCAAGATAACAAGACTGATTTGGATACTATCACCAAGGCAACTGAAACAACACCAACATTAATGACAGAACAAGGAACCAAGTCTGGTGAAAGCTTTGTCCGACGATTTGTCAGGTACATATTTGGTTGACTACACCTACTATCATATTTTTTCAGTTTGTATTTCCTATATCATGCCATATCTTATAATATCATTCCATACCCCATCTTGTCTTATAATAAACTCTTTTTTTTTTTTATGTATTACCAACCATTACCTGTCGGGGCAATATTTGTCATACTCACATCTTATTGGCTGATCTCCAAGCAAAACAGTAACCGCGCATGTCGGATAAAAATAGACTTCTCTCCCCCTCTCTCTTTTCTTTATCTTCTTTACTTTTTATACTCCCCATCCTTTTTTTTAATCATGATTTCCTCATTTACACTCCTTCGCTCTACACAGGGTAAATAATGATTGTTTTGTTTGGAAGCCATTTTGCTAACTGTCTTATATATATATATATACAGGTCTTCTTCGATCTCCTCCACCTTTTACTTTGATTAATGGACAATGGTGCAAATCTTATGTTACCTGTTCACGATCCACTCAGAAACCACACACCGATCTTATCATCAACAACAATACATCATCAACAATACCTCCCATGATGCACCGTCCACCACCGATTAGCCATGCAACTAGTAACACCCACGATTTTATTCTACTTGATAATAATGAACCAATGCAACAAGTAACATCATCGCCATCTTCATTGACTATTGATGGTCACAACTACTCACCAATCACCTTACGGTCATCCCATTCTTCCAATCTGACTCATCACTTTGACACATTTGCCTTGGTGGAACGATTACAAACCGAAGGTGGGTTTACTCGAAACCAAGCACGATTTTTGATGAAAATCATGCAGGAACAAATTCGATCAAGGTAATCTCTCTCTCTCTATGTGTATGTGTATGTGTGTGTGTGTGTGTGTATGTAAATATCATTAATCCACCTTATTAGCGTGACACCTACTAAAGATAGTCTTTTGACAACATCCCAGCTGGAAAACGTAAGTTCACAAAAACAATAGGCTCACTCCTTACTAATATTTTGGCTTAATTTATTCTTGTAGGAAGCCCATGTTTTGAAAGCCAGTATAGATGATCTTCGAAATGCAGTGACGATCGGACGGAAGAATGATGCAGCACTCTTACAAGCCGAATTGACATCACTCTCACGGGACATTGAACATTTGGAACAGCATTTAAACGAAGACGTGGATTATTTACACAACTCGATTGATCTCACTTTGAATGACTTTCGCACCGACATTCGACAAGAACAAAAAGTGACAATGATTGAAACACAACAAGTGAATCATCGATTAACGGTTTTACAAGCAGATGCAAACATGGCGTTGGAACGGCTGAAATGGGAAACGATTTGGCAAAGTTTATGTAAGTAAAATAAACAAAGATTAGATGGAATTTGATTAAATCTTACTATTATTAAATATTATTACTATTATAGTGAGTATTGTGATTACTGGTATGGGTTTAACTATGGTTGGATTCGGTCTCTCTTCTTTGCGATCCAAAAAGGTGGTACCTCCAACTATCGAACGTTCTGAGATTGATCATACTTTGACCGTGGCTGATATGGAAATATAATCCCCCCCCCTTCCTTTTTTTTTTATCTATATGACTTTTGTAGTTTATTTGCTTTTTACATTATTCCCCCATACCTCTTTTTTTAAAAGCCCTTCCTTTACTTAGTTGATATTCCTTCCTCCTTGTTTATATGCTCTCTTCACCTCCTCCCCCCCCCCACTTGTCACTCTTTTATAATAAAATCTAAAAAGTGATATTGGTTATTTACATGTTATTTTTATGCTGGGGATGGATTGTCTTTTATAATATACTATATAGAGAGTGAAGTAAAATGATCATTAGTCTCTTTTTTTGTGTATGCATCTCCGGTCAATTGATGACAAAGAATATTGAAATCCCGATATGTTTTGATTTTCATATCAAAATGAATTACTGTACTACCCCTCATTGAATCCAGCCGTGTTATTCGAATGGCTTTATATATATCCCGAGTCATACTGGTTTGAAGTTTTCATTGACCCGAATGAGTCTAAACGGATGAATGCTGAGTTGCGAAGATCGAAATCAGCCTTGCTCTTATTTAAAGCGCCTATTAAAACTGAACCACTGGCGATGATTTTCGAGAAAAAAAACCGCTTTCATATCCAACTTCTTTCCCTTTTAAAATAATTGACGTCAAACGATCGGTGGATCTAATTCTTCTTCCTCTTCTCTCTCTCTTAGATACATATAAACACTTGATGTCAATGGATATGACGACTACAACAACTAAAACTTCTGCAACATCAACAACTCCACCTTCTTATAATGTTTATCCTTCAAATCAACAACAGAAAACAACGTCCTCTACAGAAAAAGTCTTGTCGGCCTGTGCTGGGGCAGTAGCCACTATGCTTTTTGGTAAGTCATAAAAGAAGAAGAAAAAGAAGAAAGAAGGGTTAAGAACTTATGTCTAATCACTCTACTTATCCTTATTACTTGTAGTAAATCCATTCGATCTTGTCAAAACCAGATTACAAGAAGTCTCCAAAATGCCTAATGCTGAAGGACGTTATTTAGGAACTATTGTAAGTATTCATACAAGAGAAAGGAGTACAGCGGTATTAAATCCTTACTTTTTATTATAGGATGGACTGACAAAAATTGTACGAAACGAAGGAGCCTTTGCCTTATGGAAAGGTTTATCACCTGGACTACTTATGGCGATCCCATCCACATCGATATACTATGTTGGCTATGATTATATCCGGGACCATACAAAGTCTCGGTTTCAAGGAACGGCAATGGATACTTATGCACCTTTATGGATTGGTGGTTTAGCAAGAACAGTAACAGCTGCTGTGGTCTCACCTATGGAACTCTTTAGAACTCGGTTACAATCAGCAGAAGGGGCAGGTGGATTCAAAGGTAAATAAAATTGAAAATATATCATTTTTATGTGACTCACTGACATCTTTCATTAAACAACTAAATAGATGCTCTGGCCGGTGTGCGCCTGATGATTCATAATGAAGGTCTTGTTTCACTATGGCGTGGACTGGTACCTACTATGTTACGAGATGTCCCATTCTCGGCTATCTACTGGATGATGTATGAAGAATTCAAACGACGATTACAAACCAAGGACCAACAAACACATTTACAACAATTCCAATATTCCTTTTTTGCTGGTGCAACATCGGGAACTGTAAGTTAGGTGGGATGTTTAGTTGATCAAGTACTCACTCATCATCCTCTTTATATACTTATATAGGTAGCAGCAGTAGTCACCACACCTTTTGATGTAGTCAAGACAAGGAGACAAGTCAGCTCGAACAAGGAAAAACATTTATTTCGATTAATTCAAAGTATCATGGTGAATGAAGGTGTCAGTGGCTATTTTAGAGGTAAAAGATATAAAAACTGGCTGATCCACCTTATCAATGAACCTAATCTCACTCTTTTATATATATGCTACGATGATCATTCTAGGTGTCATTCCTCGAGTAATGAAAGTCTCGGTGGCAAGTGGAATCATGATCTCCAGCTATGAAGTTGGCAAACACTTTTTTGCAAACCGTGATCAAGACGTATCAAGGTGAATCCTCATATAGAATATATTAGTATAGTATTATCTTTATACCTTCTTTGTTTGTGTTATGTACATTAGTTTATACTCTTTATCCATTATCATCCCATAGACACGCCTTAATGAAATAAACAACTCTTACTTTATCATTGATATATGCATGACTTGGTTATTTTTAATCAACCCGTTTAGGCTCAAGCAAACAAACATTCACACACCGCCTAGGCTTGACCTTACTGAAAAGGCTTACTACCATCACTTTAAGCATCTATTGGTAACTGAGTGAGTGTAATGGTTTTTTTATTTCTGGTTAGGAAAAAAAAGCCTATGGTAGGCACAGCTGGGTACAATTTGAATTGACAGGATTTTGACGATTGTGGAGACCTTTTTCATTTTACCAATTGCAAATCCCGAAAGAAAAAGGCATTTAAATTGTTGAATTTATTCAAAAATCAAGTATTCTTCAGGATCTGGATAAGCTAAGCTAATTGAGTTGCACATATCCCTCCAGCTCCTTGTGTCCAGTTCTTCTGTTAGGTTGCAGTTTATCCATTGATGGTTTGGTAGTAATTGCTGTTCAATATCAGTAAGCCCAAAATCAGTGAGTTCTACATTAGTGGATATTGAATTTATCAACTCAAGAGCTTCATTTTCCATTTTTGCTAATGAGGAGTATGGCGTTGTTTCAAAATTTTCCGTCATTTGCACGAACTGCTGTATTTCTTTCAACCACTCCTCAGTCTCTGCGATGTTCTCAGGGACGTGCTCAGAAGATGATTTTGTATTCGATAATTCTTTTCGTGAATTGTATTCAAAGTTGGGATACTGCATTTTATGACGTTGGCGTTCTACACAAGCTTGCTCAATGAATTTCTGTTTAATATTGTCGTTTGCTGATCGCCACATGATACCGAGAAATTTTGAGATGTCGCTGTTATCGTATTCCGGAAAAGTACGTTTTATTTTTTTTCTGAGTGTGCCACTGTACAACATAAATGCGTTTGGTGGACGCTTGGGTGAGTTGGGTGAGGGGTTTTGATCAAGGTGTTGATTTGTACTCCGACATTCTAAATTCAGATCTGAATCCATTATCATCTTCTCTGTCGCAGCTAGAAGATCTTGTCGTTTTACTCGATATTTGTTATCAATGTTGATAAAATCACGCTTTAATGCAATTTTGTTGAGGAATAGCGTCGCTGTTATTCGTAATTTACTTGGGCACAAAACGAGAACGCTTGAATTATCTGTATGGAGCACGGATAGCTTATGTATTGGGATTATTGCAGGTGAATTTGTGGAAGATCTGATGTTGCGGTATGGTTTCAAGATAGATATTAATGAAGATGACATATTGAATTTATAGAAGGATGAAAGAAACTTGAGTTCATTCTGATTTGACCCTGTTTAAATAGCTTACTTGGCTACCATTGGTCGGATGGTCAACAAAGAGAATTAATTCTCATTGTTCGCTTTAAGGGGCACCCGCAAAGCAGCATTAAAAAAGGGGGGCGCCAGTCATTTAATCACCGACTAAGCAAACTTGATTAGAAGCGTCTAAATACACATAAACTTTAATCTTTAGCAGGGGCGGGAATCAAAAGTAGCTGACAACATCACTCAAATTTATCAAGTATCAGAAGCAGACATCATTAGGCATTGTAAAAGTTGTATCATATATCCTTTTAGTGTCCAAGGACCAAGAAGGAGTGATATTGAACATCATTTCATCCGATCGATTCCACTGAAGTCCTCATTATAAACTCTAGCAGTGGTAGGACCAATAAATTTAACAATGCGGAATTGAGCAAAATGGTTATTTTTCCCATATACTTTCCGTGCTGAAATAAACATTTAAATGGAGATAGAGGAAAAGTTTCATTGATTTCGCAGGAGATTCGACCAGGTGATTGTTGTTATTTGGAGTAAATATCTATCATCTTCAACTTTGAAAAAGTGAATGAACTTGATTGCTGTGAATAATGAGCAGCAGAGATCAAGCCTTCCCTTTGTCGCATGAACGGGGTTTTTTTTCTATTTCAAATCCCGCTCCAACGGTTCCCCCCCCCATTTTGCCATTTTCTCCTTCTTTTGTTCTTTTTCTTTTCTTTCTACTTTATGGGTCCCAGAAAACCAGAAATAGAATACATCAATCTCAAACTTGTTGCGCAATGCAACCCAAAAGTGACACTTGATCATGTTAATGACGACCAAACGATGGTGGAAGCTCTCAATAATGTGAAAAAACTTGCGAATGGCGCACTGAAAAAAGGACCTTACTCCATCACCAAGAACAAGAAACCTCCTCACATTGCTGCATCTGGGGATATACATGACTTTATAAGCTATGCACCGTAAGTAAACAAAGAGGGGATTACTAACTGAAATAATGTTGCATACCTTCACTAGACTCAATTTAATCACTTGTTTACATAATAAACCAGGTATTGGTGGCCATCTGTAAGTAGTGTTAAAAGGCTACTGGTGATAAGACGAATGCATTTTGACACTTTTATCAACAGGACGATGGTACCTACATTCGAAAGGATGGGAAACGCAATCCAGGTAACCAAAAAAAAAAAAAAAAAAAAAAAAAGAATAATAATGAAACACTTTATACTGCTTTATGATAAAACTGTTTGATGAATAAAATAGATGTGTCACTATTGCAGGATCAAACTCAATTAGAAGAATTTGCTGAAAATCTGATGTATCTTTGCATTGGGTATCAAATTTATAAGAAGGAAGAATACGCCAATCATGCCATTCACCTTTTAGATGTGTTTTTTGTTGATCCGTGTACCAAAATGAACCCCAATGTAAACTATGGTCAAGTCATTAGAGGGTCAAATCATTCTCCTGGTGGAAGACCTGATGGAATCATTAGTACAAGAATGCAAGTAGGATATACAAAAAAACTAGTGGCTAGATTGATACTAATGGGGGAGGGGATGATTAAACTTATAGGTTGGCTCGGGTGGCAAATGTGATTCCTGTTTTGATGAATTACCCTGGATACAGGCGTATTGCGGACTCTATTACTAAATGGTTTCAAGACTATGCACAATGGCTTCTGACAAGTGATCTCGGGCGGAAAGCAGCAGCACTCTATAATAATCATGCGTCCTGGTATATGGTACAACTCATTATGGTGTCTAGTACCTTTGGATCATCATCACTCCCATTTATTGACACTCTGCACTCTTTTATCCATACCACTTTACCACGTCAAATTGATATGGAAACAGGAAATCAACCATTGGAAAGTCAACGCACCCGGCCATTCCATTATTTGGTTTTCAACCTGCAGGCACTCATCTACATTCGTCTTTGGTTACACCAACAGGGCAACAACTTGGGGTGTCAACATGTGGATGATTACCTGACCAAGGCGGTGGATTACTTGATATCATACGATACCACACATGAAGATCCTACAGAGGCGGTTCGGTGCGTACAACAACAAACGATATTGTGCCGCGATGATAAAGATACTGTTGAAAAAGAAAAGTATCGCAGGTTTATTGATATGGCAATGTCCTGTGATAAGGCTGACAGGATCTCGGGGCCCAAGAATACAATCTACTGGACATGGTCAAGATGATGATCGAGCGGGCTTTTGTTAATTTAGTGTAGATATAATTATAGTTAGTGGTTGTTGTATAATAAAAATGTGGCTTTACGGGTATCATCAATCCTATTTATCGTCTTCACTGAAATGGTGGATCCCTTTGTTTGCAAATGACATTTGGAATCCTGCCTAAAATAAAAAAGGAAGTGAGGCTCGCTAGGGTTTTCTTTCTTTTGCTTTACCTTTATAAACTACCCTTTTGGTGAAATGTAATAAACCTTGATCATCTTTTCAAACTATCACTATTATCCTCACGTAACAGGTAAATAGTAAATTAAAGATATATACGGCTAACATTTATTAATCCAATCTCACTGTTATCAACATCCAGGCATTAGGTCCATACAGGCGACTTGTTTTGGAACATGTAAAAAAAAAAACTGGAAAAAAAAAAATACACGGGCGTAAAGATAGTGGAACTAACATTCACTCTGACTTTTTTTTTTTTTTAGTAGTATAGGGCGTATGATGGTGGGCTTGACAGTTTGTGGAAAACAACGAAATGAAAAAAAGAGCGGCATACCTAATGCATGACTATCCGATTTATGCATTTGATAATCCCCTTTGACAATCTCTCTACCTTTTTTTTTTTTTTCGTTTGTTTGAACCAATCTATATAATGGCTTTAGGTGATTGGACACAAGGAAACGTAATAGATCAAATCTACTAGGCTCTTTGGTGATAGAAATACTACCACCAATAGATTAGAAACTTGTCTATAATTATAATAAAACTATATCTTGATTTGAATAAGGGACGTATCGGTAACTGTTGGATTTACTTTTTATTCCTTTGATCACAATAAAATAGTGACAATGGCGTAATATGAAAAGAAAAAGAAAAAGAAAGTATTACTAAAAGAGTGATAAGACCTCTAGTTGTATCTTGATCAATATAATAGGCAATATAAATTGATTACAGGGAAAAGAAAGAGAGAGAGAAAAACAAGATATCAAATGTAAAAACCCATCTTTTGATTTACATTTAAGGAGTAGGAGCACCTGTGCCGTCTTGAGAGGGAGGAGGAACACCTGTGCCGTCTTGAGAAGGAGGAGGAGCACCTGTGCCGTCTTGACTAGTAGGAGCTGAGCGATAGACTTGCAAGACGCACTTGTTGAGTGAATCGGCACCAAGGAGAGGATCTTCACCAGGCTTTCCTTTACCCATAGGAACTTCAACATTTGACAATTCTTTGGTCAAACACGAAAGAAACGCATCCAATTTTTTGTAATCAATGTTATCCTTGGGATTAGTTTTGTCAGGTTGTGACTGAGAAGGTCCAGCGGGACCGCGGCGGTCGAAAGGAACCGCACTTACGGCAACGCTAGAAAGAGCCATGAGAAGGAAAATAGATGTTTGAGAAACCATGATTGATGGTAGAGTTGATAATAAAAAAAATGAAAAAAAAGGTGATTTGGGGGGTTTTTTTTTTGTTCTTTATATATATTTTTCTTCAGGTCGATCATGGCAAAACCCCTCATTCATGCAACTTGACCCTTTCATGCACGATTTTAAAATCCCGTCTGCGCTAGTTATAAAATGCCATATATGAAATGTACAAAGGAGGTGGGCGTCATTGGAGGCTACAGATATATAGTCTCTCTATCTCTATGGACAATCTATGTGTGTGTGTGTGTGTGTGTGTGTGTGTTGACTATAATCGAAAAAAGGTTTTAACCTTTCCTTTTGTGATGTTTTATTCTTCCCTCCTTTTCATAACGGGGTTTGAATTCGAGGCACACTTTCTGATAGACTTTGAAAAGTGAATATGTACTCATTGTATGCTAATGTCAGCATAAATCAAGTATGCATCAATATTGTTTTCGGTATCATCCGATACTATTTCATAGTAAAGAGATCACCCTCGTCAAGTAAACGCATATCGATGACGATCCATTGTTCATGCATATCATGTCCGAGGGAAAAAGTTCAGCCAATAGAGTGCCTTTTTTGTTTTGATGAAAAAAAAAAAATCCTCAAGGGATGATCATTTCCTCCTTTTTTCTTATCGAGTCAAAAGTCACTCGTAGTCGCCTTTTTTTTTTTGACAAAAGGACTAAATCCAACGCATAGCGATCATTCCAGCACAGTGGATAATACTTTAGATTTTGATTCCATTAAACAGACTATAGTCAACAATGAAAATGAAAAACTGGTCACCTAGCTATGACGGTTTAATAGTGCCCCTGAATCAAGGAGCTGCACAAGTCTACAAAAGGAGAGGGGGTTGTTTACTTTATCTTTGGCCTCTAGGAAGAAAATTTCTACCTTCTCCTTGATATGATCATCGCGAACATTCTAAAAAGCATTCTAGTGCATCTTGTCTTCACCCATGAGTAGTTCTTGATCATGGCGTTCAAATCCCGATCTTTTTTTTTAGGGATCCTGCTGATTACATTTGATCGAATCATTCGAGTATTCTATTCATTTTGTGATTAGTTAATTGTAGATGGTGCAAAGACCCAAGGTGTTTCGTTATCCTCGGTCATCCGTTTGCGGGATTTAAAATTATCGTGATGGACACAATGAACCTTCCTGCGGCGTCACATTGCTTGAATAGGCTGACAAGATGTCAATTTCATATTGACAAAAAACAGTAAAGAAGCACGTGAAATATTGAATTATACGTTTGTCGTATCTTGTAGTCATCAATTACAAGTAAAAATGCATTATAGGTTCAGTAGGGTTTAAAGTGCATAAATCGGTATTTGAATACAGAATATAAACGATCGAGAGTGTGGAACAGGTCGATCAATACCTTTTACAATCAGTAATGATATAGTAAGAAGAGAAAGAAAACTCAGTTTTACTTTGTTTCTTGTTCACTAAAAAAGCTTTTCAGATTGACTGATATTGAGTGATTTTGTAATCTCGCCAGGATCTTGTTGTTGGATAGTGATTTTTACTTTCGAACATCCATTCCTTTTATATCATGACAAGAATACGGCATATACAGTTTGATATTTTTGACATTTGCACTACTGATTGTCTGTCACAGCTTGAGTCATTAGATTAACTGTAACGAAGCGGCCCGAGAGATTTCTAACAGTTGCCAGACTTGATGGCATCAAAACTAATAAGACACAGCTCCCCTCCTTTTCTTAGCCGACGATTCAATCTCAGAACAAGATCTAGTAAACAATGTATTCTCACACTTGAACGATTAGGAACTTTTGTATAGAAAAGGCAATGACCATACGTAGACATAATATGCGCATCCTAGTTGGACTTGTTTATTTAGTTTATGCTGATCTGGATCCATGTGGTGTGAGTGAATACCATTCATGCGTATCGGCATTTAAAAAAACACGGATTATGATTCCCGGTACATGAAAGACACCATTTATTAAGTGTAACATTATTACTATCTGTACGATGAATCATTCTACATGCAAAGACAGATTGATCAAGATGAATCATACATGATGAGTGTGTATGCGTAAAGAAGTGCAATCCAATCTTTATGTAAGATATATTCAAAAGTACACCAAGCGGGAAGCTTTTACCGAAACAGCCAAGCCTGTCCTTATCTGGAAAACCCGATTGTGGTTCTTCTCCTTACAGTATCTGAGCCCTTTATAATCAAGTTGAAAGATATTTTTACATACAAGCAAGAAAACAAGTCGAATTAGATGGATTCTATTTTTAGGAAGCAGTCTGGGATGTCTTTGAATGTTTCGTTTAATATATAGGCGAAGAATAAAATGTCAGTTAGAATTGTTTCTTTTTTTTTAAACTTATCATTGACAGCCCACGCCGCCCTGTATCAACTAGATAGCGTTTTAAACTGTTATGTGTTTATGTGTCGGGGAAACATGTTGAATGATCCGTGTGAGCTCGATTTTTAGTTCACCGGCCACATTTCTGCTCCAGTTGTTTACCATTTGTTGATGAGTTTACCCTGATATATCAGTAAAGAATGCAGCTGTTCCCATGTTTGCTTCTGATTGACCATTCCTTTACATCGGGGGATCTCCTAGGTGTCTGTGCGGCGGGGTTTGAAACGCATAAGGAAAGTTCTTCGTTCCACAGGTGTGCCACGGACCAGCAGATTAACAAAACCTAACCATATACAAAGGAGGATACTGTTTTAATCTAATAAAACTATTTTTCGTTCAGAAAAAAAAAGGAATAAAACTCAGCGAATTGCTTTGATAAAAGAGAAAAGAGAAAAGAGAGAGAGAGAGAGAAAAGATAGTCGAGTCCGTGCGGAGAAGTGATACATGGATAGATTAGAAACACTGACTACCCCTCATCAAACCATATTTCTTAAGGGTACAAAACGGTCAGGTGGAGGAAAAGATAGGGCTAAAGCCGAAAAGGGCACAATGAAAACAAGAGTGGATCACTTTTTTTAGATTGATGGGAATACCAATCACCTCACCCATACCATCTACATGTGAAATGACTGAGTCGGTGGTAGAAGCCGCTTATTTGACATGTGCCCTGTTTGACATGAATGCCAACTTTTGTGAGCCGGGAGGTCGGCTGGGCGGAGCTGAATCTTTCTTTCTTTTTTTTTTTTTTCACATGTGCAAATCAAAAAAAAAAAAAAAACGATGGGATTTATAAATAAAGCATTTCTTTTTTTTTTTCCTCTCCGCCTTTTTCCTTTTATTCTATTCTTTCTTTCCTTTACTTTTTTATATATATATTGAAAAACACCTCCCCATTAACATACACAATGACATTGTTAGGCTTGAAATACAGAAAAAAAGCCACTTCACCCAAAGGTTCGACCTCGACCACCATTCATCAATCTACCTTGTTATCACGACTCCCACCTAATGCATCTTCACCCTGTGTCTATCAACAACAACAACAACAACAACAATACACTACTCATTTATCAAATCATACCAGCCCCACTCTGAGTGATTACTCGTCCACGGATTCAATGATCACACCATTTGACAGTCCGACGCCCACCCCCAGTATCTCATGGACCTCGGAAATGTCTGCATTTGTGGATAAACTTCGGGATGATGCCGCTGCTCTTGTCGGATCCACCAAATACCAACAACAAATGGTACAACAACAACAACAACAACAACAACAACAACCTTTGGATCGACGTAGTGTATCTCAAGGAATGAAGTTGGTGGCCATTGCTGCTGATGAATATGAAGAAGGGAATGACGATGTGGCATTGGACATTTATCTATCTGGGATTGATAAAATCTTGATGGCCTTACCAAGTAAGTTGCCCTCCTTTTTTTTTTGTTTATCATATCTTTATTTGTTTACTTACTGATTGATTTATTCTTGATAGATAAAACTGACTCAAGAACCAAATTGGCATTAAGGGAAAAACTCCTAAGGTAAAAAACAAAACAAAAAGAAGGTGATAAATGGGAAAAGAACTCATTTTGGACGTGTAGTGTAGAAGAACGTGTAGGTATATTGAACTTGGCATTACAACAGTATAACCGACCCAACCATCTCGATCAAGAAGAGGAAGCGACTGATTCCACCACCACCACCACCACCGCCACATCAACAAATATAGATACCACCTCAATGTTATCACGGATATCAATGACAATCAATACCATCAGTCACCTCGGCACCACTACAGCCAAAGCATGGGAAGCAAATAAAACAACAATGCAAAGATATGATCATCAACCACAAGATTCTGTTTTTCGATTTAAACGATTTGGCCGATTTGTGATTAATACCAGTGCAACCTGCGCGGTGGTAATCAAGCAATCACCTATACCTGGTAATGTGTGGATGGGTGGAAGGGAAAGAAAAAAACATGATCACTAACCCCATACTTTTTTTTTTTTTTTTAATTAGATCTTATTGGTATCCTATTCGGTTACTTTATTCATATGCTATGTTACTTGGATCATCATTATAAAGTACGGGACAAGATGCAAAAAGTGGGGATCGAATGCATAAAATTGGGTTTGGCAGCAGATGAACATTATCATTTACATGAATTGGCTTCGGAAACTCTGTATGTGTTGATCGCTGCCAGTTTGAAAGCGGCTGTAGCATACAAGGAAAGTCCAAGTTATCGACAAACCTCTTTGGAAAGAACAACAACATCACCTGTGGATCAACATCCTGTCAATGAAATACCTCAAATAGAATATCAAGATACTCCTCCACCTCCTTCTCGATTCACATGGATAAGTTGGTCATAGCCTTCTTATTTTGGTAGCAGGAGTAGTAGTATTCCTTTTATTTTTTTAGATTCATCCCCGCCTCTTTGTATATTTCCCCCCCACCTTTTTTTTTTTAAATTACATTTAGTAGTAGTTACATTCTTTTGACAAAAATAAAAAAAGAAATAATTTTATAAAGACACATCCATTGGACCCAGTCCGCCTCCTTTTTTTTTCACACGACTGATGACAAGAGTTTGTTTTTGGTTGGGGTAAAATGCCACCCGCCCCTCCCTCATTTATTGCCACGCCAACAGCATGAATAAAGACAAATAAATAAATAAAGACACAAATAAACAATGTTCTGTAAAGTTATTTTTATTAGTTATGCATACATATCATCTAAGGGAGGACTATGGTATTCTACTTCTAACCATGGAGAATCGATCGACATTATCCAAAGTGTATTTGATAGGTGCCTTGCCCATGACATTATCCGACGGATCATTCAAGTATTTCTTTAATTGTTGTTTGTATTCCTAATCAAAAAAGAAAAAGTGAGTACTACAAACTTTTACATATTTTTGGTTTGGTTTTTTTACCTCTTCAGGTTTATTCATTTCCCGCATTTCTTTATCTTTTTCATCATCCACCTTTTCCCGTTCCTCCATACTGGCATATCGTTTATAGGCAAACCCAAGCAAACTCATTCCCACAAGGACCTTCAAAGCAAGTAATCTAATAATAATAATGAAGGTCATCAACTAAAGTGTTCCCCTACCCCGCCCTTTTTTTTTTTTTTTTTTTTACTTACATGATAGCAATCACCAGGACGAGTAGAGTCCAAGTCATCATTCGGACGGCCTTATCCAATCCCCGTTCCAACCAACCACATCGTACCATAGATAGCACAACCAATTGGATCCTTGCTGGTAATAACCTACTGACAGTACCCTGATGATCCATCAAGTAATTTAATAATCCGTTCGTAATCATTGATGAAGTATTGTTGCCAGTGGTTGTAGTTGCTACGTCAGTATGACTGGACATGAAAATCATGGGTAATAATTGCTGCATCATCCGAATCGCCTATATAGATAAAAGAAAGAGTCAAGTTTTTTTTTTTTTTTCTTTTCTTTTCTTTAGTATTCTATTTATCTTTACCATACATGCCAATGGAAGTGAAGGGAAACCAATACGTCGAGATACCACCGGGGATTGATCGATAAACGCATTCTTTTTCCCTGCCGAGTGACGTCCAGGACTACCTACGACAAGATCCTTACATAACACATCAATGTATTTACTATAGATTGAAGGTCGAATTTGATTAAATTTGGTGATAAACGCATGTTTGATCCAATCGACAATCAATTCTGAAGCAATCACCATTACCACCGGGGTCATCAATGTGTTGAGAGAGGTTGTTGCTGGTAGTTTGAAGAGAGGGACAAAGGTGGATGGTAAGATGGATGATGGCGAGGATTCCGATAATTCGACCACGTTACGAAGAGTGATAATCATCAGATAAGCACTTTGTTGGAATCGTTCGACAATATCTATCAATGTGAAAAGTAAGTTTTTTTTAATAAAAAAAAGAGCAAGTGAGATATTAAAACCATGTGCTTTACCACTACAACTAAGTTGGAACAAGTTTTCCCGTTCGAATTTCTTAAATACAGATTGCTTGATTTCCACAAATTGATTCGAGATCAATAAAGTCAAGAGAGCATTAGAGTAAAAATTGATGGCGACATTCAAAGTGATCATTTGGAAGAAGAGAACCGAGGTATGAAGTAACATGTACCCACACGCCATTAAGAAGAGAGTGATAGGTTTCAATTGCCGCCGAGCATAACTGGTAGCACCACCACCAGATGAAGATGTGGAGGATCCTAATGTTGATTTTGAAAATAAAGCATCGAGAATATCCACACCAACCGAGCAGCATAGTTTGTCGCATACTTCCAATACATTAAGCACCACATACAGTTTGAGTACAGCTTGACCACGGATGGAATGATAGAGTCTAGAAGGGTCCAAGGACGACATCATAACACAAGTGATGAGAATCAACAGACCTTTTAGTAGATCACATTTCTGAGAAGGCCGTAATCGCATGTACCTACCAAAAAAGAAAGGGGGTATTAATCAAACATCCTTGTTTATTATCCATTTACCTTGTATTCCTTTTATCCCAAAGTAATTGCATATTAATATAAATCAATTGAAGATAATGATAAAAGGCCAAGGCGAATCGTAGAGGGAGGATGGTAAACGTGTATAAAAACGAATCCAAACAAACGACATACCCAAATCCCATCAACTAATAAATAATAATAAAAAGAGGATGAGTCAATGTTGTTGTTTGACTCACATGATTGTTTTTTTTTTTCCTTCCTTCTATTCACTTGCCTTTTCAAGAGAGCTTGGTACCGCTAAAAAGTTGGTCACCCTTTCTCTTTTGATTTCTTGAGCCGTATCAAAGTCGGCTACTGTCAGTTCGTCAAGAAGATAATCCCAAAATGACATGGACGGTAAACCAACATTGTTACTGTTACCATGTTGTGGTGAGGTAGGACTTGACGGTGAATCTGGTAACTGTGTTGATGGTGTATTTGTTACAACAGTGGCCATGTCAGGTGAAGAAGACGCAGATTTGATAAATGTACTACGAGCCAAGTGTGGTTGTTGTTGTTGAAAGTGTACTGCTGAATGAGTTGCTATTGTTTCTGGTTTGTTGGATGTGCTGTTCGGCATTAAAGAAGGCTGGTCATTGTTGTTGTCGTCGTCTTCCAATTTGACCGAGAGATAAGAGTGAAGTGGTGAAGAGGTGACAGACGATGAGGTTGAAGAAGCTGGGGTATCCAGATGCTCGTCCCATAATGGTGAATGAATCGAGCCTTGTGATTTGCGAGAGTGATGATGGTGCCTCTTCTTCTTTTTGCTGCTGCGAAGTGTTGGACTATCAAGGATCTGGAAGCTGTTGTGACTTTGTATGAGTGCTGTAGGGACAGACGATGACCGGGTTGGTTTTTCTTTAGCCTTTATTTTATCATAGTTCATTGATCCAGTAGATTGTTGTCAAAAAAAGTCAGAAAAAAGAAGAGAGAAAGAAAAAGGCAGACCGTGCTTCTTTATTCGGGATGGGTGGGGAAATTTCAGCCAATGAGCGACAGCCTACTCATGCCACTTTAGGCATTAAGAATAGATTCCCCATTCTTTATGTTGCAGGTATTCGATTAAAGTGATATCACACATTGAATGGAATCATGTTATATGACACACCTTTATGTCCCCCTATCCATTTTACCAAAAGGTATGTTTGACCTTATACACACAGCCCGAAATAAATGACATAGTGTGCCAAGGTCAATGGGATATGTACGCTAAAGTGTATTATTACAAAGAGCACATTAAAGACAAGTTTGAATGAGATGATCGAGTTATAATCAATGTTTGTTATTAGGGGTGGTTAACAATACCATATACATTTTATATACACTAGGTAAAAAGGCAACAAAGGGGGATTATATGTAAGGTCTAGCTAAGAGCTTGGTATTGATATATCATTTAGGGCGATGAGGCAAATCAAAGTTGGGTTTATTTCCATAATAATCTTCACCATCCAAGAAAGCAAGACCAGTTGTGCAAATCCACTCCATAAAAAAGGTGCCATTGACATAAAAGTTGAGCTTCGTCACAGAGAGTATACTTCATCCCAGAGATTGGGACCCCATTATGCAAATCCAGAGTGTACAAAATAGGCGCCATTGATAAAAAGTTGCTCCAGCAAATAGGATCGTAAATAAAATTTGTGATGAGTATGGGAATGTTCGAAGAGAGAAGTATATATCTTACCTTCTTTATCAAGCATACAAAGAAGAGTATACCCCTTTGGACCGTTCATAAAGACAATATCAATTCTAGAGCCCCCTTCCTTGGTCGTTGTTTGAAGAAGAAACCAAAAGAAGCTTTGTGTCGCCGCCCTTGGGAAGAACGGCCAAGCTACCGAGAATCAATCTGACCAGTCGACATATACTACAACAAATGTCCCAAAAGTATACGTCGCCAATGTGTCAACTTTTCTTCATAACAAAGTTCAAGTCTAGTTCTTTTTGATCCAAAGGCATCCATCTCGGCAATGTCGATTCTAGAGCCCCCTTCCTTGGTCGTTGTTTGAAGAAGAAACCAAAAGAAGCTTTGTGTCGCCGCCCTTGAGAAGAACGGCCAAGCTACCGAGAATCAATCTGACCAGTCGACATATACTACAACAAATGTCCCAAAAGTATACGTCGCCAATGTGTCAACTTTTCTTCAAAACAAAGTTCAAGTCTAGTCCGAGTAGATTAAAGTAGAAGGTATACGTAATGTTGTCAGGAAAAAAAAAATCTCCACTGCTTTTATAATATTTACATTCCGACGAGGAGACTGTTTTCAAGTTTCAAACTCACCTTGCATAGTGTCACTCCACAAAATTTTGTTCTCTCAACTTGAGCATACATGTATAGAAATAAAAGCACATATAACACTGTATATAAAGGACTTTGTGATATACGGAAAAGTATTGGATAGTTGATTGTCTGTTGGACTCGCACATACAGCTTTTTTTTTTGTCTTGCAATGACAGGTTAAAGTCATTGCAAGCTTCGACTGACTGACACATGGGACTTGAGGCATGATTTTTGCGGTAAAGTATGTTGGAAATATGCCATAGTGTCCATATCGCCACTTTAATCATTAGCATCCGTTAACAATGGAGCGAGTAGCGCTCTTCCTAAAATTGACTGACTAGGGAATGGGTCCAAGGGTGGGCGGAATTTGAAAACGATCTTACCTCCATATAAAACCTCTCTTTTCCAACCTGACTTGAATCCTCTTTACTACAATGGATTAAAAGTCTACTGGTTACAAGCAAGTTGTCGTGCGAACCATATTTACGACAAACATTCAGCTATAATATTCCTCGACTGGTCTTCTTCACAAATATGAAACTCACAACGGTTGGAACGAAATAGGTGAAGATGAACGAAGCAATTGACTTTGCGGTAAAATGGGGCTTCCTTACTAGCGAAGACAAATCTCTAGTGAAAACTCATTCATCCTTGATTAACTTGGCAAAGGTAAAACAAACGGAGCCAAAGGACACGGCGAGAACGAGGATGATAATGTTATACTGTCTCTTTCTGTTCTGGATCAATATCCTTCATCAGGGCTCTGATACTAATGCTTTTTTCTTTCTCACTTCCTAGGTAGAATTGATACATACCAACTTTTTTTGTGCGGGCTATGTACTGGTGATGGGTAAACTAGGAGAAAAGGTAAAGCAATCAATCAACAGGGGAAAATAAAAGAGGAGATGCTGTAAAACAGGCCTTTCTCTTTTTGAGTTAACAACTTCATCAAGGCTCTGATGCTATTACCTCTCTTTTCTCTCTCTCTTTCTGTCTGTCTAGGTGAATAGGTAGCCCAAATGCCAGCAAACGCAGGCAATGACTTGAACGACTGATTATCTATTTACCTGAATCGAAGTCTATGGTGACAATGATGTGTATTAATGAACAGCAAAGCAACGGCTCACGGGCAAACTAAGAAATACATCAGCAATCAGAACTCATTCATCGACCATTACACGGATAATTTCTCGGCGTACAGTTACTGCATACCGTTGGCAAACAGACTCTACTGGCCGGGCGCACGGGCATATTGTACATACATCAGCCATCAACCATATCAACACAAAATCCCTCACCTTTATGAAAATCTTATCAAAAACTCGGCCTCAAAATCAATATCTCAAATGAAGTATGGACTAGCAATTAAAATTACAATCACTAACAAAATGATTGTGATGAGCGGATGGATCAATGATGCTACTTCTCCCTCATACGCTGGATTGGGTGATGATCAACAAGATGATTCGAACAGGTAACTTTTTCCAACAACATGGTCTGTATTGGGCGATGAGCAAGGTGATGACAGTTTCTGGCTTTTTCTCCCTTCCCGTCACACATAGTATGTCTCCCTTTTAGCATTACTCCCTCCATCTCATCATAATATAGACATGATTCTTGTTTTTAACTGAATGTAATAAAAAACATATGTAACACTTTATATGTACTAGGACTTTATGATGAGCGGAAAAAGTATTGGGTAGTTGATTATCTTTTAGCTTAATACATATGGTACTGAACGACATGACATTGGGATCACATACATTGTTCTATGAAGCGGGATTTGACAAGCACTATCAGGTTGTTAACTTCTCCGTATCACCATTTTATGCAGATATTCAATCACCGATAGTGTTACTTACATGACAAATCGGAATTTGAAAATTATAACAAGTTTGCAAGTTTAAAGTGCCAGATCTATCAAAAAAAAAAAAAAATACAGCACTTTTATGATAATACAAAAAGGAAATGTTTTAAAAGAAACCCCGTTCCATTGGCTACATTTGCAAATCTCTACAATGTCATCTGCATAAATGTATCAGCCTAGGAAAAAAAAAAAAGGGGGGGCACAGTTTCATCATTAGTGAGACCTTGCGTATTTGACAAAAAAGTAGAGATCTGGGTACCAATGGATTAGCTAATTTTCGCGGGTGGAGCTATTTAGGAAGCTTTCACCTGCATTGACGAATGTGAAGGTAGGCATGTTGTTTGATGACAAGTTGTTTAGAAAAAAGCAACGTTCCTTTAGTATACTTCTCCATTATCACATGCTCCCAATTCATTTTTGACAGCTCTACCAGGTTTGGCAAATACGCAAGGTCGTTATTGTTTAAATGCCGCCTGCATGAACTTTTTTTTCTATCGCTTTCAAGAGATCTAGGTGTGTGAACACACGCTACCCACACGCTGACGCATTCGGGAATGTAAACAACAACAACAACAACAACAACAACAACAACAACAACAACAACAACAACAACAACAACAACAACAACAACAACAACAACAACAACAACAACACAAAAAAAAAGTTTTACTTGTTTTTTTTTTTTTTTTTTTTTTTTTTTTTTTTTTTTGGTTTGTATGCGATCATACTGCCCAAGACTCTTTATTTGACATTCTACGCTGTAATCCCTTACTGTCATCTACATTATTATTACTTTGACATCTTCTTCCCACTTCATCAATCTTTATCATACTGTTTATTACTATTACAATATATTCATCTACACCTGCTTTATGCTTCCATTAGACTCTTCTCTCTCTCTCTCTCTGTCTCTCTCTCTCTCTCTCTCTCTCTATTCACATGGTTATCTGATTTTCTGGACGCCGCCAGAGCGGTATGTGTATAAAAGTTCACAGACCAAGTAAAAAGTTACTTCGCCTTTTCATCTCTCTTCTCTCTATTTTCCATCTCTCCATCTCTCATGAACAGCCCTGACAACTACCAGCACATTACAAATGCAAGCGGTGATTACTGGAACTTCTTTAGTGAAACCCCTTTGAAAGATTGGACGTACAGTGCTTTTAGGCAATACTACCCTGGACCCAGCAATAAAAAGAGCCTTTCTATCTACCGATATCGTCTGGAATTAATCAAAAATTCCAAAGTAACACCACAACCAGTCATGGACAAGATCGATTCTATTTTGAAGAAGGTAAGGAAATTAAAAAGTAAGACAATATGTTAAATACTCTTATTACTTTATTGTAGGATGATACATCTCTCCTTGACGCAGCAGTTGGCACCACTATCAATATCAATCAAGGATCTTCATTATCATTTGCTTCTGTTATCAATTATGGTCATAGTACAACAATATCTACACCTGGTAGCAGTACAGCAACAGCGCAACAAAATGACCTTCACTCTAAATCAAACTTGAAGCGTAAGTGAAAACTCCCACAAGGATATGATGTTTTTTAAACTAACATGTCGCGTCGAAATAGGGCCTTTTGAACAAACAAATGAATCCAATGGTCTCAATGACTTTTTTGAAGGAGCTATGTCGACACTTGAAGCTGCTATGTCCCCTGCTGAATTCCGAAAGACCATCTATGCCTATGGAACCAAAGCTGTAAGTCTCTTTAATATCACTGTGATTGTATGTGTGTTGACTTTTTTTATTTTTATCCTCCCATTGTAGCTCACCAAAGAATCACTATCGTTGAATGATGTGCGCATTCTGAACATGATGGTGAGTTCCTTTAAACCGACAACCCTGGGACAGCAACTGGATGCCATGGCCGGCAAACTCTCTTCCTCGATCACGTTAAACAACATTGTCGACGTCCAAGCGTTGAAAATGTGTCTCTCCCGTACAATTGATCTTGTAAACTCAAAGGTGACCAATATATTCAAAAAACATATTGATCATCATTCATGGGAAAAGGTTGTTACTCTAAACAGAACCTTAGATGCTGGTATGTATGATTCCTCTAAACAACTCTATCATGACATGGTGACCAAAGCGACCGATGGGAACAACAAGATCAACCAAAAGAAGCTCCGTATCGCAATCACCAGGGCCAAGCTTTTGGCACTGGAATCCGACAACACCACCCAACAACAACTATTTGATATCATGGACACTGTCGCCAAGTATTGTCTCTCGGACCCTGCCTCTGTCCACCCAAAAAAAGATAGTGAATTGACTTGCTATCGAAAGTTTACTAAGGTATTGGACGACATCATGAACGATACCATGCTGGATATCTTGGACGGGGAAACAACTTGTAAGGCATCGAAAAAAATCGCCAAGGATCACAAAAAGCTCTACAAATCAACCATTCCCCTCAATGCTGGCTTTGGACGACGAATTGATATGATCCTCACCACCAAGAACGTTGAACTTTCCACCAGCGAATGGAAACGACCTGGCACCATCTCCACCAAATGCCTCCAACAACAATCGAAGAATATAAGGATGAATAAGGCCGTACTATCACACCTACTGGCACTTCCTTTTGATCTCGAAGACGTTGATAAGGTGTTTACGGTTGGAATGGACTGGACTGGACCTAGGGGATACATGTTCGCGGTGAATCGGCTGGATGATGTCTATGTTGCTCGTACCCTCCACACTTTGCTCTTCCCCTCCTATCTTGATGATCTGCCTGCCTTTGTTACTACTCTGGATCACTTATATGCTTGGCGCAACCACCACCAAAAACTGAAGGATATCGTGCTCCCTGCTCTCCGAAAACATGAAGATAACCAGCATTTTGCTGAACTTTTTGGCTCTCTTCCTGCTACGACTACTACTACTACTACTGACATCAACTCTTGTATCTCACCTAACATCTACTTGACCCCCACTCAATCTCAAAAGCGACAGACTGTGACGTTTGCTGGCCTTGATGGCGACGACGATGATGATGATGATTATGACGACGAAGGCGATGATTGAAGTTTTTACCCCCCCCTCTTTACACATTATATTATGACTTTATTACATATACATTAAATAAAATAAAATAGGATTGGATGATACTCTTCCTAATTGCTCTTTGTCATGGCCTTACTGTAGGTGCAATATACTGTGCAACTTTTTTCTTTTTATCAATTCATCAAAGATCACATCTTTTACTCGGATGACTATATTAGCTCTTTTCATCTTGTTATAAATCAAGTATACATAGAAGATTATGTTCTATTCATTGGAACATTATCAAGCACCTCGGTCGCGCGGCGGACATTACAAATCCACGAAAAAGAAAAATTCGTGGAACTTTTTTTTTTTTTTTTTTTTTTTTCACCCTTCCCTCCTCTTCCTCATTTCTTTTGATTATCACATCCATGATCTCATGAGCGCTTATCGATCCAGCAAACGCCCACCACACATTGTATTCCTTGTGGATACTTCACCCTTCTTATACACCAATAATACCTTGGATGATTCCTCTGTGACCAGCCTACAAGCCATGATACTCCGAATCTTACTCTACTATGTGGATATGGTAGACGATCGTACAACCTGGGGTTTCCGCTTCTTCAATACCAACAGTGCTTCCATCACAATGTCCAACCGACGTTTTTTACCAGTCTCCTCACAATCCATTCAAGACTTTTTAAAAGAATTGTTTATCAAGGTGGACCAAGAACGAGCCAAACCACCAACCACCAACGATACGGATTCCTGCTACTCTAATCTAAAGCAAACCTTGATGCAAACATTGGCCGAATTCCGGTGGAAGGATATTGATCTTTTGGGTGCCTCGCCTCGGTCACAATCCATTCCAAATTCGACAAAAAGTGTCACTATCAAGAATTATATGTATGTGGTCTCTCATCGACCACACACCATGGATGATTTACAACATTATATGGGTGAATCAACGGCAATGGTGGATAAACATCGGGTATTGACTTGTATCCAGAAAATAGCAGATGATTTGAAACGGTGGTTATGGGATGATTATGCGAATCATCAAATATCTATTAATTGGATTGATAGGGAAGATACAAAGACACACAAGGTAAAAATGATATTTATGTTAATGGGAATGTGAAGGTGGTCTAATTTTTTTTTTTTTTTTTTTTTTTATAATTAGGAAGTGGATCTGTTGATTCAAACTGGATTTGGGTCAATTATGCAAATGTTTGGTGGTCATCTTATTACGGAAACTATGCTAAAACAAGATTATGCATACTGGGGGTTGTCTTTTGGTACTGTCTTTGATCATTATAGAAGTTTAAGTATGGATGCCACTCCGGAACTGAAATTACCCATATTACCTGACCCAAAAGGAAAGAAGCTGATATCCAATGATAAATCCAATAATAGTAACAATCAAATTGATACCCCAATTTGGTCAGGTCCTTTAATCTCGAAGACTACTAATGAAGGTAAAACAAGATGAATATAATGTTTGAAATACTGATCCTGTGTGTTATAGATCATCTTCAAGTAAACGCTGGCTCAATGAAAAGGTAAATCATTTATCGTTTATATAAATTAACCTTCTGACCTTTTTTTAATATTAATACAATGCTACTTGGCATAGACTCAAATCAACACAAAAACCCAACCGCAAACATACTAGATCAACAGAAACTGCTCCTACTACGACAATCTTTGATGGAGTGGAATCGATGGAAATAGTGACCTTTCTCTATGCGGTCGAAATTAAACGAGAATGGCTCCAACACATTGGTGAAGACGTTCATACCCTTTGGTCCTCTAACAACGACTTCTCAGCTATTGTCAGTCTTTTACAAGAACGCCACATGGTACTTATCGTACGACTCTGTCTCACTGCCAATGGTGGGAAATTAGCTTTAGTTGAACCTGTATTTGATGGCTGTGCCTCTATATCCCTCTTACCTTTGACTAGCGAAGACGAGCATACACTTCTTTTTGTTGACAAGACACAACATATGGTGGATACCTTTACTCCTTTCGGAACCAATATCACAGATGAACTTGGCTCACAACCTACCCTGCTGCATGAATCATCAAATGATGTCGCTTCTGTGGATATAGACTTGACAATCCCACCTTGTATAAATGTATTATTGGAAAAAGCTTCAAGGTAAGAACTCTTGTGAAAGATAGGGGGGAGTTTATTTACGTTAGTATGCTGATATATTCTATCTAGTAGGAAAAAGGTACCATTGCTCGATAAAACTACTCCTAAGACTTGCAACAAACCGACACCTGTTATATCAACCCGGGTCATGCCTAACACTTTGGATGAATTCACTAAAGCGATAAAAGATTTATATCTCGATACTCTATATACAACCAAGGTAAATCTCTCCCTCCCCCCTCACTACAGACTATATTACTAACAATATTTAATTATTATTCACGTTTGTTGATAGTATTCTTTATTGGACTCAATGACTCTTCTGCTCTCATACATTGATCATATATCAAGTCTCGCAAAACAAATCAATTTCGAGGCAAGTCCTTCAGGATTTATATGCATTATGATCTTTTTACTGACTATAACTTATCTTGTCTTAATAATAGATGTCCTCGGTGGTGGCCTCTCTACAGTCTATGATCATGCTCTCTTCCGACTTTGACGATAAACACCGAGTCAGTATTCCCGAAATGACGAAATCTGGTAGTAACAAAGGTAGCGAACAAGAAGTCCTCTGTTTCTCAAATTGGCTGGCTGGGGTGCGTACGAAATATGGGCGAAACACTGAACATGAAGAACTATCGTTCAAGGCACTCAAAATAAAAGAGTAAGTTAAAAATGAAATATACATTTATATATATCTCCAACTCATCTTTTATTTTTTCGTGATCAGTGCCAAGATGCAGGTTATCTTTTTATTAACAACGATCCAAACGATCAACCAAGGTAAAGAACGGACCAAGGCAACGATTGGAACCAAGAAAAAAAGGCGTGATTATCTTCCTGACATTGGACAGGCCAATTTGACAAGTGACAATCCTGAAGATCAACTGGAAATCTACTTTGATCGCATATTTATATGGGAACAGGTCTCGAACGTGGTGGGCTTTTTACAAGAACGCGATGCAGAGGCGGCTGAACAATCAACTGCACGACTGGATCCAGCAGATATCTATATCCATCAATTTTGTAGTCATTTGGAAAAATGGTAACAACAAGTAAAATATCAAAAAAAACAGAGGAGACGCCTTACTCATCTTAATATATATGATCAATAGTTTTGTCAAAAAATTACCAAAACTAATCGGGAAACTATGGGAAAAGGTGGACAAGGACGATGACAAGGATGACTTTGATGATGTATTTCCAACACCCAACAAAAGGCGAAAGACATTATTGGAAATGCGGATGCGTGGTGACTCTCCAGGCGAGACCATGACGGCAAACTGGATCGGTGACAGTCAAGAATCAACCACTTTTACCAAGAATCGATATCACCGTCAATCATCATCATCATCACAGCCATCGAATCAGCAACATGTAGAATCTCCATCGTCTGGCGCATCGAAACGAAAACAATCCATGTTTCCCATCCTACCATTCATGAAACGTGAAATCATCATGTCCAAGTCGGTCAACACCAAACCAAAACCACTACCGGAAACTACCACGACAGACACCAAACCTTCATTTAGGCGGACAGGAAGCTTCACCAAAAGTGCCACCTCACCAAAACGAAGTAAGTCTATGTAGTTATCTGATGTTTTTTTTTTTTTTTTGTTTACTAATCATCTCTTTTAATGAAACCAGATTATGTCAAACGGAAAACAACAACGGAAACGAATACTGTGGTTTTACGAAAACGTGTGCCCAACTCACCCACTACACCACGTACTCGACTAGCCAGAGAATTTGGTATTTCCATGACACCACGAACGACATCATCATCGACCAACTCATCAAACAATGTTGATATGCCAGTAACATCATCGACTTCCTTGATGGCTTCCTTGATGGCAACTTCACCTCATCGACCTAAATCCACTCGTGAATTTGGCATTGCAGTATCTCCAGCCAGGTCAGCAGCACGCAAAATTATAGGTCATAAATCACCTCGGGCTCATCGCACTGGCAGTGCGCGCGATTCACTTTATGCTGGCGATGAAGACACTACCTCGGATGGTCCTCGTGATTTGACCAATGCATTAATGGCGGCAGCTCGACATCCTACCAAAACCATATACCGTGCGAAACCTGATATCCGGAAAACCTTTAGTAGTTTATTTGATGATTAGATGTAGATATCGTTTAATAAAAAATCTCAAACTCAACCTCTTTTAATCCTAGTCTTTTTCAAAAAATCTCTTTGAAACGCCGATGCTGTCCGTACACGTGACGAGACCTTGGCTTCCCCCAAAAATCACGGGTGGATTAAACTCCGGCATGCCTTGATACACCCCCTTTCCACCGGTAATTCAACGTCCGACTTTTCTTAGGTCCTGCGCAAGACGTATTTTAAACGCCGTCTTGTTGCTTGGTCCTGTGGGAGTGGTCCTGCGCGGAGCATTCCCCTTTCTCTCTCCTCATCCTAATGGATATTGTCGGGGCTTTAATAGGTGGAAAATAAAAATGGTGCGCACAACTCCATTCAAATTCTCTTTCTCTTTATCTTTTTGGCCCAACATATCACACATCTCAACCGACAATTTATGGTAGATCAAGATCCATCTGACAGAGAAACCAAACTTCTTGCTGCTAGGAAAAAGGTAGGTACTTGTGGGGGAAGGAAGGATAAATGGTCAATAGCTCAACTAACTCCTTTTTTTGGGGGGGGGTATGATAGTTGAAGAAATTCCAAAGTAGAAAGCTTGCCAATCATGATAACAGTGAAACTCAATTCTCTTCTTCTCAAGAACAACCACCTTTGGAAGGTGCAGTGGGTGTACTATTTACAAATTACGACTCTCCTTTAGTAAAAAGGTAAGAAAACCCTCTACCCTTCTCTCAATACAAAAGTGAATACCTAATCAATGGTTGTATTTTTATGCGCCCTAGTAAGTCTGACGATATACAAAACCAACCAATGGATTCACACAACTTGGACTTGCATAATAGCCAACCGGCTGTCAACATTTCATCACCGCCTCAGGCAATTGTTGATACTCATCAGACCATGCTCTCCCCCGCACAACAGTTACCAGCAACATCACCAAGTCAAAAAAGCACCACGATGGATTCACAGCAACAAAATAATACAGACGCCTTTTCTACTCTTTCTCAACAATTAGAACAGGAACTGGTCAACCTCAAGGCACAAGTCGATCAGGTCCATCAGCAAAAAGTAGATTCCATACACTTTCTTCTTCAATCCTTGGTAGGGAAACATCACATGTTGGAACTGGATTATCATCGACTCTTGGAACATAACACCACTATTCAAACTCACCAATCAAAAGTGGCAGATATGGAACTCGCTTTGGAAATAGCACAGAATCAACCTATGGACGATCATCACCAATGGGTGGCCTTGGTAGACACTCTGAAAAAGAAGATGGTGGAATTAGAGGCGTCCAACTTGGATTTTCAGGCGGAAACGACTCGGTTGATTGATATGGTGAATGATCTTGAAGATACATTGGCGAAAACACAAGCGGATAACTATGCCAAGGACTGTGAACTAGGCGAATTACAAGCTGCTCTGCTGGAAAAGAATGATGCCGCCTTTCAACAAGCCCCATTGGATCACGACACTGACAAATTAGAGCAACAATTGGTCAATCTGCAGCAATTACTGGAATCGAAAACCCGCGATCATTCGGAACTGGTGATGAATAAGGATGACCTTCAAGTGGTTATCAAGGACTTGGAAAGAAAACTGGATACTCGTCATATCAAGGACGACGACAATATCAATACTCTGGTGGCGTCTGCACAATACCTCGAACAACAACATACCTCGATGAAGCAACAACTTGTTGAAGCGACTCGACAGGTGGAAGATAATGAAAAAACCCTCCTCTTTCTCAGGGACCAGATTTATCTTCTGGAACAGGACCGCGACCAACTTCATCAACAATTACATGAATGTCAAGAAGCACTCGCGATTAAAGGCAAGGCTCTGGAAACATCGACCGCCAATCTTGAAGTTTTGCACCAACAGTATGCAGAACTTGAACAAACAGTGGGTGAAAAGGAATCTCTGTATGCTGATCTCCTCGAAATTAAGAACAGTATGGAACAACAGTTGGTGAATGTCACTTCCGAGAACGATGCAACTAGTCTAGAACAGCAACAAGCCGTATTAGACAAGGTTACTCGAATCAAGCATAAAATCGATCGGGTTACCACACTCTATGATGGGATCGAGCAAAAGGCCGTCGACATTGACATGCTTTTGACAGCGCGACAACAAGAAAGGCAGTGCAAACAATCAGACTGGGACAACAATATCGCCGCACAGCATGATCAAGTATTGTTGGATTTGGACAATAAACGGACCGAACTAGATACCATTCAGCAATTATTAAAGGTGTCTGAATCTCAGGCAAAATCACATGCCGACAAATTAACTGATATGGAATCACGTGCTCTGGAACACCAGCTACATATTAGTAAATTGGAAACGGATCAACACATGTCTGAAGAAAAGGGTCGATTCTTGGAGGAACAATTGAAAATGGTACAAGATGAACTGGATGGACAACGACAGGTGGTGGAACGCTTGCAAGAAGAAAAATCAAGATTGGAAGCTCGCTTGGAATCATCTCATAACAATCTGGAGGCTCAACAGACATTGGTGGATACATTGAACACACAACTCGAGGACCGTGCCGAGAAAATCGAACAATTGGACGCCCACATCAAGCGACTGGAATCTGGTATGGAGAATGGTGATGGATGGCAAGTTAAGTATCAAGCATTGGATCAGCAATTCAAGGCACAAGAAAAAGTGGTGATGGAAAAGGAGACCGTACTGGATGATATGAGGGCGACACTGGTGCAACTTGAAGCACATGCCACTGACCTGGAACAACAATTGACATTGGAACGTGCTAATGGTACTACTACTGGCGACTACCATCAGCTATCACTGAACGACAAGTCCACGCCCAACAATGGTGACGATCTGATACAGCAGCAGGATAAAATCAACTCGTTAGAAACTCAGCTGACGGCATTACAACAACAATATGTCGAGCAAACACAACTCTATGACGAAAAGGTGGCAGCTAATAGCAGCAAGTATGAAAATATGGAAAGACTACTGGAGCATACCCGGCACCAATGGATGATGGAACAAACAAAGGTGGCCAATATGACGGAAGAAATCAGTCAGCTCCGATGGCAACTGCAACACCAAGTCAAAGATCAGCAGACATTACAACGCCGATTGGACGAAACCAAGCAACTCTTGGCTAATCGTGACCAGAACACCGAGGCATTGCAATGGCAAGTCACAGATATGGAAAGCAGTGTACGGTATCAGGTGGATCAGCTCAATGGACAACTCAAGGAGGCACAGGAGCAATTAATAGAAAAATCAAGACTGGTGGATCAACTACAGCAGCAATTGATGGCAGTTAATCAGAACACATCATCACCAACTATCACCGATGTTGAACACCCTTCTTCTGACGACCAGCCAAAAGAACTATCACCAACTATCACCACATCCGAACATCCTTCTTCTTCTGACAACCAGCCAAAAGAACCATCATCACCATCGATCGATCCACCATCAATCGATCAACCATCACCAGATTCAGAATCAGCACTGGAAATCGAAGTCAAAGAACTACGTCAACGACTCGAGCGACAATTTGACGCCTTTACCACCATCCGTGGCGAATTAACCACGGTGCGGGATCGACATTTGAATGCTGAACTCGTTGCTCAAAAGGAAAAAGAATCACTACTTCAAGAAAAAAAGGAAATGGAACTGACAATCGAACGACTACGAACGGAATATCAAGAACACCTGGAACACATGTGGGCACAGCATCAAGCCATGCGGGAACATCATGAAGAAGATTTGACGCTTGGGCGGGATGCGTTGGATGCGGCACAAGTCAAATTGATGCAGAATGGGCTCAGTCCGGTCAGTGAAAATGGATTTGAATGGGTAAATACGGATAGTGAAGATGACGATAACGATAACGAAAAGGCGCCGGCTGATAAAAGTCCATTGGTGGGGCAACTACCGCCATTACAAAAACCGGCCTTTTTTGAATTCTCGGAAACGCCTCGATGTAGTGGTTGTCAAACGGAGGTGATAGAAATATAGTTATGGTTATAGTCTATTTTAATAAAACAGTTTTATTTTCAAAAAAAAGCAAACATAGACCGGGGTTTGAAATCGTGTTACTATGCATTGTCGTGATTTTTATTGGTGGATTGGAAATAAATAAATTGTGTGTGAAAGAAAAGAAACATAAAATGAATATTATAAGAAGAAGAAAAAAAGGGGGCTGCGTAAGGATGTAAGTTCATAAAGAAATAAAAAAGGTATAGAAAAGAGAATACAAAAAAAAAAAAAGAAAACATGAAAGGATAAAAAGGCATAACAATATAAATGTACCTACAAAAAAAAAAAAAAAAAAAGAAAAGAAAAAACATAGACATTTGACCAAGACCTTATAGATTACGGTACCGTCTCTTTCCTGCACCTTTCATGGCCTGGATTTCTGGACTTAAACGACAATGGTCCTCCATTCTTAAATGTCGTTTCAAGGCATCCGTTCGAGCAAATGGTTTTTTACACGACAAACACATGTAAGGTTTAGCACCTGTATGAACTCTTATATGACGTTGAAGGTCATGTTTACGAGCGAATGCGCGGGGGCAAGTCAGGCAAGGATAAGGTCGATGTGGTGTGCCAGCAGGAGAAGGAGATGAATAGTCAACACGTGGGGCATGGCTGGCGTCAAAGAAATAGGATTGTAAATCATGAAGAGGATCTGCCAATCGAGACATGTCTTCAGAATAAGGTCGCGGAGAAGCAAGTGATGATAAGGGTGGTGATATGATGGGGGAGGATGACGATGAGGAAGAAGAAGAAGAAGAAGATGGCCATGACATGGTAGGCATTGTTGTCGGAGTGTCAATGAAATTGGTATCATGCAAAGGTGATGGATGATGGATGGCAAATCCATTTGAGGGTGTAAGATAGTAAGGTAGAGGTGAGATGACGAGAGGTGGTGGTGGTGGGGTTTTCAATTGATGAGGCATGAATGAATGATTGTTACAAGATGAGCCGTCCGCCATCATGAATGGATAAGAGTAAGAATGAGATGAATACATTGAAAAAAGTAGTAGCAAAGAAAACAAGAAACTTGGTATTTCCTAACAATCTTTTTTATTAGCATCCTTTATATATATATGTGATATATAGTTTTCCGTCTTCTTGTTTTAATTACCCATCTCCCGTGGCAATCACATTTGTCAATCAATCAATCAATATGAAAAAGTAAAATAAGCTTTTTTCCAGGGGGGGGATAGAATAAAGTAGTCAGGGGTATAAAAACCCTATTGGCTCGTTCGCTCGCTCCACTACCGCGGTTTGAATCTGCATGATCAAGATAGGATAGTGAATCAAGTGTTGTGTGTATATGATGAGGAGGTAGTAAGAATAGGAGTGACAAAAGGAGCATAGGATAAATGATTATTAAGACTCTTGTCGATCGAACCCATTACAAACCTGATTTTCCTTCTCCTTCTTTGATGAGAAGTGGGGTCTCCGACTAATAAAAAAAAAAAAAAAGGAGGGGACGATGATGATGATGATGATATAATGTTGATGTATAACGCGCATCCGATTATAAAATAAGCTTTTTTAGCAACAACTAAAATATAACATTATATCATAATATCATATTAAGAGAACATCTTTAAAAGAAAGTAGAAAAAAAAAAAAAAAAAAAAAACTTATCAGATGCATGATGATAGTGAGGAGCAAAAAAAAAGGAGAGACACTGTCCTAAGAATGTTAATAGACAATAAATCTATTGATCGTATGATATACATTGTCCTTCTATCTTTGTTTAAGGCATACTCCCTTATTCCCATTTTTATCAAAACACCGGGTTAAAATAAAGTGGATTCCGAATAAAGTTGATCGTTTCCGTTTTTGGACTTGTGCCGCTCATTTACAATGCTGCATAGTTGTCTCATTGTCCATTATATTCCATACTTTTTATAAATATTCTATCGCATCCATTGTGAAAGAGACTGCCAATGGTAGGGATGATGTTTATTTTTAACCTTCCCTCCTCCTCAGTTTCGAAAATGAATACACATGTATGTACAAACTCGTCAATTAGGTGAATTGACAAAACCCATGTCATCCCCCCCTATATGCGACTTTTTTTTTTTTTTAATTGTAAGTTTTTGTTTGTTTATTGAAGATGATGATAATACAAATAAATAGAGGTGGACAAGTAAAATGTAAACGGTGAGGTAAACTAAAGGGAAGGAGGGGTATGTATGACTATATGAATAAAAGAAGAAGAAATGAGAATACAGTAAGGGGGGGTCTATAATAGGGTATTATTCAATTCAGACTCGTTTTGCCGGTGAGTCGTATTGATGGTCCGTGGCACTATGCACAATAAAAGAGTGATGTTAGTCCTATGCTCCTCTGATTCCTTTCTTTTTCTTTTACCTTGTCGCTTACACAGAGGATGATTATCCGGTGTCAAAAGTTGGAAGCTGCACATGAGATCTTTATCCACACTCATGACTGCACCCAGATTATCGAATTCACCACAATAATTTGGCGCCGAGAATACAGTGACCAAACTCCGATTATGGAAGAATTCGTACCCGCCCTCTACGACCATATGTGCCCGACAGATCAGATCCAAATCAAACCTTGCCAAAAAATCGTCGATCGCCTGTTGCCCAAAACAATACGATACCCCACGATCACTCGGTTGCCATTCTGCGGTTTCATGAGTGGGATCCGACCATAGTAGATCATTTAATAGGCCGTAATCAGGTACGTCCACGGGTCGTTCGATGCGTCGGATATCGTCCATACTGGTTAGGGAGGGTGAGAGACCGCCATGAACACAAAAGATCTTTTCACCTACTAGTGCGGCAATGGGAAGTGTGTTGAAGACGTCGACAAAGACACGCCAGGTTTTCACACTAATGCGTCGTTTACATTCATCGTAAAATCCATACACTAGGTGTATAAAATATAAAGGATGAGTCGATCTTTTTGTGTGATAGGGGGTGGGAGTCTTACCTCGAGTCACATTTTGATTTTCATGATTACCACGGAGCAAGAAGAATGTTTCAGGATATTTAATTTTATAGCACAGTAACAATAACATGGTTTCCAGACTTTGTTTACCACGATCGACATAATCGCCTAAAAAGAGATAATTGCTGGAAGGAGGATGGCCTGACATTTGGAATAACCGGATCAAATCAGAGTATTGACCATGTGTATCCCCGACAATCTTGACAGGTGGTGATAGTTCCAATAGTGTCTATTGATATCATTAGTGATAAAGAGATGTAAGTTCCTTCAAGTTATTCCCCATTCTATTACTACTATTACTTACAGGTTGCTGTAAGAATATATCCATGGCCACATGACATATCGTATCAATTTCGAGTACTGTCAGGCATAACCGTGATTTAGTCCCTTTATGTTTACCGTATCCTGCATCCAAGAGTCGTTCAATATAATCATCGATAAGACAGGTACCTGTGGAAGAGTTCATTGTGGAAATGCTAGATGCTACAGAGACATTACGATGGTGTTGTAACTTTTTGGTTTTGCCATGTTCATTGTTATGTGGGACTTGTAAAGTATCGTTGTGAGGTATGGCTAATTTGTCAGTGTCTTCTTCTTGTGGTGATGGTGGTGATGGTGATGGTATCATATCAGAGGAATCGTTACATATTATAGGCAGTGGTGGTGACGGTGGCGCTGGTGGTAATGTATCCAATGGTCCTGTACCTTTCTTCTTTTTGTTCTTGTTGCTGTTTTTCCTTGTGTCTGTCTTTTTGTTGTCCAGAGTTTCCTTGGTTTCATGGTAATTAGAGTCGCCTTGATTAACTTTGGATTTGTTATTGCTAGGAAGGTGCTGGTGTTTGTGCAATGTGGATGGAGAAGAGACAGAGGCAGGAACCATGTCAGGCCAAATGTTCTTGGGTGGGGGAGGCATACTATAGCTTTTTGATAATTTGTTGGATCTTCTTCTGCCATTTTTCGATGATTGGTTCCCCATATCACTTTTCACTCTTTTGGTGAACCGAGTCGAAAAAGTGTGAAAGAAAGAAAGGCGAAAAAAAAGGGGGGATGGGTAGAGACAGGGAAAAAAAAAGTGAAGATTTTTCATGCTCCGATAGACTTTGATTTGTTCAAGCGGCGCTGGGTCCATGGAATGACAGGAAAGGAAGGAATAATGACCGTTCGAACGAAAAATACCCTCTTTTCTAGCAACCTATCATCAATGTACCTTCTTCTTACTATTAATGTAAGCATACCCTTTACGAGACTGTATTCTCCTATGACATTGGGGTAAAAAAGAAGAAGACGAAGCAGTAATCACATCTCTCGCTATCTAAGCCTGACCTTAAAATATCATTTATGAGATGTTTATTACTTTCCATTTTAAATTATGCACAAAATACATTGATCAGCACAGCCGAAAACCATCATCCTAATTAGTCTGTTTGATACGTGATGAACTAGTGACAGAGTAAAGATGATATAACACAAAGAGTATGACCCGCTTGAAAGGTCTCATTTATGTAAGAACTCCCATCGAGGGTATCATTCCTGGGGCGTCTCGAACACTGACAACAAGAAAATCGAGCCTACTTTATTGTGTTACATGTGCAGTAGATGATACACGTTGACATGTGCGGGCGATGATGATGTCAATTTGCAAGCTCTATTTTAGAGAAACTTCAACCCCCGCTTCCTTTTTTTTTTTTTCGGTAACCCACGTTTTTTACTTTTGATGTACTGTACGCACATATTAATGCTTCTACCAATACATGTATCATATTTCGCATCTATGGTGATACACTATACCCCTGAGAAAAGTGGCTCGACATATATCTATAGCCATTGTTTGAGCAACCCCGCGTTTCGGAAACCGCATGTGCATTCTTTTTTTTTCATGGTCATATGATGAATTAGCACCTTTATCAAAAATAATATCCAGAATAGAGATCATATTAAATGCTTCTGTAACATTTGTCAGACAGCATGAAAAAAACAGGCCATTTGAAATCCCGATAATGCTCGAGCTAATTTGGCTTTGTTTGTCAAGTGTCTATACGACTAATAAGCCCTATCAGGATAAACCAAAACTATACACTTCTAATCCTCTTTGATTTGTCTCTTTGACTGATGCAAGTGACAGGCAAAATAAGGAAACTCCTTACAAAACGCCAAAAAGGGTACCCCCTGAAAATCAAAAAAAAAAAGTTACTTGTATTCTGACAACACTCGAGTTTGGGAGAGTTCATGATTTGATTCCCAGAAACATATAACAGTCGGCTGCTGGAGTATCACTTTAGGAGACGGAAAAAGATTTCGGAGCAACAAGGAATCTTAACAGCAAGAACAACAAACTAGGAACAGGTAACATGCTCAAGTGCTAAAATCACTTTTTATTTGGCTCTAATGTGGTGAGGTAGGAGAAAGAAAGAAAGAAAGAAAATACAATCAAGATTTACACATCATGAGCATGAACTGTGCATGAATACCATCATCACAAAAGAAGATCCTGTACACTGTAGGTGGTAAGTTTTTCCAGGGATTATATGCATGAATTCAAGATCAGCATCATTGAAATAATATTCATACTACTGTATGACATTTTGTCAGGTACTACCAATAACTAGTGAGAGCTCTAGTTTTCAATTACAAACCTCGCTTCAATGAAGAAAAAGGTTGAATACGTCTACATGGACAAATAGAAAACTCTCTCTCAAGTATATATTACCCAAGTATATTGCATATACATCGTTCATAAAGAGAAAAGGATTTACCTCTGATCAACTTTTACTGACGCCCACCCCCTTTTTGCAAAACATGTTCTGTATGACTGGCATTAGCGGGGGTTAAAAGGTGCATGAAAGGTCAAGTTGCATGAATGGGGGGGGGTTTCCCGAGGAGCCGAGTTCACGATGATCAGCCTGAAAAAATCAAAATGTATAAAAGGAACAATACCATATTTTATTTTTTTTATAATTACTATCAACTCAAATCTATCATCTCTACTATGGTTTCCCAAACATCTATTTTACTCCTCATGGTCGTTTCTGCTGCTGCTGTCAGTGCAATTCCCGACACCGATGCTAATTTACAAACAGCACCTCCGGCTGCTACAAACTCGGACATTGACTTTAAGAAACTTGGCAATTTTCTTACGTGCTTGTCCAAGGAAACACAAGAGCCAAAAGTTCCTTTGCCTGTTGGAGACTCCCTTACTGGCGTTTTAGCCCTCAACAAGTGTGTTTTGGAATCTTATGGCCCAGTGAGTGCCACACCTGCTCCAGATGCTCCCATTGAATAGGAAATAGCCGCGCGCTCTATTATTTAGTTAATCAGTCAAAAAGATGATTACATTTAAACTATTCCTATTTCTTTTATATAATCTGTTATTAACCTAATCTATTGATCAAAATGCACCAAAGGATTCATCATCCTTTCCTTTTCAGTATCCCATTATCCCTTTTAACTTTCTAGTTGTAATAATAATAACAATAAAAAGTGGATAAACTATTTGCTCAAGTGTTCAGACCACAGTACTATGTCAGTCAACTTGTAACCAAGATAATGGGCACTGATAATTGGACTGCCTTCAAACCATAAAGAAAATGAAAGACAAATGTATTTTTATATCAGCTAGCCTTGGCATAGAATAATGACACAGTAGCAAATTGATGCAAAATCTTTTGGTGATTGTGGGGGGGGGGGAATAACCTTTATTTTCAACATACTCTACCAAGAAAAAAGAGCACTTGGTCACTTGTGTGATCATGTCAAGCTAGAACTGAATGTGAATCGGTAAAGGGGTCAATGGCTACCCAAAAAGATATCCGATCACAGCAAAAAAATAACGTCCAGAAACCTATGAATTGAAAAAAAAAAAGTTATTTTGTGCCCAAGAGAAAACCTTAAGCAAGAATTCACTTTTCCAATGTTGCATGAATTCGACCACGGATTTCTAACCCCGCATGTTTTTGACTGCGCCCTTCACAACAAACTGGAAAAAGACCCAAATTGCCCAAGCCAGTAATACTATATGCAGTGAGACAATTTCGTATTTTATAATAAACAGGGGCTACTCAACTGCTTACAGTAGGAAGTCATATCGTGGCTTTTTTTTTGTTTCAATAGAATCATGATTGTTTATTAGAATTATTTAAATGATACATATATAAAAAGGGATACATTAAGGTAATAAAAAAAAAAGCAAGTCGGAGCTAGTGACCCAAAAGAATGTAAAGTAAATGAATGTATGTCAGTGTCCATAAAACCAAGCATCCAAGTGATTTGATAAACCAGGTGTGGTGAGGAAGGAAGAAGGAAGATGATGATGATCGAGTAAAAAATGAAAAGGGTCCTTGGGAATAGTGATTGACGATTCGGTGATGGGAACTGAGTAGTCAGAAGCGGGAATAATCATAGCAGGAATAGGTGTGGGTTCTTTAGTGGATCGCCGAGTGTTCTTGATCTGATTCCATCTCGTTCGACATTGACGTTGGGTACGACTGGGAATACATCCCGCCACACGGATCCAACAACACCCTACTTGTGAAACGGCTTGACGTAATGATGCATCTTCATCCTTGGTCCAACGTCCTTTACGTACTGCTGGATCAAGTGCTTCGGTCCATCGCGATTGACATTGGATTCCTGTTCGATTAGGAATATGTTGAGCGATATCATTCCACGGCATAGTGTTGTTATTGTCGTTTTGGTAACTTTTGACGGCCTCCAGCAATACTTTGTCTTCATCCGCTGACCATCTTCCTTTATGTACTTTGGTGCTAGAAAAGGGGAATGTGAGATGGGGTGGAGTTTTACTATAGTGCCTTACTTTAATGCACCGTGCCATCGAGTCGAGCACTGAGCAGGTGTTCGACCAGGAATTGTTTGAGCAATCAATGACCATCTATGGCAACCATACTTTTTGACAGCATCTATTAGTAAATCATCTTCTTTTGGAGTCCATCGGCAATAGAATTGACGAATACCATCTTGTTTAAATACAGAGAAAGATCCAAAAGAAGCTGGCATGATAAAGAGGAAAAGAAGAAGGTGGGGGGGGAAGTACACTATATATAAGAGAATCAAAATCTAGTACTTTACCGCCTCCCCCACACACACCCCCAAAAAAAAGATAGACAGGTATTTTCGAATCTTTGGCTCATCTCGGTCGGGTTACCAAATATGAGATGGATTCCATGTAAAGTTATCCATAAGAAGAGAGTGAATGGATCATAATATGTTCATCTTCAATCTAATCAGGAGCATTCCTCTCTGTCTCCCCCCTCCCTCTCACTATAGAGTGTGTGGTGCGAATAAATACACTCACTCCTTTGTACCTGAAAACATGGATGACCCGAAATTACTTTTGTAATCTGGGGTAACAAAGAGTGACAGATTTTCCTCATTAAATGTTTTTTAATACCCTTCCGTGTGAAATACCCAGTTCTGCATGAAATATCTTTCTACTTCGCTTACCCGTACAAACAAGGAATGATCCAGTTGATCGGTTCTTTTTTTTTTTTTTTTTTGGTTTTGTTTCGTTTACTTTTTATGTCTTGATCGCCTCGGTTCGCTGTTTGAAAATCTGGAAGAGAGGAAGGACCCTCCTAACCGATCCTAGAAAGTGGGGTGTCCCAACATGGATTACATTATCTCAACATCATATTGATCTCCACACCAAAGAGAGGGGGAGTACAAAAGACCAACAAGAGGGGAAAAGATCGTTTATGTGAATATTTAAGAGCTTTTTTTTTTCTGCCCGTTGATGCCTGAACACAATGGTCAGGACAATGGAGCCCCCCCCCCACTTACTAGGTCTCTACTCATCATTCAAACGTCAAGTATTAGGCTTTTAGTAGATAATTTACAGTCATCATTTGTTGAATTAGCCAAATCAATAAAGTCATCCTACATATATTCTTTTTATTAATCAAGTTTTAAAAAAGCCAAACAACTATACTACAAAAGGTCATCCATCCTAAATTTTGTGATTATATGTACATACACATCTTCTTTCCCGTCCATAGGTACCGCCACATTTGTCCACGGGGGCCATAAACCAATCCGAGATGCCTTGATGAGTTTAGTGGCAATGCTGTGATGTGGTGCGTTCATATAGGCGGTGGAAAATAGGCAAAGAAAAGGTGATGGATCGTCGTCGTCGTCATCCACACACCAACCAAACAGGAGTCCACCTTCTTGCCAGGATTCCACCAAACGACATAATCGACCCCCCGTTTGTGCACAGAATCTTGATATCGAGCCATGTTTTGCCACTAGACAATTAGAAAAGGGGTTTGTTACTATCATTCCTACATGTCCTATCACCTTATTACTTTCAATATTCATTGATGTTTGCCATTGTTGGAATGTGACGAGTTCTTGATTTATGCAATCCAATGCCATCGATGCCAGTCCACCTCTAGTATATATAAAGAGTTAGAGAGAGAGAGAGAAACAGGGAGGACTTACTCTTTGATAGGCAAATGTGTCTTGTAATTGGTATGCTGATTCTTGTCGAGAATGAATGAGAGTGGTGGTGGTTGATGGGTATCCTGAGATTGTTGGTATAAAGAGTCGTTACTAATGTTGGGTGCGGTGGTATTATCATCATCATCATCATCCAATGATAACACAGTACTTAGAGAATCATTGTCATAGTCGTCGTCTTCTTCCTTTTCGATCGCCTCCAATTGATGTTCCAAGGCACTTTTATGTCGAGTGTGGAATCGAGCTGAAGAGTCCGGTCGCCATTGATCCAAACCCGCCAAGGCTTTGAAAGGTTTAAATGTCTTATGATTGTCCGTTTCGTGGTCGTCGTGGTCGTCGTCGTCTAGATCGTTATCAATAGCTTCCTCCATATCATCCGCCTGTTTAATCGAGTCGTCAGATGCATCTTCAATAGGATCGCTATTGTACCCTTCGATAGAATCATTAGTGTCGCCTTCTATAGATTCTTGATCCCCATCTTCAATATCACTGTCAAAGTCTTTCTATTTAATAAAGGTTAATATACATGTTTCTGTTAATGAGGAAGGTTTACTTACTTCCAATGGTGAAGATAATTTTCTCATGTGAATCCAAGAATTCTATCACCAGTCCAAATAAAAACATTGAGTATTCTACAGAGTTAGTGGCACGTATGATAGAGACTACCTTGGTTCCTTGGTTCTTCATGTCAAAAAAGAAGCACTACATTGTCGGGATTTCAACCCGACTTTAAGTCTTTGTGACTTGAGCGGGGGGTCTTTCTCTCTCTCTCTAATAAAAAACAATTTTCCCATTCCCTTCCTTGTTTTTTTTTTCGAATTCGACATTATTTAATCAACATGGGTGGACTTCGAACCGATCCTGCTATTGAACGATGGGCACATCTTCGTGAAAACACTCACCTTTACTTCAAATGGAACCAACGCACCACTCGACGTACTCTTTTCTGGGGTGTAGCCATTCCTGTCGGTTTGACCATCCTCTCCTATGCTACTGATGTAAGTTCAAAAATGAAAAAAAGAATGATAACAAGACTAACTTTTTAATGACGGTAATAGCGTAAATGGGATTTCTCTGCTGCTCAAACTAAGGAAGATCTTTTGGTCAAGAAGAACTAGATGGACACCACCTCTTGATACACACGAACTGGGCTCCCTTATAAACCTTTACTAGTTATCCATAGTCTCCTTGTTGCCTTTAGGGAAATGAAAATAAAGACCGTAGATTGTCCAATTTTTTTTTTAAATTGTCTATGACGTTTTATAGGATGGGGATCAATGTAGTCTAGTTAAAATGATTGGTAAGTCTTTATAGCTGGGAAGAAACAGGATGGGAAAAGAATGAATGGTAGGATGGTCTTGTTTGGTTTTTTAGACGATGATGATGATGGGTAGCAAATCTAAAAAGGGGTCTTACAGTTGCCTAGTTTGTTACATTGATATAATAGAGGGCGGGGGAATACATACTTTGTCTCACTTCTGTAGATATTGTCTTTTGGCGCAGGCCTGTATCAAAGTCAAAGATAACTTGGACAAGATCAGGTTTCATGCTGCAGGTCTCTCTTGATTTTATTAGGTACAGAGACCGTTTGCTCTTGACATAGCCACATCCATTGAGGGAATCCGAGGATTTTTGCATGAATTCCATTTAAAACTCCGGTGTGCTTTTTTCTTCTTCTTTCGCCGAGGTTTCTTTTTTGTCACTTGTCCAGGCTATGTCAGTTGTTCCTAATGACATTTTTGTTCAAATGCATAACAAGGCGACTTTTTATGAACCATAAAGTCTCAAGTCAAGTTGTAAAGCTACCCAATCTATTATATGTATATATATTCTTTGATCATATTACCCTATCACTATGACATAAGAAATAGGTAGACTCGTATCGATATCTATATTTATAATTGAATAAGCTACCCCTAAACCAAGAAAAGAAGAAGATGATGATGGTTAACTATAAAACATAAAAGCATTGCTAATACATACTGGCGAAGAGTCACTTGGATGGTATTTGCTATCAAATGAACATATTCATTAGATACAACAGAGAGATTACATGAATCATCTGTTTATCATTGGAATAAGGTGTGTAACACTTTGTGATGATGACGGCCTATGCGGGGAATTCAAATTCAGATGACCTATTTTCGATGATTTTCCTTTCCACCCACTATTTCCCCTGGTCTTTCACTCTTCTTCCACATCTATATTACAGCAAATGAATGACGACCATGGATCCAGAAGACATGGCTATTATACCAAATCACTGCAAGGAAACCACCAACCCAATGAAAAGAAGCGCCCACCATCACTTAAAGAACACCAAGACCAGTTGAACGAACTGTTTATGGCTCAGGAACAACTTTTTAAAGCAAATAAACAACGTAACCGGGTATATGAAGAAAACGCGCTACTGAAATATCAATTATATCATTTACAATGTCGGGTGGATTATCTTTTGCGGTATCCTGTTGTTGCTGCAAATCTACAATGATACCACATTTAATTTATTTAGAATAATCATATTATTATTAATTAATCAATAAACAAACAAATGTTAACCTATACTATGTGTGGTTGAAGGGCGGGGAGGGGAATGTTAAAAATCCAACATGAGTTGTGGCAAGATCTTTTCTAAGTGTTCTAATTGGACTTCATTATCAGTGTCAGTTTGTCGTTGGGCTTCTTCAGAAGCTCGATGGATCGCCTCTATTAAAGATGTTATAAAGTGAGCAAGTCTTATCAGTTGCCCTTTTTTTTTAAGAACTTGCCTATTGTAAAGAGTCTGAAGAATTCAGCGGAGAGTTGGAGGGCTTGGGCATTACACTTGGTTCGAGGATCTTTCCAAACAGACTTCATCACAGCGTGGATAGTATCCTATAAAGAAGACTCGAGTTAGAATATAGTTATTTTTTTTTTTTTTTTTGCAATAGTTATTACTTACAGTTGAGAAGGTAGTATCATTGCCGTCTTCCATTTTGAATGTGAGGCAGATTCTTTTTTTTTAAAAAAAAAGAGAGAGAAAGAGAGAGGGTCAAAGTCGGAGTCAGGAGGGGTTTTTATTTTATTTCAGAGACATAAAAGGGGAAGGGGGGATAAGAAAGAAGGGAATGGGTATGAATATATAGCACTAGTAAATAATAGTTAAGAGAGAGGTCCATTTAACAGGCACAGGATCCACTGGTTTTAGTAGAAGGTTGAGATAATTCCACACGGTTTGATCCAGAAGGACGACCACCATTTCGATTAGACATTATATATTCCAAAGGTATTTTTTCAGCTATAAGATATATATGTATATAAAAAGAGTGAGTACTAAAAAATGGCCATCATGATCATTTTACCAATGGCGGCAAATACAGCATCCACGTTAAGACCTGACTTGGCCGATGTTTCAAAGAAGAGTAAATCGGCTTCTTCAGCATAAGCTTTGGCATCCTCCGTTTGTACTTGTCGTTCCTCTTCATCAGCGAGATCCACTTTGTTCCCAACCAAAGCAATCACAATATCTTGATTCGCTTGACGTTGTAATTCCTTTACCCAAGATTTCGCCTTTTCTAACGTTGCCTAGAAAGAAAGAAAGAAAGAAAGAAAAAAGCTTGGTTGAGTTTGTTTGTTTTTTAAAAAAAGATGTGTCGTGCTTACTGATTTGGTAATATCATAAACCACTACAGCAGCTTGAGCACATCGATAATACATGGGGGCCAAGGAATGGAACCGTTCTTGACCAGCAGTATCCCAGATTTCGAATTTGATGGTACGATCGTTGAGATGACATTTTTGAGTTAAAAATGCCGCTAAAGTGTATACATCTAATTAGTATTCTTTGTGTGGCTGGCTAGTTCATTACACTTACCTCCAATGGTAGGTTCCCTGTTTTCAGCATATTCACGATTGACAAAACGTAAGACAAGACTTGATTTACCAACGGCAGATTCACCTAAAAGAGAGAAGAAAGAGTTAGATGAAGAAGAATGTTGTTACCAAGTTGGATGATAAACAACCTTTCTTTTTTCCAATAACAAATAATTATTTTCCTTTATTTTTTTTTCTTACCTAATAAAACTAACTTGACGTTAGCTGCCTTGCCATTGTTAGGAAGACCAGATGGTGTGTTAGTGGAAGATGCTTCAGCCATGGTGACGTAAAGTAATGTATTCCTGAGAGAAAAAAAAAAAAAATGAAGAAAAGGAGAGAAAAGGAGTTTGGAATCCACAGGTGTTTCTATGTCGCTCTTTGAAATTTGTGATTAGACTGCACACGTTGAGAAGAGCAGTATGGCACTGAACGCATATAGCATTACCACACTCACTTGTAAAAGGGAAAGTGCTTTATTAAAGCCTTCATACACACACACACAGAAAAAAAGCACTTTATAAGTTGCGGGTGCAGATGGTTTTGGGAGCTACGCATTTTATTGAACCTCTTTTCACAACCTATTTCAAACTATGAGGTATTGTAACTTGCTATTTCTAATACCAAAGTCAATGGATGTGAAAATAATAATAATCTTAAAGTGACCAAACTTTGTCCGCATGCGTCGATTGTCGTAATACACAAATAGGCTCACTTTAGAATCAGTTGACCATTTTTCCACAAACTGAGTGAGTGTGAGCATGATCCCCAGTGACAGCGATTTTGCATTGTAGTGGGTGGGCCGTTGTTCTTTAGAGGGAGTTTTCCATAATACATTCCAATTTTCCGCCCATCAAAGTCTTTTGGCATAGAACTAGAAAGAAAAAAAGATCAGTTAGTCGGAGGATCGTCAAAAGGCTATTGTCTACTTGCAAGAATTTTGCGTTTACTGCTCCATCACATCTGCCGTACTTGTTAGCGTTGACTTCTTGAAAGATAGTACCATTGACAACAATAAGGAAAAGTACCAAAGGAGCTATTGATGGACGTAACAAGTACAACCCTTCCACAGGCTAGCAAGAAGGTTAAGGTTTCTTAAAAGAAAAAGCAAGAGCAACAAAAGTCATCATGAGTAGTAACGATCAATAAAAAATATGGAAAGAAGACAAAGAAAAAACAAAGAAAGAAAGAAAGAGAGAGAAAATGAGACAGCCCAACACCTTTTTTATATTGATATCCCTTCTTAGTGTCAGATCCTATTGGTTCGCAGGTTTGTATTTACATATGACTACGATCTAGAAACTCATACACTTATCTTAGCCCATGTACATTATTATCACTAATTTATCATATCATAATGTGGCCAAGTGTGTCTGAAACTTATCATAGCACCAGTACAATCAATACTTGATTTAACATTCATGCAATCGATTCCGATATTCAAATCCCAATATTCCCCTTATTTAGTGTAGTCCTTTTGTTGATAATATCTAAATAAACTTATTTGTATACTTTAAAATATCTTTTATTGATTTTTTTATATATGTATGTCTATAGCTTGATCCATTCACCTACGGAGCAGCCACCATATTCAAATACAAATTGCATAGAAGAGTTTACATGTTGTGAAATAAAAATCACCCATGTCACGCTTGTTCCAAACTATATATATGAATATATGTTTTTGTTCGCTTTGATTAATAGGAGACTTTCTCCAGTTTTCTTCACGTTGAAAAGGAATAAAAGTTCATGCAGCGGGCTTTGAAGCCATGGTCCCTTTCTATCACCTTTTCGGAGTCTGGGAATTCGTACAGAGGTTATATATTTAAATCTCGATACCAAATGCGGCAATCTCCTTTCCTACACATTGGCTCTACTTTTGAATTGTCATCTGTATGGGGTAAAAGTTAATTGTCAAAATAGGCAGACTAAATGAGTCTTGTTCCTATGATCACCAAAAAGTATCAAACATACCAGGATCTTTTTTTTCACCCAAAAATAAATTTCAACCCCCGTCTTTTTCTTTTTGATTAAGGTGCGTGGAGTAACTTGTTTTTCTCTTTCCTCTTCTTCTCACTTTTTCATTCTCTCATTATGGAATCTGACCACTGGACACAGCTAAAGGCAAGATACTCTCGAATGTGAATATACCAGGTTATGTATAAGTGTGCTTTAGACTATGCTACTTATCTTTTTTATTTGTCTGAAAAACGAGAAACGTTTTAGAAGGAAATCCATGACAAGTGTGTCGCTCACAAGTACACCGAGGAATCAGGTAAACTTTTATAAAAGAGGACACACATATATGACTGATTTGTTTGTCTTTTTGTATTGAAATAGATAAGTCATTGTCTGTGGCTATCACTGCTATCCTTCAGAGGGAAAAGTCTCCTGAAAAAGTCTCGACTATATTGACAAGTTGTAAGTTTGGTCAAAATCTGATCTAATTCTTGACTCTAACATGATTTTTTTTTAATAATAATTTAGTAATTAATTCTACTTATGGTAAGTGGCAACAAAAAAAAGGGGGGGGAACACGGACTCACATTTACTGCGCGATCGCGCGTGTTTATAGATCAACAATTGACAACATGGATGATTACACGTCTGACTGAACTTGAATGTCACACAGCAGCGGAATCACCTACTTTACGCTCTCAACAGAACTCGACAACTGAAATACAACAAGGTAAAATATATACTTGATTATATGATACACCAAAAAAAAAAAAGCTCAATCATTTATCAACATAGTCTATCCTCATGTACTCACTCGGTTGGGAAAACGTACAAGATGTCCGGACTGGCCATTATGTGATAACAGGCAAACCTGTCGCTTCTTCCATCCTACCACTGTTTGTCGGTAAGAGGGGGGGGAGTGTATCAACATAACGGATCGGCTCACACTTTTCTACATAGTAAATTCCCTGATTGTCCAAAAAAGACCAAACATTGTCTCTTTATCCACCCTTATCTCCCACCAAAGAAACAATATCAAACGGATCTGACTGAACGTGCTTTTCCTTGTCGATACTTTCCCTTTTGTGGCAAGGATGATTGTCCTTACTTTCATCCACCTTGCTCTCAAAAGGCTTATCTGACCCTTTGTTACTATGGTGAAGCATGTACACGGCCAGGGTGTCCCTACCATCATATTAAAGACAATGTAAGTGACAATAACAAAATATTGGGATCCTGTTACAACTCTTTTTTTTTTTTTTTTTACTATAGTGCAAGTTTGATGGGGCATGTACTCGATTTGGATGTCTTCACAAACATCCTATTCAACTTGGCAATTCTCGTCACTACTCATTGGTCATCAACAACAACAGCAATGTTCAAAACACAGAAACGGTTGGATGACATCTCTACATTCCTCTTCCCCATAGTATTCCCCCTCCCTTAGTATAGTCCAGTTACCCATTGTTTTTATTATGTAGCTCTCGTATTAATAAATTCAAATTCCGTACCTCCTCATCTTTTTTTAAGATCCCGAGGGCTAAAAAGAACTTTTTTTTCTTCTTCTCTTTATCTATAATACCCTTCTTGCTTTTAATTGTATACGCATCATGTATCCAAAACAGACAGATTCTTCTTTGGATCGGTTATCAACAACAGCTCAACATGCAATACCTACACCCGATCAGTCACCACGAGGGTCTTTGCCTTTTGATGACCGAAATGACAGCCAAACGTCAAGTAAGTATCACACATGACGAAAATAAAGTTTTATTAATACATGGGGGGGGGGTTATTGTATGATCGATCAGAACCACCAGTTGAAGGCAAAATTCCACTTCCTTCCGATTTTTTTACCCATTCATCACCACCACTTCCTATTAGTCCACTCTCGTCATTTAAAGCCCAAGAAGAAAGTCGCCAATTGAAACAAGAATGTCAATCCATGACCAGGGACGTTCGCAACACATTCTCACAATTAAAAATGACGTCTACCGACGATGCTGACACCTCTCGCACACCACCGACCCGAGCCAATTCCATGACTAAACCACTGGGACGACATAAACTCAGCCTGAACCATTTCATCTTGGAGAAAACCGTGGGCACAGGATCATTTGGGAGGGTCCACTTGGCACAAGGTCGTACAACCGGACGATTTTATGCGATCAAGGCTTTACGAAAACAAGAATTGGTGGACCGACGACAGGTGGAACATGCGAATAACGAACGGGTCATCTTACGGTCTGTGGATCATCCTTTTGTTGTCAAATTATGGGATACTTTTCAGGATGAAGGTCATGTTTTTTTTGTCATGAGTTATGTGCCTGGTGGTGAACTGTTTAGGATCTTACGAAAAAACAAGGTAATCAATAATATATATATATATATATATAATGGCATCTCACTTCTCCTTTTTATATTAGTCATTCTCTGAATCGGCTGCTCGATTTTATGCTGCTGAAGTCTTATTGGCCATTGATTACCTTCATAGTTTGGATATTGCTTATCGTGATATTAAACCTGAAAATATCTTATTGGATGCTGAAGGACATGTTAAATTGGCTGATTTCGGGTTTAGTAAAAAAGTCACTGATTTGACTTGGACTGTATGTGGTAAGTTCAAGATAGAAGAGGAGAGGGGGAGGAAATGTGTGATGTTTGACTCTGCTTTGAATATAGGCACTCCAGATTATTTGGCTCCTGAAATCATTCGATCTCAAGGGTATACAAAAGCCGTGGATTGGTGGTCATTTGGTGTCTTGATATATGAAATGGTGATGGGTGAAGCTCCATTTCAAGCGGAAAACCCTGTGGACAAGTATCAAATGATTCTGGATGGTAACATTAAATTCCTACCGAATCGCTTATCCAATGAACTGGTGGATCTCCTTGGACATTTATTAAAAGTCAAACCCACCGAGCGGTATGGTAATCTCAAGGATGGTGTGGACGATATCAAGTACCATGCTTGGTTCAAAAAGATGGATTTTATCAAATTGGCTCTGGGACAGATCACACCACCCTATATTCCTGACGTGAAACATGCCGGTGATACTTCGTGTTTTCAGAATTATTCTGAGTATCCTAATACTCCTTATGGCTCTATTCTGGGTGATGATGATGATGATGATGATGATGACAAGAATAATAATAGTTCTAATGTGTATCAACGTTTGAAACAACAACAACAACAACAAAAGTCCACTACCAAGGACCCATTCTCTGGCTTTTAAAACTCTTATATATCACCATTTAGACATAAATTGTACATAGTTGTTATTGTATTATAGTTATGTAGGATCATACCATCTTTTTATTCATTTATTTCACAATAAAACCTTTCTTTTTTTTTGTTTGTGCGTGTTTACTGCTGATGATGATATATAAGCAGGACTGATAACGATCTGGTCGGCATTCTCTAGTTCTTATCCCGCCCCTTCCTAGATTGGGAAAGTGCTGAACCTGAACTTTTGGTCCACTTTTCCTCGATTTCCCAGATCCTTTATGCATAATAAATTATCTCCAGTCGTTAGATATAATACAATAATAATAATGAAATCTCTGTTTTTATGTATATCTCTTTTTTTTTTTTCCCTCTTGCACACTCTGATATTTTATCTATTCCTTTATCATTGAATTATATCATCAACATATATATACCCTGTCATTTTGGCGGTCTTTAAATGCAAATGCGGGATCCCGCGGGAGATGGTGCCTTTTTTTTAGATTGGCTTTTTCTACTCTCCTGATAGTTAAAATGACGTTCATGATGACAATACAAAAGTGGGGTCATCATCTGAAACTGAAAATAGTCATAGTCTAAAAAAAATATTTTCTTGTCGTTTTTTATGACTTTCATGGAAGGGCTTGACAAGTTGTACATTTATAGAGTCTCATCCGTCAAACCACATGATTATGGAGTAAAAAGGATGCATTGCATGCATACAGAAATATTGGTAGTGCTCGGACCGAGGATGTCTGGTATCTGTCAGAAAAGAAAAAGGTGAAATTTCAAACCCCGATGATCCCTATAAAAAGGAGGCACCACTTTTTTTTTTTTTCTGTCTTTCTCCATTTTTCCACTCTTTCTTTCCCTTCCCCAACTTTTTTCTTTTTCTTCCTCCTACTCCTCCTCTTTCTCTTCTTTTTTTTTCTTCTTTATTGAATCACATTGACACAATAACAAATGGATTCAAGAACGGCTCCTCTTCGCCCATTCGTCCTCTTCTGTGTCGTGATCGCATCGTTGGGTGCCATGAACAATGGTTTTAATACAAGCTCTCTGAATATTCCTGGTGATTATGTCAAAGGCTGTCCTGGTGTTGCCGCTGGTGAGGTAACCTATTATCCCAACTCAAGTTTACCTCAATGTATTCCAATGGATTCCTGGATCTGGTAAGTCCCAAACAAACCTCTCCCTCTCTCCCTTTCTCTTTTTTAACTCTTTCTTTTTCTTTAAAGGGGTGTGGCGACGGGTATGTTTGCAGTAGGTGGTCTTCTTGGTGCCATCATTTCAGCACCATTGGCCAGGAAATTCGGACGACGAGACTCGATGATGATCATGAACATCACCTTTTTCATCGGTGCCATCCTACTCTCGACCTCCACCACCAGTGCTCAATTCGCCATTGGTCGTATCTTTGTCGGCATGGGCTCAGGATTCATGACGGTGGTTGTGTCACTTTATATTGCCGAAGTGTCTCCTCCAAAGTACCGTGGTGCTCTCGGTTCGTTCCTTCAATTGTTTGTCACCTTTGGGATCTTGATCATTGAATGTATCGGCCTTGGTCTATCTTCGCCTATTGGTTGGCGTGTAGTGACAGTCATGACGGTGGCACCTGCGATTCTGCAAATGGTGTGTTTGCCATTTTTGCCTCGGTCTCCTCGTTGGTTGGTCACGAATAATCGGGTGGATGAAGCTCGCACTGAAATGCTACGATTGCGAAATGGGAATATTGATGAAGAATACAATGATATGCTGACCTCCTTGATCCATGGTTATGATCGTGATGAAGATAAAAATAACAAGCTTAATTACGGTGATGATGATTCGGCGACTGGTGTACCTGCTGGCACTGTGGAACCTCCTGCCAAGGCGGCGGCGAACGATACCAACTTGTCGGTCATGCAACTCATGACGATTCCTGTCTTGCTCAAATTGACGTTGAAAATGATGGTGGTGCATGCTGCAGGTCAACTCACCGGGATCAATGCCATCATGTATTATTCGACTAGTATCTTTACCGAATCATTTGCTGATAATGCGCGCTATGTCACGGTGGGTGTGGCGGCTCTGAATGTGGCTCTGACTATATTGGCTCTGGGATTAATCGATCGCTTGGGTCGTAAAATGCTATTGCTCATCTCCGCTGTGGGCATGTGTATCTTTAGTGTGCTGATGACCATTGGGCTCAAATTCGATATTTCTCCTCTTCAAGTCATTTGTGTCATGTTGTTTGTGGCATTTTATGCGATTGGGTTGGGTGTGATTCCGTTTGTGATTACTTCCGAAGTGTATCCTACTTATGCGGTGGGTACTGCTAGTTCCATTGCTCTGGTCATCAATTGGGTAATTATAAACCACACCTTCTCTCAATGTCGTATCTCATCTTTTTTTATTATATAGTTATGTAACTTTATCATTGGTTTGATCTTCCCTACACTTCAAACAGCTTGTGGTCCGTATGTGTTTTTGATTTTTGCTGGTATTACTTTTGTCGTGGCCGTCTTTGTGTTTATCTTTGTACCTGAAACGAAACAAAAGTCCATTGATCAATTGGGCCATGAATTGGGTTGGGCTGAATTGAACTTGAAGGACATCTTTGAAAAGAAAAACTAGATATACCTATTTGTTATTTAGAAAGAAAGAAAGAAAAAAAAAAACTCTACTTAGATATTTACATTCCCCCTTTAAAATCATCAATACATAAATAAAAATGTCTCTGTATAAAAATCTAATGGGGCCATTCATGCAATATATAATCAAGTGATATAAACTCCGCCTGTCATCGACTGACTGGTGTATTAAAATTTGCCAAGGATATGGGAAATGCTAGGCGCACGGAATGTTGGAAGAGCACTACTCGCTCAGCTGTCAACCGATGCTAATGATTAAAACGATCATGTGGGCACTATGGCATATTTCCAACATACGTTTACGCAAAAGTCAAGCTCCAAGATCCTTATACCAGTATGTTCAGACTTACGGCGACTATTACCTGTCCCTTGCGACGAAGATTATTTAGACAAAAGGAAACGAAGTTATCTCTTCCCCCCAAAATCATTTGGAAGTTAATAAACATGTTAAATTTGGGATATGGTTGTTTATCTAGTCATTGAGTAAAGTGCAAAACAAAACAAAAAAAGTCCCAAAATGGAAACCCTTTGGCGGACTTTCTCATTTATTTTTGTAGGGGACTGTATTGGCCACGAATGACATTTTAAACACTCAACATTTTTAAATCACCCGCTAAAAATTCTCTTTCTTTCTTTTTCAAATTTCTCTTTCACTTGTCACCATGCCTGGACTCTTTAACACCACTGCTCGAAACACACACACAGCACCACAAGATATGACCATGAACGACAGTTACGAACGTTTGACGACGTTTATAGATCAACACGATGCTACTGCGCAATACTTTACCATTGACGATGACCATTACGGTGTAGGTATTCTTTGTGCCCATCAACTGCAAGAACGAGCAGCTACCACTGTGCGTTTGGATAAAAACCATATTCGGGATTTCATGACCACTCTTGGCTACACCATTCGACCCAACTTGGTGTCGGATCACCAACATAACTCTACTTTTACCACCAATGGATTCATCTGTACAAAACAAAACAACTAGCATAACTTTAAATGTATTCTGCCCAATAAAGAAACCGTTTTAATTGTCTATATACAGTGACTCATTTAATGTCTTTTGTAATGTTTAGTATCCAATGGACATGGTCCACCCATAGAATTTTTTTATGCTGCGGGTCTTGAATTCCATCAGAACGCGCGCCAACACACACAATTAAAAAGTTTTTTTTTTTTTTTTTTTTTTTTTTGTTAGATCCCAGCTCTTTCTCTTTTACATTCAAAAAGCATGAAGCAAGCAAAACTTGGGTAACCTTTTAAAATCAAAATGAATACATTACAATTTGTCTTTTTTTCACATCTAATGACACTTCTTTGCTATTATTATTGAAGCTCTTTCTTTGGTGGCGGTGCCAAGACTCCATCCACCATCAAGAAACCCGTCTCTCCCACATCACAAGACACGCCAATGAAAGAAGGTAATAGGATATCTAAATTCAATGGTTGACTCACCTTTTGTTTACATCAGATACCTCGAAACGATCTCATGACTCTGATAGTGATGAAGACGAAGGGCCTATACGGAGAAAACGCTCCAATACCAAAACCTTTCTTTGTGACAGCGACGATCAAGAAGACGACATTGAACAACCCATCCCTTCCATAACCAAAGATGCTTCTCTCACTGACGATCAACCTGATATGGATGTCGAAATTGAACAAGCTACAAAGGAAGAAAAGGAACAGGAACAAGAAACTGTTTTTGAAAAAGAAAGCGCTAAAGCCTTGTAAGTCCATTAAAGAATCCATTTCCCAATGCCTATTAACACGTTTGTCTTTCTCACACTTTATATAGAACACAAATGTCTGTCACGAATCAAACAGAAGCTATGGGAACCGAATGGAAAAAAGGTGATCCGTAAGTAAACAGGTATAATACCACCACTACCTATTTTTAACCATGATAATGTAGGGTACCTTATGCTACTCTTTGTCGAACCTTTGAAAAGTGTGAAGCAACAACCAAACGACTGGAAATCACCGAATACCTCGTCACTCTCTTTATCAAAGTCATTCGATCCTCTCCTGATAGTTTATTGGAAATCCTCTACATGTGTATCAGCAAGGTAAAATACCCACATATCAACTCAACTTGACTCATTCCTCCCCCTTTCCCCTTTTTTTGACTTGTAGTTATGTCCAGATTATGAAGGATTGGAATTGGGTATTGGGGAATCACTTTTAATGAAGGCCATTGCAAAATCAACAGGAAGAGCAATGAAGGCACTCAAAGATGATTATGTAACCATTGGTGATCTCGGTACTGTGGCCAAAAACAGCAAAAGTTCTCAACGCACTCTCTTTAAACCCAAACCATTAACAACTAGCCATGTGTTTAAAACCCTTAAAGATATTGCAAAACTCTCTGGACAATCGGTAAAAAAGTCAGTTACGTGTGTGTGTGTGTGTGTGCACTCATGCTTTCTCTTGTGTTTGTAGTCTCAAAACAAAAAAGTAGACAAGATTCAAGGACTTTTGGTGGCATGTCAAGAAAATGAAGCAAAATATGTGATAAGGCAATTGGAAGGTAAACTTCGGATTGGATTGGCCGAACAAACTGTTTTATCTGCTTTGGCTCAAGCTTCTGTTATGGTTAAACCTGGTAAAGAAAAAAAAAGAAGAACAACCTATGAATGACGCTTACTTAGATGTCTCTCTATTTTTTAGAATTCGGGAAATGGAGTCAATCGACAAAGGAAGAAGAACTGTCTACTGCTACTGATATTCTGAAATCGGTCCACAAGTAAGTTAAGGATATTCCAAAAAAAAAAAAAAAGAATAAACATCATCTCATCCTTAGTTTTTATTTATTGGCAATAGTCAGTTACCCAATTATGATATGATTGTACCTGCCTTGTTAACTTATCCTATCGACCAATTATTATCTAAATGCACAATGCGACCCGGTATTCCTCTCAAACCCATGTTGGCTCACCCTACAAAGTCATTGCCTGAAATCTTGGATCGATTCCAAGATCAAAAGTTTACCTGCGAATACAAATATGACGGTGAACGTGCTCAAGTAAGTTGTTCACTTATATGTATTAAATGAATTACTCACCCTCTCCCTTTTGATAGATTCATCGAACTGAAGACGGAAAAATCTCTATTTATAGCCGAAACTCTGAAGACATGTCTGTACGATACCCTGATATTATGGAAACTATCTCAAAGGTAAATCAACAGTAGGTGTGAATCTCCCCCGCAGATCTTTTAACCTTTTCTTTTTCTTCTTTTCGAAATAGTGGATTAAACCAACCACTCAATCATTTATTCTGGATTGTGAAGCCGTGGCCTGGGATATTGAAAAAAGTTGCATTCTCCCCTTCCAAATCCTCAGCACTCGAAAAAGAAAAGATGTCAGGGAAGATGAAATTACGGTACGGGTGGCTATCTATGGTTTTGATTGTCTCTATCTCAATGGCAAGGTAAAAAAAAATAATCATTCTCCTTTTTTTAAAAAAAGAAAATAAAAAAAAACCCCCATACTCACTCATTCTTCTTCTCTCTAGTCCCTATTACAAGAGTCCCTGGAAGAACGGCGCAAACTACTCTACTCGGCATTCATCGAAACCAAGAATCAATTCTACTTTGCCGAACACATGGACTCGAACGACATTGCTGACATTCAAACCTTCCTCGACATTTCCATCCAAAACAACTGTGAAGGTCTGATGGTGAAATCTTATGACGGTACTCACGCCACCTATGAACCCTCCCGACGATCACGGAACTGGCTCAAGGTCAAGAAGGATTATTTGAACGGAATGGGTGACTCGATGGATCTCGTCGTCATGGGCGCTTATTATGGTCGGGGTAAGCGCACCTCGGTGTATGGTGGGTTTTTACTAGGTTGCTATGATCCAGATACGGAAGAATTCCAAACGATTTGCAAGATTGGCACGGGATTTACTGAAGAGATGCTCAAAACATTGTATGATCGGCTCCAGACTCATGTGATCCCTAAACCGAAACCTTTCTTTTGTCTGGGTAATAATGGTGAAGGCACTGGGTTGACGACGTTTCCCGATGTGTGGTTTGATCCTCAGGTGATCTTTGAAGTCAAGTGCGCGGATCTTAGTATCAGTCCTACTTATATGGCGGGAGTGGGACAAGTCAATGATTCTAAAGGTATCTCACTCAGGTTTCCTCGATTCATTCGACTTCGTGATGATAAGGAGCCTGAACAAGCAACATCTAGTGGACAGGTAAAATAGTTATATATATATAGAAAGTATAATTAACAAGATCTTCTTATAGGTGGTGGAATTCTACTTGGCACAACCCAATATTTAGAACAGGATGTAGTTTGTATCTATATATTTAAAAAGTCTACCCGCTTTATATCATCATTATCATCATTACCATTATTATCATCAACATTATAATCATCATTCAACAATAAAAATAATATTATAACAATATCATAACTTTTTATCAAAACAAAGGACGGGGGGGGGCTATATAACTAACTACATGATTTTTTCTTTCTTCCAATCCACAACAAGCATGGCCGCACTATATATATACACATATAAAAACCAGTTAGTCCCATCATCCTTTATATATATCTAGTCAAAACTTACCCAATTTGATTTGTATAAGCAAACACAAATCCAATGAAAGGAATCATTTCTAATGCGGATGCCACCATTCCAAATTGCAAATAGTGCCAGTATAATCGAGTGACATGAGTGATCCGACGGGAATTTGACCAACCAAACCGATCAAAGTAACGCCGATGAGCCATACCGCCTTGACACATGCCTTGTAGACTCAAAAACGCCATGGGCCCCACCACAGGTATAAACGTCAGAGGAATCGAGACCACATACACCGCCGAGGGTAACCAACTCAGTGGCCAGACTTGTGATTCCTTCTTGGCACATAATCCCATGATATGCGACCCTGACAACCACCACTGTGCTGCTAGTTCCCATTCTTGTTCGGTAGAAGGTAATGCCTTGATATCCAGTTTTTCCACCACCCATTCCTCCACCACTTTATCCAAAGGTTGGTTTTCATAATGATGTTGTTGTTGTTTTTTCTCCTTTTCTAATGGTGGCAGGGGTAATACAATATCGTGTTCTTCCAATACCGCATCAAAGAATCGTTCACGTAAAGATCCAATAAAGTAATGGGTGACTTGGGAGGTGATGACGAAGGATTCGGCAAGACAGAGTAATCCACTAGTGATGGCAGCCGCTGTGCCTGTACGAAGTATACCTTGTTGGACCCATTGTTTATAGACATGACCGACCAACCGGGATTGATAACCATAGCCGAGATGATAAAGAGGGACGAGCGCGACTAGACTGACGAGACAGGCTTGGATTGTAGAAATGGCAACAGGGACACCTAATTGTCGTGGATGATGGGCGAGATGAAATAGGCCTCGTATGGGGTATGTCCCGGCAAGTGCTTTCGAATGGACACCTGGCATGTTCTTATTTTTTTTAAAAAAAAAAGAAAAAGAAAAAATGCGGGATTTCCTTTTTCAAATAAATCAGCCCAACTCTAATTTTGCAACGACAAGTCAAAGAGTGAACATGTCAATTAGTGATGAGGGATTAATGCAATTCGCAAACAGTAGCAAGCTACTGCATTACAGTTTCTTCCCGAGGATGGTAGTGCTCCGTATACTCTTGCCAAGAATTGTCGCCACTGAATAAAGCTAATGCTGCCACATCCGTTGATAAAATAGAAAGCAAGTTACCACAGCATAATGACAGGTTTTTGCATACTGGTAGTTACTTTTCGAACAGAATTAAAAGGGAATAGCGTTTCAAGTTCGAGATTGTCGACAACCCATGAGCCAAAACCTTGATAAACCATCTCTTGATTTTATTTGACTTGAGTACATGGCATACCTGATCTTAAAAAACACCACGGCGAATCCAGTACCCACTTTCCTGACATGTCTGAATGTTAGACTATAAAAGAAAAATATAGTCGCATCAACTGTTTTTTCTTTCTCTACTTTGCTGGTCAAAGATGATTTTGGACAGCTTCCACCGATTAATATCGTCCAAATCAATAACTCCCTAGGAAGATTTGTGTGGTACAACTTTTAACAAGAAGTAAAGGTGAGTGTATAAAGTAAAATGAAATCAGAGGTGCGTCGGGTATGGTTGCTTTGTCATATCACAGGATTCTAATTATGAATAAAGGCATATACATAAAGGGAAATGTCAGGCACACACAAAGAGCACCGAGGATGAATGGACGCGGGGAATTTTCAACCCCCGATGTAAAATGGAGATGATCAATCATCAACCGGAAGCATCAAATATGGTTATTAGAACAAGCTGTACTCTTTACTAATATATCAGGGGTACACCTATCCGCAAACAATAAACAATCGGAACAGAAATGTGGTCAGTGGATGAAAAATTGAGTTCACACGCTTGTCGGCATTGAACTCGACTCCTTAAATTTCCAGATTTTGATTATTGTTATTCCTCCTGTCTTTTCTTTCTTTTCTCTTCTTTATTCTTACAATAATTCATCCTCTTTTATCTTCTGGACTACAGTATACACTTTGTTTGGCTCTACCTTGATTGGTGACATACCACTTTCTCGAATCCTGCAATGTTTGAAAAAAGTCTATAAGCAGAATCCCTACGTGTCCGTAATGTATCCCTTGTTTTATTTTTTATGGCTATCTGCAAAAGTTGGATAATGACTTGGTGGCGTTCTCAGTGGTCCAACCTTCAATCAAAAAACATCTCGATCCAATAGGACAAGGTATCAACTTTTTATTTTTTATTTTTTCAAACGTGTAGAAACTCCTCCAGTTGGAATGCCTGCAAGAAGCTACTGTTGCTGGTGAAAATCAATCAAGTCTTCCAACTCAAGACACAAGCACAAACAAACAAACTATCAGCACTTCCAGTCCTGAATCTGAATCTGATGAACTTGTCCCTGGTGCCATGTGTCTTGCAGTCAAGATTACCCATCATCAGACACCAAGTTACCCTCAGCATAGGAAACAATCCATCGACTCTTCAAGCTCCAGAGTTTTGACTGATGGCCTGGTAAGTGATATTCTTATCTATGGAACGAAATCCGAGCGACCTACTTACTCTCCTTTTATATATATATAGTCCAGCATGGTTTTGACTGAAGGAAGCAAACAGGTTAGGATATCAACCCCCGATCACAGGCGTAAAAAAATTACACCATCCAAAGCTTCAAAAAAGATCACCTAGATGTATTGGAAACCGTGGAACCCTGTAGAATGCTCATCTGCCGGGACATTTACACCATTCCTGACGATCGTGCAAGAGTGTCACCTACGCCAAGGTATACATTATTGTACTGTTATACTAATCATTACTAACTCTCTCTCTTCTTTCTCTGCCTAATAGATACACTCGTATCTGTACTGCCTTGGGTTTGGGAAGCTGGATGGGATTCGGTACTCCTGGGCATCAAATATTTGTGTGTCTTGCAATGTCGGGAGCTTCTCTACAAGTACTCCTTTCCTTCTCGGCTGAGAAGGGATGCCCGCATTTTTTTTTGGGGGAGGGGTCTTGGTGATGACACAAAAGTATGCTGTATCGCTTCGGGGCTCCAGAGAGATTCTCTATGCTTGTCTGAAGAATGGCTTGACGGTGTCGAATTCCGAAAACTCTGCTTTATCATCTACATCCAAATTAACAACTGGTAGCTTGTGAAGGCGGACAACTTGACACTATCACCGCAGCCATGATGAACAGGAAACAAGCTTGTGGTGCAGAGATGAAGGTGCCTATGCCTGGCAAATGCCATCATTTACGAGAAAGCAATCTTCAATCTCCAACAAAGGTAATATCAATCGACATAATAAACGTTAAACTAACCACCATCAATATAATCATTGTTTTTAGGGGGACTCAAGTTACAAAACGGATCAGCGGCAAGCCCACCAGAGTGTGTACCGACCGGAAGGAGAAGTTGATGTTGGAAACGGTCGAGAACATGTCTAGTGTATTGACATTGCTCTGGGTGGCCCCGTCTCTTGACAATAAAAGTGCTGCTGCTTTCATGACCTTCGTCCGCTTTGTCCGACTCTCCCAATAAAATACTCTCACTGATGATGACTTGCGGCAGATGAATGTCGATTTACTTTTATGGAATACATACTTAAATTTTATGCAACAAAACAACATCATCAGTCTCAAATTTACCACCCCAACCCATCACTAGCTCAACCACATCACCAACACCATCCGTTAACTTGGACCATTGCTCTCATACTCAACAAGATCAATGAAGCGATCGATCGGTGGGATGAAGAATTAGCTCAAATCAAACAAAGACAGTGAGACAAACGCCATGAAATTGATGGTGAACTTTGTTGTTTTGGCTTACCTAGAGCACCCATCGATTATCACTTCTGAAGTCGTGAATCTCATGAACAACAACAATGATTTGATCTATGATACTGATAACGGTGACACTAACGATTTGGACGACGGTTTATGCTGGGACTTCACATTTGATGTGACCGATGATGTGCCTGATGAAGGTAATGTGGACACACCAGACACAAACCTGGAGGTCTACAAGAGCCTAGGTAAGCCGCGGGCCCTTCTGCACCACATTGATCAAGAACAATGGCCAGCACTGATTCGAATTGCGTACAACTACTCACCAGCACTGTTTTCCAATATTAGCAGCGCCTCTCATTCTTGTAGAAGTTCAGTGCTGCGGGGTGCTGTTAATTTTGAGGTACTTCAAAATCCTAAAAAGGAAGTTTGAGGTACTTCACCTCAACTTCAACCATAACGGCTCTGGTTCTCTTGTCTTCCTACTCCTCTCATCATTGACTCTTTCACTATGGAAATAGTCACTGGCGCAGGGAGGTTGTCACCTCTTTGTACCATACTCATATATAATGCAGCTAGTTTGTAGTAATTTTTTTTAATAAATAAAGTTTCAAAAAAAAAAAAAACTCCCCTTGAGGTACTTCAAAAACTCCAAACTGTAAGTTTGTGGTAGATTAAAAGTTTGTCATGATCTTGAGGTTGTAATACTTCAAATGCATCACAAGAAATACTTTTAGAGAATCCCTGAGCAGTTGTTACTATATTTCTTCACTTTTACTTTTACTTTTACAAAATAAAATTTTACTCAACGAATTTAACATGTCGACTTCATTTACTCATTTCCCCCACTTCCCTGCTGATGATGCTGATATCACGATTCCTTATGTCGATGTCACTAATGGCAAACTTGATAGCTCTGTTATAGACATCAGCTGGTACGTTCGTTGTCAAAACAACGGTCGTACTATTTCTGGCATCCAAAGTGTGAAAAAGGTTTGCCTGGGTTCAGTCCGCTGCTATAATGAAGCATGTAAATTGAAGAACATTGAACAGCACCCTAGATCGACTGTGACAGCAATTAAGCGTCAGTGCCAAAAGGGTTGCAAACATTGTGGCGAAAAGTAGACTCAAGTCGTTTGCAATGTGAAGGTGACATTTGTCTTCCGCGATGGAACTTGCCGTATGTCCCCCGATGATAACAAGAATGCCCCTGCCCATACGCATAGTGAATTTCCCCCGATCCATCTTCCCAAAAACAGCGCCATGGAGCTGGAAAAAATGATAACAACCCATCCCGGTTTCATTGCAAAGGTTTTAATGGTTGGTAATTCTTCAGGTTCCGGTATTGTTACTGTGCGTGCCATTCACCCTATCCTCCAAAACATCGATCGTACCAGATATGAGCGTAGAAAAATTGCTATTTCGACCTGGCATCATCAAGTCAAGCCAAACAACGATTGAAGATTCCCTTAGTCTTCAAAAAGAACATCAAGGCCGATTCCGAGTTTGTAATACTAACTTGGATGAGTTCATGATCTCGTTTCAAACAGATCAAATCGATGCATTCGTTGATTTCAAAAGCAGCCCAATCCTGACAGATGTCACCTTTAGGGTGTTCCAAGATTACAATATCTGCTCGTCTGTAATTTACTGTAAATCATTAGGCCGCCATATTCTTCTGTACGCTGCAGTCATTCGACACTCTAATGTAACAACATTCGAAGGGTATTTCACGGATTTATTTAAGGCATACAATATCACATTTAAGCTTGATAGCTTCATTGGAATGGTGATGGACTTCTCTGCCGCCCAGATAAAAGGATTCAAGCAAGCCTTTAGTCAAGTTACCGCAAAAAGGAAGACAAAGGGCAGAAGTACCTTAAAAGCTGCTTGAGCCACTTCCAATCAAGTGTCAAGAAGCTGGTGATACCATTCAATGTTGTGATTCCACTCTCTATCCATTTACAAGTAAATATCAAAGAAAAACATCAAGAAAAAAACGCAATCAAGCAGCAGCAAAAAAAGCTACAACGATTATTGTACAAACTCGCCAAGGTTGGAACCTAGGAAGAATTCAAAATGGCGGTAGCGACAATAGAAAAGGAGTTCCCCAAAACTGTCACTTGGCTCAACTTTTGGACCCAGAAATCAACAAGCTCAATGATTTTCAAATCCGTGACGAAGATGAATACGGCCCTTTCTGATCATCCCACAACAACCACTAATGGTATCGAAAGTTACCATCGTAATTTGTACCGTGTAATCAAAAGTACCAAGGCCTACTGGTTAATATAAAGGCAAAATGATAGCATTAATAAGAATAATTGAAAAAAAAGTGCGGGAAAAAGAAAAGTAATGCTCATGCAGATATGGTTATTCAAGATAATTTGACTCATTCACTTTTTTAGGCCATCTTAAACTACATGCCAAACGACGAAAGCAGCAATGAGAACTACTTGCAAGGTCACTCGCTTTATTATGGAACCAAGACGCCGAACAAAGTCAACACAAAAAAAAAAAAGCAGACATGGAAGGTGAAAAGGACATTAAGCAAAGTAGAAAGAAGAAAATCGTCAAAAAGCCCGCTTATGTCAACGATGGTAAGGTCTCGACCGAAAAACAATTGTCTGAAGAATTTTTGACAGATAAACTGAGCTTAAGAAGTGAGACCAGCTGCAAGAGTTTGAAAACCAATGTAGTAACCATTAATTGGAATAAACTCTCCATAGACAAAAAACCAAAATATTCAAATGATGACATATACATTTCCACAGATCCTACTCCTACTGACGGTAATGAAAATAGTATTATACTATAATCTAATTAAAACTCATGAGTCGTTTATCTTCGTAGAGCAAAAAAGTGCAACCGTCCTTAGCGATATTGAAGGAAGTTCCGATGATGTTCTCACCTTGGGTGATACTGAAGAAAGCTGCTATAATGTTTCTGGTACTGAAAAATCTCACCGTAGACTGTAAGAAAGCAATTACCATCGCCCTTCCCCCTTTTCTCGATTTTAATAGCTTGCCGCCAGTATCTGACTATGCAAAGTCCCGTGATACCAACAACTTTCTTCTCCCTAATCAAGATAATTCGTGTTTTGGCGATTGTGTAATGGAATTTATCAGCCGGATTGTTCTCAAAAACATAAAGACAATAACCGCTGTAAATGGCATGAATCAGCTTATCAAACAACTCCAACGCTACGCCAAAAGCGAACAATTTGCTCAGGCTCTGGATCTTGCTAGATCATTTGTCTGGAAATGCGGTGTTTCTCTTCGAGGCTTGTTGGGGGATTTTCACGATCTCTTACATGCATTTGGAGACAACCATCCGTTTGACGACTTTTATACGATCGATAATGCATTACAACCAGTGCTATGCGTTAAAGTATCAGAAAATCATCGGGACTCATTCCTGGACCCGTATACAGCACTTATATAGTATAGTCAAGATTATGCGGAAGACTTTGGCCGATACGTGATTGATTCAGTAGATTTACACTCTAATAGAAGCATTGACGACGCCACCTTCTCTGATTTTTTCTTTTTATCCAACAGCCGGTACGAACGTATTCCTTTCCCTGAAGCTTTTGAGTTGAATGGGAATCGCTACAATTTGTATGGGAAAATATACTCTACCTGTGAAAGTGGTGGGCACTTCTAGTGCGAACATGTTGATTCTTTTGATGAAACTATAAAAATTGACAATTTGCACGACAAACCATATAAGAGTATAGATCCCATCTCGGACTGTAAAAAAAAAAACACCAACATGGTCCTTTATGTCAAAATGTCAGCTTTTGATAATAGTAACGATGAATCCAAAGATGATGCACTCAAGGGTGACGACAAGGATGAAGAAGTTGATATGAAGAAACTACCTTTGAAGTTGCGATTGCCAAAACTTGTAGTAAAGAAATAACCCACGATCCGCATAAAAATGACACACAGGAACCAATAACTTGTTTTCTTACATTGTCTCTATTGTCTTATTGTCTTTATTGTCTTTATTGTCTTTATTATCTTTATCAACATCATTATCATTATTATATTTTTCATTTTTATTTAAACAATAAACTGCATCCTAAACTGGAAATTTGAGATACTTCAAGGTTTACGGCGAACTTTTGCTGTACCTCAAGATTATGGCGAACTTTTGCGGTGCCTCAAGATTTATGACGAACTTTTGAGGTACCGCAAAAATATCTAAATTTTTTTTTTTTTGCAAAATTCACTTTTTATTTTCTCACGGTCCTCCCTTTCTTTGTGTTATAATCATGTTTGCTCAACGACTTTTTACCGCCATCAAACCAGTGACTTTACCATCCCCGCGGCTAGTGCGGTCTCTTCATGCCGCCACTCACTGTTCCAGCAAAGAAGCTTATTTGGAACATTTACAAGGTGAACATCAAGGTATTAGTGTTTTGAAACTCAACCGTCCTGTCGCACGTAACGCCCTCTCTGTCAAACTGGTCCAAGAAATCAGAGATGCTTTGGCAGAGATCCGCTTTGCATCAAAGTAAGTTTATATCTACTGTATTTGGTCACTCATCTCACCCCTTCTTATATATAGTAATTCACGTGTATTGATTGTTGAAAGTATGGTGGATGGTGTCTTTTGTGCTGGTGCTGATCTCAAGGAACGTGTGAACATGACACCCAACCAAGTCACTGAATTCCTATATAATCTTCGTCAAGCCTTCCGTGAACTAGAGGTAAACCCCACCTCTTACAAAACACGACTTGGCTGACCTTCTTATATACATATATATAGACTTTACCTATTCCTACTATTGCTGCTTTGGATGGAATGGCTGTAGGTGGTGGGATGGAAATGGCTTTATCTTGTGATATGCGTGTGGCTGGTCCAAAGGCTAAAATGGGTCTTGTCGAAACTAAATTGGCCATTCTGCCAGGGTAAGTACATCATCATTATCATCCATGTCATACTCACATTCTCCCTCTCTCTTATGCTAGTGCTGGTGGGACTCAACGTTTATCTCGTTTGATCGGTACATCCAAAGCCAAGGAATTGATTTTTACCGCATCGATTTTGGATGCAAAGGAAGCTCATCATTATGGCATTGTGAATCATGCCAAGGATGGAATGACAGGATTTGATCAAGCAGTGGAATTGGGACGAAGGATCTTACCTAATGGCCCTATCGGAGTCAAATTGGCCAAATTGGCAGTAGATCGCGGGGCTCATCTAGATATGTAAGTAGAATTAACCAACTTATGAACTGGTCAAAAATCATTCAACTGTATTATTATTATTATAGGGACTCGGGATTGGAGGTGGAACAATCTTATTATGGTCAAGTCATTCATACCAAGGACAGAATGGAAGGGTTATTGGCCTTCAAGGAAAAACGCAAGCCTGTTTACAAAGGCCATTAGATTAGAGTAGATCTCTGTTTTTAATACGGTTACTTGTCGCTTATTTTAAAATAAACGTCGGACCTGAATAAACCAATTTAATTGAACAGTGTTTCTTCTTGACCTTTACTAGTTTTATCAAATAAAAGCAACAATAAAATATACGATGTTTAAAAGTGATCGAGAGAAACAATCTAAAGCAATAATATATAGGAAAAGAAATCAAACAGCCAGTTAGTACATGTGGTCAGTCTTTTTTGTCTTTGGAAATGATAAAACTTACCACTGAAGCGCAGCGATGTTGGGGAAGCGATAACCCCCTGGAAAAGATTTGAACATATTTAAGGAGTAGATTGGGCATACAAAAAGGAGTGGAGGCAAAGGAATGGAGAGAGACAGAGCGAGAGAGATTATATTGGAAGTGGATGAAGTAGAGCTGAAAGAAGACATAATGGATGAAGAAAGAAAAAGAAAAAGGGGTAAAGTACAGTAGAGCCTTCTTACATAATACAGGAAGTGATAAAAAGCAGGCGATCAGCGCTAGTAAAATGATGGCGTGTGAAAATTGTTGGTGAGTCAATCATCCAAAGTTAGGAGGTGGTCAGTGCTGGGGAAATTGTATTATGATTTGAGAGGTGTTCTAAGTTAGTTTGCGGTTCGTATAAAATGGGTAAAACGAGGAATAATGAAGTAAAACAGTAAAACGTGTAGTTCGGATTCTGGAAGTAAAAGAGAGCACTTTTATTGATAATATAAAAATAGGGGATAGATAAAAATGCGAGGTTTTGGAGGAAACCCCAAACCCCGCACACACAAAAAAAAAATCATACACATGACAGAGGAAACCATACTTCGTATTTAAATCCCGCTTTCCCTTGATTCCTACTAAGATTTTGAATGGGCTCTCCTCGCTCCAATGTCAAAGGATGCTAATGATTAAAGTGGTGATGTGGATACTATAACCCATTTTCAACATACTTTGCCGCAAAAGCCAAGTACCATGACCCTTGTGTCAGTCTGTCCAAGCTCACAATGAAACGAGTAGAGCCCTTTCTAAAATTCTGTGCGTACTTTCCGTGCGCCTAGCAAAATGCCAAATTAAGATGCCCCAATTCCTTTTGTTAACATAACACTTGAAGTTTATTATTAAAACAATCAAAACGAATAAATACTACTACTATTACTACTAGATTACAATAAATGAGGGAATCGAGCATCCAGATCAGCAATTGTGGCACCCAATAATCCATTCGCCCAGCTAAACCAAGGCCGAGTAAAAAGTTTTGGATTGTCTTTATGAAAAGACTCGACCATATAACCATGAGTGGCCTGACTGGCCAAGCGTTTTAATGTATCCAACAAGATCTTGATTTCGTCTTCGTCTGTAGCGGTTTGAATCTGTATGAGGAGACTGATCGGCCAAATCATAGCATGACCGGTATGTGGGCCCCCAATACCTTTGCCGAATGTGCCTTCAAAGTACCATGGGTTGGCGGAGGACAGGATAAAAGCACGTGTGCGTTGGTATAATGGATCAGTACGGTCGATGAAGCCTAGTAATGGTAGTGATAATAGGGAGGGTGTATTGGCGTCGTCCATCAAGAGATATGATCCATAACAATCCACTTCGTATGCCAAGATGTTACCGTAAATAGCATGGTTGATTATTCCGTGTGTATAAATGGCTTGATGGATGGTGTCGCCTAGTGTTTGTGCTTCGGCAGCGATTGACTTTAATTGGTGTTGGTGGAGAAAGGAGGTACGGATATGCTGGGCTAGTTTTTTGAGTTGAGCTGATAAATGAGCATTGGCAGGAATCTGTATATATAATATACAGACGAAATCAGTTTTTTCTTCTTTACTATTGATTGATTGGGCTTACCAAGTAGGGAAAAGTAGTAGCATCATCACTTGGTCTAAATGCACTTTTCACTAATCCACATCGTTTTGAGATCCCACCCAATCCATTAGCACCAAGAGTCTCCGTAGGTCGATCCGTCATTCTTGTGAATCGATAGCCTTGATCCAAAGGTAACGGTAATGGTGCATCCCGAGTCAAGTTGTCATAGTGATGAGAAAGCGGATGAGGAAGATGACTGGTGTTGTATAAAACCCGTGGTGGTTGACCTTTTTCTTCTGTTTCCCAAGTTCCTTTTTGTTGTTCATGAATCACCTGGAATATCCTACGCACAGTCCTGATCCATAAGATATTACTAAACACACCATTCGAATCACCGGTTGTTTCAATGTATTCATTTCCTAATTGGAAAAAGTGAGCTAAAGAATCCAATTCATACTATTGTAATAAAAAAAAAAAAAAAAGGAAAAAAAAATAGATTGAGTTGATAGATTACTCCTTCTCTTCTTCTTATCTGGTTTTACCTTTGATTCCCATACATATTGACTATCATACTGTGGAATGACCCTATCTCTGATCCGACCATTAGTGACTTTTGAAGTAGCATACCATGGTCGTAAGAAAGCATTGGCATAAGGATCGTAATGGAGATAATCCCCTTGCGTCTTGAGGACACCGAGAATCAATGATGCGAGTCGTTTGTCTTGTGTTGCAAAAGGTAAGTAAGGTAATATTTGATTTGTTGAATCCCTAATCCACATGGCAGGTACTAATTTTTTTTTTTAAAAAAAAAAATGAGTGTGTAACCATATAAATCATGCTGCTACTTACTATCACCCGTGATCAAAAAAGTGTGGGGAAAATCCAAATCATGCCATTCAATAGTGGTATCCAAAGTATTGGGAAAACAATTTTTGAGCAAGGTCACGAGATCCTTGTCGGCCATGGTTTTGGCCTTGTGGTGGATATAATCGTCAATGACGTTGCTTGTGAATTTACGTTGATTAGGTGGAATCCGTTGGTCAGGTACACCATAATAAGGTGGAGTATAGGGTGTGGGTGGAATGACAGGAAGTGAGGATGAAGGGGTTTTCGAAGGGATGACTATGGAATAAAGAAAGTATATGTTGACACAGATTAATAAAGTAACGAGACCAAGTAAACAACAGGTCTTGGTGGTTAAACGCGGTAGTATAGAAGAAGGTGTATTAGTGATGGGCATAACAATCAAGTAGGCATGTAAGGAAAATGAAAGAAGAAGAAAGAAGAAGAGGGGTTGTTGATAAGGGGAAAATAGGGGAAAGTGGCGAAACGAACCTAAAAAAGTCATTTGGAGGCGGGATTTTAAATATTCGCACGCTTTTAAAATAAGCATTATATACAGTGCTTCCAACAACCAATATCGCACGAGGTCAAAAATGATGTCACAGGGCAATCAAAATCGAATGCAAATGCTCTTAGAGCACATCTAAGCAAACAGCATTCTACTGAACTTGTGTTCAACCTTGGACACGGAAGTAAGTTTTATATGCGTTTATAATAACAGGCTTTAAACTTTTTTTTTTTTTTTTTTTTTTTTTTTTTTTTTTTTTTTTTTTTACTAGCCTCCATCATCGTATACAAAACGGAAGGAAAATTCCTTTGTCCCATAGTCGATTGCCAAGGTAACTACTCAAATGTTGACACATTCGGAGCGCATGCTACAACTAAACATCCCAGTTCCCAGGTGCTATCGAAGGACAAGGCCAAACCGGAGAAACGATCAACAAAAAGAAGGAAGGTTGTTTCGTCACAACTCTCAAAAGAAAAGGGATGCTGGGAAGCTCTCAAGCTGGACACTCCTAATCGACCAACGCTGATCGTTGCTAGTTTGTATTGCAACCCTGTGGCCTTGCACATTACCCATGAAACTCTCCAGGACTCTATCACAATCCATAGCCTTGCTCAAGCACAAGATATTCAAAGGGCATTCTTGCGTCTGCCACTTGCCTCTCCAAATGAAACCGTGCCCCTGGCGATCTCCCTACAACTCCATGACAACCCAGCACAAAATAATTCCTGCAATCACTCCCGATCAGTCTTTTGTGCGTGAACCAGACCATGACACAGCTTTGATACAAAAGAAAAGTTGCCACTTCTTGCATACCGAAATGGTTGGACAAGACAGGAAACTATGTTGACCCCTCATGACGTACTGGAAGCCCTCAACTTTGATTACCGACGACGGCCTGAATTACTACAAGACGTGGCACAACTACATGCGGGATGCATGATTGTGGACAAGGAGGTGGTTGTTGTGATTGCCGTGGAGGTTTATGTACGAGCCAAATTCATCGATGCTTACGCCAAAACCAAAAGTCATCGCCCCAAGGAACGTCCATGTATAAATCAGCATTGGCTGTTGGACTCTTTGAAGAAGCTGATGGATATGGTGACAAGGTCAAGCTGAAGGTTGGATCCAACACGGTGAACATCCTCTCCACTCTATATGTGCCTCTGCGTGGCGATCGAGCTGTCAGTTGTGGTCCTTCAACGTCTGTTGCTGTTGAAATGATTCAAACTGAAACGGCCAGAATTTTTTATCGACGAGGCATTTTTGGCTGCTTTTAACGACCAGTCCCATGTGATATTTTGGATATATAAAAAAATAGTAAGACAGGAAAGTGAAATACTTTGAGACTCAATTAATTGTCCTTCACTGATCAATGAGAAATAGAGGTATTTATAGAAAATACAATTAGCTATTATGACTGTATAAATGTTCCTTTCTTAACCGGAATGATTCTCTTTTTCTTTGTTAGATATGAACCAAGAGTATGTCAGTTATAATGTCAATGTGATCCCAAATAACTCTGGTTGTGACAGAGCGGAACTTTAATATCATTTCCGTTCCTGAGGAATGTTTACTTCTTTTATCCCTTTTTACATATACTCCGTATCTGTCATGCTATCTACGATAGATCTAGACTAGTATATCATTTCACTGTGGTAAATAAACTTTTATTTCCGGGACAAAGTGTTACTCGCATTCTTGCCATTTCAACATTCCGTTAATGAAATGTCTGAATCCCGACATCCCAAACAATCAAGGCTACGGTTCATCTGCACTGTCGACCGAAAAAATCGCATCCAGATTTGTGCAAGCCCTTGCGATGTCATTCCTGAATGACGTCCAGACGCAACCATGCTTTGGAAGCGCTCAAAAATCGATTACTTCGGTTAATGTGGCCTGTGGGATCAAAGGCAAGGCTCCTACCAAAGACTGGGTTACTTTGACGAAACTTGCAAACGACCTCCAACACCCGGCATCGAAGTCTTTGTCGGGACAAGCTCTTGCCATGATCATTGATTTTGGACCAATCGCAAAACTGGCCGGAAACAAGATTCCTGACAGCAACCAAAAAGTCAAAGAATCTGTGATTGCAAAACTGGAACAACTTTACAAACTCTAGCGATTGGAAATTCCCCTCTCTCGATTATGTTTTACCCCATAGCATTTTTTTATTCCCCTCTTCCCTTATCCTGTCTCTCTTTTATTGTTAAAAATAAATTGAAACTTGACAGCGAATCATTCTCTGTTTCCAGTGTTTTATATTACGTATAGATACACTTTGATATGGGCTTCGACTGCCCAGGGCGCCATTTTTTTTTTTTTTTTTTTTTTTTTTTGGCTGAGGCTCCCAGCTTATTTTTCTCTTTTTGCCCCGTGACATCATTTTTGACCTTGTACGACATTGCTTGTTGGAAGCACTGCATATACATACAAATCAGTAACCTGTACATTTATCATTCATGATATTTTACCATCAAAGCGTGACACTTTAGAATAAACCGTCGGAGGGTGCAGGTATTTCAAGAGTAATGGTTTCAATTCCTTCATGACTTGATCATAGTTACCAAGGTACTTTGTAATAGAATCGGTCTTCTTGAGCATAAAAGGGAAAATACAATGGAGTGCCCTAAAAATATAAGAATACAGAGAATAAAGCAAGTGAGTAAAGTATTTGTTTCACATATGTTCAAGGGGACAGCTTACAGAATCCTAATATTACTGAAGTTGCCTTGAGTCGTAGCCAAGTGTGTCGATATTTGATGAAATTACTTCATCCGACGATCAGGTCATGTCGGTTACTTCGGACTTGAGTATATGCCACGTAATCACGCTTGAACTTGCCGGGATATTGTTCATCAGCTTGATTGAGTCTATCGTTCGCCCTGTAAAGTAGATAAATAAATAATATCAGTAATGTGTGCAGGAGAAAGGGGAGAGTGGTTGACTTGCCTTTGGTGACACAACAGTTTTTGACTATCAAATATGCTTGATCCAAAGGCAGGGACTTGACCCGAAGCGGGCATTTGATAGCATAAGAGACAATAGTGTGTATATGTGTCTCTTCCACTTTTGATTGGGTTGGCGACAAGTACATCCTTGGGCTCACTGATGATAAAGATATAAAAAAAAAATCACAATTAAATAAACATAGTTGATATATCAAAATGTATAGACTTACATCGTATTCAACATGCTGGCGAGCATCACATTGGTTTTGGATTTTGTCGCTGCTGATTTACCCAGGATGTTGGTGGTTTTCAGGTTTATTTCCATCCACCTGCCCTTGTTGAATTGGAACTACGGTCCAAGTTGTTAGTGTTTCACTCTTACACCTACATTTGATGGTACCAAAAAGCACCATTCCAGGTTAATTAAAAATATCTCAGTACAAGTAATGCCGGGAACACTGTAGTACATCATACATCTGAATTATTGAAAACGTCTTTTTGATCATCACCACCACCACCGCTGACACACAATCCCTTTATATTAGACAAAGACAATCATCCTTTTTTATTTAAGATCAATGTATAATAAACACAACTACTACTACTACTACTATTACTATTACTACTACTAACTATTTCGTTGTTTCTTGTTATTGTTGTTATCATTATCCCAATACCTATTCACATCTTTTCCATACCACACAAACAATTCTTCACCAGGCAAGATCAGACGTTTCGACCAACAAATGACTTGATTGACCACTACCCCTTCAACAAACAAAATATTCGCCAGTGATTCCTCCTTGGCTTCATTCATGTAATGGAATGGACATAATGGTTCATCGTCATTGTCTGGTAAGGTGTACGGTTCCCCCTTTTCATTGGTGGCATCCAGTACGGTCCGGCGATAACAGATGGAATATTCAGATGCCCGACCGACTTTTTCCTTCATCGAGTCAAATTCATATTCCGTCATGGGGACACCAAAGTAAAAACCCAATGGCGTATTGTAAGGCAAGTCGCGTAAGGCAAATAATCCTTGGCCTGCATTGGGGATGGTGGATGTGTCGATGCGAATGATATCTTGCCATCGTGTGGGTATATCGGATAGATCGAGTTGGCCGAGTTGGTACACGGGTTGGGGAATGGAGAGTTGAGTGGTCAATGTGGTGCTAGAAGATGGTTTGTCGAGAGTCGATGGTGATTTACCCTTGTTTTTGCGTTGATGTTTCTTCTTTTTATTACTAGTCGTAGAGGGTGCTGGAATTTGTACGTTTTCCTTGTCATCTGTGTCGTGATCTGTTGTTGTCTCCTTGTCGTCTGTCGAATGTACGCCTTGACATGTTGTTGTCCCCTCCTCTGTTGATTGTGTTGTTGTTGTTGTTGTTGCTTCCTCGGTCGATTGTGTGCCGAGTGGATTGAGTAAACTATCTTGATTGGTTTCTGCTGTTGTTGTTGTTGTGACACCAGGTAAAGGGATACCAAAACAATAAGGCCAGTCATGTTCAGTCAACTTGGTCATCCATTTCTTGTATTCTTCATACGCTTGATCAAAGTTCCCCGGTGTATAAGCCAGTTTAAACCAAGTACTTCGACTGCCTTCAGGTTTATATGGAATATAACATTTATCACGATTTATCGTCAATACCGCTGATGCTGAATTGCCAGGTGTCTATAAGAAACAGTTAGCAAAAAATGACCCTAATAGTTGGAGGAGGGGAGTTTACCTTTGATCGAAATACACGAGGCAAGTTCCGTTCTTTACTAATTTTTGCATCCAATGCAAGTGCAGCATCAATGAGAGCAGGTCGTGACAAACAATGATCAGGATGTTCCCTTAGAGCAAGGAAGATAATATAATGTTGATTGTACCACCGTGGGGTCGTATGGCATAGGCTCTTTGTCCTCCTTGGGTTGTTCAATAAACTAAAGTTCAATGGTGCCCGTCGTTTTCGTTTGGATCGTTCCATCAAAGGTTGTTGTTTTTCGGTCAAGACGTTGGTGTCACACAATGAAGAAGAAGGTGATGATTCCAGTGCTGACAAGTTACTTGTAAGTGTGGTTGATTCGGGTAAATCTGTTGTGGTTGGAGTAGTGTCTGGTGGTAGAATGGGTGTTGACGTTGATTCAGTTGTTGAGGAGCTTTTTCGAGTTGAGATGGAATCACTTGGCTTGTGAGGTGCTAATGTTGATTCAGTTGTTGAGGAGGTTTCTTGTTTCATGATAGATAGAGTACTATGGGCAAGTGATCGTAGTGGTGTTGATTCGAGTAGGCTTGTTTGATTGAGTGAAGCCTTATTAGTAGGTTGCAAGTGTAAAGAATCAGAGGTATCTGCTGATGTAGTTAATGTTTCTTGAAAAGTGGAAACCATTAATTTTAATATGGTGTTGGTGTAAAAGAGGAAGAGTTGGCGAAGGGCTGGAAAACACAAAAAAAAAAAAGAACGGGCGTGTGCGTGCGTTTAATCGGCGCTTTAATATGATGTGTCAGAAGTTTCACTTGGAACAGGCAAAAGGAAGAAATAATATGAATAACGTTAATCCGTTACCACTCTTTTTATGCCTTTTTCCTTTCATGTTTGTTTTATAATGATAAATGTTTGCTGTCAAGAGGATGTAAGTAAAGAGAGAGTAATTCGAAACTCCGACCCGACAGTTCAGGCCTATTCTGAATTTTACGCATCATAAGGATTTTACCAGTAGAGAGTAATTGGGTTTGAAAAAATGGGGGGGGGGGCATTGATTTGAAAAGTGTTATTCTCCCAATTTTTTCTTTTCTTCCTTTCTTCATATAATGTCTTTTATCCATTCTTCTTCAAGTTAAAACAAAAGTTTAATAGTTTATTACATATTAATAGTAACACAACGACAAAGGGAAACAAAAGAGAAGGTAATGTAACAAAGAAAGTTGAAAAGGGTAACGCTATGATAACTAATATCGTCTTTGAACTTGTAACAAATCACCATGGTCTCTGAATCCAATAAAGAAACTTAACCCGTTGTAAGAATGCCATGAATAACTACCATTAACAAAATGTCTCCTGTTGTTACTTTTATCTTTTATATATTGTAGGTCCATTATCTACATTGGTATGACCAGCAACTCAGAGCTTCTTGATTGAAGTTGATCAGCCCGCTCACTTGAACTATATTAGATAACCTGCCAGCATAGTAGCGATTACACATCCACCTCTTGACATATCTCCATCATACAGAATCTTACATCGACCTTCCCCACATACTTTAGTCATAGTATCATACAGTATTAATAATATAGATGATCACAATCTAGTAGATACACACACACACACATATATATATATATATGAAATCCCCAGTTGTATTTGATGTTTTATTTTGTTTTATTGATACATAATAATAATAAAGTTATACTATTTGACTTGAAACCCTGCCCCTAATATCGTCTTTGATAATTATTTTGTCACAGCATAGGACCCTGCTATCTTTTCGTAGACACTCCATTCCACATACACCAAATGAGAGAATGTTAGTAACAATGACATGTGTTTCTGTTTGCTGCTTTAATACTTACATTTAGTTGCCACTCAGAGCAAAAGGCAAACAAAAACATACCTTCGTCGATGGCATCCAAGTTTTTCGCGAAGCAGTGCCCACCAGATGCAGTAATCTTGGTGTCCCATTTGCCGAGACTGGTTGATAGATTGTCGTGAAGTCGAGCAATCTTCGTCATATGATTGGTCATCGTATAGTAGACTGAGTCATATGTCAAACGCATCGACTCTTCGATATTGGCGTCGTCCTCCACGTCCAGCATTATTCCAAGACTTGTAGTGTCTTGACGGAGCAGGTGCTTGATGGTAATCCAATTCATCTTGCTTCCCAACCAATTTCTTTAGAGCCAAGCGAGTATCGCGACTAGTAGGAGCAGATGCCATGTTTTCCACACTGCCGGGAACGTGACCAACATGATTCCAATCATATACGACAGTAACAATGGAGGGATCGTCCGAGGTCAAAGTCACCTTTATAGATGCGGTACAGCCACATGGAATCGTGTCAAACCTGCGATTGACGTTGGTAGATGTCGATGTAGTTGGTTTGGGTTTAGGATACCGCTGACACTGGCATATCTAAAATTAAATCAATAAGTACCATCATTAGTGTACTAATTTTTATCGTATACTAGACTTACTTCCGAAAACACCTTCTTGACATTACGTCTTTTCACTTGACGGATAGGCGCATCACTCGCGGAAGATGGGCTGGTTACATCCAATTCATTTACCGTGTGAGTTTCAGGAGCCACATATACCGTACCGTCATGGTTTCCAAAAATAATTCCAAGAAGACACGGTTTCGTTTTCTAGCCGCTCCATTGGTACGGTTGTAAAAGTCGACATTGGTGCGTCGCTGTTTACGTCGAAGGAAAAAGTCCCAATCACGGCGTGGCATAGTCTTGGTGGAAGGGCACACCGAATCAAATGGGGTGACAGGGCTGGTCGTGCGTTTAAGCAATTCTAAAGAAGAATTGATAAAAGACATGGTTATGATGATGAGTGGATGATTGTAGGATGAAGAAAGGAAGAAAAGAGAAAAAATTGGGAGAATAACACTTTTCTAGTCAAGCCTCCCCCCCCATTTTATTTCAAACCCAGTTACCTCTACTTATGATGCGCAAAATTCAGGATAGGCTTTCGATGAAGAAAGTCATGTTTTCCTTATTGATGGATAGCGGTGCTACTGTTTCTATTTGAATGGAAATAAAACCTTTACTAGTGTATGTATTTATCTATCTGTTATCCTTGACTGTATTCCCATCTTGATTATCCTCTTTATCGATCATTGTTACACAATGTCCGTGCACCACCTCTTCTCTAAAACTTTAATTACGTTTCCTCACAATCATGTCCCTGTTACTTTTTTTTTCTTCATCTGTATTAACTAAACTACACAACAGTCTCATTGCAAGTGACATTATCAACGAGCAAGGGGTCAAGCAAAGATGATGTGTTTTATTAAATATATATAAAAGGAAGAGACACCATGTGTACTTGCTTTTACTCCACCTTTTCCACATGCTCGAGTTACAGTCGGATAAGATTCCATGTTGATTAGAATCGTCGTGTCACTAATAAATGGAAAGAGTCAAGTAGAGTACAAAGTGAAGATGTCGTTTATCAAATCCCTATTGCTATATTATATATATCAATGATTATGTTCAAATGGGATAAGAAAAAAAAAGAGGTCACATCCGGCATCAGTAAATATATATAAAACATGATAGACTCTTGTTTTTTGAAAAAACAAACTCTCTCTACCACTTCCTTCTACTTTATATACATATACATATGGATGAAGACGCTACCCCATCAAACACATCTCACTCTACCCCTCCACCTGACGATGGACGAAGTTTTTATAATCATTCCAGTATACAGAACGATGTGATCATTTCATCAAAATAGCATTCAAGGACCGACTGGAGGAACAGCTGAAGAAAGTTGTCAAATCCTACAAGAACACCCCCACAAGTAAAGAAGTCATATTGGAAAGATACAAGGAGGATCAACAGAAACCTCGTTTTCGTTTATTTTATAAAAAATCCGCAGCCTTGTGGAATGAATGCAACGGGAAGCTGGAAGATGGAGGTAAAAAGGAGAGTAAGTATATTTAAGTTTAATTACTGATCATTCTTTCACATGCAGATGTGCCAACAACTACGACTGCAGATAGTATGACGGACTTCTGTGTCAAAAATTATTATGCACTGGAGGTGAAATAGTGAAAGTTTGTAGCAGAAAGCGTTGATGTAGTATATGATGAAGTAACGTCCCCCAAGAAAGATACCGGTAAAGCTTCAACCTCGTCAAAAAGAAAGCAATCAGATGACCAGCCAAAATTAAAAGGAAACAAGCGAATGAAGGTGAACCAAGGTGTGAAGACCATAAAGACAAATACGAAAATTATGAGACCAAAATGGCGAGAAAGATACTTGGATGTGATGAAGACTGTTTCTGATGTAGTATACGAGATGTCAATCATGGTACCCCTGATCGCACAGTCCTACCTTGACAGGTAAATCCATCAAATTATATATTATTAAAGATAGCTAATACATCTGTATTATATTTTGGACAGCCATTCTTCTTATTCATTTGTTACTGACATTGTACCGTCTTCCCATCTCCGACAAAAATGTGAAAGAAAACTGGCTCACCTCGACCGGGACATGAAGGGTAGACTAATGAATATGAAAACACGAACGGATGCTCAAAAAAGAAAACTATTGGATACATTTACAAATTGACATCTTCAGCATCTCTTTTACAAGTACTATGGTTCAAAACAACAAAAGGACTGCGCAGTGCTTGATGAAGCGTCATTTTCTCAAGTGTCTACTTCTTCCACTGAAATGTCTACGCCTTCCTCTCAAATGTCATTTTCTTCCATGGGGATGTCTTCTTTGAAAGTTACCAATGAAGAATTCTTACTTCCATACGAAGACTTTGATGCATGCTTTTTAAACGACTTACCTGATGGATATTATCCATTAATTCTTCCTCAATTCACGATAATGGCAACCAACATTATGAATATGTACGCAGACAACCGGGTGAACTATGTTATGAAAAAGGCTATTACCGTGCAGTTACGGATAAATCTGTGTCCAGAAAGAGAAAAATCATACTATGACAGAATTAACGGGTAAATAAAAGAAAACCAACTGACTCTATATCCTTTGCTGCTCCTGCTACGGCTAAAAAAGGGAAAGGGAAAGGGAAAGGGAAAAGAGTCACTGTGCCTACCACCATTTATTATGGCGATGCTGGTCGTGTTTTGGTTCAAGAATCCATGGGCAAGAAAGAAGAAGTACGGACCGGCTACAAATGGCATTGTATTCGAAATTAAATACAAAATTGATCGACACAAACAAATACTTGTCATCCAAACTGTGCTCCCTTTGTGATAGTCGTGACCAGCATCCAAAGCGTCGGAACGGTCGCGCCAACCTTGGTGTCGTCCATTGTATCAACCCCGATTGCTTTGGAAGAAAGCATGGATACTCACTTCGTGGTCGAGAAGCAAATGCTGCCTTTAACATCATTAAAATTGGTATACATCTGGCTGCCACAAATGTGGCGTATCCTGCTTTCTCAACAGCAACAGCAACAACAACAACAGATAATGTATTAGCTAAACATCTTTTTAGGTCGCGTCCTTCCTGGTATGGGAACACTCTCGGCTCCCCGTCCTCTGATGCGAGATGGGTCTCTTAAAAGGTGAGTTAAAAAATTACACATCATATCTTCTTCCGCAAAACGCTAACTGACATTTTATTCTCCGCTTATTCGACGAAAAATTCAAGTTACTCAGTGGATCATCAACTATGTCCATGATTCGAAGCAATGACCGATCCACAAATGATAGATTTTTTTTTTTTTTTTTCAAATTCAAAGGAGTCAGTGTATTATACATACTGTAATAACAATAAAAACAAATGGATCGAATTTATGCACACTGTAACCTAAAAAGGAATGATTAAGATATGTGAATATGAAAGGGCCTCTCTTTCTTTCTTATAAAACTACAATCCACTTTCTTTTTTTCCCCTTACCATTTTCTCATTCACCTATAATCCAATGTTTGAAAAGTATCGAAGAAAACGATCAAAATATATCCCCATGATGCGAGTACTTGTGGGCGTCTCATTACTGGTATGGGGCGTTCGGCACTTCTTTTTCCATTCCGAGTCACCTGTAGTATACCATCAAACGACTGCATTACCCATCTCACCTAATCATCATCATTCTCTTTATAAACAAAAAGTCATGACATCATCTCCTCATTTATTGAACAAACCTATCAAGAAGGAAGATCGCGCTAAAGGAGTGATTGTCATCTTGGCCAGAAATAGTAATTTACATGGCGTGCGTGCCTCTTTACGACAATTTGAAGCCAGGATAAATCATCGATTCCATTACCCGTATGTGTTTTTGAATGAAGAACCATTTACAGAAGAATTCAAACATTATGTGAATCTCCTAGTGTCTTCTCCTACTCAATTTGGTATCATCCCTACCGATCAACTTGAACCTGCTCATGATTATCTAAGAAATGGTACTCGTACATTGACTCGGACCACTTGGTGGGGTTATCCTGACCATATCGATCAAGACAGGGCAAGAGCAAGTCGAGAAGCAATGGCGGGGTTAGAAAATGCACCTCCCTATGCAGGTCAGTTTACCTAAATAGAAGAAAGTCAGGGATCACACACTCATTTTCCACTTTATAGATAGTGAAAGTTATAGACATATGTGCCGATTCCAATCAGGTTTCTTTTTCCGTCATCCTTTATTGGACGAATACGATTACTATTGGCGTGTGGAACCTGATGTGGATTTCTACTGTGATGTGGATTACGATGTCTTCCAAATGATGAAAGACAATGGATTCAAGTATGGATGGAATATTGCCATTCAAGAGATTCCCGAAACCATTCAAACATTATGGAGTGCCACTCGAAGGTTCCTAAGGCGGTTTCCTCATTATGGTATATTTGATCCCGACCAAAGTTTATTACCTTGGATCATGCAAGTGAATGAAGATCATCAAGACGATTATAATGGATGTCATTTCTGGTCCAACTTTGAAATTGGATCCTTAGATTTCTTTCGAAGTCAACCTTACCTTGATTTTTTCAATCATTTGGATCAAGAAGGTGGTTTTTTTTATGAAAGGTAAGGAGAGAGAGAGAAAGAGAGTGTGACAACCAACTGATCCCTTCTTTTTTTTTGATAGATGGGGAGATGCACCAGTTCATTCCATTGCTGCTGCTGTTTTATTGAAAAAGAGTGAGGTACACTTTTTCAATGATATTGGATATAATCATCCACCTATTGCTCATTGTCCTACCGAAAGTTACTTGCAAGAGAAATGCCATTGTGATCCCGCTATTAATATTGATTGGCAAGATGGAAGTTGTGCCAAACCTTACAAGGAGTTGGATCCTCATTTTGTCTGGGATGAATTCACTTATTATCGTGAAACTAACCCTTACCGTTTAAAATCATAATGCCTCTTTTTCTTTTTTTCTTCTAATAAATGCCCCTTGGGGCCGAATATTGAAACCCCGACGCATGAATTTCCGTAAGGAACTTGGTTTAAATGTAAACAGAGCCAGAGATCTGGCAATGTAAAGAACAAATGGACTATAAAAAGGGAGGACATTCAGATAATTTTTATCTAATTAACCACAAAAAACCTATAACAACAAAATGATGATGAAGACTTTCTTTACCAGTGCCATGATGATGATGATGCTCTGTTTGGCCACTGTCAAGGCTGAAGGTGCCGAAGCTTGTTTGGATGGCTGTTTCACTCCTGAAGAAATCATTAACAAGTGCCCTCCCAATTTCCGTCCTGTTGTACGTAACAAGGGCTGTTACCGTTGCTGCAGATACTATTAAATGCTTATCATTGAAGACTCAAATCATGTTTTGATGATACACCAATAAAAGAGAGTTTTTTTTTTCCTATTTATAAACCGGCTGGTGAAAAGGAGACTTTTTTTATTTTATTGATGATGGGCAAGAGTAGGGGGAGGGGAGATAAAATACTATACAAAACGATTATAAAACTAATCTAATCCTTGGTAACATTGTGGATGGCTTCAGCAAGATATTTGACATTTCCAGAAGAAATACCAGCCATGGAGATACGACCATCACGGGTCAAGTAAACATGCCAGTTGTCCTTGAGGTTATCCACTTGTTCAGGGGTCATACCAGAGAAACAGAACATACCAATCTAAATAAATAAACAAAAAGGAATGAGTATATACAAATATTCATATATATGTTGACTTACTTGGTTAGTGATATGTTTCCAGTCCTTTTTGGATCCAAAGTCTTGTTCCAAATGGTTGCGAAGTTTGGTTCTATATAAAAAGAGAGTTAGTAAATGCAACAAATATCTTCACCTTCCTTTTTTTTTTTTTTCCCTACCTCATGGTAATGATACGATCAGCCATCAATTTGACTTCATCTAACCACTGTTGCTTGAGTTCAGGAGTATTGAGTACGGTACTGACGAGACGAGCACCATGAATGGGAGGGTTGGAATACATGGGACGAATTAAAATCTTGAGTTGAGAATCCACACGAGCCTTTTCATCCGCATCAGCACAGATTACAGAGAAGGAACCTACACGTTCACCATAAAGACCCATGTTCTTGGCAAAGGATTGAGACAAGACGACTTGTTGGCCTTGACTGACAAATTTACGAAGAGCATAAGCATCCTTGGTACAATCACCAGAAGCGAAACCTTGGTAAGCCATGTCAAAGAAGGCAAAGTGTTCACGGTCCTAAATAAGGAAAAGAAAGAAAGATTAGATGTGGAAGGGGGGGGAGGAATGTGTTTTCTTTACCTTGATGACTTGAGAGATTTCATCCCATTGTTCTTTGGTAGGATCGACACCAGTAGGGTTATGAGCACAAGCATGAAGTAAGATGGCAGTGTTCTTGGGAGCAGCCTATTAAATAAAGAGCAAGTTAGACACTGTTCCACTATGTATTATCGCGAACCCATTCTTACCTTGATATCTTCCAACATGGAATTAATGTTTAATCCGTTGGTTTCCTTATCAAAATAACCATACTTTTCAACCTTGAGTCCGGCACGAGAGAAGATGGCATTATGATTACCCCAAGTAGGATTAGGGACCATAATAGTCTTGGCGTGAGGATAAAAAGTGTTTAAAAAGTTGGCACCAATGTTAAGTGCACCAGTGCCAGAGATAGATTGAGTCACAGCAAGCTAAATTGGGAAAATAGAGTTAGCTGCCGACCCCCTTTTTTTCCGATAGTTTTTTATTTTTTTTTCACATTACTCTGTTTTCAGCCAATACAGCACTGTCTTCACCATAAGCCAAGGCAGCAGCAGCTTTATTGAATTCAGGCACACCAGTAATACCAGCATATTCTTTATCCAAGTTCTTTTCGAGTAAAATAGCTTCCGCCTAAAATAGGAAAACATGAGTCACCACCCGTTCAAGGTCCGTTTTCGTTTCTTTTTTCGTTTTTACTTGCCTTCTTGACACATTCCAATACATAGGGTTTGCCATTATCATCACGGTAAGCACCCACACCAAGGTTCATCTTGCGAGGGTCAGTGTCTCGTTTAAACGCTTCAGTCACACCCAAAATAGCATCAGGAGGTCCTAACAAATAAAAGAAGGGTGTGAGAGAACAACACGGTTACATGATGGTTCATTTACCTTGAGGCACATTGTTCCAGGTGGAGATAAAGGCACGAGAAGCCAAACGGCTAGGTTGAGCACCACGAGCAATAGTTGAAAGCATGTTTTTTTGATGAAGAAAGAGGAAAGAGAGAGAAGAAGAACGGGGAACACCGTTTAAAATAAATAAAAACGGGTGAGAAAAATGTTCACACCCCGCCGCTCTGGGGTGTATGAACTCTGATTGGCCAGGACATGACAAATATCAACTTCCTTTTTTTGACCCCACAAAAAAAAAAAAAAAAAGTGCCGGCGATCTCTCCCGCGGAAAAAGTCAAAAATAAGTCTAGCACAGAGTTCCCTCTCATGATATTCAGAAGGGAATCACATCCGAAAGAACAAGGTTCCCGCATACCCATTTAAAAAATCATATCCCCCTAGATTGTTGGAGAACTGCATTTCATCATGTAACAGTTTTCTTCTTTATTACTGATCGTTTGATCAACAACAACAACAACAACATTATAATCCAAGTTCTTATTAATCAATTAAAAAAAAAAAAATAAAGATTCTAGTCCTGATATATACTACCACTAAATATCCCGGCATGTTGTTCCATTCGTTTCTTGATATGATTCCACAGACTTTCAAACACCGATCGATCCTCCCCCTCGAGCCAGCTTGTTTGCAAGATACATCCATCCTTGTCATTTAATAGAGCACATTCCATGGTGATGGATATAGGTGGTAATGGATCGGATTTTTGTCTTTTTCTTGACCGCCTTGCCGCGCGGGACCAAGTGTTTTGAGTAGGAGAGAATTGCATCACATTATTATTATCGTTGCCTTGTAGTGGTGTGATATCGAGATCAGTCAAAATGACAGCTAGTTCCGTCTTGGCTTTAGACAAGGAGATTGGTAAATGGACGGTGAATTGTGATTTGGGACGATAGAATTCCAAACTATTGGATTTGACCTATCGTGTTTGTTAGTATTGATTCATTCATATTACTTACTTACCACCCGTATCGAGTTGAATGACCATGCTATTCCCCATCGTTTCGTTCGTCCCTGGCAAAATTCTGTCACCACATAATTGGTGATCTATAATAAACTAGGTTAGACAGGCATCTTTTTTTTTTTATATATGACAAACAAACTTACGCCTTGTTGTTTTAGGAATTGTGTCACTGGTCGAATGGTTTTTTTTAATCCCATCAAACTTGTATACCATCCAATGCGTTGTTTGTAAATGACACTTTCCAGAATCATTCGTTTGATAAATCCATATTCGCCACCTTGTGTAATCATTTCATTGACTGTACCAGTACATATCTATATATATATATAAAGGTGGTTAAAAGAGAGTCATAATTTGTCTATCCCCGGTTAAATTCAAACTTGCCGCCATTGGTTCCAATTCCTTGCTGTCAAGTCCTTGTTGTATTTCAGCTTGAGATTCATAAAAGGGAGGGTTACACATACAAAAGTCATAAGTCTTAATGGAAGGGTCCAAAAGAAAGATTTTCAAAGGATCTTTGTTTAAATAGAGTGTGATTCGATCTTGGAGCCCATTACGTTTGACATTGTCGGTGGCCACCTCGAGTGATACGGGATCCAATTCTAGAGTGATGGTGAGTCGTTTATCTTTTTTTTTTTTTTTTTTTTTTTTTCCCCTACGTCTATTACCTGATCCAATGAATCGCCAACCAGGGTTCGTTCGACAGCCCAATAATGGATAAATACAAGAAGCACCTACACCGCTTATAAAACAAAACAAAACATCGAGTCAATGAGTCACTTGATCACTCCCCTCCTTACAACTTACATATCAATACCAATGACCTTGTTGTTTTTTTCACCTTGGGTTTCCATCATAAGATCTTGTATCCAAAGAATATAATCGAGTCGATTAGGAATGGGTGGCAACAGTCGATCCAAAGGAAAAGTCACCTTTAGATCAAAATCGCGTTTCAACAGACAATAAGTGAATTCCCTTTTCAGATAATTAAAAAAAAAAAAGATCTTTAGTACTTGACGTAGTGATGTGAGAGTTACCTGACAGCTGCAGCATCTTTAAAGTCAATAAATGGTCGACCTTCACTACCCACTTGGACACTAGGTAATAAAATAAAAAAAAAGAGTGAGTCGAGTTGGATGGACCCATACCGTAACTTACTAAGGTCGAAAGGTGGGATAGAGTTTGGCCAATTCATTGAAATCAGGTGGAGGATTATCTTTATACATATTGCAAGAAAGTGTGTTGTTTATCCTAGTGCATTCTGTTATATCGTCCACAGCATTTCCATCGTCATCAAATCGTTGTCGTTTTCCCATTATTAAAGAAGAAGAAGCATTTTCTCTTTTTCTTGAATCGTCGACTTTTTTCGGTTCGACGGCGTTTGAAAATGAAGTTTCTTTCCGTTCAGAAAAAATAAAATAATCTTGGTCGCAAAGGACAAGTTATTGCAAGCTTGGACTGACCAACACAGGGGTCTTGGTGCTTGGCTTTCGCGGTAAAGTATGTTGGAAATATACCATAGTATCCACATGGCCACTTTAATCATAAGCATCCGTTAACCATTGAGCGGGTGGTGGTCTTCCAAATTTCCTTGCGTACTTTCCGTTCGCCTAGCAATTTCCATTTTACTGTGAAGCTCAAGCAAGTAAAAGGGACTGCCTGGCCATGAAAACAACGACCAGAGTGACATCATGATAAATGTGTATTTACTGATAATCAATCACTCCCGGATTGTTTTATTTGTGATAAATTGACCCAGGGGGAATGGAGTACATTATTGACCAGAATGAGTTATTACTAGAAAAACTAATAGGTTGGCTTGGCCAGCAAAAGGCTGGAACAACCCTGTCCATTGCTACGGCTGAATCTGGTAGATGCTGGTGGTTCAGATAGTTTGTATTGATTGTTAGAAGAATAGTGAGCACCAGAATCTTTCGGATAAGATTCAACTTTTTGTTAGTTCTTGTTTAAAAAGAGTTTATGCAAAGAGAGGTCCCAATTTGCATGTCGGGATTTAAAAGTAAATAAAATGTACTGTAGATTTTGTACCAAAGTAAGATCACAAAAGATGATAGTTACACTTATAAAGTAACTGTATATAAGACAGATGGCTATGTTAAGACCTCTTTATATTGGTTTTGTATCAAAGTAAGATCACAAAAATAAAAAAACAGTTACACTTGTCAAGGAACTTGATACACAAGGTAGATAGTATTAGAGAGAAACTTCTTGATAAGATTTTTTGTTATGAAAAACTTTATTTAAAAAGAAGCAGAATAGCTAAATAATAATAAAAGAGCTACCAATTAATATTGACGGTAAAGTGTATAAATATGAAGTGAGAGGTAAAGACGTCAGAGTATGGTTTTGTGAAAAGATGGAATGTGAATGTTGGAGGAAGAGAAGAGGGGAGTCCCGATCACAACACAACCAAAGGCCTCCGGCAAAAGAAGCACCGCCAAAGGAGACATAACGATCACCATATAATTTGACGGATTCTGTGTTATACGGATAATTAATTTCCTTGCTTGTACATTTTGCTTAACTCCATAAGTATCGAACCAAGCCATTCCCAACAGTAACATATCTTGTTGGCCGTCTTCCTTAATACACATGATGTTCGGCAACATGAACATCAATGACAATTGGACATGGATACTGAGCCTTTCGGTCAAACCAAAGCCAAGGTCGCCAGTATGTACCAAACCAAGTTTGTCCGCCACATCATTGATACGCTTGCACTAGAGACCACAGTAGATCCGAATCACTACCGGCGCAATAAATGGTTTACTATCAAGACAAACCAAAAAAGATTGGGCAAGAGTCTTTAGTCCGATCTTTATGAATCGAGGACATAATAAAAACAAATAAAGGGAAAAAAAACTCGTGTGGTCAGCAAGGCCAATCCTGCTTTCAACTTGATCATCGAAAATCTTACCCTTTTCAAGTGACTAATTCGTGTAAAGTGTTAATACAGTAGTATCAATATGTTCCTGTATTCCCATTCTTTAGATTAATATACCATCACTTTACCCTGAATATCTTTTTGAAGATAAATGTCAATGCTACGTAGGGATGTAGATTTTTTCAGGATTTGTGGCTACATCACCAATCAAGGTGGAGCCAAATAAAGTAAATGGTCCAAAAGATAAAAGACGATCAATCATTTTAATGTATATATATTATATTTATAAGGAAGAGAGTAACAAAGAATAAAAGAAAAGATAACAAAGAAAAGAAATTGAGTTTCATACCCGACAGATGTGTTTGTGGTCTTGCGGAAGTGTGTACCTGATGCTTCTGGCTGAGTATTCTGATAATCATCAATCGAAATGTGATTTTCCGTTGTAATAGTCTCCATTTTAAATGTCCCTGACAATGACAGCCTTTGGTGGGCGTAACAGTTTCCTGTCGCTGCAGAGATTGGTATAAAAAGATGGCAATAATAGATGGGGATCATGATGTCAGCCCGACGATAACCTGGTTGGATTGGGCGAGGGAAAGGATGTGGTGGTACGTCAGGATCAAAGACCGCACCAATTTGATTATTCCAGGGCTCCTCACCAGGCTCTACGTTTTCTGGTTGAGCACCGCTATATGTAACCACGCACAAAATGAAAAAAAAAAAAAAAAAGAATGAAGACTAGTAAAAGCACCTTTTAAGAGTAGGTAGTTGTTTGTCTTTCTTACTCAGGCACATGGTTGATGTTGGTGTGATTCTGGAGCGCTTCCCGATTATCCAGAACATCGATGCAGCAAGGACATCCCATTACCACTGGTCCAGGATAGTTTGCCACATCATCATTCTGATATGATCGGAAACCCCGTCGCCGTGTGGGTCTGCCGACTTCAAAATGTGGAAGGTCAATACCATTGGCTCTAACCACATGACGACGGACACTCCGCTTCGACGTATAGCTGACTCGTGCTTGACAGTAAGGGCAAGGGAAAATGATAAGAGCCGGATTATTCAAAGAGAAAGGTAAATTTGCATACTTGATGTGTTTTGGAGTAACAAGACGTAAAAGAGCTTTCTTTATATAAAACGTAAAGACAATAAAAACAAAAAACGTACGTAATCTTTAGGAGGTGAGCACGTTTGCCAAGCCCTCACGTTCGTGATCATCATGAGCTTTTTCATGCAAAATTGAAACCCCGAATGCTCTTGCTTGATTTAAAAAAGACAAAAAAAAAAAAACTGTAGGTACACTATCTTTGAGATGCCAACTAGGTATGACAGTAAAAAATTAAAGTAGAATGGAAAGAGAAGATTGGGCAGACGATACACACAAAATTGGTATGTGAAGGATGTCAACCTAAAACGCGATGATGGTAGAAATCTTGGGTCTGCTCAGATTAACAAGACACAACCATCATTGTATGCGCCAGGATAGAATCAAGCCGAGACATATTTTATCTTTATATATTTGAAAAAGGTGATGATAATTTAAAGGAATGGAATACAGTAACATTAAACTGACTTGATCATAAAAGAACAAAGAAAAACGAATTTAACATGTATGTATGTCTTTTGTGTTGGATTGGACGAGAAGATGTTTTGGTGTCTTTGGCTTTATTCTTTTATAAAGATCATTGACGTGACAAAGAGACACTCATTTTACTTCATCCACAGAAATGTATTGCGAGTAAGTCTTGTACCAAATTGCTTGATTTTGGTTTCATAAGCGAACCCATAGGGGGGGGGGGTTTCCCACCATCTTCAACAAACGAATCCAGCACGGATGCAGTCAAAAGTAAATGAGCTTGCTTCCTCTTTACATCATTTCTTCCCTCACCCTTATAAACGGCTTGTTCGTGAGAGTGTCAAAAATGGTAGAGAGTATCGGTTTTTATGCATCATCACCCGCGAAAATTGTAGATGGAGTCCAAATGAATCAGCCAATGAAAAGCCGAGAAGAAAAGATGGAGGAATCGGGCTTGAAACTTGAAAATTTTTTGGTATTTAAAAAAACCCCGTTTAGCGCGCTATCTCTCTTTCCTTTTCTCTTTTTAACAAAAAACACATTTATATCTCTACCACGTTATGCCTTATACTCTTCTTGCTCTTGAAAACCCCTTGTTGGATATCCAAGCCAATGTGTCTGATGAATTTTTACAAAAGTACAAGCTCAAGTCCAACGATGCTATTTTGGCTGGTGAAGAACATCAACCTTTGTAAGTCCACCTTGCTCTAAGTTAGTTGAAGCTCATTTAACCCTTATAATAGGTACAAGGAACTGGTAGATACTTACAAGGTAGTTTATGTTGCCGGTGGTGCTGCTCAAAACACTGCTCGTGGTGCTCAATATATCATGCCTCCTAACAGCACTGTTTATATGGGTGCTGTCTCCAACGATGCTTATGCTGATACTATCAAGAATGCTGCTGAAGCCGATGGTCTCAAGACCAACTATCAAATCATCACCTCTGTTCCTACTGGTACCTGTGCTGCTTTGATCACTGGCCACGATCGGTAAGGAAAAAGGGGGGGGGGAAGCAATATGGATGAAAACTGACTTTATATATATATATATATATTAGATCTCTTGTTACCAACTTGGGTGCAGCCGATCTCTTCTCATTTGAATTCGTCCAACGACCCGAAAACTGGAAATTTGTTGAAGAAGCATCCTACTACTATGTGGGTGGTTTCTTCTTGACTCATGACGGTGGTTACAAATCTGCAGTGGCCATCTCTGAATACGCTGCCAAGAACAACAAGACCTTTGCTCTCAATCTCAGTGCTCCCTTCTTATCTCAATTCTTCAAGGAACGTTTGGACGCCGTGATCAAGAACACTGATATTTTGTGTGGTAACGAAGACGAAGCCCGTACTTATGCTCAACAAGCCAAATTTGAAGAAACCCATGATGTTGCCGTCATTGCCACCCAATTGTCCTTGTTACCCAAGGGTAACAACCGTGAACGTATTGTAGTGATTACTCAAGGATCAGATGCTACTATTGTTGCTGTCGGTGGTAAATTGGTCGGTACTTACCCCGTGAACAAGGTGGAATCCAAGGATATTGTCGATACCAATGGTGCTGGCGATGCTTTCTGTGGTGGATTCATGGGGTTGTATGCTCAAGGTGTTACTGATGTGGCTCGATGTGTTCAAGCCGGTCATTATGTTGCTGGTCTCGTTATCAAGCAAGTCGGTCCTACTTACCCTCAAGGTGCTGCCAAGGGTACTTTGCCCACTTTTTAGATCTATATAAATAATATTAATAAAAGATAGATAAAATAGCATGATCGAATGATGTGGTTTTTATTGTTGTTGTAAATGTGTGTGTGTGGGGGGTATTATAACTACATCTTATGACTATTATTGTCGTTGTCGTTTAATGGGTGATTGACCAGGTGGATGACTAGTATATATATATATTGGTTAGTTGGTTTTAATTAGTTTGGCTGTTATATATATATTATAGATGTACCTATTATCCATCATGACTTGTTCAAGTAATTCTATATCCACTCTATCATCTACTTCGGTATCCACGATTTCGGCATAAAAGGCATCATCATCATCATCTGAAAAAAAAGAAGGGGTTAACCATAAACATATGTGATCATTTCCATTATACCTATTATAAAACTATCTTCGGTAAACACTTCATTTTCCATAATTCGTCTGGCTACAGCAGTTGTGGCAGTTGGTTGATCACTTGTTGATGGTTTCTCAACTTGTTCTCTTTTTACATTGGGCGATGGTTCCTGAGTTTTTACATTGGGCGATGTTTTCATTTGTGGTGGTGGTTTTTGATGGGATATTTGTTTTTCTTCTTGTTTTATTACTGATGGTGCAGAGGTGGCTTCCATTTCCGTCCGAATCACTTTTCGTACATGTTCTTGTCGATATAGATCAAAAGGAATAAAAGGTGCCTATTCAAATTAAATAAATTAAGTTCAAGTCGGCTCTTCATCCCCTCCACCTCCTACTTACAGTCGGTCGACCCATATTAGCAATATTTCGACAATAAGTCTTATCATAAATACAGTTTCCCATGGCATTTCCAAATTGTCGGAGGGTTCGTTTCAAACCGTCGGTCACCGATTGTTTGCGTGCCTTTTCGTAAGCCGCCGCCTTGCTTTTTGCATTTTCCGCCGTACCATAGCCTATATCTTCATGAAAGGTCCCATCTTTCAAAGTCACTCGGACCGTTGTAGCCATACCTAAAGTAACGCGTCCATCGTCACTAACATCAACCTAAAAAAAGAATCATTAGCTTTTTTTTAATTGGGGGGGGAGGATCCATCACTTGCATAATCCACCACTGATTGTTTGATTTCACTTGACCAACCATTATAGCCAAAGAGTTCATTGGCGAGATTGATAGCTGTACTGCCTTCAATATACATGACAGTGCCACCACCAACTAGTTTAAACAGAATTAAAAGTTAAAAATGTCACGTTGGAGGAGCGAAGACAAACCTACTTACAGGCAGTACGACGAGACGTCCACTCAGGGCCAAGGCATTGATTTAGTTTTTGATCAATGGTTAAATTGTCGTTCATTGTTCAAGTGAAAAAGTAGTAAAAAAAAGTTCAAGCGCACTCATAAAAGAAAAGAAAAAAAAAAAAAAAGGAGGGCGGGATTTGAATCGTCCGTCACCTTCAAGAGACCTTGGGGCATCCATAGTGGTCCACTTGATTTTCCCACTTAATTAGGTGGGATTTGACATATCGGCACTTGAATGTTACAAATGTAGTGGGAAAAAATAAATAAGGCACAGTGGTCCACTTCAAATTCCCACTTCACTTCTCTCTTCCGTTCTTACCCCTTTTTTACATCTTACTTTATTTTTTCAAAATGCAATACGAGCTCTCTCTGTCCGATGACAATATCTTTTATGACAACGACTTCGTACGCCTGTCTGAAGACGACGAATTGTTCGACGACGATTTGGACCAAAAAGTAACAGCTCTTGCGGTGGCAATCTCAAGATAACGGCGAGCGGAAATTCCTGTCAAACAAAACCGTAAAGTAGTAGTAGTAGTAGTAGTAGTAGTAGTAGTAGTAGTAGTAGTAGTAGTAGTAGTAGTAGTAGTAGTAGTAGTAGTAGTAGTAGTAGTAGTAGTAGCAGTAGAATAGTCAAGCATTAGAATAGGCATGATTTTATTTATATTTATTGATAATGATAATAAAAAAACAATAGTGATACTATTTTATACTATACTATTCTATTCTATTCAATATTGATGATTATGTTGTTGTTGTTGTTGTTGTTCATTTTGTATAGGTGTCAAAATATGAATATAAAAATAAAAAAATAAAAAGCAGAGAGAAAAAGAGAGAGAAAAAAAAAAATCCCACTAGGCACCCCACTGGGTCTGGTGGGAATCCCGCTCCACTCATTTAAGTGGAGGAGTTAGTGGATCACTGTGGGATGGATTTTTTCAAATCCCACTTTAGTGGAGTGGGGGAATTTGAGTGGACCACTGTGGATGCCCTAACCATACACATCGCCACTTTAATCATTAACGTCGATTGACAAATGAGTGAGTAGTGGTCTTCCAAAATTCCGTGTGTACTTTCCGTACGCCTAGCATTTCCCTTCCATTTGGTTTTCTTTGCCCACATTGGAATTCCAAATCCACTATCCATGTCAAAACAAATGCCTACAATATAGCAACACCCGTCACGACTTAAATACAAACAAATGCGCATCATAGCCCAATCATCAAAAGACGTCCGCTAGAGTCCAACAAAGGACGCCAGTCGGCGACCCGGTCGTTTATTGACAAAAAAAAAAAAAAAAAAAAAAAAAAAAAAAAGGATGGGGTAAAAGGGACAAACTATATTACAAAACAATCTACAACATTACGTCTAGGTAAACCACGTTATTAGTAGAAGGATTAGATGGAGAAGAGGAAGAAGACAGTGGGACCGCCACATAGAGGTTTGCCGAATCAGTAACACGAGACAATACAAAATATAAGTGACCATGGGTGAATACGTTTTGTTTCAAGTATGTACCAACATGGTTCAGTGTTTAACCCTGGCTTCTGTGCATGGTCATGGCAAAGGTAGGATGGGCAGGCAATTGTTGGTGAAGCAGGATAAATGGGTATTTGGATTCTTTGCTTGTAAAGTGAATTCTTCAAATCAGGAAATTCTTGTTGTTGCCACACGATCGTACTTGAATAGAGTGTTGTAATAGCTTGACCACATATATCTTTGTCCCGGTACAAATACCATGTTCCACATCGAGATTTCAGAGGACAATCAATGACATCCCGACTTTGATGGTGAGAAGATGGCTGGGCATATCATTCGGATACAATGATTGAAGGAATTCCACAGGATAGTTGATAAAGTAGTTGAAGGGATCGTCGCTGTCGATGAGGGCGTCCATTGATTCGTAGTCTTAGCTTCACCGGGGAAAGATTCTGTTGCTTCAATGTTGATCCGACCCACAAATGCATTTTTCGTCGTGAGGATGGTACGGGTGGCGTAAAAAGAGGGATCATGGTATTGTCTGAGGTCAGGGTATATTTTGTCGATAATGATTGCAATGTCTTCAGAATCCAAAAGCCAGTCTTGTTTGACGGGTACCTTTTCATGGTAAGAAATTAGCAGGACAAAGACGACGACTATTCATTGGATTAGCAGTACTGTGTCATTTAGAAAAGAAAAAAAAAAGGAGGGGTCAGTAAGAAGAGCCTAGAATTATGCATAGTTTTGTATTCTTTACCTGTGGATATTTGCGTTTCCAAATTCCGTGCATTAGCAGTAGACCCGCAACTTGGGCAGTCTGTATTTTTTCAAGTAGTAGTACTGTGGTCATCTAAAAAAAGAGGACTAGGTCAGTAAGAAGACTTTAAGCCCTAAAATAATAGTTTTGTGTTCCTTACCTGTGGACAATTGTGTTTCCCGATTCCGTGCATTAGCAGGACAAAGACGATGTGAAGATCTTGAATGAGAAGTAGATCCACAGCTTGGGTAATATCCTAAAACAACATAAGAGAATTAGTGAGTCTACCTTCAACAAAATAGATTTGTCTTTTTCTATACTAACCTTCTGTTCTTCTACTGACATTCTTTGAATGAGTAGTAGATTCACCAATACGATGTTCAGCCATGGCACAAATTAATGGAGGTCAGAATTGAAGTGAGAGGAAGAAGTAAACAATTAAGACGAGTGAAGAGTTAAAATAGAAGGAAGAGTAAAGAAGTAACAACAAGTTGAAAGAAGGCAAGAATTCGCGATTTGGAATTCCGATAGTCATTACCATATTTGAAAGGTAGATCAGCTAATGATGTAATTAGGTAAGTAATTCCTGAGGTTTTTTTATTGTGTCGAATAATACAAGTACATTTTATCACTCTAAACTACAACCAGCCTGATTGAATCCATTTTTGCTGAGTGGACAAGGGTAAGATCCATTGACCCCAACCTTTATAAAGTACACGACCAAAGAAGCGGGGTTGACCCAAAATAGTTCCGAGTAGAGCCAAAGTGAGTGGGTAAACCAACACCAGTTCTAATCCAGTGACCAATATGATATATACTATCAAACCAACAGAAGAAACTGATGGAAGGGAAAAAGTTGGTTGGAGCAAGTTGATTGGACCTTTTTTATTTTACCTGTAATATGACATAGGTGTTGCAAGATGAGATTACAGAGTCGTAAACTAGTAGAGCCTGTCAGTGAGAATACCACGAATCGCCAACACCAAATAAAGTAGTACTTGAATGGACCATCTTGATTATAGGAAGGAGGTAATGGTTCTAATCGAAGAGATTCGTCTCTTGAAGTGGTAGTAGGTAAAAGGAGGGGTTCGGAAGAAGGTCGAGCCATTAGTGAAAGGACGTTTTTTTTTTCCCACCACAAAAGGTGAAGGTGACACGAGACCTTATCTTCACAAAAAAATTGCGGAGAATTCAACCTCCGCCAAGCTTTTCGTAGGCATGGGATTCTTCATCGCGGACCCTGACAACCAAAAAAAAATAATATTTCTTCTTTCCTTTCCTTTTCATACTTCACTTCTACCTCTCTACTTTATCTTCACTTTTACTATGAACACTCCAACTCCCACTGACCCCTCTACACTCATCCGCTGTAGCAGATGCAAAGGCTATAAGCGACACGAACTTTTCATTGGTGCTAGAGCCGATAAATTGTTTAAAACTTGTTACAATTGCCGTGAAAGAGATGTACCAGAACCAAAATCTCCCGCTTTTCTTATGTACGACTCTGAAATCCGGCATCACTTCTCGGACTCTAACGAAGTAGGTGACTATGGCGTTTATCTGGCCGCTGACGTCTATATGTCGCCTGTTCTCTACGACTTGATAGATCAGCAAATGCACCAAGCGAACAAAACAATCATTCCCTCGTGGATCGATGTCCACGATCTCAATGCGGTGGGCCTGTATAAGAAAGTTGTTGGAGAAGTTGGCTACGTTGTTAACCGGGGCAAGTGTCCTCGGCCTGGCGCAATGCGTTCGTGGCGTCGTACAAGAAAGCCGAAGATCAACTTGAATCAAGTCGCATCCTAGTAGAATCGCTACAAGAAGAATTGGATTGTGAGGAGGTAAGCAACAATTATGGGTTTAGTGAAGGATTCTGTAGGAAATGGTTATGGGTGCGAGGAGTAACTAGATATAGGGTATAGTACATAGTACATAGTCTAGATACTGTAGTGTAGATTATTTGTCAATATTTATTAATTAATAAACTTATTGATCTATTGTTGTATTTAATATTGAATGATGTAATGTAGTTGATGTTTCGAAACACTGCTGATGTAAAGTATTTGGGCTTTAAAACTGGCTTTTTTGATCTCCTTGTTCAAAGTGACCAGGTTACAGAATACCATGTCGACTCGACGTACAAAACGAATCGCGTCGGTTTCGAACTACTTGGTGTTGTTGCAAATGTCTACGGTTCAGGCTATCCCATTGCTTATTTAATTATGAGGTTTGAGAGCAATGCCAATGTCTTATCCGAACCATATGCAGATACAGGAAGGATTGCAACCCTGAAAATCTTTTTCAGAGCGATGAAGGATCGGGGTTTGAACCCCACTTCTTCTTTACCGACAAAGATCAAGCTGAAATCGCTGCAATCGAATCTGTTTGGTCATCCAATGGTCGATCAATTGTTCGTTTGTGTCTTTGGCATCTGAAGAGAGTTGTCAAAACTAAATTATCTAAACCAAAAACTACCATTCTCCCAATTTACAATGGATTCGATGCACACATTGAATATGAGTTCGTTGATCCTAGCTTCGTTCCCTTTCACGATGCTCGAAGAAGAGGGGGAAATCTGTTAGCGACAATAAGCCAAGAGAGTCGTTATATTGGAAATGATGGGGAAACATTAAAACATGCACCACATGATTCCCGAAGGTAAAAGTTTTTTTTTTTCAGTGATTCAGGGGCAGTTCCTAAAAAAGGAATTGAAATTCATGCATCAGGTCCGACATACCATCCATCAAATGAAGCAATCTGGATGCGTTCGACAGAGGAAATCTACAACTACTGCCATACCAACAACCTTCAGGACGCTTGGGCATACCTGTATAGAAACTGGTATATAAAATCTACATACGACCGCTAAGCGAAATCTGCCGTAAACGGTATGATCCTCATCGGAAAAACGACCATGATGATTAAAGCCCACTGGAAGGTTTTAAAACGAACACACTTGTAAGGTATCATTATAATCGCGCAAGGCTAGACTTGGTCGCATTTGTAATCTTGAAACATTATTACAGAAAACTGAAAGTAAAATATCAGTCAATGGTGGTGTACCGGTCTGAAACATCAACATTCGAAGCACGGTTCATGGAAGAATGTATTAAAGGAAAATCTGCGCAGGTTCCGGGCGCTACTACTCGACAAATTTGTCCCAGTGGGTATGTGGCTGAACTACGGGCACTGATAATCCCACACCGAAGACTAGAACAGCAACAACCGTCACCTTTCACCATCCCTGATTTGGTGATTACACGCAGAAGGATTCCTAGGCGAGATCCGGAAGAAAATGGCCAAGGCAACGATGATGCCCCTGTCGTGGAAAAGGAGCGTAATTTGTTGGCGTTGAAAATCAGGTACAGGGATAAGAGTGCCGGTGCGAGAAGACTCAGAGAGCTACTAGCAAAGGTTGAAGAAGAAGAGGAGGCGAGAGGCGAATATGTCAGCTTCTTGGAGGTGTCAAACCCAACACAAGCAACTGTGTTTTACCGTGCTCAGAATGATGGTAGCGTCGATGCTTACATTGAGGCTGTCATCCGAGAACGCCAACGTACAACCTTAACAAGAACGTGGCAAAATGATGATTCATATACAAGACACATCTAGTTTCAAAAAATAAAATGTCTTCTTTGAGATCGCCCCCAACTTTTTTTTTGATTGTCAGGGTTCCCATGCCTACGAAAAGCCTGGCGCGGGTTGAATTCTCCACGATTTTTTTTGTGAAGCTTGGGTCTCGTTCTTGTGTGTCAATTTTCATTCTGCCACTTTTTTTTTTTTTTTTTTTTTTTCACAAAAGTCAGGTTAAAATAATCTCTTTTTCTAAATGTCATATTATTCAGCTTTCTTTGAGGCTGCTCCCCTCTCTTTTGAACACTCCTTCAAAAACTATTTATCATTTATCGAAACAAGTGGAAAAGCTCTCAGTTAAAGCAACCTGACTGATTATCTACACTGGTATAAAACTGACTTATTTTTGGTAAAACTGAAAGCAAATCTCTCTCGCCAACATTTGCAACGCATATTAGATGCTTCTGATAAAATATTGGTAAGTTCGTCCTCCAGTAATAATAATAATAAAACACTCATTTTACTTTGTTATCTAACTTATTTTTTTTTTCTTTAGGCAATGACATCGAAAGAAGCCAAATCAGCCTTCAGCGAAGTTACGACAGACAAACCAACAAATACCATCATCAACCATAATGTCACTAATTCCAACCACACTATCACTGGTGCTTTTCCTTTACCGCCTCCACCACCCTCACAAAAACAACAACAACAACAACAGCAGCATCAGCAGGGCCAAGTACCGACATCACCAACCCCAACACAACAACAAGAGCAACATGCATATGGGAACAAGAAAAGAAGAAACCAGTTTGATGATGATCCCAACGTTAGCGACAATAGTAGCGGCAGCAGTTACCATCAAATTAAACATCCCATTAGCAGATTTGATTACCTCGTTGGACCTGGTGTATCAACAGTCAATACTGAAGAATTGGATAATCCTTTGTTTTCGGCGTGGATCTTGGATGGAGGGAATATCTCCTCGATTTTTATGGACTAACGATGTAGAATTATAAAGAAAGCAGAACAGCAACAACGTTTGCTATTACCAAACTCATGGCTCTCAACTTTATCTTTCTGTCATCGACTCCAGCCTTCTTGTCGCTCACTTACTCTCGCTGTGATCAAGATGAAGCCAATTGTGGAATTATCGGAATCAACAAAAACCTTTGTACAAAAGTTTGCGCGGGCTGCAAGAATGAGCACGAGCTTGGCTTTGGATACCTTGGATGACTTTACTTTGGATGAAACCCAGCAAAAAGAAGTTTATAGGATGCTCTTGACTAACTGGCTCAAAAATACGATGGTTTGCGGGTGGACACATGAACGAAGACACGTTTGTCAAGTCTCAGGTGGATCCTATCATGGCTGCTTTTTTCAAGATGAAGACGACATCATCATTGATGGGTGCTCAACTACCTTGGCAAGCACGGAAACATCAAGGAAAAAGTTTGACCCTAGCCTACGTGGGAAGATGGCGGATATCACAGTCTTGCTCAAAGATGAAAACGACATCACTAACTTGATCATCATGAAGCCACCAACAAAGGAAAAAGATGATGTGAATCTACTCAAATTGGCCAACATGATGAAGAATTCTATTGATTACATGCATAACAAAGGACTGACTTCATTGGCTTATGCAACCTCTATGTGATGGATCTGGACAACCCATTTTTTTTTACAGTTATTCAAGCTGGGCACTTTTTACATTCCCGTGGACAGATATGATTTGGTGACCGTCTCTCCGATTTGATTGAACATATGCTGACTCTTAGGAAATGCGTTGGTGACATGGTTCACAAATATCAAGATGATGTGATTGCCCAATTGCGTTTTTCGACTCCTTCTCATTTCATGAAAAAAACAAAACCCTCTTTTATCTCTTTTAACCGCTTACCTTAGTTTTATCATTATCATTATTGTTATCCATTATGTTTATATCATTTGTTTATATGTCTGCAATAAAAAATACCCTTCACTTGTCTTCTTTATGTGAATTAATGATTTCTTTGCTTGATTCGAGGTGGTTGGTTTGTGTGCGGTGGGTGGGGTTATGTGTTGACTTTGATGGGTGGGCTGGGGGGGGGGCTGTGGATCTCTTTTTTGTAAAGGCAATCAACACAGAAAAACAAAAAACACGACCAAAATATAAAGTGTCTCAATGACTCTAATGCTATGCAAACCATACTAATTAAATTTGAGGCCAAGTCATTTGGATAGTTCGACCCTCCGATTCTTTTTTTTTTTTGTTTTGTTCCTGAGCCAAATTTGGCAAAGATGCGTATAAAAAAGATCTTAACGCGAGTAAGTGGACCTCAATTGGTCTGAACTTCTAAATTTACATTTTAACAATACCTAAAGCATACTATACTGTATTGCGCAAGTTTGAGCCAAAATACATGTATATTACCACCTCGACACTTTTTTTTAATTTTTTTAAAAAAAACATATGGGACGAAGTTCACGCCGACAGGACAAACTACACTTTTCATATGCCGATTCATGCGATCGACTCGACTCATGCGATCCCAATAACAAGCCATGTCATGTCATACCGCATCATTCCTATCATGTATATATGTCTTTATGTATTTAGGGTCGACAGACACACACTCCACTACATACTGTTCCCAAGACTTTTTTCGTTTATATATCCGAAAAAGTACTATGTATAAAGTGATACAGATGATTATTTTTTATTACTTTTGGTTTTAAAGACAAGGATCATATCTACACTATAGTAAAGGGAGATTAAAGTACATGGGGAGAGAGATAATTAAAGCCAAAGATCAATATCACCACTTTGTTCATTGTGGCAATCCAAATCCAATGTTGTCCGATCATCATCCTATCCTACTGAATAAAGAGATATGTTGTCATTTCCATATCCGTCGAGTCTCGAATGTCAAAAGTATGTTCAAGAAGGTAAGAGTTTTCATGGTGTGAAGGTTGATAATAGAAGAGATATCTAGTTTTCCCCACACGCACCAATTGTATCTATTTGCTGAGGAGGTCGATATCATTGTAGTAGGTATGCCAAGAAAAATCGCGTCGTTCGCATTGTCAATCATAATAGGGCGGCTTTTCGTGATGGCCGAGATATGTTGAGAAGGGAAATTGTGTTGTTTATCATCACACGTCGATTTAGAAAAATGGATAGATATGGATGAATCGTATTAGTTTCTACTGCCTATGTTCGCTGGTATTTGGGGTCATCGATCCTCAGAAATCTAAACATACAAAAAGAGAGAAAGAGAGAGAGAAATGAGGTATAAGTGTCAGAGTCTTGAGGAGGGTGCTGATCCACGAGCAGCAAGGGACACTATACAGTACCACCCAGTTCTCTTTTCTTTTGCTCGTATTACCTTTTTTTCCACTTTGAATCAAATATTAAAGAGATTTGACCACCCGCATTACATAGAGCCAGTTGCTTCATCACCTATTACGTTCCAACCATTGTAAGTTGCGTAACAAGAAGATGATTAGTGGAGGGACGGCATAGTTGAATGCTCGTTGACGTAATCAGGGTTCGCACGGTGAATTACTTGAGACCAATACGTTCATTAATCTATCGTCCACGATAAAGTGTAGTGTATAGTCAAGCCGCCTTGTTGAAAGTGAGTAATTAAGATGATCACGTCAAGTTAAAAATGAAGGATGGGGGAGAAGGATCTTTTTATTTTTCTCAGCTTTAAAAAGAAGGGAGCGGGTTTTAAAAAGAAGTGTCCTAAATAAGCCCTCTACCATGGTTTTCAGTAGTGTAGATAATCTTACACACCAGATAAGCTAACACCACACCCACTATACTGGTCATAGATTGAGTAAAATAAAAGCTTTTATTACAATGATAAGAGTAATTAAAAAAAAGAGAGATAGAGGCATATTATTTAATGTGATTATTATACAGTAGGAAGGTATCAATGGTAACAATGGATCATAGTCGAAGGTTGTTGCATGAATCAGTTGTCAAGAGAATAGTTACTGAAGGACGTTGACAAGGTTACTGTTGAAAAAACATATTGTCGAGTGATAAAAAGTAAAAAGGTCAAGGGGCAGAAGTTACTAATTGGATTACCCCGTTGATTAATATACAATATACAAATATCATGGTCATGATACCATGGTGAGTCACCCTTGATAATTACTTTTCACAACTGATATCTTTACTATAATCTTGTTATGTTGCTCTTGCTGACAGTATCAAAAAAAAAAAAAAAAAAAAAAGAGCGTCAAGTTAATTACAGCCCATTAAAAAGAAAACAGTAAAGACAAAGAGTCAGACTACAAAGTAAGATTAAAGAGTAAGAGTAGAATCCAAAAGGATAATAAAAAAGAAGATGAAGAAGTATCAAAGATCAAAAAGAAAAAGAAGTTTGCCAGTGGGGAAGAAGAAAAGAAGCTACCAGGGACGGGGATTAAAAAGTTCTTTTTCTAGCTTTCGACCTCCATGCTGGCGGTAAAATAAGTTTGTTCTAAATGGCTAGAATAGATATGGACTA